>SWDT01000058.1:0-713314 GCA_009193035.1 Halicephalobus mephisto
GAATATCTTGGTAAAAACGTTAAGAAGATTAGTAAATGGAAATTATGTTTAAAAAATAAAGGAAAACAAAGATATATGGTTTTATATGAAGGCACCAGCGGAAAAAACGCGCAATTTTCTTTGTCAACTGAGAGATTTCGTGTTAGGAATCTTCTGAAAGAGTTGGTCAAGGTGAGAAATCAAGTGATTGTCCTTTGCGAGTTCAAGAGTTTTCTACTTTTCTATTTGCTCAATTTTCCTACTTTTTAAGAAAAATAAAAAATACTAATCAAGTCTCGATCCAAGTTTATTCCTTATAAAGAAGAAATAAAACAACTTTTCATCAACAAATTCATAAAAATCAACGATAACACAAATTTTTGATATAAAAATTACGAAAGTTTCAATTGGTTTAGTATTTAATTATTTCTTTCGAAATTCTTTAATAATATTTTTACTTTTTTCATTTCATCCATCTAAATGCAGTTTTAAATTACAAATTTTCTTTAAACAATCTTCACGATGAAAAGGTTTACTTAGCCATTATCAAGAACTCAAAACAAGACTCTTCTCATAATTTCCAATCGAGATCTTAATGTCCTTTACAGGAATTCACCGAAAGTTAGAGAACATTCGTACAGAAATAGTTTATCTATGGACTTTGAACTACAGATGTTTTCTCAGGCCTTAACTACGTTTTTACATGAATCGAATGGTGTTTTTTAATTTCTCACTATAAAATATTATCAACTTTCAACTCGACTATCGTAATTCAGACGGCTTTCCCAAAGCCAAGCAAGTTGTTTATTGTTTCTCATTACTTTTCCAGTCCTGATTTTCCAAAACAATCCTACTGCACTGACGAAACCGATGAATGTTGTCATTAGTTGAAAACATCACTTTGTTATTCCATCATAACAGAGCGGAAATCTCACCGCTGGAAAACCATTCCAAATCTCCGGAAGGATCTATCTCTTTTGCAAATAGAAAAAAGCGTTCTAAAAAATTCTTTGTATTTCCTGATGTCACTTCTACGTTCTACAGCTCCCTTCGACGACAGTAAACGACTATTGGAACTAGTTGTTGACAGTAATAAGTGTTTCAGGATGACAACAATAAAACCTTCTATTGAAGAACTGCGACAATGATCTCGTTTAAAATCAGTCATTTGTAATTGTTTCTATTTCCGTGGCCCTATCTTCTGCAAGTTTTAATTAACCCGATTTGGATTGCACCAATGAATGCCTAATCTTTCGATTAGACGACAATGACAGCTGCCAAATACAGGAACAATGAATGGCATCCAGTCCATATCAATTACATCATACATTGTGTGTTAACCTTTGAAAGAGACAAATATGACGTTTTTGCAAGAAGTAAAAAAATGGTGTACGTTATTTTCAAGAAAAAAGTTTTCAAATTTATCCACAAAGACATTGGAGACTTTCATGTCAACCCATTTTGGTTTATCCTGTCGTCCAAGAAAGTAATTTTAGATTCCGCATAAAAGAACGGACATAAGACAACTGTAATCTGAGATTAGCAAAACTTTTTGATCTTAATTGGATGATTTTTGGTTTTTGGGTAAATGACATCCTTAAAATGCTATTTTAATTCCCCAATTGAGCTTTCATCTTTTGACTCCAAGTTTTTCCCCAATTTTATTACCTGATTTCCTTCTTCTAGGGGGTTCTATCACCAATTTTTTGAAATCATTCCATTTTGGAAGCAGAGTTGATGATTAAGGATTCAAAATTTGAGAAAGCTAATCATAAAATGAGCCTTCCGGATTATGAAATGATGATTAACTGTTTCAACTTTATTTACGGAAAATCCTCTTTAATGTATACACTTAGTGAATATGGAATGTTGAAGATGGCAAAATGTGAGTAGCTTGCACGGGAGTTAAGAATGATGGGCGGCGGAGAGATCTCGATTGATTTCAGTTTGTGTGTCTCAGCAATTGGTTTTGTCTCAGCCGAATCTGAGGGGTCTCGGACCCAGGGCTCTTTTGATTGAACTGCAATTACACCACTTAGACCAGCTGATTAACAAAGTTCTCACCTCTTATCGTCAAACACAATGTAGCCAGCAGCATCGAGTTCTGGATCGTTGAACTGTCTCATGTAGCTGCTGAGGATTCGGTAGGCATTTGCCGAATCGCTGACTGGAGCTGCTTCCGAAGCTTGCATGAGGAGGATTAAAGTAGCAAGGATGACCAAGAATAATGGGTACAATTGAGTTCTGCAAACTAATGCCATGGTTTCCAAGGTTTCCCTAAATCTGATAAAATCAATTTTGTCAAGGCAAATAAATAATCTGGATGAAAGAGAAATAAAAAAGGTCTAGCGTCAAAGTTGGGAGGGGTCAACGCAGCTGCTATTTATCGTCACTGGCTATTTTTCAAGTTTGTGACGGCTGTATCAACTTTTTTGGCGGCACTGAATAATTCATACAATTTATAAAATGAATAAAAGACAGTAAGGAGATGGTTGAGCAATGATCCATGTGACAACCAAAAATGAGTGATGATAGCTTTGGTGGAAAAGAGAATTCTAGCGTGACCAAGTCTTGTACACTTGAAACTACTAATTTTCAAAAATCATAATTAAGGGGAAATTATATATCATTATCAAATCAGAGTATTTTCTAAAAATACTGTGCTCTATTGAACTTCATAAGGCTTTTCAAGAAATGGGAAAAACTAGAATCTGAACAATCCACCTGGTGTCTTGTGAGGTAATAATATCCTTTGTTAATAATAGTTTTTGAGTTACTAATAACTTCCTCAAAAAAGCAAATTCAACAAAATCGTGTAATGTTACCACACAGAATGCAAATTTAGAATTCAGTCTCAACCTGTTGGACAAAATCCTATCAGGGAAGTAGAAATATATATATGCCTTAGTGGATAAGCATAAATATATTATGGAAATTCAATTTTTATTATAAACGAAACACTAATTTGAATTTTTAAAACTTAATACACGGCATGAGAGTCAAAGTAAAACTCATTTTTTCATCAACAAAAACAAACTTTGACTCCAAAGCTAAATCAACTCAGAATCTATTCTCCAAAGTTCTCCCAAATATTATACTGTAAGGCACCGAATACTTAAGATTTTTGTTAAACGTACAACTATCATATGCTTTGCAGCAATCTTTCCATGATGAATTAACTTGCGAAAAAAACACCCACACTCTAATTTTCCCTTTCAACATTCATGAAAATTTTTTTAAGTCTTAAATATTAAGTTTATTCTCAAGAAGAAAGTGTGAAACAACTGAAATATTAATGTCGAAAGATGTTATTTCCTGGACAAGTGAAGGTAGAGAAAAAGAACATTCATGACTACTTTTCATTTTTAACCGTCGAGAGCGATTGGAAAGGAGCCAAACTATAAACTCTATGAAGCCCTCATTTACAATTCATACTTGAAATTAGTCATCAATGTCATCTTCAACATATCTTGTGAAATCCTCGTGACGTCACTTCTCGTGAGTTTCAAACCGAAATTAGAGTTTTCTTCAAAAGATAACACTTCACCAAATTCGGGCTTAATTAAAATGTAAACATTTCCGTGAAATTTGCATTTCATTTTAAGGTTTGTTTTCGTTACTTTCTTAGATTGCACATTTTATTTTCGTCAATCCGAGAAAAAATGACGGGTCAAAATAATTAATCATTGGCCCTCCACCTTTTGGAGCACCATGGGCAATTTCAATTTGCCTTATCCAGTAACTGAGCAATGCATTTTCGTAGATGAAAAATAAACGGAAGGTCAATTTGACGAAATAAAGCAAAAAACATCGGCTCGATTAAATATCGTTGTTGCTTCCATTCAGCACTTCATCAGTGGGGACGGCAAATCCTTCTTCAGTTTCGTAAAGTACATTCAATACCTTCTGAACTTCCAGCTGGCCAGTTGCTTCGTTATCTTGGCACATGACTTCGATGGAACGGAGTTTGGAATAGTAAAAGTCTCGTTCTCGCTCCAAACCAACAACAGCTTCATCCATATCCGTCAACTGATTTCTGAGTTCTTCCAGTTCCTTCTCCAACTTTGCAACATGGGCTTGATTGTTGTTATTCGTGCTTGGAGTAGATCGAGTAGTAGCAGCTCTCGGAGTCGACTTGGCAAGAGGAGCGGCAGGCTGTTGAGAAGGTTTAGGAGCTGGAGCTGCTGATTTCGGAACTAATGGCTTTCTAGTGGCAAGAGCTGATGGCTTGGCAGGCGTTGTCTTATTGAGGTTACCAGAAGAAGTCTTTTTTATATTGCTGGCTGGTGTTTTGGGATCAATTGGCAATGGTTCTCCTCCACGATAATCAATCGGCGAATATTCGTGACCGTCATAATTAGCACTAAAGAATTTATGGAACCATTGAAGGAATTCAAAATTGTCTTGAAATTTGCCTTTAATTAACTTCTCTACAGGAATAACCTAAAACATAATTTTACAAAATCTTCCAAATGCCGAAATCTTACCTTATCTACTTGAACATCTTTAAAAGCAGTAAGCACAATCTTCCAATTTGAAAGCCAGTCCAATTCATTTCTCGAGTTCCATTTCACTTTCTTCAATGGCACTGTTCCGGGGAACAAAATTTCCATAAACTAAAACCAAGAATGTCGGTCCTGTGCAAAAACAAAAATGTCTTACCAAACAATATCCAGCTCCCGTGTGAAGTTCTTCTATCTTGGAATATTGAGATTGAAGACAGTCATTGACCCACTGGAGCATTTCATGGCGCGATAGATTATCAGTCGTTGACGAAGTTGTATAAACATTAACAGCCATAGTTACTAGTCTAAAATGATGATAAACACGACACAAACGAATAAATATTTCAGCGTTATAAACGCGTAACCACTATCCAAAAAATGATATTTTGTAATATTACCCGTACACAAATATCAAATATCATATATGATAGTATCAAAAACATCACTGAGATTTTCTCATACGGGCGCTATCTCGATTAATAACATTCATTAACTAGGGGAGTCTTCTGGAGACTGATGGTGAGGTCGGAAACAAGCGAAAAGATATCCTTTGTGGTGTCTCTTTGGTTTCGGTTTCTCCTCTTTGACTGCCGGTGTGTTGGGAGGAGGATAAATTCCTTCATCGTTTAAATTTATCTCAAGTGGGGTGGATGAACTTGGACCACTGTCTGCAACACGATCGTACTCGAAATTCCGAGCTGTAGCAGGAGTCTGGAGGGTTCTGTCTTGGACATTTGATGGATAAACTCCTGTAAACGCTCCAGCTTCATCGACAATCACCACGTCGTCAGGGTTTTCCTCAAGTTGTCTTAATAGATCGTCAAAACAGGAATTGTCGACATCTGGGAGTGGAATCAAGGACGTTTCATCCTAAATATAAACAAGTCAACGTATTTTTGTTTAGAAATCCCTACCACTGGATGGAATTCTGTCATCCATTTGCATCTTCTGATTGTGTCAATCGTCCATCGTGCATCAGGATCTTTCACTAGCATTCCAGTAATTAACTCCACAAGTTCAGAGCTCAATATGACGTCTTCTGGGATTTTAAACTGCTGATGAACGATATTTTCAAACAATTTCATCATCACATTTCCATCAAAAGGGTAGATGCCCGTAACTATCCTGAATAGACTAACTCCGCTAGCCCATATATCCAAACATCTTCCTCGATATTCCTTCTCACCTGAGATGGCCTCTGGGGCTTGTAAGGCTGGTGTACCATTAAATACAAAACACCAATCATCTTCCGGATTGTCATGAATCTCAGCAACGCCAAAGTCTGCAATTTTGAGTACATTGTCTTCCGTTACCATTAGATTCTGCGGCTTGATATCCTTGTGAATAATCCCAATAGAGTGTAAATATTCCAATCCCGTAATCAGCTGTGCAAAGTAATAATGTGTTTGATACTCGTTCATTCGACTAGGCTCCACCGAATCCAGCAATCCTTGAATGGAAGTAACGCAGAATTCAAAAATATAGTAAACTTTTTCTCTTCCATCAACCCGGAAACTCTCTATTAGCTTTATCACATTCGGATGATCCAATTTCTCCAGCACTTTGAATTCCCGCTCCACGTTACCGAGTCCACCAGGAATCTTGCATATTTTTTTATCCTTCATAATTTTCACCGCTCGACGAACACCAGTTTCTCTATGTAAAACTTCCTTAACCTTGCCATATGACCCAAATCCAATTTCTTGTCCAAACAAGTAATTACAAATGATTTTTGGTGGCTTGTGACCCCACACTTCATTAATCTAAAGATCCAGATTACAACCGTACATATAATCTTTTCGTAAATCACTTACCTCATCGTCCATAGTATGGAATATTTGTAAATCTTTAGAAAAAGCATTACTCAGTGCTGCCAACGCAACTTTGTGTTGCTGAAATTTTGTCTTTACAGATATATGAAAGAAAGAATTTTGGTCAAAATGAGAAAAGTAATAGTCAAGGACAAACGAGACTGAAAGATAATAATCAGTAGTCTAAAGGAAGACACTAATCTCGGCCAAACCTATATAGGGATTGGGCAAATGATTCATCATCACGAATTACCATCAATATTGCCAATCAACTCACTCGTTCTTCTTCAGTTAAGCCATCGTCTTCGTCTGTATCATGGGGAACGCTGAGTCGTGGACCAGTGTCACCTTCCCCACGATGCTTCGCCATGCCAATGTTGTTTCAGGCGAATCTTGGTTATCGGCAAAGAATCTGGCTTAAATTCTCTTTCAGTCGTCGTGTTTGCGGAAGCTGTGATTAAGAAGCAAATCCCAATCGTTTTGCTGAAAACCAGGATTAGTCATTGTTGCACATATAACGAAATATTTTCAATGAGTTAGCAACGTGTTTATTGCTCAAAATTAATAAAAAAAACATTCCACAGAATAGCGTTGATATATGAAAAGTTTACTGTTTATAATCCACATGGATATGTCAACTTCATGTGGAAAAACGAAAAAGCATGAAACTCGCAACAAAATCGAAAAACTCATTTTATATTTTCGTCATCAAACTTCCTCGTTTACGACAGAGAAACCGATTTTGCCAAAAGGAAAATATGGTTTTCGCGCCCAAAGCAAGGAAGACAATTGATTTCTCCTTTTTCTTTAAAACCAAAATTTCCCCCGAGATGCTGCTTCTCGACAAGTAAAAACCTTGCTAGATTTCAATGCAGTGATAAAAAATCGATAAGTCAGAAATAATTGGTTCGGCCAGTAATCCGGGAAATATTGATTGTTGGAACCCCGCAAAACCGCTTGTCAGTACTTAATATTTAAGAAAGAAGTTATCCCAGCGGACAAAAGTTCAGAAACTACTCTTTCTCAAAAAATGTGTGGCGTTGAGGAAAGTTGAAAGTAGTACCAACAAAAGTTCCTCCAGTTTGACAAACGACTCGCAAGTGACACACCGACACAGATTGGCAAGTCCATTGTCCACAAAAAGCTGACCAGAATATTGGTCCGAACTAGTCGATTCTCGAAAACTTTGCCCTGCGAGAGAAATTGCGGGCTGCATTTCCTGTTCTTTGGATTTCCCAACTTGTTTAGAAAAACGTTTATCTGGGGAATAAAGACTCTGTGGTTTCGATAGATTAACACAACTTTGATAGAAAGATTTTTGGTAAAAACTGAAGCGAAAATTGACAACTCGGGATATCCTCCTTAATCGAGCTCAATGTCTATTTGTCCGTCTGGTAGTCGTCTTTCATCTTTGGTCGTTGGTGGTTTCATAGGAATGTGAGCCTCTTCAGTTGTCTCCCAAGTACTCTCCTCGACGTATTCAACTTCTGGATCTACTTGATAATAATAAATTTGATTATCTATAACAGCCCCATTTTCATCAACTAATTCATAATACTGGGGTTCCCCATACTCCTCCTTGTAATCTTCCTCATCTCCCATCTCGTAGTAAATTTCTTCATTGTCTTCCCAACTAGAAGGAGATTCTTCTTGTATATCTTCTTCTGGTAATTGAGTTTTATCTTCAACTGAATTGCTGCCCCTTGATGGACATTTCCTCATATCAGTTTCGTGATTAGTCTTGACGGCTGAAATTTATCAGCTGTCAATAAAAAATGCAATGAAAAACTAACCTTGCTTTTTTCTGTTCTGTGGAGTTTCTTGTTTAGTTAAACTGAGGACATCTGGATATCTCTGTATCTGAGCCCTCCTCGGTGGCTTTCCATAACCACTCCCGATCTCATCATCTACTAAGCACTGAACTGCGCTGATATCGGATGGCCGGATTCCATCAGTATACTCATCCTCCATATCGGATGTTATAATGACGAGATGTTTGTTAATGTGCTCCACAAACGATTTGGTACATTTGGAAGTAAAATTGCAATTCTTGTGGGGACATCCGAACGTACACGATTGACCAAAGTGTCTATGACTGTAATTTCACATATTTAAACTCTTTCGAGTTTGATAATAAGAGCTTACGACACATGTTGTTGATAGCTTGCAGGTTCCATATATATTTCAGAACAATAAGGACATGGGTAACCCCAATCTCGCCTCGGCACATGTGATCGAAGCCGATGCCTTCTCAAAGTCATTTGGCTAGCTAGAAATTTAGTTCCAAGTAAACTCTCAAGTCTCAGGAATAAAGGAACGAACCTGCAGCATAATTGCACATTTCGCATTTGAAAGGCCTCACTTTTCCGTGGACATTCATGTGCTCTCGGTAAGAACGCTTAGAAGACAGGTACTTGTGGCACTGTGGACACCGCCATTGGGTTACCAGCTTGCTCCCAGTCCTGCTGGCACTCATCACTGAAGCCAACTACCGTATCTTTGAAAAACTCATATAATAACTTAGCGAAGACAAAATAAAATTAGAAAACGTGATATGAAACTGAATCGCACTCGCAACGACTGGCAAGGGATGGTTCTAACGCGAAAGCCTGTGGGTCGCGAGCTGACTGTTTCTTCCCGAGTAAAATGAACATTCTTCAGTTTCCTCCCCGAGTTTTGTTCGTTCGATAGTGATAATCGTCCTTTTGATTGACAGCTTGTTTCTGTAGCTTTTGGGCTTCTTCCACGCTGTCTACTTCCCCTGTCATAATTTAATTTCTATAGTTTTACTGCCATTCGCTTTACCTTTCGTTCCTAAAATCGCAATTTATGATGTAATCTCAAGTGACAATTTAGTGTTTACATTGATCGTCGTTCACTTTACGTGGTGTTTATAATAATACTTGTGATTTCTTCTCTATTTTAGGTAACATCCAGTTCACTATCAATTCAGTGTAGCAGAGATGACGGTTGGTTCATTTACTTTATATACTTGAACTTATTCTTGCTTCTTCAGAAGATTTACGGAAACAAGGATAGCTTCCGTACCCAGAAGGCTTTGATTGCTGCGAAGCTCGCCGGCAAGAATGCAGTTGTTGCAGGATCAACTGCTCCGGCCAACCAATTCCCAACTCATGTTCTTCCAGCACTTGAGGATGGAAATGTTACTCTCTCTGGTGAAGATGCTATCGCTTCTTATTTCCTCGGGAAGGATTTTTCTGCTCAAGTTCTTCAATGGGTTTCTTATGGTAATTCTCGTCTCCAACCCGATGTCCTTGCCTACGTTCTTCCTTCTGTTTCTGCTGCCAAGGTCGACAACAACTCTCTCGAAAATGCGCGAAAGGAACTTTTTGCCAAGTTGAAGGAATTTGATGAAGTCGTTAAGGGTGTTACTTATCTCGTCGGAGAACGTGTCTCCTATGCTGATGTTTCTGTTGCACTTGACTTGCTCCCAGCTTACAGCCATGTGCTTTCCGAGAAGGAGCGTTCTCAATTCGTCAACGTGACAAGATGGTTCCTTACTGTTCTTCATCAAGCTCCTGTCAAAGCAGTTCTCGGCAATGTTACTCTCGCTTCCAAGGTTTCCAAGTTCGATGAAGGAACCTTCAAAAAGCTTACAGCTGCTGCTGCTCCCAAGAAAGAAGAAAAGAAGCAGGAGAAGAAGGAAAAGCCCAAGAAACCTGCTGAAGAACCAGAAGATGATGCTCCCGCTGCTGAGAAGTTTGTCGATCCTCTCCAAGCTCTACCTGCTGGGTAAGTTGATCAGGTTTTCTTCTATCACTCACAAACGGTTTACAGAAGTTTTGTTATGGATGCTTGGAAGCGCGTGTATTCCAACGAGGATACTGCGACAAAAGCTATTCCATATTTCTGGGAGAACTTTGATTCTGAACACTACAGCATCTGGTACGGTGAATACAAATATCCCGAAGATCTTAGTTTGACTTTCATGAGCTGTAATTTGATCACTGGTGTGTAACATTTCCCTATGATTCATAGTTGAAAACCTGTTTTAGGTATGTTCCAAAGATTGGATAAGATGCGCAAGCACGCCTTTGGATCCGTAATCCTTTTCGGTACTGATAACAATTCAACAATCTCCGGTGTCTGGATTTGGCGCGGCCAAGAACTCGCCTTTGACCTCTGCCCTGACTGGCAGGTTGACTATGAAAGCTATGCCTGGAAGAAGCTTGATGCAAAGAGTGAGGAGACCAAGAAGCTTGTCAATGAGTACTGGCTCTGGGAAGGAGAATTTGGAGGAAAGAAGTTCAACCAAGGCAAGATTTTCAAATAAATTAGCTGAAAAGCAGTTGAAGTCGTGCTCTTCCCGGATTGATCAGTGATAATATTTTTTGTTAATTTTAATCTTGTTGAAGACAATAAAGTTAACTAAATAGACTCAGATTTTGGATTTTTAGAGTTTGTGTTGTTTAAAATCGAGGTCGTTAAAAACCCTGCGGGCGAAAAGTGGGTGTTGATAATCGACAGAGCCGCGGAGAGAGAGATGACACCGATCAGAAGGGTCTCTTTTTGCGGTCATTGTCCTGCTCTGCGCGAGTAAGCAATTGTCTGTTTTGTGTCAGGTTTTCATGAGATGATTTGGAACTTCTGGCCCGTGAACAGTGATTGATTTTCTATTGTACTAAATTCCGCGATTGCAGGATGAAGATCAGGTTGTGCTTTCTCTCTTGTATTCTGGGTCTGGCGACGGCCCAACTGTGCTCTAGTCCCCACGAGACCAAACAGGTCTTTGGGAACTACTTGAACTGTCTCAAACGACAGATCGACAACGACTACAACGAGTTGGAGGCTGAAATCAGGGCGGACAACCGAAAGGCAGCATCCACCTGTTTCGTCCCAACCATCAGCGAAGCCAACGCCAAGGACCGCTGTGTCCTCGCCCTCTCCGACCTTAACGCCAAGGCCTGGGACAGGAACGGTCCTCTCAGAGACTGTTCCATCTGCCGTACTTTCGCCACGTCTGCCATCAAGGCTCTCCTCAACACCCCTGCCGAGGACCAGAAGTGTATCCGAAGGGAAATCGCTCGCTCCATCGCTAAGGAGGCTGATTACTGTCTCAGGAAGAAGATCCCGGACTTCCCTGGAGTTCCCGAGATCCCCGATTTGGAAGAAGGCAGCTTCCAAGCAAAGGAAGCTGTAATCGACTCCATTTCCGACTACATCCTGATCAACAGCCGTCTTTCCTTCTGTTCCGAACGTAAACCGAAACGCGCTCTGGCCACCAAGGCGTGTCTCTCCAACCCCTTCCCCGGTTTCTTCAAGAAACACTGCAGTGCCGTCGCCGACTGTGACTCTCAAACCACCGGTGGATGTTCTAGCAAGCTTCAGGAGACTAAAGCCGCCACTTGTGCATGCATCAATGAAGCTCGTCAGGATCTGAAGCAGCGAATCTCCGGAATCGCCGACGCCATCAATAATGCTATCAACAACAGAGGCGGAACCCCGTCCATTGGTGGATCCGGCTCCAAGGTCGATTCCTGTGTCGCCAACATTAAACGACAATTGTAAATGTTTTTTTTAAACTCGAACTAATTAGTGAATTGCAGAATTACACCAGTGAATGACTGGGCTGCTACCATTGACCACGCCCTCAACGTCTGCATCCGATCCAAGCCAGCAGGTCAGTCCCTCGGAGTCGACTCCCTCTTGAACGTCGGATGCCGTAAGGTCATTGCCGACACCTCTGGAACAGCCACCGCTCAACTCAAGACTGGGTTCGACTTCGTCAACAACCTCATCGACGCCATGGTCGAGCGCTCTCGCCGCTTCTGTGGAGGCGCTCACTGTCAGTAGATACAGTACTCTTGCCAATTCATGCATTTATCTTCTGAATATAATTAATTTCTAAATAAACCCCATTCCAAGTAGCCGAAAATGTCTGACATCAGTTCCAATTCTCCTCGTTAAACAGCCCCTGGCTGAGTTCCTTTTCTGTCTGCCCTTCTGAATTTCAAATCTCAGTCTGATTTATGACCAGTTACCTTTGTTTTTAGGAGATTTGTCTTTTTCAGAAGCCGTGAAAGGGAAATTTGGAAATGACTTTTCTCTTGCAACTTTGCAATTTTAGTTTTCTCTCGAGTGGTTCGCCACTTGAGGATCTCGTCCAGTTTCAACACCAGCCTCCGTAGAATCCTTTAAGTCTTCTGAAATTTGCACTTTTGTAGCTAAAGTTCGGTCCTAGAGTTGCAAACGAGTCGTGGGAATTGTCAAAATTATTCAAATCCCGGAGTCTGTCGAGGTCGGTTTTTTATTTCCGTTTTGGAAATTTATTAATAGCCAAAGACCGAATTACCGTTGGTCGAAAAAGCTCAAAAAATGTGGCCTATACCATCCCGCCCAGTCTGAACTTTCCCCTTCCAAAAAGTCGTGAAGGCGTTTCGTTTCTGTTTTGGCCCGAGGAGACGATTCCAGAGGTGGCCAAAGTTGTTCCAGGCCCTTGCGTGCGAGATGAATTACGACCTTGTGTCCTTGTTCTCTTGGTCTGAATTTTTCATCTCTCGCTTGCTTTGAATTTTCGATCAGTCCCTGTTTTCCCAAATAGGATCATACCCTCTGGCTGGTTTTCAAGCCCGAAATTCTCCCCACCGTCGTGTACAATAATTTTCCAACAACCAACACGTGTTTGTGGCATCCGGGGCCACGTCGGGCTAGTCCCCTGCATTCCCCGTCCTGCTGCAATCTCGGCTGGAAAACCGCCGTCACTGAACTTGTGGAAATGACACTTTCAGAGACAAACAGGAAGTATCTAAATTTATGAGAAATCCGTCACAAGATCGACGTCACTTTATTCCGGTCTCAATTTGGGAGATGACTGTTGTCCTTTTTCCAATGATGTTTGATGGCAATTATAATTACTGGCAGGAAGAGGCCGCTCGCTCCTGAGAGGGCTTCTCCGTTGAATTCAGTCTTTAGCAAAATGCCGATCCCCGAGAGGACTTCTGTCGCCACTTCCAAGCCGCTGGCATCCAACTCCAAGGTGGAGGAATTCGAGAGACTCCAGAAGGACCAGGATGCTGGCAGTTCCGTCGACTACCGAAGGAGTTTTCTGGTCAAGTTGTCCAAGAAATCCTTGTTCTTCATTGTAATCCCGGCAATTCCAGTATTTTTGCTTTTCCTCTGTTTCCTCCTGCTCATTGATACAAGGACCATCGTCCATGCCTCCCCGTCGACCACCCCCTCGACGGTTGTCTCCACAACCCCCTCAAGGAACCCACCGACACCTCGATCCATCTACCGCCTACCGACCGACGTCATCCCCTCCCTCTACAGTCTGACCCTCCGGGTGTATTTGCCCTACAAGAAGGAGGTTGACTTCGGGGAGCGGAACCAGTCCATCGCCGGCTATGTGCTCATCAGCTTCTACTGCAGAAATGGAACTGACCGCATTGTCTTGAACCAGAACGAGCTTCTGGTCGACAATTCGAGCATCAAACTGGCAGACCAAGACACAAGGAAAAGGTTTTTCGTTTTCATCTCAAAAATCGACAATAAGGCCAAGATTATGGAATTGGCCGTGAGTCCTCCACTTGAGAAAGGCCGAAATTACTCCCTGTACATGAAATACTCTACCATCATGAGACA
Source organism: Halicephalobus mephisto (assembly GCA_009193035.1). Lineage (NCBI taxonomy): Eukaryota > Metazoa > Nematoda > Chromadorea > Rhabditida > Panagrolaimidae > Halicephalobus > Halicephalobus mephisto. The sequence goes on from SWDT01000058.1 coordinate 13,898, forward strand.
GCCTTCTGAAGGCGGGATATTCTTGGCTAGCTACAAGATCGGAAACGAAACCAGGTAATTTCGAATTAAGGACCGGGCTGGTCTAATATGGCCTTAGGGAGACCACTAGCTGTCTAATTCACTCAAATTATCTCGACTTCATTCGAGGTCTAATTGGGAAGAATTCCACGGACCCCAGGGGAATTGGAAATTGAACGGTTTTCGAATTGGTTAGTCAGCTACGCTTCATTTCCATTTCAGATATCACGCCGTCTCCCAGATGCAGCCACTGGATGCAAAAAGGGTTTTCCCCTGCTTCGACGACCCAGGGTTCAAGGCGGTGTTCCAGATAAATGTCGTTCACCCCAGTGGAACCACGGCTCTCAGCAACACGGAAGCGTTCAAGAAAACTTCGATCAACGAACATTGGACACAAACAGAGTTCGAAATGACCCCCATCATGTCCACTTACCTCCTGGCCATCGTCGTTACTGACTTTGACTACATTGAAGACAAATACAGAAACATCACTGTAGCATTTGATTAATTTAGCCAAATAATCGTTGATTCCCTTTAGCTCCGCATCTGGGCGACTCCGGATGCCCTGCCGCATTGTGGATATGCCTTGGGTCTTCTTTCGAAAGCTCTAAACTTCTACGAGAACTACTTCAACATTTCTTACCCCCTCTCAAAACTGGACGTGTACGGGGTTCCTGAGTTGAGGGTGGTGGGGATGGAGAACTGGGGAATGATTACGGTGCAGACCCCCATCTTGACCTTTGACCCGAGCTTCTCTTCCTCCAAGGACAAGAGCAAAACCGATATGACCATTTTCCACGAAATCGCTCATATGGTGAGTTTCCGCTTAATTAGCCCGGTTATCGATTGATGTCTAGTGGTTCGGGAATCTGGTGACGATGAAGTGGTGGAACGATCTGTGGCTGAATGAGGGCTTTGCTTGTCACATGAGTCGGATAGCGATGGAGAATCTGTCTGACCCGCTGATTGACGTTGACCAGGCTTTTATGTCTTACATCTGGTCCACGATCAGTCGGGACGAAAATAGAGCTGCCCCTATCCTGAGTCCAGACATAAAATCCGAGGACTCGATTGGAGGAGTCTTCAACGTGGCCAGCTACTACAAGGGAGAAGCTCTTATCCGGATGATCAAGAAGGCCACCGGAGACAACTTCTTCCAGCGGACTCTCCAAAACTTCATCAAGACTCACATCCACGGCAACGTCATCAGTGAGCATCTGGCTGACGCCCTCACAAGGGCCTTGGAGGTCTACGATCACAACAACCCCTTCGACGGAATGCCTGTCAATCAGGTGATGAAGCATTGGACCCACAAAAAGGGATTCCCGACGATCATCGTCAAGACCATCAATTCAACGACTGTCTCCCTCCACCAAGCCTCCTTTTACTCGGCTCAGCGGACGTTCATCGATGATTTCTGGATTGTTCCGGTCTTCTATAAGGAAGACATCTACTCAAAGGATCAGCAGATTGTCTGGCTCAAAGACAACCGTTCTAGTAAGTCGATTGTAGCCAACAACCCCATGTAGTCGAGTCTTTCCAGTTCTCTTGGACAACGTGGCTGTCATAGACCCCAACTTCTACGGGTATTACAAGGTCCTGTACGACAAAGACACTTACCGGAAACTCGTCGACATTCTGCTGGAGGACCATGAACTGATCTCGAGAGCGGGCCGGAGCAGAATGCTCTATGAGACCTTCATTTTCCAAAGGTACGGGATTCTCACGACAGAACCTCTAGAGCTGATGCGGTACATTAACAAGGAGGTTGAAGAAGGACCTTTTGTAATTGCTTGTAACTTTTTGGAATTATTCTACACCATCTTTCCTAACGACCTTAATTTAAAGGCAAGACTCTTGGAGGTTAGGATGGTTTAATTCAGGATTGTTTCAGGAATATCAATTTCATCTTCTAGTGCCGGTATACGAACGGGTAAAGCTGGACAAGAGTGAACGGGAATATGGGTGAGTCCACTTCTGTCATCCATCAGAAAATTCTTGGGTTTCAGGCCAGTGAGACAACTGCTGATCCAGAGATTGTGCTCCTGGGGCTACCAGAGGTGCAGAGATTACGTAATCGAAGAGTTCGGGCTGCTCGTGAAGGAGTGCAAGAACGACCTCCTCAGTTCGTCGTGCAACAAGATAACCCCCGACATCAGAGCGGGGATCTACTCCATGGCCCTCAAGTATGGATCCCCTGAGTACTTTGACTTTCTCTGGGAAAAGTACCTGCTCGAGTCTAATCTCCTGGAAAGAGATAGGATCATCCAGGGTCTCACGGGCACCGTAATCTCTAATCAAATTGAAAAGTAACTTTTGCCATATTTTTCCCAAATCAACAAATGAATTCAGGGTGGTCTCGTACCAGATTTACAACGAAACAAAGATGACAGACCAACACGCCTTCTGGTCCTTCTTCCTCCATACAGGAAACATAGAGAAACTGAGGCCCGTCCTCAACAACCACATCCATGGATACATTCCTCATCTAGTGAACACTTGCTGTCCTTCGAACCGGCCCCAGAAAACCAAAACCTTCAAATTCTTAATTAACATGATCATGGCCCTCTACAGAATGCTCCCGACCTCCGAAAACCTCCTGCTGGTGAGTGTCTGTTTTCCTTAACCCCGCAATTCCTGATTTCAGCTAGACCAGTACGACAAAACGATAGAACCCCTGCTTCCGTCCTCCCACAAGGGCCTCTTAAGGGAAGCACGGAAGAACCCCGTGAATGATTATCAATTTCTTTTAAAAAACAAAGATGTCTATGAACGTTATTTCCGCGATTTTGCTAAAAGGATAAAATAGGCTCTTGGAATAAATGATGTAATTTCATTCTCATGGTTCTATATGTATACAAATTTTACCGGGCATTTTGACTCCGTCTGTTGGCTTTCTCATTGAGTTCCGCGTATTTTGAGTAGAATATTGCACCGAAAACAAGTAGCAAACCCAATATACCTGTAATACTGAGTGGATGAGAAAAATATATTGAAGACAGAACGATCGAGAATATCTGTCTTAGTGTCATAATCACTGCTAATACTTCTGGTCCAAATTGTTTGATTATGGCATAGATGAAAACCTGAAATTTGCCCAATCGGCTGTGTAACGCATTCATTAACTCACTTGTCCACATGCTCCAGATAATGATAATAGGAACAAGTCCCTCGAGAAGCCATCATGAGTAAGAGCATAGTCGATAGAGGAAAACAAAGTCCCTTGTTCTAGCAGTGAGACAAAGCAGAGGATTGCACTGAAGGCATTTACTCCAAGCATCATCTGGAATCAAAGCATTCACTTCAACTTTCAAAAATCCAATTACCTGAGTCTTGGAGACCTGCGGCTTACACTCAAACAACTTCTTCTGCCAATTTGGAGTGAATGAGTCAAAGGCCAAATAGCCTGCCATCAAAATAATACCAGAAACAGTAGTTACCGAAGAATTGTTTTTCGAACTTGATTGATTAGACAGGAAGAAACTACATGCACCAATAACCAGAATAATGGCAGTTACATAATCTCGAGTCGAATATGATTTGTTACGAACCAGTTTACCCATTAGCATCGTTGGAATTAATTTCGAAGCTTTACAAACAGTCTGAAAACGATTTTCAAAGAAATAGAAAAACCAAAGCAATCTTACCATCACTGGAAATGAGACAAATTTTAAAGCTTCATATTGGCACCAAGAAGATAAAGTGTTGGACAACGAACAAAAGGAATGCTTGAACAATGGAGGAACATGGACAGGTTGGCTGAAACGGTATCGATTACTGTCAAGACCTTAGGGGAAAACCGTACTTTTTATAGTCATGAATAAAGTAGAGAGAACACAATATCAGGGCAATAATCCTGTTCACGAGTACTAGGAATTGAGCATCTCCAAAATGGTCAATGATAAAAGCATCGTCGACTCTCGGGTAGCCAATTGTGATAATCCTTTCTTGGAAAAAACCCATACTTACAAAATTTAACTGGATCCCCGCAAAATAGAAGGCCAATATCGGTCCATCGCGGGTCAACCAATTCCTATTTCTCTCCTCAGATTGAGCATTTATAAGATTCTTGGTGTCACTACATTTCCCCTCTGATAATATAGCATTAAAAGCAGCTTCCGGAGTGCCAATGGCAAAAAGCTTCAGAAATCGCTGCAGTAGATTTTTCGAAAAATCCAAGGAATTTTCTGAAAATGCCTTATTGATAATTACTTCGGGCAAATTATGACCCACCAGAATACTTCTTTTTCAGCCATCTGATCAACAAGTAAGTGGGAACGACAATTGTGGAATAACCAAGTAGGATAAACGTTAATCGAAGAGGCCAGTAATCGTAGGGATTGAAACCAAAGTAATCTTCAAATTGCGGACCATAATATCCAGATTCGTATTTGTATTTGAGTTGGTAATTCTGATCACGTCGAAACCTAGTGTGAGTTTCGTCCATTTATCTAGAAATTCAAAATTATTAGTTAATCGAGAACAATTAATCCACTAAATGAGGAAAATGAGAAACATAAATGACTATCTAGATTTCAAAGGTCATTATCTAAAAACGCTATCTTGAAAAAAAAAGGATTTAAACAAGATTTCTCCTTAAAAACAATTGAAAGTTCGAAATGCAGCCCACATTGATAAGATTTCAACCCGGTTGTCTACAACTAGTAGAAAGTAAAATCGAATATTCAAACAGAATAATAGAAAAGTGCACTAACAAATCCCGATTCGGATTAACGAGAATAAAAGAGTTTTCACAGCATAAAGAATGGCTGATCTCCCAGCAGGACTAATTTAACTTCCAATTCACTTCAAAAAATAACAAACCAAGATACTATCGCATCAGTCCTCAAATTCATGTGCGCTTTCTTAATGCCAATTCAACCTTAATTTTGATGTTTTGTTCTTAAACTGAATCTTTTTCCCACACATAGTTTCTTGTGTTAACTCTTATACCATCGACTTTTGACTATATCAAATGCGGAGCAAAATTAATTAAAAAAGGGGAATCGGTGATCAATACAAGCGCCATGTTTTGTATTTCTTCTGACTGGCGAAAATGCGATGGTAGCATCCAGAAAGTCAATGATCAGAATGTTGTCAGTACAAGGACTACTCCGAAGTAAATGCAGCAGTGTTGAAGACAAACCTCGATTGGAATCCCTTGTTGAATTTGACAGTGACTAGATTAGTGGACACAACAATAGGATCGACTATTGACAAAATTGCAGATATGTTGAATTCTACTCAGGGAATCGTGTATCGTTATTTGAAGGAATTAGAAAAGATTTCAAAGTTGGAAAAGTGGGCATCGCAAGAATTACCACAAGCCAATCGTCGATAGGGAATAAACATATGTACTTCTCCGTTCTCGACACCTTCCTAGATTTGTTTCTCGGTAGAATCGTGACTGATAACGAGAAATGGATATTTTATAATGACGTTGAAAAACAATGAATGGATAAGGATACGCGACCAAAACTGAGAGCAAAAGATAGATTATACCTGAAAAGGGTAATCCTGTGTGTTTGGTGGGATAAGAGTGGTACTACCTATTTCAAATTGCTGAAAATCAACGAAACAATAGATACAGAAGTCTACTTTCGTCGAATAGAAGCTCTAAATCCAGAACTAATTAAACACTATCAGTCTTGATGAACAGGAAAAGTCTATTCCACCAAGATAACATGCGATCGCATACGGTAAAATCGATGACCCAAAAAATTCAGGACTTAACCTGGGAAGCTATGCCTTATCCACCGTACTCCTCAAATAATACTCCAAGTGATTACCACCTGTCCCATCGTTTACAAGATTATTTAAAGGGTAAAAAATTCATAAATAAAAGTTAAAACGCAGTAGGCAAACATTTCTCGTTAAAACCAGAGTCCTATCACGATGGCATTCATAAATTGTGTGCACAACGATAAGATGTCATAGACAATGATAGGAATTACACTATTAATGAAAAGTAGATTAGTTGTTTTCTCTCAACAAGGGTTCTTTTAAAATAGGAACGAATTTATGGACCGACCTGATAGATTGGATTGTCAGCACGAATGAGCTGATTCTGACGAATGGAGTTGGATGGAAAAGTCTTTAAATACGGAAACGGAATAAATTAACACTGAAAGTAAATAGTCTTCAATGGAGCATCAGAAGGTAAACTCACCTGTTCATTCGCAATCACGGACCCAGACCGATGCCATCAGGAGCAATAACCCTGGAATCAGACAACCATCAACAAAGGCACAAACAGAGTCAAGCACGAGCCAAAGGCGATTTTTGACGAATTTTACAGTGCAGGTTCATTATGCAGCCACAGCAAAGCAATGCTGGTGAAAACTGCTTTGAATAATCTTACATTGCCCCATAGGCAACTACACTAAGAACTTTGTAACTTTTTAACAATCTGTAAACATCTGATTTTGAAAGGCGTAAAAAGAAAAAATAATCCTAAACATAGAACGAAAAGCTGAGTAAACAGTGTGAAATCATTTCCAGATTCATCAAATCAATCGAGGAAATAATTTCCAAAACATCTCAAAGATGTGAAAATTTGATATTCCCCGGTGAACATGGAAACACGGGGAAATGAAATTTCTGCGCAACGTTGTTTAGCTTTAGGCATAAAAATCCGATCGATAAACTATTTTCGAAAACTAATTTTCTAATAAAAAAACAATTACAACAGGGAAAAGTAATTATATCGCACGTTCTCCGGATCGAGGTGGTAAAGCACAATACACAATGCTTTCAGGGACTCAATGTGTATCGATCAACTGGAAATGCAAGAGAAACAACCACGGCGAAGACAGATGCCAAGAAACCGCATCCGTATGATAGACTCGACCGACTGCCAAATCTCCCAATTGCGCACTGATCCTTCGTGGCAGGATACAGACCCGGTTCCTGGAGTCCGACAAGCTAATGAATTTGCCCAACTGGATTAACCAGTAACTAATTGCCTTTCTATTATTATTTCACCTCCGTCAATCAATACCTTTGACCGTGCTGCAACTGACTGAACGGACCTCGTGTATGAGCCGGTTATTTCATTAATTTAACTCTCCCGCGCACGTGACATCTCGTTTTTGGGGTACTTTGTAAGCTTCACCTGTCACTGTTTTATATCACCAGAATATTAAAAATAGTTTTGCTACTTTGCAATTTAGTGTTGTCCTGTCGTTTGCAATACGAGTGTGTGTCGTGAGGCCGCACAACCGATTTCAACATGTCCATTAATCTCAAATGGAGAGAGCACGCCACTCGTTCGGCTAGAGGCTCTGACGGACGTATTTATATGACGACGTTCGACCGACTCCCTTCCCTTGTCCGTCGGAAGTCGTGAGGAGCCTATATATTAGCAACTCAAATGCAGCCTTCCCATTTTTCGTTCGTATACATTTTCCGTGTTCGTGGCGTGAAGGGAGGAGCCTAAAGTGTCCCCCTCTTCATGGGCTCCAGCACTTGGCTTTTTGCCAGATTCTGAAGCTTTTTCGTCTCTAGATTTGCTAAGGTCCTATGCAAATTCTAAGAGCAATAAGAGGAGACTCTTTTGTCCACTATATAGAGGAGAAGCACTAAGATGGAGTTCTTTTCTTCAGATGACAAGGATTCTGCTGTGACGTCACTATAGCAACTCTTTTAGCCACTCGCCAACCTTGCTCACGATGGAACCCGCAAGCAGCAGCTCAAGCGAATTACCTGGTCGCATCCGCAAACGCCGATACTCGACTGCCCGCATCCAGCCGGTAGGAACTCTGTTGTTTTTCATATATTCAAATTTCATCTGTACATGTTTCAGACTAGGATCAAGAAGGTCATGCAGAGCGATGAAGAGATTGGGAGGATGATCGCCAGTGTCCCCGTCGCCATCGGCAGTGTCATGGAGCACTTTGCTGAAAAACTGCTCGAATCTGCAGCCACAGCGATGCATTATTCCACAAGCAAAACACTTTCTCCGCAGCATCTACATGCCGCGATCATTCAGAATCCACATTTTGCATTTCTGACGCCGTTGGTCAAAAACGCTGGTTCTCTGCCCATGATCCAGAATCAACCCATCAAACAGATCGACTTCCATGGGTCCAACGCTTCAGCTTCATTGCCGACGATATCAGAGGAGTCGAGTCATCCTATCCCAGCAAACTCGTATTCAGAGGAAGGGACAGCCGGCAAGAAGAAACGAGGCCGTCCAAGGAAGGAACCCACTCAGAACAACCAGAACATGTGAGTTAGCAACCATTGATGCATTTAAACCCGCTTCTCGTTTCAGTCCTGCAAAAGATCCTCCGATCAACGGACTGGTAGACCGTGATCCAGATGAAGATGCTCGGTTGATGCCGCCTCCTTCGTTCTTCCCAAACCGCAAATTCCCAGGTTCTCTCCCGATCTCCTCGTCCGTGGTCTCCACTCAACCGAAAACCGACTCTCAACCTCAGCAGCAGACTGATGCCATATCTGCTTGAATTCAGTAATGACGTCTTCTTCAAGTTGTAAATTTGTGGCTCCTATTATAATTTCGTCGGGTGTCTATCACACAATTGTTTACCCAAAATTCTTTTGTTCGGATATTTTTAGTAAAACATTTCCAAAATTCAAACTCAACAAAAAATCAACGATCAAGTTGGATAACCCATTCAAAGTGATTGGTCATTGGGAACATGTCCACTGGCTGGATCGAAGTAATGGTGAAGGGAATTCCTTCGTATTTCCGCGACTGTGGTCGGCATAAGTCGATGATGTTCTTCAGGGCTCCATTTGGATCACAAGAGACGTAGACAAGACGCTTCATTTCAGCTAGCTTCCGACAACCCATAATGCATTTCCCTGGAATCCCAGCTCTCGGTGGGTCCAAGACCCCGACGATCTCTCCAGACTTGAGTTGGGCTTCGTTCGTGTTTCCTTTGAAGCAATTAGGTGCATAGAAATTCAGAGCTGGGAATATGGCTTCCGCTGAGCCAGCAACATAACGGAAATACTCAGCATCAAGCCAGTTGTCCCTGATCGTCAACTCGGCATCAGCAATAGCTTCCTTGACAATCTCCACTCCCACAACTCCATAGATTCCATCAAATTGTCCTTGTTTCTTCGCCTCAGCCATTCTTTGGGCGAGAGAAAGCCCGATTGTTCCGGCTCCACAGCAAATATCCAAGAGCATAATTCTCTGTGGTTCTTTAGTTTCAGTGTAACTTTCTGGATCAACCTTCGTCTTTTTCGATTCTGGTTCACCATCGTTACCTTTCGGTTCATTTGAAGCAAGAGACATCAACGCACCTTTATTCCAATTTTCTTCGGTAACGATTGCGGGTAATCGAATCTTCTTCTTTGGAGCTGGAAGTCCCAGAGCATCTCCGATAACTGTATACAACACCTCTGCAGCAACAGTATTCGTTTGGAAGAAGGTATTTGGGGAAATCCTGAACCTGAGACTGAACAAGTTCTCGTAGACGTATGGAGCCCCTCCAAGTTTCTCTAACTTGGGTTCGTCACTTGAGTTTGCTTGAACAGCAAGGTAGAGAGAAGTCACCCGAAATTGTCTTTCTGTTGAATTTGGATCCATGAGCAATTCTACCAGTTGATTCTTCACTTTGGAATAGGAGGCTTCATCGGACAAAGGGAAGATTGTGATAACCACCATGCAGTCGGCCAGGAAATCCCGAATCAGAATGCTCTTCCAACATCCCTGACGTTCAAACTCATTGAATGGAGGCAACTCGGAAGTTTTCACAAACTCTTCAAAGGCTCTGGTCACATTGAGGGTATTCTGACGGATATGAGAACAATCATAAACCGGCACAGTGACTAGTCGCTTTTCCTGGAGCTTTGTCCCAACAAAACCAACACAAATTTCGCCGTTCTCGTCATATCCAACCGTCAACTCAGTCTTGTTCCGGTACTTCTCCGTTACTGGAGACGGTAAAATCTAAATAAAGATATTGATTGGTAAACCTTTCAATAAAACACACCGGTTTGAGAAGGTTCTCTACTTTCCACGACTTTGCAGATAGGATTCCTGCTTGAATAGCTTGTTTCTTGATGTTCAGAACAACCTTGAAAGACGCTTCTTGCTTTTGCTTCAACTGTTCATCATAGGGCAAATGTGCCAACGGTGTTGCAATCTCTTTCGCCGTCTTGATGGGTTGTGGAGATCTAGCTTGTATTTTTCGTTTCTAAAAGGAATTCTATTATTCAGTAATGTCGTCGACAACACTTACACTGAGAGGTTCCTCAGAGACTCGCTTTGTCTTCAGCATCTTCCCTTTGACTTCTACACCGTCGAATGCCTTCAGCGCCACTAGCACATCATCTTCTTTTGTGAACGAAAGAAAGGCATTGCCATCGTTCATTTTGAGCTTCCGATATTCAATGGAAGGAATGGTTCTAGAATCGCAGATGGAACAAGATCATAACTTAGGAAACTTACTTCTGAATCAACTTTTTGAGTTCTGGACAAGCCATTCTTCTTGGTAGTTCTTTGATCATGATTCTGAATGATTGTGGAGATTCTGGGAAAATTGATATATGAAAACTTTATCGAAAAACTCACCCGTAGATTCTTTGGCCTGATCGACCGCAATCCCATCATCCGAAGTACCTTTGAGTTCTTCGTCTTTCGTTTCTGCAACCTCATCTGGGTGATTCAATCCACTCTCGATGTTCTCCGACATCCTTCGTCGAGACAATTCAATGTAGTCCCCAGGACTTCAGTCTTGAACCTTTCCTGAAGAACAGAAAACTCGTTGTTACTAAAGACACTTCGCCAACCCCACTCTAGTCGTGAATTTGATCAACTTCATCAACTCCACAAAATCAACAACAGATACACCATTATTATCAACAATAATCTATTTGATACACAGTGACTATCAATTAAAGCTACTCTGCCTTAGCACCCTTTTGTTCACGTTTCTGCTTTTCCCTCTTGGTTATGCTCTTCTTCCCAGAACTTCGTCCGTCTTGGCCTTTGACTACATCCATTGGTTTCCGATCGTCAACAATGAAGGCTTGAATGCCGAATAAAAGTGAGTTAAACAGCTGATACTCCCTTTCATCGCACTTGGTTTCCATCTGAAGTTTTCCAAAAATCAGTCCAGTAGGGATTGTCCTCTGCTTAAGTTTGAAAGCATAATGCGTCATTTTCGTTTTCGGCAGTTCTGCGTGTTGAAAGTCCATTACTTGTCCAAAATTACTGATGTTAATAAATCTACAATAGAACTGTATGATTAAAATATTAAAACAAATCCAACCTGGGAGATCCATCCAACAAGTCGTGGAGGATCTCTGCAGTGGGCTTTGTTCGAACTTCTTTCAATTCTACAAACTCAAATCGAGGATCATGATGAGCACTGTACTTGTCTTTAGATGAAAACCGAAATGGAATAATGTACAGTATTAATTCCTGTCCAGGTCTCAGCGATGTCGAGGGCAAGTTCAAGTCGAATTCGAAATTCAAAGATATCTGAAAAACCAAACCTAGAAGTTTAACAAAAGAAAAAACCCACCGTAATTCTCCTTCTGTTCAACTGCAATGCCTTGGTAAAATGCAGATCACTGACAACTTGGAGAACCTCCTTCTCCGGGTCCATAACTTCTTTAATCTTCTTCAAAAATCGACTCTGCAAGGCAGCTGTCCGGTTGCAGATGTAGTCTGACAGTTCTGAACATGGGCAATTCTCGAGAACAAACTCCCGGAAACTTCTGTAAGACACAGTTTTCGGCATATGGATAGCAATGTCGGCACCCCAATGCTGGAGTAGCAGAACCATGTCTTGTCTGGCCCTTCGGATGGCATAATGGATGGGTGAGTACCCGAGTTGGTCAACTGTATTCGGATCAGCTCCGTTTTCCAGAAGTGCCTTTAACTGGCATCTGTTTCCAGCCACTGCTGCGACTACAAGGGGTGTTCTTCCAGAGTAACTGTTCCGAACCTCAAAAAGACCCTGCAACTCAGAGGGCCTGAAGAAACTTGAAATATATCTGATCAAACTGCAGTATCCGTGCTTGCTCTCCAAACCGTTGCAGGAAACGATCTCGGCATTATCTGTTTTCTGCCAACAACAGGCCAAAAGCATCAACAAGTTGGAGTCTGTTCCTTGATCAACAAAGATCCTGAGTAGTCTCTGAAAGGCATCATTCAAAAGAGCTCTCTGAAACAGGAACTCACCAACATGAGTATTCTCCTCAGCTCAGCGTTCCTGTACTTGTTCAAACTCGTCATTGATCGCAGATGAGTAAACCCCATCTCGAATAGTTTCCGAAACTGCTCACAATCACCTCGAACGGCTGCTTTCAGAAAAGATTTGATAAATTTGGTCTTTGTACAAACTTGATCGTCCAAGAACCTCTTCCCGGTCATCCTGGCGACGTCGTGGTTGCATCTTCGGAGAACTTCTGCTCGATTCAGTTTGAATTCAACCTTCTTTTGTATTTTCGGAAGGTCTTCCAGCACTTGAGATGGATTATTTATCGTTTCAGTAACTTCCTTCTTAGGTGGAAGTTTCTGTATTTTCTTGTCAGATGAGTTCACTCCATTCCAGGAGCTGCTGGATAACAAAACACCCGTACTCATGGTCATTCTAACGCTGGGAGTCAATGTCGTCGTTCCATTCTCTATTGCAGCTTGCGAATAAGTCACTGTTCTATAAACGCAACTTTAGTTAGTTCAAATTAACACTAAACAAACTGATGATTGAGCTTCCTCCCAGTCGTCTTCGGGATCGTTTTCAGTGAGTTCAAAAGGAGCAAATCCGAGGCTTTCATGGTGTTTGCAGTTGATCCATACTCTTCAACATAGACCATCTCAGGAATCTCCGGGTGCTGATGAGTCTTCCTGCTCCCGTTACTCAATCTGGTGGGTTTCTTCTGTCCCAACCTCCCGGTCACGGATTGCAGCGGGGAGCCAGACTTCAGTCCATTTGTCTTCTGTTCTCTGAAAGACGAGCTCGAGGGAATGCACCGGACAGTATCCACAGGAGAAGCCTCGTTTATCTGAAACCCAGATGCTACGTTAACTAAATGACTGCAAACGCTATATAAAGACGCCATTACCTTGACGGCACGTTGAGTCGGTGGATCATTGACATCGCTGTCACTGATGTCTTCAGAATCGCTAAACTTTTTTGCTTTTATCTTTTCCTTCTTTTTCCGTCTCTTCTCTTCTGCTGTTAACTGATATTCCCCAGGAGGATCCATCTCTGAAATGAGCGATAAAGCAAATCGTCTATGAGAGATCCACGCGAGAATGACTAATTTAAATTTCATATAAAGTCTCAACATAAACTACTTGGTATTTGAACAGTCATGTGATATAAACCATAAGGAAACGGGATCAGCACTCACAACGCTCAGCGAGTGAGATCGACGTCGGCTTTCCTCTTTGGCAAAGTCGTCGGAGAACACCAGACTTGAGACTCCGTTTCAGTTCGTAAATTTCCCAGCTCGATCTTAGGATTTTTGTTTCTTTTTAGTTTTGTTTTTATAAATTTTGAAATAACAAAAAATTCAAAATTAATTCTCTGCCTTCTGTTTTCCCTGTCTCGAGGGTTTCCCATCCAGCAGTTGAATGTCCTGTTTCCGCAATAAATCTTTGGAGATCTTCTTGAAGGATTCCGTATCCACATGCTCATCTGACATGTTCTTCAAGATGTTGTTGATGTCCGTCATCAGGAATTCATTTAGTTTGAAAAACATCTTTGAGTCTATGTTATTCCAGTGTTTTATGGAAGTGCTCTCAGCTGTCTGCTTGAACTTCCAAAAGACTTCGATTGGACGACTTGCTATCACCCGCCTTGCCTTGTAATTGGGCATGTCACTCGAGTGAAGACGACTTTCAAGTTCTTGTCTCTCAGTTGTTTCTGGAGTCTGGCTTCGGACTTCCAGCAACCCATTCTTCTGACAACTGGTCCATCAGCAGCTAGAGTAGTGCCCATCGTCTGCTCACCAGATCCCATCGGAGGCGTGTGCCATCTACCGTAATCATGACGTATCTCGACTGGGGTGATCTTATTCTCATAGCTCAGATGCAGAACCTGGGCCACATTCCTCTTGTTCACCGATGGTATCACCACCTCTGAGGTGGACGATTTCGCACACAACCCCATTCCCTTCTCCTATCAAAACTAAAATCTTCATTCACTCTCCTTACAAAAATTTGAATAATCAACTCTCATCAACGGTACATGTAAATCTTGTCGTAGGGAAACCTCCTTGGTACCCGTAAATCAGGTCACAGACCAAAAACTATCAAATATATTTTGTACAATTATATTCAAAGTTCATCAACAGATTCATCATTAGCTGCTTCATTACTCTCGTTAGATCCCGAAGGCTCATTGGAACTCTCTGTGGGCTCATCCGAATTACTATCTAGTGGATTTCTCATCATTGGTGGAAAGTCAAAATTCGTATCATACTCATCACTGTTTCTTCCAAGAATATCACCTTCTTGTGATTCATCATCATCATCATCGTCAGAATAAGTCAAGTCAATTATAATGTTATTGCCGTTGCTTCCGTCATATCTTCGCTGAAGTTGCCTCAAGAATGCTCTTATTTCACTAGGACCGTACTGATGTAGATTCCTCGTCAAATCGTTAATGTTCGGATCGCTGTCCATCATTACTGGAACATCCTCACTGAGCCAATCCATCTCCTCCTCAGAATCAGAACTATCTCTGTTCAAATAACTATCGAACATTCTCAAAGTTTCAGCATCTTCCTCTTCATCATCTGGATTACTGTTCAACATTGTATTGCTATCATATCTTTCTCTCCTGGGAGGATCCCTGACAGAATCAGGGAGATTAAATCCACTCCAGACTTTGACAATTTTCTCCACGCCGGATGAAATAATAGCATCTCCAGTAGGAGAATGACGAACATGGTTAACAATCGATCTGTGGCCCTTCAGAACTGTAAATGCTTTTTGGTTTTCCGGGAGAACAATAGCCGTCTTTCCTTCTTCTACATTGTCATCGTAATCCCTGGGGATCCACCAGCAGTAGATATTCCAATCGTCGCTTCCCGTAAATCCATAAGTGTCATGAACCAACTCGCAGGATTTGATAGTAACCTTGTTCGAGTACTTGGGATCATTGAAAACCAAAGGAATAGATCTGTTTGTCTGAAAGTATAATATTAAGAAACGCAGAGAAAGTGCATACATACATTCAGATAGTAGGGAGTTCCTCCAGAACGGATACAGAACAAGTTCTGACCAATGGAATCCCAAGACGCGTAAATGGTTCTCTTTGTCTCCGGACTGGCTCGTTTATAAAAACTAAAAGTTTTGTCTCAGTAACAACAAACAACTAATAACTTACTCTTCAGAAGCTCTAACATCAAAGATAGCCAATCCTTTCGACTTGTTGCACGACGCCATGTAATACGGTTGAGCTGGGTTGAATTGGACACAGTAGATTTCTCCACTTTCCCGTATGGTCTGAACAGGATCATTTGGACTTGACCGAATGTCAAACAAATAAATTCTTCCATAATCAGTACCGGCAGCAACGACGTTGTTGTCATCTCCCTGGAAATTAAGTACGGTACTTAGAACAATGAAATGTAACCAGCAGAAGCAACTTACCCGTAAAGAAATGGAATAGAAGCAGTGCCCATCAAAATGAGTTATTGGTACTCCAGTTTCGATATCATGTACGATCAGAATTCCATCATTACCGGCAGAAAAGACCTTACGGCTGTCCTTCGAGAAGGCCAATGTGAAAATATTGCTCATGTGATGTTTCTTCATGATGGCCCGCGGTCGTGGCTTCAGACCGGACTGCATCTCGTTGAAGTTCCAAACAAAGATACGCAAGTCGTCTCCTCCTGAAGAAATAATCATTACGCCATATGGGGATTAAGCAACATACCACTCGCGACAAAGCTCCCGTCATGGTTGAATTCGACTGCGTTGACACATCCGGTATGGCTCTTGACATCGCGTTGATATAGAGTTCGGGCATTGTTCAAAGCAAACAGATCATAATTGAAGGATTGGAATTGACCGAATTGGAACTTTCTAAGCTGTTCCCTCATGTTGAATGGACCTGCAACACAAGACATGAATGGTGGAGAAAAAGAAAATAACCTACGTGCATGTCGATATCCATTGATTGGACACCAACTCTGACAAATAGCATCGTCGTCGCTCCCCGATGGCAGCTCCGTGTCTACGACAGACTCACTCATCATCTGAAGCTGAAAACCACCAAAGATTAGCAAGGAGTAAAGTGAGGAGCAATCGATCGGAAAGGACGGCCAAGCCGACTGGAGTGTTCAGCCGTCGGGTGGAAAGAGAAAAGTCCAGCTGTTTGGCAGCGCAAGGGTTATCGACGTTTCGCCAAGCACAGGACTCTGGAAGTCTTACATTATCTTCAGCACTTTTTATTTAAAAATTCATAAACCCCATGTGATTAATTCCAACAAAGTTAAAAGATACTAATAATGCCACGAAGAACCCGCTTGATTCAGTTTTTAGTTGCTTCTTCCAGAATCGGTTCGAGGAGTGGAGGCGAACTCTTTCGAGCGACGTTGAGCTCGATGTTCTTGGCTCTGTTGTTCTTCCTCGGCTTTCCGAAAATCCAGGAGTACACAGCTCCGGGGTCGAAGTCGTCAATGTCCTCCGGCATCGGGACATTCATGGTTTCGGGGGAGCAGAGGGCCAAGAGTCCCGCGATCAGAGACATGAGGGCCACAGCAAAAGCAGGAGCTGCTTCGTGGATTGCTTTCTGAAATTTCTTAATTAAATCCATAATCTGATCGGGATCTCACAAGACGGTTGAAGTAAGGAGCGATAATGGATCCGATTTCCCCGATGAAGCCGACGACTCCATAGAACATGTTCCTCGTGCTGGTGGGGCTCATCTCGCCTATCAGCAGGGGCTCGGCCACCCAGGCGACGCTGTTGAACACTTTTACCAATAAGAATAACGTCATTGCTATTAGATTCTTTCCTGAATGATTCGAATTGTTATTTAACTACTCGAGGAGAACGAAACCTGGGAAGAAGACGGCCACACACATGGCGACGGCCTGGGCGAGGAGGCTTATCGAGGTCACGGTTCTCCTTCCGAGGTAAGCCAGGAGGAAGATGGCTCCGGCAGCCGGGAGCTCCACGAACCCCGAGAGGAAGTACCCGATCATCTTGTTCTCGTGGAGATCCGTCGAGAACAGGGACAAGGCCCAATAAGTGAAGTTCATCACGATCATGATGAAGCAGTGGGATATCAGTTGGAACACCATCGGGCCGTTCGAGAAGAGGTCCAGGAAGGTCCTCTTCCGGTTGTCTTTCTTCGGATCCTCGTCCGGGGTGGATGGAGTGGAGCTCTTGCACCCCTCCAGATTCAGTTCTTTGTTGTTGAACTTGGACGAATTTTTGATCCAGCTGAAATCGACTGTACAGAAGCATCGGGGAGAAGAACCGACCTGGTGACTCCCTTGGTCTTCCTATGAGTGATCATCCAGTGGATGGATTCAGGGAGAAGCCAGTAGAAACTGAAGGTCAGCAGGAAAGGAGCCATGAGGATGAAGAACTGCCATCTCCAAGATTCGATGTATATATGGACGATCCCGACCGTCGTGTATCCAGCTACCCACACAATCGTGGAAACTAGTGGAGTGTGAGATCGGAAGGCTGGGGCAATGGTCTCCAATATGATCACGAAACCAATCGTCCCTACTCCCTGAAAGAACCGATTACTCCAGAACTCCAATCCAGAAACAAACGGCAGTCCCGATCCCGGCGATGAATCTGAAGACCAAGAAGAGGGTGTAGTTGGGGGCGAAGGCACAACCGATATTGGCGAGGACTGCCAGCCACAGGGGGATCAAGTAGGTGATTCTCCTGCCGTAGAGGTCAGCGAGCTGGGTCAGGATGGGGGTGAACAGCATGGACCCGAACATGAAGAGGGACATGCTGTGCTCGCCATAGTGAGCATCATCACAGACGAGGTCAAACTAAACTCTGTTCATTTCTTGGGTAGTCCGCGAAACCCTCACCTCAGAAGTCAAGAAGGCGTGTTTCCCTTTCACGTACGAGAAACTCGAGCACTTGACGGAAGAATTCGTCTCAGAATCAAAGTACTCACACTGATCCAGAGTCGAGTTCAAGTTTCCTGAAGTGTTACAGAAAAATTCCGGTTCTTCCATGATGAGAGAGAAAATCATGGTCTCACAGGCGTACAGAAAGAACCCCAAGTTGGCCATGGCATAAACGAACATCTGAATACGATCATTTTCCGAGTTAAAAAAGTAAACAAACTTGGTAGGCTCCAAAAGTACCGAAGCCCTTCAGGACCTTCTCTGCATCGAGGTTAGCGTAGCTCATGGCCCTCAGCATCGACCCGGGTCGCGATCCGGCCGCCTCGGATATCGCTTGCGGTTCCGGCTCTATTTCGAGGTTTTTCGCCATCTAGACGTTATTCCAGTGGTGTCCAAGGAAAACAGACTATTTACACGTTTTTGAAAAGAATTACCAGTCGATTGATAAGGAAAGAGGATTATCTGAAATTTTCCTCGCGTTGAGTTAGATTCCTGATTTCCAACATTTATCCTCGATTGAGAGCTTGCCGGAAGACCATACAAATCGATATATTGAGAAATGGTTTAGCTTTGTAGACAACTTTTGACCGTAGGCCGATGTCTGTCCTCCAGATAAGGGGCGAGTATGGCAGACAGAAGACTTCCGAGTCCTGCTGATAAGGCTACTTACGTCCTTCCCCCGCGACCTCATTTGAACTATAAACATGAGTTGCTATCAAGTTTTCCTGGCTCAAACTGATCGTTGATTAGTTAGACCACGCGAGGACGACTTTGAACGGATCTGCTCGTTGTTCAAACCCTCGATCACATTCTGCCAGAGTCCCGTGAGAACAAATATTGCTTGACAGCACTTTTATCTGTTATCTACTCATTGGCCATAAATGTCCTCAATCCAACAAAGGTCGTTGGACCGGAGATACTCGCTAAGAGCACAAGTTATTCCGCGATACTCCTCGTCCTCAAATGGTCTCTGCACGAAAAATTCCGCGTCCGTTCATTTCGTTCCCGATGAATCGTTGTTTTCATCTTTGTTGATTCTCTCGATTTGCTTTATCCTCCACTGATTCCCCGAGTGTTGTACTTCTTCCGAGATCAAAATGGATGCAGAAGAACAGACCAAGAAAGACCAAACGTTGGCTGAACAGCTTGCTGCGAGTGAACAGGAGATGTTTCAGCAGTCCCATCTGCAGATGGAGGAAATTGAGGAAGAAGTTTGTCTTTATATGTCACTTTCCTCCTAAATACCGTTTTTCAGATTAGAAAGACTCAGCCTCTTGTTGGAGTCAAGGAAACCATTGAAGAAGGACTGATCCAAGCCTACGATGAGAAAACCAGTCCAGAATTTTATAAAAAAGCTTTGGTTAGTCTTTTCAGTCACCAACTCTCCCTCCAAACTGTTTCAGATAGTTGTTTGTCATTATTCATACATGAACTAACTTTTCAGGAACTTTCCAATCGGTATTCTCATATCCGCAAGATCCGCGGAGACGGCAACTGCTTCTACAGAGCAGTCCTGACAGCTTTGTTGGAAAGAATCATGGTTCATCGAGATGAACTTGCACAGTAAGCAATTCTGTCCGATTCCGTTTTCTAATGAAGCAATCCTTTTCAGACTGACGGAGTTAGTGAAGGGCTGGCGAGAAAGATTGTTCAAGTTTGGTTTCCCTGAACTGACTACGGGTGATTTTTGTGATTCAATGGAAACACTGCTGGAATCCGTCAGAACCCATTTGAAGACTCACGATACTTTGATGGATGATCTCAATCAAGATGGTATTGCCAACTACTACGTCGCTTATCTTCGGTAGATTTCCGTACTTTGACTCGGAGTTTATTGTCTGTTTTAGCCTCATTACTTCCGGTTACCTACGAGAGAATGCAGACCTCTATTCCGGATTCATCGAAGGAGGCAGGACTCTGGAGCAGTATTGCCAAGACGAAATCGAGCCAATGTGGAAGGATTGTGATCACATGTCCATCATTGCTCTCGTCAATGCATTGAGTAAGCTTAGTCCATCACCCAACTCTTATAAAGCTTGTTTTCAGACACGTCTTTGCGAATCGAGTACATGGATAGATCTCAAGCTCCAGATGGAGGCTGGCACCACGATTTCTCAGCTGATGGCCGTCCACCGATTCTCTTCATGCTCTTCAGACCTGGACATTACGACATTTTAGTACCTAGAAACAACGCATAGTCAACGGGATCCATCCATCAACAGATATCGAGGCTACTTATGTTTTACTTGACGCTAGTTGTGTATTATGGATACAATGAGTGACAGACTTGTCAACAATAAGTGATTGTTTTTAAGATTTTAACTTTATGTCGAATAAAAGTTCATTTAAACTGTTCAGAAAAGCCAAAAGTAGTGAGGGAATTTCCCGAGAACCGAAAGACAGCAGGAGGGAACTCTCGCAGCGAAAATCCCTGCATTACTGTTCGGCCGTTGATATTCTTTTTCGCTCGACGCTTTCTCTCCTTTTAGCTTTCCGAATCCTTTTCTCACGTTTTCCCACAAATTCTTTTTGATCCATGAGCATTCAGCATTCCTATACATTTCTATGTTGTCAGTAGTGTTTTTTGTTTGGGTTTTCCAAGTTTTCCCTTTGATTCCTGGCTTCCGTGACGATTGTGTTTTTCGATATATGAGTTTTCGATTGAATTCACGCAAGCATTGCTTTCCAGGTACAACCGTCATAAAGATGCCACGTGAAATCTCTGACATGAAGCAATTCCTTCTCACGGCTCGCCGCAAGGATGCCAAGTTTGTCGTTGTCAAGAAGAATAAGCAGAACGTCAAGTTCAAGGTTCGTTGCAGCAAGTATCTCTATACACTTGTTCTGAAGGTGAGTTTCCCATTCTTTCGATAAGTTGGATAAGCTTGTTCATTTCAGGAGAAGGACAAGGCTGAAAAGCTCCGTGGATCGCTGCCGGCTGGACTCACAGTCAAGGAGATCAACTAAATCGGTCAGACCTTGTTGAATGTTGTTTTGCTGGTTATTATAAAGTAATTGTTTCCACGTTTTTCGGGGATTTCCAAGTGTTTTGATTTGTTCGAGCTAGAGGATAGTGTTCTGCGTTCTCGTGACAACAGACCGGTTTTGATGAATTACGTTCGTCGATTCCGATAAAAGGCAACGCCGTTTTTGATTAGTTATTTCGATAGTCATTTTGGTCGTCAGTCACGTTATTATGGCCTGCTCCGATTGTTGCGTTGTGTTCTCGTCCCCGAAATGGATTGAGGAAAACCAGAGCGACTTCAAGCCCCCTGTCTGTAATAAGTGCATGTTCGCTGACCAGCTGAAAGTCTTCTTCGTGGGGGGTCCCAACGTTCGGAAGGACTACCATTTGGAGGAGGGCGAAGAAGTCTTCTACCAAATCCAGGGCGACATGGTTCTTAAGGTTGTTGAGCAAGGGAAGCCCAAAGACATCAAGATCCAACAAGGAGAGATCTTCCTCCTTCCAGGACGGATCGAACATTCTCCTCAGCGGTTCGCCGACACCGTGGGGTGTGTTATTGAAAGAACTAGAGACGAAGACGAGCTGGATTGTGTTCGGTACTTTGTCGAGGGCTCCACTGAGGTGCTCTTCGAACGCTGGTTCCATCTGAAGGACGTGGTGGCCGACCTGCCTCCAGTCATCAGAGAGTTCAACGAGAGCGAGGAGGCCAAGACCGGGAAGCCGGGGTCCAAGAGTTTCTTGAGGGAACCGGTTTTCCAGCCTGACTCGAGGAAACTCGCCGATCCAATTAACCTGGCCAATTTCATCGACAAAAACCTCGATCAAATCAAGTGGGTTCCTAATTGAAAACGGATTCCAATCAACTTTTTAGGGCCGCGCCTCTCCAACTCTACGGGGCTCCAGAGTACAAGACGTCGGTCCGGCTCTACGGGAAGGGCAAACACACCCTCGAGTCCGGGAACGGGGAGCTGATCATCATGCCCCAACGGGGCCAAGCCTCCCTCAAGTGCGGACAGGAGTACCAGCTCTCCGCCTTCGACATGTGTCGTGTCCGAGAAAACAAAACTCTCGAGCTGACTGTCGAGGAGGATTCTGTTATTTTAAGTGTTAAGATGGTCCGCAACGCTAATTAGGGATCGATACACGCTTCATTTGTAAAAGAAAATAAATAAAAGTACTTTCAAAGCTTCAGGTCTTCTGGACGGTGGACGGTGATCTCGAACGCGTCGGCTTCCGGCTTGACTTGCGAGAGTTCCTCCTTTTTCCGAGGGTTGTAGCCGGGCTTCCAGAAGAACAGATCTTCATCCGACTGACCGTAGTCAAAGTAGTCAGATTTTTCATCCTCTTCCTTGGGCAACACGAAATCCTGGTCTTCTGGAAAAGGATCAAAATAGTTTTCAAAAATAATTGATACTCACCACTTGGAACGTTCTGTTTCTGGTGCTGAGGAGTTTGTTCTTCGTTTTCTTGAGGATTTGCAGGCTGCTGAGGCTTTGTGGGATACACGATCGATTGAATCTTCTTTTCTTGTTTAGTGTCTTGAGCCGAGTCGATATCCTCGTCATCCCAGTTCTCATCTTCGTAGTCGTCGATGTAAATCAGATGTTTCGGTCTCGTCGAAGGCTTGGGTTTCACGGCAGCCACTCTGACCTGCTGTCGACCTCCAGCCAAGGCCACTTCTTCGGCTGTCACTGCTATCGACTTCGGAGTCGTCGTGGTTGTCGGTGGAGCTGCTGTGGTCGTTGTTGTTGTTGTTGTCGTGGTTGTTGTCGGGGGAGGGGTACTACTGACCGTCGAATTCCTCCAGAATCCATAAGGAGCATCCCTGGAGATCTGGTAGAGTCTATAGTAAGGACTGTACGTCACATAGTACTTCTTGCCCTGCTCCTGAGGGACAATCTGTCTTGGAGGGATCTTCGGTCCCCGGAGCTTCTTCTTCATCTTCTCCTTCCACCTCCTCCGTTTCTCTTCGTAGCTCAAAGAGGCAGGGGTCTTGACAAGCAACGTTCCGTCAGGCCCAGGGGGTCTCCGGAAAGGGGTTTCTCTGACTTCAATCACATGGTTCCCATTTTGTTGTTTTTCCCTCAAAGCCAGATGCTGCTGGATCAGCTGGTTGATCAACTCCTGAGGCACTGGCTGCGGAATTGTTCTCTGATTATTCTCATCCAAGGACCTCAATATCGGGTATCCGGGGAAGAGCGGAGGGTTCAAATAGGTGTGACGGATGAAGGGAGTCTCTGCATATTCGTTATAAAATGTCTTGGTCTTTTTAGGAGGATTCTGGAGCTTAGGAGCCGGGACAACGTACCCTTTTCCAGGAGGCTGTTGGTTCTGGTTCTTCGTGAAGGGAGTTTCGTACTTCTCGTACTCTTCCTTCTTCTTCTCAGGATTGACTCTCTGGAAATCGGTTTCGAATTCCTCTTTCTTCGAAGGCTTCGCGGATCTCCTTCGATGAGTTCTGAATTCCGTCTCTGCGACTTCCACTGGGATCTCTCTCTTCTTCGACTTCTGTTCCACAGCAGCTCCATCGAATCCGTCTGGAGGCCGCAGATTCAAAAGTTCAGCATCTTCGGGAGTTTCCTTACTGTTATCGTCTCCCTCCTCCACTATTTCGTCGTAGGCCTGTTTCGGAGGTTCCTCCTCTGGGAATTTCGGCAAAGGTTTGACTAGATGGGGGAAGAATCGAGTTTCTGTCTTTGCTGACCATTCTTGGGGGTTCTCGATCACCATCGGGGGATCTGGATCTTCTGGGAGCTCAGAAGAATCGAAATACAGCTCCTCATCCTCTTCGTCGTCTTCTACTCGGTGGATCTTGAAGAGATCTGGGTCGTCGTAGATCGGGGGATGGACAGGAGTCATCACATGGGAGGGGTACAGGACTCCTCCCCCAAGTGGAGCCGTGTCTTTCGGTCGAGTAATGACCGGTGGAGGACGGTAGGGGATTTGCGGTGGGGGGCCTGGTGGTGGGACAGAAACCCGACTGAGTGGGGCTTCATAGACCGTCACATCGGGCTCCTGCCTTGACTTGTCAACGGCGAACTCCCCACAAACGGACATGCAATGGGGGTAGGAGTAGAACCGATTCGAGTTCCCTCCACAACCCGTCCAGTAGGAACTACAAGCGACAAGGTTAATTGAGGAAATAACAAACAGAAGACCCACCAGATACATCTCCCAATCTTCGGGTCAAAGTACCATCTTTCAAAGTTTCCGTAGCAATGACCCGGATCATGGGGATGGAAGCATCTCTGACTGGATGCCTCCTGGATTTGAGGGTCAAAGTGGCAGGTCTGTTCGCATTCTAAAACTACCTGAATCAGTTTCATTCAGTTACCCACAAACCGACCGGCGAGGGAGTCGAACCTGTTGTCGTTCCCCTCACAGCCACCGTAGAAGAACCTTCGACAACGATGGTCGAAACGGTCGTAGTACCACTTGACCTCGAAAGAAGTCTCACAGGAACCTCTCTCCGGATAGTGGTTGCATTTTGGGTTGGAAAGCAGCTCCTGGAGGAAGACCGGACAAATAACCGGCAACAGGAGGAATATGGATCTGATCATTGTGGACGAAAGCGCTATCTACCCATAGAACTGAAAGAACTGGAGGTTAGGAAAGGGCCATGGGACATGTTAACAAGTCCGTTACACAACGGGTGCTCGACAAATTTGCGGGGCTGAAATGAGAGCAGAGCGGTGGCCGAAGGGCATCGATCATCCCCGCCGGCAACAGGAACTGCTCGGATTAGCAACAGGCACCAGGTCGACAGGTTTCAATTTCACACAAACATTGCGTTGCCATTCCAGCGACCTGTCAAGTGACCCAATGGGCAAATAGAAATTGCGCGGGAGGAAGGCCTGGGGCAATGTGAGGCCAAAGACTACAGTGTACTCGGATAACGAATGCATGGAAGATAATTGGCTGCAGTTGTCTACAACCAAGTCCACGAAATCCTTTGGTTCCCATCTATCATCTGACCCGAAACGTCAGCTTCCTGGAAGAGTCTGACTGATCCGATCAAATTGTCTCGTTCCCGAAAACATGCCGGAACGATAAATATAAAACAAATAATAAAATCAAAGGGTAAACGCCAGGATTTCACAAGAACCATCTTCCGTGAATTTCTTCCTCAGATCAAACAGTGACTAAGCGCACCAACGGACCAGCTGTTGAGGAATGATAAGAATTATGTGGATGTTTAAAGAGGATAAAATGATTTAGTCCAGAGGATCCCGTCGTCGCTCAAGGTCGGCAGTTTCCCAATTGACAGATCAGAGGACAAGGGCAATCCATCATTGACCAAACACAAACAAAATAGCCAGAGGGCTGTGCAACTTTCAGGATCTGCACGAGAGATCAGGCCGAGTTCAAGCTCCTGTTCCTGGAACCAGACACCACGCTAAGCGCTTTTAAGCACTTGAGAGGTGTTTTTTGACCTCGCGGCGAAATAAACCAATTTTGAAATAAACAAAGTCCAATGGCAACGACTTTGTAGGCGTTTTTTGAAATCAACAGATGTTCAACACTTAGACTCTTAGTTTATGTACAAGGATCAAAAATCGGATTCCGACTTATTTCTGATTACCAAATGAACAAAATTATCTGGATAAGCAAAGTTCCGACTCAACCACAGAACGGGACTGTCGACGGGAACTGGGATTCCATGGGAAACGACGACCAGATCAGACATCTCTAGTTCAGGACAAGCCTTCTTCAATGCCAACGATAAAAGCACAGGTTCTCCATCTGACTCACTCGTAATCAGCACTTGTCGGAATGGCTGGTCATGGAGGTAAAATCGGACTGGAATGTGGACAAATTTTGGGTCCGAAAGTTCCATTAGCTTCTTGTTGACTGCCCAGAAATCATCAAACTTATCTGAAAGTGAACTTCGATACAGTAAATCCGATGGATGCTCAATCACGAACCGTTCATAATACTTTGAAATAACTGGCCGTGTTCTTCAACTTTCATCGCTGACATGACTGCTCCTTTGTGTTTCATTTGATCTGCTTCCTTAACGGTCTGAAGGAAATAGTGCTTCATTGAATCGTAAGTCCCGCATTTGACAAGTTCATCTGGGAAATTCTGAAACCCAAAATTATTAAATCTGTTTTAAAACGACATAACCAACCTTGAATCTCAGTGTAACTAACCATGGCAAATTGTTGTCTGCAACGTGGATATCATAAAGAACCCCAATGGGGTAATTCCACTTGAGCATCTTGCCGTTGACAGCGAGCCAGACATCCTTGATGTTCACATCCTCAACCTCGTCCACATTATGCTGAAAGAACTGCAGAATCTTTGACAAGTACAATGGGAAGTAAGATATCCTCGGCAGCATCACCTGCAAGTGATATCGATGAAATTCGTTATATAAAAAACACCAAAGATGGAACTTACAAAGAAAGACTGATGAGCTCGTGTTTCTGAAGGATCCAAAACAAATTCAATCGGAACTTTTCCATCCCAGATGGTTCGTTTTACTTCATAATCATCTGCCATGGTCGGAGACAATAATAAGTGAATACAAAGCAAGGAAACGGAGAACTGGATATGGAACAAAACTCGTGAAGCAACTTTGGCAGTGGGAACAAACACCAAAAGTCGGCTGGATTTCTGAGTTAAAACAACTCGGCGGAATTGCTCTTAATTAGTGCGCTTCTTCCGCTCTCAACTGGTCCAATTCAGCTTTTTCCTCGTTGATCTTCATCCATTCTTTCATAATCCCTATCAACAAGATTTCTGACTTTTTTCATTTCTTACTTTGTCTTGTGACAAATCTTAAAATATTTAATTTTACGAATACAAGGGAATAAATAGTTCTAAATTTGAGATTCCAGACTTCCCTCCGGGTCATTCGTAATTGCTGGATGTAAATTCTTCAGTTCCATTTGTTTTTCCTTTTCCTGGTTCCTGCTGTGAGAATCGTTGATTCTATTGACATTACGTTTTTCAAGTTTTGAATCATTTTGGTTTTCCCTTACTCTACAATGGTTTTTTATAAACACACAAAATAAACGCCGACTCCTTTCAGAAGAATGACGAATAGCAATATATTGATAAGAGAACTTTTGTTTTCCAAGAAGGAATTATTCAGGGAATGAGCTTGATCATAAACATGTTCTACAGCGATACAATCTTCTTTCTGAGTTGACCTCCAACTCCTCTGATTCCTTTGCCAGAATTCTCTATCAAATTTCTAAATCTGACATTGGCAAGGACCTCTACATCAAGATCACTCCCAACCGTGCTAAGAGAACATTCACAATCATGGATGCTGACATCAAGATGATTAAAATCGATCTCGTTGGCATTTTCAATGTTATTTCCAAATCTGAAACTGAAACCTTCATAGAAGACCTTCGAATTTGTCTCTAGTCTATCGTTTGTTTAGTTTTCATTACTGTACTTAAGCTGACATTGGAATTCCCGTGATTAGACGATTCCGTGCTGATTTCTGTTTTACTTTTTCAGTCATCAATTGTATTACCATCATTTCCAAGTACAGTAAAAGAAATGCTAATAATGAAAGCTCTCTGCTGATATATTTTTTTTAATCCATCCGACAAATGATTCTGAAATTGACGGGACTCATCACCACCCTAACAGGGACTTTGGCGGTAGGAGTTTGCGTTCGGTTCCACCTCGGTTACGAAGTGTGGGCTCAAAATTATCTCCATCGTTAATTCTACTGACGAGTATTGCATCAAAAAGTCGAGGGCATTCAATGAAAAACGATTTTTGTTATTAAAAAACCTCAAACTTCTGAATTTGAAAACGACAGACAGAAATTTACAAAAATACAAGATTAAATATGAAAATTTTTACAAAATTTTAAAGTAAATTCAGAAAATTATAATCTCTAATTTTCACAAAAACTATCTGTCACATTGTCATCAACAAATATAAATAGTTCACTAGTGTAGAAGAAATCACAAAGGTTCAAACTTCCCGTAATTCCTCGATCATAAGTTGTATTATTTCCAAGAAGTATCTTGAAATCAATTTAAATTATCTCATCATCGAGAACCTCGTGACTGCTGACAAGGACAACAAGGCTGTCAAATATTTCATCATTATGTTCTTTCAAATTTTTCATTTGACATTTAAATTTTGTTTTTAAAACCTTCAATCTCTTCGACAGAATCTGCAGAGTGATCAAAGATGATTCGAGCAATGCTGAGGATAAATAAAAACTCCATGATTACTGCTGATGTCAAAGTCGAAGCTGATGTTTTCGAGCAAAAAATTAGACTAATTATGAAAGAATTAATGATACAATTTTTGTGCTTTATGTTTTTTTTCAAATTTCGTTAAAATTGAATAAGGAAAAATTGATAACCCCTGAGGAAAAGGAAGAAGGATATTGAATCTGATTTCCAGATTCGGGGTTGCTTTCTGTGCTGTCTCGATTTTGGAGCTGCCGTCCTTCTCCAGGACCACAAAGGGCACGAACTATGGCGTTATTGGATTAGAGAAGTCCCTTTACTCCCTCAAAGGGGCCAAATTGCCGACGCCTGTTCTTACTCGATTACAAAAAGCTTGTGTCAACACTGTCGTTTTTTGACCTCCATCGTGGATCCAGGAAGCCTCGGTTGTCGGGAATTTCTAACAAAAGAAAACAAACAAACATTTGCTCAAATGTTTTGTACGTCTTACTATTTTTTTTCGGAAAATTTAAGCTTCAACATTGGAACACTCATCGAAGCCCGTTTTAGAATCGTTGCTCATTTTTCATTTTATTTTATTCTCTTTTTCGGGCACAATGTTCCGGAAACCCTCCAAAAAGTCCAACAATGGGATATCCCGGCCTTTTTACCTTGTTTTCAAGTTTTCTGAATTTTTAAACTTTTTCGTCCGAGATTCCATTTGGAATTACTCAGCCAGAGTGAGAAATATTTTCATCACTTTCAAACTTGCAATACCAGTTATTTATTTTGTCCATATTTGGAAATGAGCGGAACGAATTTTTGATAATTCCTTAGAGAAAATAAAATCTGGGCGGGATTCTGGAACACGCAAACTTTCAATTTGTTTTTTTCCGGACTATTTCTGGATTTTTCTTTGATTACTTTGATTTCTTTAATTTGTCCGGTTAAAACTCATTAACATGGAAAGTCAGTCCCCAGCAGGAGACTTGACAGTAATCCTCGTCTCAAACCGACGTCGGGGAACCTGAACCCGACCTTTGGCATTTGACGAATTTTAGATAAAATCCTTTTCCCGAAAGTTCCGAAATGAAGACGTGTGCCGACGACAGATGGTCTAGTTTTGGTCCATCAAGGCTCCGTTATTGCAAAATTGCCCATGGCGTCACTGTCCGATTTGAGCGCAATTCATCCGTTGCGCAGTCCTCCAATCATGTTCTCACTTTTTCAGAGTTCCCCTGCTGGATCGATTCATTGTCTACTCCATCGGATTGTTCACAAATTCCGGCTGAACAGGAAAGATGAGTGACACCTCCATCTGGCCCAAGTTGAGGCTCAACTCCCTCCGGGCCGTCTTACTGCTTCTCTTATTTCTCTGGCTTCAAAGTGCTGGTGGGTGTTGTGTAGGAGCTGGATAGTGATTAGACTACAAAGATGCTCGTTCAATCACTATCCGCTTTCGGAAATCACCTTTTAGCAGTCAACTGCAGTGATTGGAGTTGACCGTCTCATGCAGTCACCATCCGAACTTCCTTCTGTGTTCTCAGCCCGTCCTCTTTCAGATTGCAGCAGATGTGAATGCAAGAACAGGATTTTGATGCTGCTCCGGTACGATGACTTCCGAGTCATCTTCAGTCCTGACTACCCCAGGACCTACTGTCCCAACCTGACTTGTGCGTGGAGAGTAGTGGCCCCCGAGAACTACTCCCAAATTCACTTCTTTGCGAAGAAAATCGATCTGAGGGAAGACAAGGACTTTATCCACTTTTTCGAGAGCAGGACGGGGATGGAGTTGGATGCCGACCTCAACAACGCTACTCATTCGTAAGTTTATCGATTACGGAACAATTGGCCTTTGGTCTTTCCTTGAGGCACCCCAAACATGCCAGAGGCAACAATTTGTTTATTTTTCGAAAAAAATAACGAAATTGAATTTTTTGAGTAATTGGAGACATCTAATCGGTGAATTCAAAAAATCAATTCAGATGCACGGGGAAAGGAGACTGTCAGTTCAAGAGCTCCGGGCAGTTCCTGACCATCGTCTTCAAGTCCAGTGGTGGTTTTCCCCAACATTACGGATTCCAAGGAACGGTTTCATTGTATGACCGGCAATTTGGTAACTACTAACTATTTTGAAATTCTCTAAAAATCAAATTTAAGTATGGTACAGCTCCATCTGGAACATCTTCCTCATTGCCTTGGCATTTGTTGGAATCATACTGCTACTTACTGTACTTATTTACTGTTTCGTCTGCAGACGGTACATCAAACAAGAAAAGGACTTCCACATCAGAAGCAAAGACGAAGAAACAGAAACCAGCGCAAGTTCCCGACTCGGAATGTCCTCCGACGTCGAAGCGAATCAGAAACTGGTCAACTCTTGATTTAGATGTAGCGTTAATTACTAGCCTGTACATAGTATCCCGGTTTCCTTGTTATTGTGCTCACTCGCCTCATAAATTTTAAGCTGATGGACTTAGGATTCGACAATTTGCAAATATCAAAACAGATCGAAACAAAATGCCTTCTCTTAACAAATACTTCCTCAGCAGAAGCGGATTAGCATTTGAAGACTAAGACAAATATTGGACAAGTCGATATCTGAAAAAGTTCCCAGCACCAAAAAACCACTTTTTCCGTTGTTGGACAGTCAAGTGCCTTTCTTTGTCCCTGAATTCCGGTCTTGCTCCAAAAACTCGATTCTCGATTTCTTTTTCCGTTTTTAGTATCAGTGGAAAATACTGCAGTAGGCATCGATGACGTGGCTTTAATTGATCATGTCTGGAAAGTCAGTTTCTAATTCATTATTTTAAACAATTTTGAACTTTTGATTCTATTTTTTATTACACCTTTAATGCTGTCGTCGAATTAGCACCCCAGGATCCGAAGTCCTGTTTTATAGCCCCCCATCATATATGCACAGAATTTGGGATATCATGGATCTATGTTATCCCATAGTTTATATAGTTGATTGATGCTCTATGTCCAGAAAACAGGAATTACGGTGAGCGTCAACAGAACAGGAAATATCAGAGAGAAGGACATGAATCAGAAAAACAAGCAAAAACAGAAATGACTTCTAGAAATAATGACAATTTTAACAAAGATCATCAGAAACAACTGGAGTCCAAGGGAAAAATCGGATTCTAATCACGATAGATCTCTGGAAAGTAAGAAAGAAGAAGATGAGAAAAAATAATAACAGAAATACAGAGGAATTCCAAAAAGAACCAACAAATTGTAAGAGAAACCGGAAGGAAAGAGCTGTGGTATTGAAGAGGACTGAAATGACCATTAATTGCTTGACTCTGGAAAGAAACACGTGGAGAATTAGACATTTCCAAGTTCTCCTATCCTTCCCCGAGAATTTCAGAGCACTACCGATTTCCGAATACATCTACTATTATCGAGGTTCCCAGCATTTAGAAAGCTTAAGGCTTTTAAATTCTTTTTTCACTGAAAAAGTATCTTTTAAACTTGTTTGTCATTTTCACAAATTTTTTCTAAAAAATTTCGATTTGATTAAGAAAGATGATTTACGAAGAGAATTTTAAAAAACAATGCAAACTTTCGGTTCAAGTTTGACAAAATGTCATCCAAGATACAGATAAATATCTGGAGAATCTCGTCAGAAAGACCAGATCAGGACAGAAGTTCTCATCGATCAGCCGAAGATAACGTCTGGTCGGATATAGGATATCTCCTTCATCGACTATCTCAACTGACTACTGCCGAACTTGTGCAACTATAGATTCATTGAAAGTTGATTTTTACTCGAGTACAAACTCATTAATTTTAAAAAAAATAAATTAAACCCAAAAAATTTCTGGCCGTGAAACAGTTGTCAGGGATGTTTGTTTCCAACAGCAAAGGAGGTCTGTGATTAATGAAACCTCGGTATTCAGTCCTTTTTTAAAGGACAAAATGTGGGAAGATGGATGATAAAAAAAGTTCAGGTTTTTCATTAGGGGAGGTCGACTCACCGTGGATCAACTCGACGGATTTTTTCGTCAAAGACCACGCTGATCGAACTCGACTCTTTTCCCTGACATTTGCGGTCGGGCTGGAGAGCAGGGCAGTCAGGCCCCATTGCCTTCGAATCGACTGTTCTGGATCTCCAGATCTGCACTTTCCAGCCGTTTTCGGAATACTACCCCGTGTCCGGTCCATCTACAGAACTTTCCTTTCAGGCAGTTGCCCCGTGTTTTTGGCTGGAAATAATCTTTACAAATCACCTACAGTATCCTTAAGATGACCTTCCGACCACCAGGGAAATTCTCTCTCGAAGATCCCGTTACCCTGCAATTGTTCCAGAATTTCATCTCCGGACTGATTCCCCCGAACATTACTCATTTAAATTTTCTTCTTGAGACCCACACCGGAGAGGAGATTTCAAACTCCAAAATAACCCCGATTATTTTCGAATTACTCAAAGACAACATCGCCGGAAGAGCCAGATCCACGGTCTCCTCCACCATCCAGTTGCTTCTGAAGACAGGAATGCTGGAAATGGACCCGGTTCAGATGAAAGTGTTTTTCCTTCAACTGCGGTGTTACTTGGAATACGTAACTACTGTAATGAACAGTGATGAGGAAGTAGAATTACGGGACCCTTGTTATTACTCTTCTGCCATCGATGGAATTACTGTAGCGACGGACAAATTGGTAGGACGATTAGAGGCGATGAGAAAGGACCATCTGGAAATCGGGAACAGTGTTGAGAGCTGGATCAAAACGGGTCTCAAATGCCATATTACTGTAAGTTTTATTTCAGTTTTTAAATAAGTAAGCAATCAATTTCGAGGCTGACTGTCTGACTGGAAGACCGCTTCCAAACACGAGACTCACCTCGACGGGGATGGAGTCCCTCAGCTTCATTATCCGTCAGATAGAATCCGATGCTTTCGATGTCCTGGACAAATTGGAAACCTCTGTGGACACAGGGAACTTCGTCCTCTGGTCCCTGCAGCAGATGCAGATGGTCGTCTGTCAACTCGCGAAGCAAGCCAGGGACCTGATGCTGACGGGGTCCCTCTCGGACTCTACCTCGAGAGCCTGTCAGATCGCCTCGTTCCTGAACAGTTCCTACTTCTCAAAAGTGACTCAATCCAATAAATAATCTTTATAGTGACTGTACTCTGATATCACATTTCCGAACCAAGTGAATAGAATTATGAAAGGTCAAAGTCTATCGTCCCCGGGAGGATGTCCGAGTCATCGATGTCGAAGAGAGGCTGAAAGACTCAGATCAGTTAGCTACAGAATCTTGAAAGCCTACGTTTCCCTGATCCAGTCTGACCATCTTTATCCTGTTCAGCTCCTCAGCCAATTTCTCCATTCTCTCCGACTTCTGGCCTTCGATGGCGGCCTTGGCGAACTGTCCAGCAAGTCGATAAAACCTCGAGAACTGGAGTGTCAGCATCATCATCCTGATCTTGTTGATATTCCTACTTTCTAATTTCATCAACTCGTATTGGCCAATCAAGGACTCGGCCTCCAGCAAAATCCCGTTCACGATCACAACCAGATTGAGCATCCCCCTCTTGGTCAAAGTCGATCCAGGGAGCTTTTCCAAGTCCTCCTCCGGGGGCTGGGAAAACTGATCCAGCATCCCAGTGTTGTTCTCGGAGCAGATTGTCAAGGCAACTCCGATCTCGGAGGGGGCATCGGGGAAGAACTTTGGATCGTCCTCAAAGGCGAGAAGGGGGTCGAAATACTCTCCTGCCTGCTGAATCACGTCCAGATTCCTCTTGAAGGCGTCAATATTGGACTTCAGGAAACTATTGTGATGAGGATAAACCTCGGCCGCCGTCTTGAGATAGTCCAGTTTCTCTCTCACGAACAAGGACAGTTGCTTAAGAGTCCCCATGTCCACCTTGAAGGAGTTTGACTCAAAGTGCTGGAGAAATTCCGGAGGCAGAGGGGTATTTTCAAGGGGCGGAGGACCTTCTTTGAGGTTGGTTTTGACCTCTTCCTCTTCGGGAGGGGATTCATCGAGGGGATCGTCGACGAGAACAACTTCGGAATCCTTCACCAGAGTGAACGGAGTTTCGTAGTCCACTTTGTTATTGTTCTGACCGCAGGTGGATACACCGTTGGAATTGATCCCCGAAGGTCCGGCGA
Organism: Halicephalobus mephisto; assembly: GCA_009193035.1. Classification (NCBI taxonomy): domain Eukaryota; kingdom Metazoa; phylum Nematoda; class Chromadorea; order Rhabditida; family Panagrolaimidae; genus Halicephalobus; species Halicephalobus mephisto. Next base: position 48,200 of record SWDT01000058.1, read on the forward strand.
CGGGATCCTCCAAGGCCATCGGAGCTGTCGAGGTGATCCCGTTGTTGGACTTCTCGTTGATGAAGTTGAGAACCTGGTTGGCATCGCTGACAAGGGCGAAGGCCTGGAGGATTTCCCCTCCCTGATCCTTGAGCATCACAGGAACCGCCTGAAGGGCCTGCAACATGCCCAAAGGCTCGGGGTCCGGAGGAGGGGCCAGATTAGTCTCGACACTGCTACCCCTGCTCTCCCCGATGGCCTGCTGCATCCCCTGGAGGAGAAGCCGTCTCTCCCTCTGCTGCTGGTAGATCTTATTCCTGATGGTGGACAGGGCGATGTTGGTGCCGCAGATCTTGTTGACGTAGGCAGCGAACTCTGGGATAGTCTTGAGAGGGAGTTTCTTGTCGAGGAAAGCATCGAGGACGAGTTTCACTTTCGGGTCCTTCCAATTGATACTTTTCTTTTCCATCTGAAAGAGTTAATCCTTCGAGATGCAAAGAGGATATTAATTGTTAATTAAATTGACGGATTTCTCGCCAAGACTACCGAAGAAAAGTTAACATTCTCGAGACCTAACCGTTTCAGCGAGCTAATTAATCCGTTTACCGACTAACTACAACTTTTCCAACCCTATCGGCTTCGAAAGGAAAAGTGTAGGCACAGAAGCAGCGGAAACACGGAAACTCCTAAGTTGAATCATGTATTTGTAAATTTCGAAAAAGGAACTTTATCGATTACACAGTGCACTAGTGACAGAAGCGTGTTCTGATTCAGATAACCAGCAAACCACAATATCACGGATGGAAACGGATTGAGAAAAGGGAATGCGAATGTGGTAAAAAGAACAACTCGCAAAAGAGGGCGCTCAACAAAACAGTGAAGGAACATGGCAAAGCGGCAGTACACACTGGTTTGTCCGATATGTATTTTTCACTGGTTCACTGGTGAAGTGACGGCTGACGGGCAATAGACCCTCCCAAGGATTCTACAAATTTCATCAAAGGTCAATGGGGACGCCGTGGAGAAAACAAAAACTTTAATGCACTTCCTCCGTTATTCAGGGTTTCTGGATCAAACCAATCGATCGAATTTAATTCTTACAGACGTGGATATTCGGCGAAAACAGGACACTGGTTAAACGACTTTTTCCGACTTAGTTCAGACACTGCCACAGGCCATGACGGTCCATTCCGTCTCCTGGGCTGTGTTGATGGAGGTGTCGATGAGTCTCTCCCCGATGCCCCCGAGGGCTGAGTACACGAAGGACACAAGGGTTCTGTACTTGACGACGACCTCCTCGAATTGGGGGTCGAGGTTGAGGTAATTCTCGATCAGCTGAGTCAGAAAGCCCATCTGACAGTCGACGAACATCAGAAGACGACGGAACTGCCATCTGGTCATGGGGATTTGAGGGAGATGGCCACCGGGAGGAGTCTGATGCTGGGGTTGAAACAAAAACCACTTTTTAAATTTTTTTAAATGAGAAACTTACGGTATTATTCATAATCCAAGCGACAACGGTCTGGATGAGAGCGTTATAAGCAGTGTTCATCTTCGGATCCTGGAGATCAGCCTCGTGACTGAAGATCAGGTGAAAGACTGTCATATCCAAGAGAAATCGACGGAAGACATTCATGTGATTCTCGGAGGTGAGGAATGCCAGGTCTTTTTCGTTCTCAAGGACCTCCTCAGCTCTGAGATGGTGAAAAGCCAGGCGAACAGCTTCGGAAAACTGAATCAGAAGTTCTTTGGTGTAAAGAGGATCGAACTTGACTGGATACCTCATGGTGATCGGAAGAAGAGTGTGTTCGACCTGGCGGATTCTGAACACGGGCTCGAGAGAAAAGTCAGGCATGACGAATTCATCAGGAAAGGTGTCGAGGGAGTTGAACTCAAGACTCGGACTCAACATAACATCGAAATCAAAGTCAAAGTTCTCTATGCTCTCCAGGGAAGAATCAATACTCTCTGGAGAACTCTCTTCTCTTCCTTGGATGGAGGAGATGAGGGTTCCTTCTTCTTTCAGAACCCCAGATTTGATGAGGTTCTCTCGTTGACGACGGGCACGTTGCTGGAGGATTCTCTTGGTCGTCCTGACTCCGGAAATCACCTCCAGACGATTCAAGGTTTCATCAACATCGAGTTTGTCGACGACGTGGTGGATGAGGATATTCTTGACACGTTCATCGTGCCAGTTAATCTCAGTCAGCCGAGGGAAACAAACAGGTAAGTAGGGTTCTGACGGAGCAGAGTAACTAGAGAACATATTCAGGACCAGACTAAAAGGGATATCAATGAAAATCAGAGAATTTCTCGAGGATTCTTCGTTCTCGAATCCCGTTTAGATCGAACTACAGTCAGATGACTTTCTTCTTTTATATCGTCAGCTTCCGAGAACAGCCCTGTCAATCCAGAAAACACTTCCGGGAGCTTATTAACGGAAAAACTCATTGAGCATCTTTCTCAAGAAAAAATACTCCCCATGAGTCAGGGCTACTCGATCATGAGGATGGCAAAAAGATCTCTCTGGGAAACTCGGAGCTGGTGGAACTTTTTGCATCGAGACCAGGACCATCATCAGTGGAAGGAAAAAAAACGGTTCGATTCGCAGGTCGTTACTAAAAACAGAACCAAATTTATCCGACGCAAAAACTGGCCACAAAAGCCCGGTTTTCTCTTAATGTTTTGATTATTCCATTTCTTCGGCATTTAAATACCGAAATTGACTAAATCTGAAAAGCATATGGGAGAATTTGAAGGATTTTAAAAATTTACTTCGAAGACTCTGAATCCATTATTTGTTTTTCTAACACAATGCCTGATTTTGAAGTAATTTTAGTTTGTATTTTGCTTTCAATAGTGGAATATTACAGTAGATTTTAGAAGAGCTTCTTTGGATGTAATTCTTGTTTACTAAAACAGCAATTTCTAAGAACTCCCGATTTCTCATTTTTTGATTCAACAAAAGAAGATTTAGTAGATACTCCAGGAGATAACAAGGAGATACGCGGGATTAAGTTCAACAAGAAAGATCTGCCAGAAGGCACATGATTCAGATACTGTATGGTTGTGGAGACGTCAAGCACTCCCAAGAAACCACCGACAGCAAAATCCTTGAGTCGGCAGTCAACTGTCTTTTTAGGATGGTCAAACAAGCTCTGCAAGTCTCGAAGGACAGGAACCTCTCGATCCAGAGTTCCTACTTCGTTCTCTTCGGCGACAAAGAGAAACAGGAGCGAGTCGTGGAATTGACGGAGCTCAACAGGCAGACCCTGGATCTCTACCGGACCTGGAGGTGTATTTTGAAGGAAAAGTAATTTCGTTTTCGATCGAAGATGACAAATAAGGTAAAACCACGAATTTTGTGTTGACAGAACTCGATTGATTGAGACTGATAACCCCCAGTCTTTCCTCGACGTTGGCCTGTCTGTCCGTCCAGGGGGAGAGGCGAACGAGGCCACTCTCGGTTGGTTTGTTGTCGACTTGGTTTTGTTTTTTCTCCAGTTCAATTCGGTTGAACCCAACTTTGCCATCTCGAATCTTACTTGTTTACAACTTTTTAACTTCAGATTTACTTTATTTTCGGTTTTTACAGATAATTACATTTTTTCCATCTGACTCGGGTAAATTCTCTGTCGAATTAGAACCATTGTGAAAGTTTAGTTTTATCACGTATTCAACTTGGGAACGCTTTATTGCTCTTTTGAAACTCGTGTTGTTTAGTTGACTCGTTCATTTATTGTTTGTTATTTCACATACATTGGTCGTGATTTTTACTTTTCTGTCTTTTAGGTATCGAATAGAAAAATGTCTGCTCCATTGCGCGTCCTGGTTACCGGAGCTGCTGGTCAGATCGGCTACGCCATTGTTCTCCAAATTGCCAAAGGCGATGTTTTCGGAAAGGACCAGCCTGTTACTCTCGTCATGTTGGATATTCCCCCTCTGGCTCAAGCCTTGGATGGAGTCAAATTGGAATTGATTGATTGTGCTTTGCCTACCCTTGCTGGGGTTGAGGCTGTCACGACTGAAGAGGAAGCTTTCAAGGGCATCGATTATGCATTTTTGATTGGAGCCATGCCCCGCAAGGAAGGAATGGAGCGCAAGGATCTCCTTGCTGCCAACGTCCGTATTTTCAAGAGCCAAGGCCTGGCCCTTGCGAAATTCTCCAAGCCCACTGTTAAGGTTCTCGTCGTCGGAAACCCAGCCAACACCAATGCTTTTATTGCTGCCAAGTATGCTTCTCCTACAATCCCCTCTCGCAACTTCAGTGCCATGACTCGATTGGATCACAACCGTGCTACTGCTCAGATTGCTCTGAAAGCCGGAGTTTCTATTGGCAACGTCAAGAATGTGATCATCTGGGGCAACCACTCAAGCACTCAATTCCCTGATGTTCGTCACGCCAGAGTAGTCAAGGAAGGCCACGAAGTCGATGCTTACTCCGCCGTCGGCAATGACACTACCTGGCTTCAAAAGGATTTCATTACTGTTGGTTTTCTTTCATCAGTAAATGTGATCAGTTTATTGTTTTTCAGGTTGTTCAAAAACGTGGAGCTGTTATTATCGAAAAGAGAAAGCTTTCTAGTGCCATGTCCGCCGCAAAGGCCGCTTGTGACCACATGAGAGACTGGCACTTTGGAACCAAGGCTGGAGAACACGTCTCCATGGCCATTCCCTCCGATGGAAGTTATGGCATTCCTGAAGGTCTCATCTTCTCCTTCCCCGTGACTATCGATGGATCCACAAGAGAATGGAAGATTGTTCAAGGACTTTCCATCGATGACTTTGCCAAGGGGAAATTGGACGCCACAACCAAGGAGCTTGAAGAGGAACGCAACGATGCCTTGGCTGCTTGTGAGGATGCCAAGCAGTAATTAAACTAGAATTGGAACTAATCAAAATATGCATTCTATAGAGTATATAGGTCACCCTGTAACATGTATTTTTACAGAATTAACCTTGTCCGGTCAGAATAAAAATCTTAATAAAATCCTAAGCGAATGTCTCATGTGGGAATTAGAAAAGTGACTTGGAGAGAAACTTTGAATTTCCCTAAAACAGATTGAAATGAGTGCCGATATTGCTTTTGTACCTAGTAATTTCAGGAATCAGAGTCCTTCACCTCTGGAGACTTCCCTGATGGTGTTCGTCCAGTTGGGATTCTTCCTGCTTTTCTGGATGACGGTCACTTGCTTGGATGGAACGAGTCTGCAAAGAAAACCAGATGTACCTTCATGCCGGACAGAAGAGTCCTTAATTTCGTCAAGAAAGAACAAATCCCCTTTCGAATTCCTCGAATTTAAATGTTGGTTTTATTTTCGATAAACTATAATGCACCTGGTTGAGACTAGCTAAAGCTTTAGAGGACTTAGAAACCCTCCGGATGCATGTTTGTTTTCCTTCTGTGATCACCGTTAGCGTAAATGAATCCGTCATCACCAACAACGATTCCTTGGACGATGCCTTCGAAGCCGGTTGTCGGAACGAGTTTCTGGCCAAAGTCGTTCTTCAAGTCCTCGAGAAGTTGCTGAAACTCAAGTTTATCTTTGAATATGACGCTGACCAACCTGAGGAACGTTGCCTTCGTATTGAGTCTCGTCTGGAGTGAACTGGTTGTGGAGGGAAGGAGCGTCGATGGCTTGCTTTATCGTCTCGTTGAAGCAGAGCACACGAACAATCGGTTTGGACACAGCGGAGATGATCTTGCTTCCTCCAGAAGCCCCAATGACCATCTTGAGTTCCCCACTGTCCCGGTGGTAGAGGATCATCGGGGACATGGAGGACATAGGTCTCTTGCCTGGTTCGATGAAATTGGTCTCTGAGGGAGCGAAGCCGAATCCATTGGACATTCCCGGAGTGGAGAAATCATCCATTTCGTCATTCCAGACAATTCCCAGTTGCGAGGACTGGACAGAAGCCCCAAACCACCGGTTGACCGTCGAGGTGGCGGAGACCCCATTCCCGTACTGGTCGACCACGGAGACATGGGAAGTCCCGTGATCTTCTGGATGGGCCTGTCCGTTCCCGAGATAATGTTCCGGGGGCTTAGGCTTCCAGGTTCGTCTACTGTAGATCCACTCGGTGAAGTTGCTCGTCGTCATATTCCTGGCGAGTTCCAGTGCTTCAGGGACAAAGTCAGAATCCCCCAACTTCGTTCTCTGAGCATAGGCGTACTTGTGGAATTCAATAAGGAAGTGGTAATAAGTAGGGTCATTGTAGACAGCATTCCAGGGGTTCCAAGGCCTGTCATCACTGTGATTGCAGGATTCCACTAGATCACTCAATTTATTTATTTTTATTCTGACGAAGACACTTACTAGTCCCCAAGGCGATGATGGAGTAAGCGATCGCGAAACTGCTCGGTGGAGGCGGGCCACAGGCAACGATGTCCTCATGAACAGGATCGCCGATCAACGGAGTCTCGTAGAATTTAGGTTTGTACTTCTCAAGGTCTTCCTTTGTGATTATCGCTCCATTCTCAGCAAACTCCTTGACAAGGATATCGGCGAACTTCCCGTGATAGAAGAGCTCCACTGGATCATCGCTGTTCCCGATCTCCTCCAGGGTGTTCGCGAGGACTGGTCGTTTGATAATGTCTCCGTGTTTGTACACCATTCCAGTGGCGGGGTTTATCCATTCCCTGGAAGTTTTTATTACTACTATCGTGAGAATGGAGTACTTGCTTCATGGTGGGAGTGAGTAAGAACTGTTTTTCCTTCACCTTCAGGACATGATCCAAGTACTCTGAAATCGGAACGCCGTTTCTGGCGAGGTCCACAGAAGGCTGAACAAGCTCCTTCCAAGTGACGTTCCCACTTCCAAACTTCTGAAAAGCCATCCAATACCCTGCAATCTCCCCGGGGGTACCAATCGCTCTCCAGCCGTATTTGCTCGCAGCTGAATCGTTCCTGAACATGTCTTGAGTGGCCTTACCCGGAGCAGTCTCACGAGCGTCAATCACGTGGCACTTCTGGGTCGTTCTGTTGTACATTGTCAAAATGAATCCTCCGCCGATCCCGCTAGATTGAGGATTCGTGATCCCAAGACAGAACATGGAAGCGATCGAGGCTTCAATGGCGTTCCCACCCTTGATGAGGATGTCCCTTCCGATCTCCGAGCAGAGTCCGTGATCACATGTGATGGCGGCCTTCTTGAATTTCCCAAGGAGAGAGTAACTGGGAGGGGGCCAGTCGTATCGACCTGTTCGATTCTCCGGCCACTGAAATATCCATCAGAATTCCAGATCAGAGGGAAATCAACTCACAATTGTATGATTAGCTGGTCTGGCATGCATCTGAGGAACAATCACGTAGATGAGCATTGCAACAGCCGCAAACAACGTAACCATTGTTCCAACCACAGCGTTTATCAGCAGCCTAAAAATTAATAAAATTTCATTTTTAACAAGTACTCTTTACCTCGATTTTTTGTGATTCTTCTCCAGCGACGAATCCGTCGACGAACTGGTCTTTTCCAAATCTGTGTTACTCGAGGAAGTGGAAGAATTGCTTTGTTTGGAAGATTCCTCCATCTATAACCTTTAAAAGTCAGAAATTAGCGATCGATAAAACAGGGAAACAAGTTGACGGGACTTCGTAAATGAGTAAAACCAGAAACCAGCTGACTTGGGCTGTTTCTTGTCCAATCTGTCAATGACACAGATTCCCCAGTACGAAGGAATCCGGAGCAGAATTACTTCGCAAAACTGCCCATTGTCCAAAATGAGAATAGATCCAAGGGCGGAAAGGGATTGTTTTGCCAGGAAGTCTCCAATTGACCGAGTGATCAGTCGCGCAGAAAGAACCTGTTCTTCTGCTTCTCAGAGATCTCATTCGCGAAATCTCTTTGGCTAGGCAAAGTTGGACAATTGGACGAGCCGTCTTGGTCAGGGGATTAAAAATCCGGAAATTGCTCCTTTGATTGTCTAAATTTTCCAAAAAGGATTTGGTCGATTCAGAAGGAACGAGTCCTGTTGGCAACACCACGAATTCTCCAAAAAGAAACTGAAGGTGAAATAAAAAGTCAACTAAGATTTGGAGAGTTTCAAGACCGCTTTTAAATGGAATATAGGGTAAACGGATTTTCAAGCGACATCTGAGGAAATTGGAACAACCGTCGCAAACGGCCTCCTCGGAATTCCTGGACTAAGACTGTCAAAAACATGTGCAAAATCGGTCAGAGAAATCCTCCACTTTGATCCATTATTTAATAGTTCCATCTTCCAAAAAGTATCGATCGATTTTTATTTTTATGACGAATTATTTTATCTAATTTGCTCATCAGATCAAATCATGATTATCCGCCAAATGTAACACTGAATCATTTTTTATTTTTGAAAAAAGAAAATGCCTCCGTCCTTGATTTAACCGATTTTTCACTGATGTTTGTGACAGTTGACAAGACGAATCGCCCTTGTTTCAACTAATATAAAAGGAGAATTGACCACTTCGCTTCATTCAGTAACGAAGAATGAAGGTTTTTCTCGCTATTCTTCCAGTTTTTCTTTTGGCGGTGTCCATTCAAGCCCAATTTAACCATCATGGTGGACATGGTGGAAATGGGTTCGGAGGACGTGGTGGATTCGGCAACCAAGGAGGTTCCCATGGCGGACACAGCGGAAATGGATTCGGAAGCCGAGGAGGTACTCATGGTGGTCATGGAGGAAATGGGTTCGGAGGACGTGGTGGATTCGGTAACCAAGGAGGTTCTCATGGTGGTCATGGAGGCTTCGGAAACAGAGGTGGTCCTTATGGAGGTCACGGAGGTACTTATGGAGGCCATGGTGGTCCTTACGGAGGTCATGGGGGTCCTTACGGAGGTCATGGGGGTCCTTACGGAGGTCATGGTGGTCCTTATGGAGGCCATGGGGGTCCTTATGGAGGTCATGGGGGTCCTTATGGAGGCCACGGGGGTCCTTACGGAGGTCATGGAGGCCACGGAGGTCACGGCATTGTTAGCGGAATCCTTGGATCAGGTGAGTTCACTCCGTAAAATACCAAAAATTCATTACTGTTTTCAGTGCTTGGTCGTTGAATGAATCCTCAGAAATCAGTGTTCAAATGACTTTCCATTGATCTCTGTAAAGTTTTATCGATAGAATTGAATAAATAATAATTTCGCTTTGCTCTTCAAAGATCCAACTTTCTTTTCTCCGACTGTCGAGTCAACATTTGAATACAGAACTGTAAAATGTGTCAGACAAGGCGAGGGTCAAGCTCACGTATTTGCTTGCCCAAGTTTGTTTTAGGTATGGATCACGCGAGAAAGCGGAAGATCTATTTGAAGTTGGCGAACGATCCGAGAAAGATCCCCGATCGTTTGGGCAATGACCCGAGCGATTTGCTTTGACTCACCTTTGGCGGAATAGTTCGGTCATCATGACTAGTTCTGATTTTACTGCTCTCCACGACTATTTCAACCCCCAACTTTCCAAAGGTTCCTTAGTTTCACACAAGACATGGTGTACTGTCTTTCGGAATTTTCCAGACTTGAATATTTCCGACTGCCAATGACCAACAACAAATCATAAAAATCATGTCTTCGTGTTTCGCATTAGCACGACAACACCGTCACTCCTCTGGTGAAACGCAGTCGAGACGTTTTTGGATCTATTAGGAATCGTCTACTATTTTCGGTCTTATCTTAAACGTGACTAATCTTTTTAAATGACATCAGAATCGGAATTCCATTTCAGTATTCCGACCAAATTGGGACTCACTGATAAGGACTATCGTTAGTACATAAATCGCTGATGAGCAGCTTCTGAGGAACGGGCTTTTTAAATTCCGACTTCAGTTGATAAAACTTTGGAATTTAGCATTGTTTACGTGTTAGAAAGCCTTGGGAACAGTCTCCGTTCCTGGTCCTGCCTTGCTGGTTTTATCGCCGTGATCGCAAGTTGTTTTTTCTCGTTGTAAACCTTTGCCGATCGAGAAAGGAGCTTGATCAAGTTTTCGCTCTGAATAAAGCTTTTGTTAAATTTCCTTATTACGAAGAAACGCAATTGCTGTCAAATATCAAGGATAAACGACACGTGTAGTTGTTTCATCACGGCCGTTTTCCTCGGTATTCACCAGCAATTCCGTTGACGATATCGGTGAGTTCCTTGGGTAATTTCGTAACACACCATGATAACACCCAACTTTTACTATTTCTGTGTGATAACAGCGTTTTTGAAAAATGTCCCAAATAACCGTAAAAGCTCTAAAATATAAGTCAAACAACCGTCTCGACATTTCTGAGATTGTTGCATTCGATAAAGGCGTTGAATTTCCAAACCGAACTTGGCCTAAAATCGACTTTCAATTAATCCACATGTGCTGACCCTTTGTCAAGAGTCCCAAGGCAAATCTCATCCATATACGTGCGGGAGGAATCCAGAATTCGAAAATCGCAAGTATGTGGAGGAGATTAGCTTTTGTTGCTCTTACCGTAATCGTACAATATTTCTAACACTTGTATCTAATTATTTATCGACTTCATTCCGAGGTAGGTTTCATTTTTACGAAAAATTCGGCAATTCAGGAAGACAGGCAAATTGCTTTCAAGACAGGACTGATCAAACAAAGCTGCGTCAATCCCTTGGGCAATTTGAAAAGTCAACTGTGAAGCGGTTGATGATCAAAGAGTGACTATCCACCTCCGCTGAGTCTCGTCTAACTCAAATATGGTTCATTTTTAGCTCTCGTTTGAAAAAGAGCTGTATCATCTCGGAGCTTCCAGAAAATTCCGGACACTCCATTTTCGAGTGTATTTGTCTCTTTCAAAATCCTACGTTGCTTTACCCATGTCGCAATTTTGATTTTTACATAAAAAACGGAAAATCTCCTTACTTGCTACTTAGTCGGTTAATCGGGTCATGGGTGTAGATAGAGACATTGGAGGCAATTACTTTATTTCTCCCGAAGCTCCGGGAAACATCAAAAGAATTGTTTTTTATCTCGAGATTTTAAAAATCAAAAATACACAGAGGATCGTTTGTCCCTCGGGGAATACGACTACACCCACGACCGGGGTTGGACATCCATGAAGGATGAACTTACCTTTACGAAGTAGAAATCAGGGACTGTAATTGATCTTGATTGCTCTCGAGAGCTTTCCTTTGGTGCTTCTCATTTTTCGAGAGAGCAAGATTTTCCGAAACAAAACTACCTTATTAGCGCGATCCGGACTGACTGGCCGCGGGCCCATGTTTGGCGGAGGAAATCGCGGGGAGTCGGTCAGCCAAGTCTCTTTCCCAAAACAGGACTTTGTGGATCGACAGAGTTTCGCTCGAGAATTGGACACTCCAAAGTCACTTCCAGATTGAGTTTACAGCTGTCATCGATTTCTCCACCATGAGATTGAAGCTCCTTCTCTGGATGACGCTCTTTATTCTGACCCTGGCCGAGGAACAGAAGGCCACAGGTGGGTTTGATTCGGGTCATTGACGAAATTAATTGTGACCACAGGGTCCAAATCCCTTCTTTACAGAATCTTCTATCCCATTTTCCCCTGGAGGTTCACGACCCCCAGCCCCGCCACAACCACCCAGACCCCTGAGGATTTGGAGGCGATCCTTCAGGCTATTGACACTCCGGCTTTCATAATCAGCAACGGGTCTCTCAGTCTGAACGACACTGAGCTCGTGGTAGTCGAGAACGGGAGCAATTCTTTCAGGATAATCGACGACGAACACGTCATCCAGACAAACGACACTGTCAAGGTAGGTTATTTCGTGGATTTCTGGGAATTTTTGAATTCTAGTCACGTCTAAAGCTGTCAACTGCCACTTCCACTCCTACTCCAAGAATCAGTATCCCCCCATCGAAATCTCGAGAATTCCATCGGAGACTGCCAGTTTCAACAACGACTCCGAAATGCGAGAAGTTGACAGAAAAGCAAAAATACGCCAAACTGGAGTCCATCGGAGGACGGAATCAGCAATTCATGGCTAATTCCCCCGAGGAAGCCGCCCGGAATTTCCCCCACCTGGTCCAGACGGAGGAGGAAGTGACGGACAAGGCTTCCAAGTTGATGAGCGATGCCGTGGGAAGTGGAGTCTCCATCGATGCAGATTACTGTGATGAGACCTGCGAAGAAATCAGATCGAAACTTCACGACGCTCTCAAGGAAAAACAAAAACACAGAAACCGGAATTTCATCAGATTGTCAGATTCCGGTCCTGCTGAAGTCCAGGAAGGAAAACCGGACAAGTGGAAAGGTGGCTGTTATCTCGGTAAATTCTATTTTTAATTAAAAATTATCCAATTTTCCTCTAGAAAAATTCGTGCCTGTTGGTAACTGTAGTTCCCGTGGAGATGAAGAGATCTGGGGTCACGAGAAGCTCTGCACAGCCTGTCAAGGGGTCTACATCCTGAGTGACGACTGCTTCCCGACGTTCTTCAACTCCATCACGTGTGACAAAAGCGAAGTAGACTGCATCTTCGACCAGTACACGTCGATGGCCCACGGCAAGTGTCAGGCCAAGACTCTGAGTTTCAAGGTGATGAGGAACAAGGGTTCCAAGGAGTGCGAGGAGTGGGTGTTCGAGTATATCGACGTCCCGATCGCCTGCGAGTGCTTCCTCAGCAAGAGTTCCTTCCTCCGCTCCGTCCCGGAACTCTAGTGTCTCCTAAGCGTTGTCAGGTGTCTCACCTTTCCCTCGATCTCTTTGTCCTCCTGCCCGGTTGGAGCAAGCAAACGGTAAACAAATAAAGTAATATCAGTTGTGTTCCTTGTTTCAAATTTAAAAGAAGATAAAAAGTATTTTCAATTAAATAAGAATTTCGATATAATTTGTACATTATTTCCATATCCTTGAGGTGGAGATTGAGTCTGTATTGGAATTTTGTTAAAGATCCTTGTGGATCCAGATAACCCAGAAATCCGGGGTTTCATGTCCACAGACTTCTGGGAAAGTGACTGGAGAGCTGTGATCACACAACATCCACCTAGTTGCGAAATACAATCACCGAACTTGAGGTGGAAACAAGCATCTTCAAAGTCGAACAACCAACCTCCATAAAAAACTCTTTCCTATTTACCACGTCGTATATGACATTTCCCACATTTATCAACTTTTCTCATTCCACAAAACTTTTCAAAAGATAGACAGTACATTCTGAATATTGATTCCAAAAAGGAAAACATGCCGTAACTGATTTCAAAAGTCCGACTTCATTCTGTTTCTCTATGGACAAGATTTCCTGATTCCACTTCCCCGCTATTTTCCCTGTGGCAGTTTGCCTCGTGTGCCTGTCTGAATCATTATAATCGTGTAATCCGACCAGTTTTAGATGATAATACCATATTGGAGCTTTGCATAACATCATTTTATTTTTTATTTCTTCGTTCGAAAATCACTCTCGATGCGGTCTTGTAGCTTTATTGATCTAAATTCGTCCAAGTTAATCATTCCTGTGGTGATTACGGTTGTTTTCTTGTTGCAGGGATTTCTCTACTTTCGAAAAGGGAATAATTATGAAATGACCATTAGGAGGGTCTTGGATAAAGAAAAGGACATACTGGATTTGAACGAAATAACGTATTGCGTTTATTACAACTTCACCGTTGCAGATAACACGCGGTATGCCCTTCAGTAATTCCATCAAAAATTATCTCTATTCATATCCTGGAATCAGGACATCAGATATCGTTATGAAGTTGTTTTTGAAGAATTTAGTGAAAGTTGAAGTCAGAAACTTTCAGTCTATTCAGGAATTATGAAGCAGATCTCCACAATCTATAATTTCTAGAAAAAGAGGAATTTTCCATTTGAAGATGGATTTCTGAAATCCTCTCGATATCTGATTTCCGAAGCAAGTTGAACAACTATACTTCGACTTCTGTGAGATAATCCATCAGGATTCCAGAGAACTTAAAAGTTTTTTTCTCAAATTCAAAACTCTTGACATCCAGTTGTGTCGTTCAAATCTCGCTGAACTTTGTTAATTTCCGTCTTAAGTAATTGTTACTAAAACCCGATTCTTTGCTTTTTCTAAAAACGAACTTGAGCCCAATGTAGTTGTTCAATTTTCCGCAGATTCCAATTCATTGTATAATCTTCTCTATAAAACCATTAAAATGTTAATCCAAATGTAAATCCATCAATCGCTTCCGTGTTTTCAGAATACAGTACCCCTATGTTCCACTTTCGCTAGCTCTGCACTCCTCGATAGACTACACCTACAACGTCATCGAGCAAGCAGAGCGGTGGGATGACTTCATCTCCTACTCCATCTACCTCTACCCCGGAGCTGAATTCGCTCTGAGTAACCTTCTGAAGCTCCATCAATGTCATGAACAGGTCTTTCAGAAAGTGTCCATCCATCTGGTCTGGGGGTTAGGTACTTTCCAGAGAAGCTGTGAAGCTATCAAGGATTTTATCTACGAGATATTTTCGAAGACCAACTCTTCCTGCGATGGCTTAGTTGACGCTGTTGGAAGATTGAGGAAAATCAAACCTCCAATCATGTCCGATTACCCAATCAATGTGATGAGAAACGAAGCCAGAAGAGGGGCCCAGACGAAGCTGGTCATCATCGCCGACGTTGAGAACTTCTTTTCTCCAGAGTTCGCCTTCCAAGTGAGGAATATCACCCAGAAGTTGTTGGAAAAGAAGCACGAAAAGGACGTTTTAGTTTATCGGTGAGCTTACGATCCAACTTTGCCAAATGTTCCTGTTTTCCAGGAGATTCGAGATGATTCCAAATACCCCGTTTCCAGCTAGTCTTGAAGATGTCCAAAAGTACTTCTATAATCACCTGTAATTCGTTTTCAGCGTTATTCTGAAATGTTCAGATATTTAGGCTGTTTGAATTCCACTCGAAACTCTTTCGCGAAGGCCATTCCATCCCGAATTTGGGTGCTTGGTTACAATACAGTATTTCTAAACAGACAGTTACTGCCGAACATCTTCCCTACAAGTCAGTTTTTTTATTTCCTAGTTAGATAATTAATCTGTATCTAGTCGGTCCAAGTGGGAGCCGCAATTCATCTTCTCTACCGTAGCCGATCCCCCGTTTCATCCAGAAGAGATTCCAACGCGGTTCCTAGATCATCAAGCCTTCGTCAACGAGATGTGCCGATCAGGTTACGACTTCTACCTTCTGTCCCACGTGTTCAACGTCCACTACGGCATCAAGAGGAACCACACTCTCCGGGAAAAGCTCCTGAGCGAAGCTTCAAAAGTTCCAGGTGCAGTTTTTCTTAAACAATTTAATGAGTATTTAGACTTGAAGTATCCAAAGACAAAGACAAACTGCCCTAGATTAACTACTTAGTTTAAAGAGTAATAAAAAAGAAAATAAACAAGGGCTAAAGTGCTGATGACTCCAGAGAAGGAGACTTGAGGTGCCGCAAAAGAATTGGAAGGCTTGGAAGTAGTGATAGAGTTGAGTGAAGGCAACGGAGCAGGAACGGCGTTGAATCCATTAGTGTTGTTATAGTCCCCGGTTTTCTTGATGAAGTTGTAGATCATTTGGTTAGAAGGTCCTTGACGGTCGTTGGGGACAAAATGGCCGGACCCCTTCACCGTTAGAACGTCGATGAACAAGGTTCTATTGTTGTTATTAACGTCATTAAAGTTCTTGTAGTACGACTGATGATATCCCGCAATTTGATTTCTGAAGATCCAAGGGTATCTGCTCGTGTATGCGAAGTTGTTGTTGCTGGCGATACTGTCCATGAGCCAAGCGTCCCCTAGGAAGTTGCAGACCGTATCCACCTAAACGAATCCCCCATTATATCCAGAAAATCAGACTCACGTCGCCGTTGTAGATTAAAATCCGGAAGTTGGGGACATAGAGATTAGGATCGGTGGCGATTTTGATGATGTCATTGAAGAGACTGGTCGTGTCGATATAGGTGACAGGATAATTGTCGAATAAAGGATCACTGAAGACAGTTTTATCATTTTACAGTGAACTTCAAACTCACTTGCAGTCCTGCCACGTTTTATTGGCTTGGATCCAGGCGTTATCTATATGGAAGGCCTTTTGGACGTCCGGACGGTTCAAGTAGACCGTAGCCGAATCGCCATTATAACAAGGGAAAGCAAACTGATTGTCCGTGGAATCATAATTTAACTGACTCTGAAATGCCAAGATTATGGTTTATCTATGAATCGGAAGACCCACAGCCGATTGGACCAGATTGGTCGTTCCAAGGAGACCCTTGTGGATGACCTTCCTTGTATTCGTCAGGTAGTTGGCCTTGTAGCAGTCTTGGTAGAAGTTGTAAGGATCAGCTCTGAAAACCAAGTTGAACAGATTCCACAAACCTTGTAACTTACAAGCTACTATTGAGAGTCAGATAGTTCAGAACCGCATTTCCACAAGGACTTGTAGAACCATTCAAATAGACAAAATTAAAATCGGCAGTGAAATCGCAAGTCTCGGGGTCGGCACTGGGAGCCTTTTGGCAGCAAAGTCCCTTCAAGGTCTTCCAGTCCGGATATCCGATGATCCCATGGTAGTAGGACCAGAGGACAAGCGAGTTGGTCAGCATTTTGATGTTCATGTAGCCGTTTCCGATGGCGATTCCTCCAAAGTTCTTGTTCGGGAATGAACCGCCCTTGATCTGCTGAAGAACTAGTTGAGTCAGAGAAGGAATGTAAATCCCTAAACTGTCACTATTAATACTTAATTTCCCCTTCAAATTTACCGGCATAGCTCTCTCCCGCGATGAACCACGTACGGTTACCATATCTCGGTTGAACTGTAGTGAAAAAACTAGTCAAAGCGGCCAAGTTCTGGTATGCAGTCTGGTTGTCCCCCACGGTGTAGTTATTCGGGCTGTCGGTGTTGTAAGAGAACCCGACTCCAATCGGGGACTCTATAGCGAGGACATTGGCGTACTGTAATAGAATTTATGATGTTTAAAAAAACATGCAATACCTTATTCCAAGCAAAGATGTTCTCATAAAGAGTCTTCCCATCGGCATCGACATAGAAGGGTCCCAGTTCCTCGAACATGCCCCCGACGGAGCTGCACCCTAAAAAGTCTCCCAGTCGCTATACCTACAGAACAAACCAAACCTGGTCCTCCGTTGAACCAGATAATCAAAGGATCAGTAGCGCTGTTTCCAGTCTGAGATTCCGTCAACCTAAAACACCGTATTCCAATCGACTCTTCTCCAAATCCCTCACCAATAGAAAAACTTCCATTTTCCATCCGTACTGGCATTCAAGTACCCCGAATACTGCGCGAAAGTATAGTTAAAGTTAACTCCCGGAAGGGCATTAATTCTATCATCTTCTCCAATACTTTCCACCGAAACCAATAATCCCAAAAACAGCGCTAAAATCAGTACTTTTTCCATAATTAGCTTTAATGACCAAGTCAAAAAGCCAAAATGCTCGTCAATAAAGCAATTTTTATGAGCGGCAGATAAGGCCTCAATTACGCCAAAATAGTTGATTAATTATTGCATCAGCCACTCAGTGAATACTTTTATTTACATGCAGAAATCAGTCACAAAGGCATCAAGTGTATCCGGGACCTATCGGACCCTCTTAGGAAATGAAAGAAGAGGCAACTGAAATATTGCGAAGAGAAAGCTGCACACAAATTAACGACTAACAGCGAATATAAACAAGCTCTGGGAGGCGTTCATTCATCTATGGTAGAAACATGGCCCGTCAGAATGCAAAGATCAACCCCTGGTTTTATCGGTGGAGTAGCACATCTCGTTATCAGTGCTTCTGATTTCAACGTCCCTTCTTCATTCTCTGGTTTCTCGTCTTCTTCCGGTTTCATTGTATCATACGTCAAAGTAGGGGCATTGGAATACTCCAAAGGACTCTCAGGTTTTCCTGTGGTTGCTCCATTTACAGTCGACACTTTAGACTTCAATATCACTACTCTAAATTCGTCTAATCAAAATACACCAACTGAAGAAAACTCACGGTTCATAACAGAGAACTTCATACGTTTTCGAGTGATCATTCAAGTCTTGAGTCACTGAAGAATTGAAAAACGACCGACCCTGTAATTCAAGTTAATCAACAATTTTTTCCTAAAACCAATCTCACTTGAACTCCATTACGATGAAAGGCCAAGACAGAGTCCGATAATGAAACTGCTAATTCAATGTGGAAATCAAAGTTGAAACAAGTCTTCATCAATTCTGGTTTCTTCATGTTTCCATCGAGTCCGATAAGCACAATCTTGTTATCGTAAGCTAGCATCACCGTATCTTTCTCCAATTGATTCACCGTCGCCGCTTCCACTTTCAATTTAGAATCAAATTTGAATTTTCTAGAAGTAAACGGCCTCAAGGTATCCGTATCCATAAAATCCAAATTCTGTGAATTCGCAATCAAATCTTCCAGCTTCCCATGATCATTGAAGTTACACAGTTGCAAATCAAACCCTTCATCATCCTGTCTTTTGTAAATTCCATAACAAATCTGAGGATAATCACAGTTAGATGGACCATTTCCAAACAACAATGAAAACGGTCTGAATATCATATTCCTCTGGAATCTATCCATCTCATGTCTCTTCAAAAGCACAAATTTCTCCTGTGGTTGATACCATTGATAAAGAATCATAGCATCAGGAACGGCACAGCACAAATATAAATTGTCGTTGAAAACAGATTGTTTTACAGTACATTGCATACAGTCTTTCGTTTCAGGCAATCTAACAGTGGCAGTGAACATCTTTGGTTTGAGTTTTTCAGGCACTTTGGTCATTCTCTTGGATATCTTTGCCATGATCAATTCCTGTTGAACTAATTGAAGGAGATCATGTCTATAGAGATACGGAATTTTTCCTTGAAGCGACATCATGACATTGTCGATTATGTACAACCAAAGACATTTGGTTTGATAAACTGGAATTAACTGAGCTTCGTGCAATTCATACAGATCCAACAAAAAAATGCCCTCTTCTGCACCAATAATTGCGTACTGTCTGTTATTTGCAGGATGTACCCATGTTGTGGCGCAGTTGATCGAGAGTTCACAATTATGGAAAATTGAAGTAAAACAAGCTCCTAGGGGGACCTTGGGGGTAGGTGGAAGTCCGTAGAACGTTGTCGGCCTTTCCGTCAAGGGTTCCTTCTCCATCTGACGGCACTTGACGCCATTAGTTACCACATCCGACCTCACCGAGAGAGGACTTCCGAGGGACGCCGATCGTTGACTCTTCGCCTTCAAACTATTCGACGGAAACCGGAAAACATCTTCAAGTCTAAACTTCTTCTTGGAATGGATAACATGGACAGGCGGAGCGGATATCGCTGACATCTCACTCAGAACCCCATGCTCACTATTCGTTGACCTCAGAGTTCCCACACAAGTGACTGTAATAGCACTGGCTTCAGATACGTTGTCGTTGACAAATCCATTCGGATTAGATTTACTCGAAGGCAGTTTCGGTGTTCTTTGGTTGACATACACATGTGGGCTTTGTGGAGGCGACTCCACTGAACTCCTCGAATCTACAGATGGTTTTCGTTCAAATTCACTCCTAGAACAGACATCATCGAGAGAATCCGAATTCTCATCGTCCGGAGTAGGAGTTGAAGATGCGTCTCTCGGGGTCGCTCTCCCAAGGTTATTCAGCTTGTCCAGCAGTTCCTTTGTCAATCGATTGCTGAGAGCTCCTTTCACAAAAGGATGACTCTGAAATTTGAAAATAAAAACCGATTGAAATGATTTAAATCTCACGGAAAGAAGTTTATCCGGTGATGGCCTCTTTTTGGGATTCTTAATCAAACAGCACTTCACAAAGTCGTGCATCGTGGAGGACCTGGAAAAAATCTTAGTTGAATATTCTTTAAAAACAAATACCATTTTTGCTTATCCTTCAGTTTCGGAGATTTGTAGCTAGATTTAGTCATCAAATACAGGACTTGCATTGGATGAAGCTCAAACAGAGGAGGTTGTAATTCAGCCAGTTCAATGGCAGTGATGCCAACGGCCCAGACGTCACATTCCGTTGAATAACCTCCTCGTTTCTCGACTGCTGCCACTTCGGGGGCCATCCTGAAGGTAAACCATACTGAAGCAGAAAATAAACACTGACTCACCAATAAGGAGTACCAATGAAAGACTTTCTCTTCCCCAAAGTTGCGGTTATTTGGGCAGCAACTCCGAAATCGGCGAGTTTGACCTGTCCATCATGCGTCAACAGAATATTAGCTCCTTTGATGTCACGATGGATCTTGCCGCGTTTATGAAGGTAATTCAGTCCTTTTAGAGTTTCTCGACATACATAGGCAATCTGAAGTTCCAGCAATGGTCCGGCCACTGGAAAAGTCACATGCAATGAATTTTATATGAAAAAATAAACCTTACATTTGTAAATGTCTTGGAGACTTCCGCCGCTGCAGTACTCCATGACAATCCACAGTCTATCCCGTTTGATGTAGCTTCCATAGTAGGAAATAATATTAGGATGGACGCATTCTCTGAGGAGGAGAATCTCCTGCTGGATCACGGCAAAGTTCTCACCGGCTTCGAGCTTCACTAGTTTTATTGCTGCGAGGTCTCCAGTTCTGCAACAACCAAATTGATATATAAAAACCAACACAGAACTGACCTGATATGTTTGGCTTTGTAAACTTCGCCAAAGCTTCCGACCCCGACTCTCTGGAAAGCAAAAATTCAGACCCTGAGGGAATTAAGAACAAAGTACCTGGATCAGCTCATAGTCATTGGTCGGCTCACTAAGGCTGATGGCAGAGTGCATCGTAAACTTCACCAGGAACAAAAATAGTCGAATCTACAGCCGAAAAAATCGCTAACATCGACTCGCGGGAAGATCGATCATCTACTCCCAGCCGTGTTTTCGACGAGATGTGGACGGAACTGGACGGCTGAAACGAACTTGTGAGTGAGATTTTCCAATAACTAAGAATTCCAAAAAATTATCCACGGAAAAACAGAGGCATTGGGACGGCACAAGTCAGAAGAAAATAAACCAACTTAAAATTCAGAATTATTCGGAACAAAAAAGGAGTGTTGCATCCGGAAAACTCGGACGAAAAATGGACAAACAGTCAAAGCAGAGAGAGCTGGCCAGCTGTCTTGCTTCGAATGACTGGCTTGGTGTTTGGTCAAGTTCGCCAAACACTCGAGTCTGAACGGCCATCTCCACTTCCTTATTAGGATCATCGGCGGCCTTCGTGACGTGTACTTACCTTCTTTGCTTACAAAGCATAGGATTACCCCGAGCATCCGTCTTGGAAGGACTTCATATATGAAATCTTCGTGTGATATAGTCTATGCTTACGTGGCTTATATACGGTCCTGTCTGACTTTCCCCTATCCGTCTGCTCGCATCGAGAGTCTCCTTTGGGACGGAATTAGCTGTAATCTGTTGTTTTTAGGTCAGAAAATGACTGCTTGGAAACACGCGATAAATGCCCTGTTGTGTGCCGGAGGGATAGTCGTCTCCTACTCCCTATTCAGCATCTTCCAGGAAGAAATGTAAGTCTTTTCATCTACAGTAGTACTTTGATTCCTGTACATGAGATTCTCGTTTGTAGTACTCGTGATCGGTATGGACCAAATAAAGAACAGTTCACGTTCATGCAAGAGCTGGTGTTTGTGCAATGTTTCTTCTACTGCCTCGTAGCTTTCGTCTTCATGCCCAGAGGGGAGAATGTAACAGCAACAGTGCCCTGGTACTATTATGCTTCGACAGCTGGCAGTTACACACTGGCCATGGTGGCCAGTAATACTGCTTTGGAATTTGTACCGTATCCTACCCAGGTCCTGTGCAAGTCTTGCAAACCTCTTCCAGTTCTTTTCTTTGGATTCTTCTTTGCTGGAAAGAGGTATCACACAAGGAAGTTCCTGTACATCACATTGATTGTCGTTGGAATGGCGGTATTCATGTACAAACCCCAGCACTCTGGTAAATTTGATCTTCTCAACTTCGGCAAAGGAGAAGCTTTACTAGTAAGTCCCTTTATTAAAACTCATTGATTACCCCAACTTTCAGTTACTATCACTATTTATGGACGGCGTAACAGGAACGTTTCAAGAGAAAATGAAAGCCAGATTTAAAGTGGAAAAGTGGACAATGATGTTTTATATGAACTTGTTCTCAGCCACTATTCTTACGGGATCCATCTTTGCCTTTCACGATTTGTTCAGATTTGTTAATTTCATTCAAGCCTACCCCGATGTCATTTGGAGGATATTCTATCTTTCACTTGCGGGTGCCTGCGGTCAAATATTCATTTTCAAGACCGTTTCCGATCTCGGCCCTCTCCCCCTATCCATCATCACGACTTCGAGGAAGCTGATTAGTGTCATTATTTCTGTTATCTTCTTCCAGAACCCATTCACAACGAACCAGAAAATTGGAACAATGATAGTTTTCCTAGCCCTCTTCGCCGACATCTGGGAAAGTAACCAGAGGACGACCCCGCCCCCAGCCCCAGCCCCAGCTCCCTTAGTCGAGGAGGACGAATCCGACATAGGATCCGATTACGACAATATCCCTGAGGCAGATACCCCTGTTCGAAGAAGACCTAGACGTGAATGAATGCAAGTGCAGTTATCTTCCTGGTCAAAATCTGATTTCGTTATTGACCTAACATATCAGGCGTAATAAATGGTTGCTCCATAAACACAAATTATAAAATGTTTCTTTCACAATTAAAATTAATTCGAAATTTTAAAAGATCATACTAAAGCCAAGGTTTTGATCCCAAGAGATCAAGGTGATCTATCGGTTCTTGATCTTACTTCCTTGGAGATTGTCGAAGTTTCCGGGAAGTGGGATGGAAATAGTGGTGGGGAAGTTGGAAGGAAATAATAATTTCCATTACTTAATGGCTGATGGATTTTTGAAAATATAGGAAAATTACATTTACAAGGGTCAGATTTCAAACATATCATGTTTTACATTTTGAAATGGGTATCTAGAGTTCATTTTTTTGAAAAGTTTTGTGGAATGAGAAAAGTTGATAAATGTGGGAAATGTCATACGACGTGGTAAATAGGAAAGAGTTTTTTATGGAGGTTGGTTGTTCGACTTTGAAGATGCTTGTTTCCACCTCAAGTTCGGTGATTGTATTCCGCAACTAGCTGGATGTTGTGTGATCGCAGCTCTCCAGTCACTTTCCCAGAAGTCCATGGACATGAAACCCCGGATTTCTGGGTTATCTGGATCCACAAGGATCTTTAACAAAATTCCAATACAGACTCAATCTCCACCTCAAGGATATGGAAATAATGTACAAATTATATCGAAATTCTTATTTAATCTCCGACGAGATCAGGACATAAAACTTTAATCTTGACGGATAACTAATTTTAACTTTTGGTGAACTTTATTTTAAAGGTCGATTTCACTCAATCAAACCAGAGAAGGAACTATCAATCTCGGTCTGAGCAGCTCGGATCTCAGGACAACTGCACCCCTGTCATCCTTCATGTGCACGGAACACGGCCTCAAGTTTCATCGACAAGCTGTTTTTTGCAAAATTGAAAAATGTTTTTTTTCTTGGCTCCGATTTCTAGTCTTGTTTATTGTAAAATTTATTTCTATTAAAAGAGCAAATGTGATTGTGAACCTTGGTCTCGGCACATATGATGATTAAATTCGATTCCAACAGAAACTTGGAATTATTTTCAAAGCGATTTTCGAAATATAAAATTAAGTTTTCATGTATCCAGAGCAGCTTTGGATAAGAGTGAAGATCAAGTTAAATTTGAATGATGACATATTTTGGGACTAAAGTTGACCAGCCAAGTTTGTTTCTCAAAATCCGGGACATCCCGACCTTGTGTTCTCGTGATTCAGGATGACTAGGAAAGAAGCGGATCAAATACAAGTTCATTCCCCGGCGGAAATCGATCCAGAACTAGATCCAGCATTTGTCATTGAAAATTCTCCGTTTCCGAAAATTGGAATTTCTTTGATTTTTGTGTAACACTTTCCGACTCTAATCGTCTTGGAAAAGCAGCGTTCTTGTTGATAATTGTCCACGAGGAATAATCCGTGACCAATTTTGGAGTTTAGGTGATGTATTCCCAATTGTTTTCTTCTCGAGAGAAAAGTAAACAAATTAATGTCAAGTCATTTCGTACTCATTGTAACGTAGTTCGGTTTGTAATTTTTGACTGTAGTTTTCGGGAAGTTGGTCTTCAAGGTCGAATTGGCCATTAAAAACAAAAGTCGAACCATTTTGACGTTTTTCGTGGGAGCTGAACCAGACTTGTCCTTTTTGAAACGAGGAACGGGATTTCCGTCCTTCCGACACGAGATAAACAAAAAGGACAATTAGGGTTACTTTCATCTCCCGAGGCTGGGTTTAATTCTGACAGTAACCCCAGATTACCCAGCGGTGATTGATGTGGTCCTCCAATTCGTCTTCGGCATTAATTCGACTTCAGTTACATCCCAGTACTGTAATCTTCCCTTCGACACGCGAATTACCCAAACCGGAACTTTCTGGGTTTTTAAATTTGTAAAGTTTCAAAGTCTGGTGGTTTTTTATTTTGCTGCTAACCGGGCTCGGAAAACACGTTCGCCGGGCGAACAGGCCTCTCTGCAGAGGGAAAGCCGTCAATCGATTCGCGAGGCTGTCCATTCCGCTCGCCCGTCTTGCGTCTCTGCCAGCCGGCTTGACTGGCTGACTGTTGTTGTGAATTGGGCAAGCCAGTCAATTCACTTTAGTCTCCTCGGCGTGCTTTACTTTCTTTTTCTCCATTTTGAACTTAGTATTGCTTTTTTTGGAAATTAAACAACATGTAACTACCTATTTTTCGGATTCCGTAAATAATGCGGCATTTTTCCCAAGTTCCACGTCAACATGTTTGTGCTTTTTACGACAATTGCCTGAAACTTCCAAATTGTCATAATTATCCATTCACTCTGGTCTGAATAAGTTCTTTCAAGATTTCCTAGTCTTAATCCTTCAATTATCCTCATTATCTGAAGTTTCTTGCAGTTTAAAACTGAAACTCTAGCTGAAGGAAGTTGCATCAGCGGTCATCTTGGATTCCCGTTCTCTCAAGTTTCATTCTGACTTTTGTATGTTTTCCTAAAACCTAAATGCTAGACGGAATTCTGGGGTTTCCTAACGGGGTATTACGGAAGGCCATGTGTTACGTAAAAACTACGTTTTGACCTCCACGGAGAAAGTAGCTTCCTATTTCTTAAATAATAATGGCCAAAGCAAATATGGATAGTGACTGCTTTGAATGACGAATTTCTCCTCCCGAGTCACTATCCAGAATTGCTATTGGAGTGTTTTTTGATAATGGAAAGTACAACGGACATTCTATTGCGAGTTTCCAAATTTTTACAGAAATAATTCTCCAACTGTCCAAGAATAGATAATTTGAATAGTTCCTGGGCGTTGAGATCGCCCACCTCTGGAAACCCAGTGCTCTCCATTTGAGTCGCGATTGCTTTCTAGCTTTTCATTGAAATCAAAAGGTTCCTTGGCGACCATAGCAGACGTGTTTGCGTTTGACGATTTCATCAGGTCTCCTCAATCGATAGCCATTGCCTTCAATTCCCTCCATTTCGATTGTGTAAAATGACCAAAACTTGTCTATCCCGATATTTGCACATGTTCTTATTCAAAAGACCATCAATGGAGGTTGTCGGACCGGTGGCCAGAGGCAAACATTCCTCCACGACCGCTCCGGCAGGTCCCTTGCCTTCTTCGAGTGTCAGCCCCAATTTGGCAAGCGTATCCATCCAGAAAACATTTGGTCTCGGATAAATGGTTTCATTTCTTTGCAAAAGATTGAGCCCCGAGGCTCTTTGTTATATTTGTCCTCAATTTTCTTTCCAGGACCATTTGTCTTCCATCTTGGGACTTTTTTCGCTCCTCGGATTCCCCAGTTCCCTGCAACCTTGTCATTCGTTAAATAATTTCCGTTTCGAAATGCCCCGTAAAATTGATGATTCAATAAAGTCGTTTTGACAAATAAAAATTAAATGAAAGCTGAAATCAAATCTTGCTCTTTTCAAAAGGACAGAAATCGATAATTTCTCCTTTTCCAGTCAGACGTGAAGACGGCCTGTTTTCATAGCTTTTGATTTTTCTGTTTTGGCTTTTTAGATCTAGGCGAGGTCTATAAAGCGGTCGATATCAAAGTAAAATCAAATTTCTTCGCAGCAATTGGATGGGTCGGCTTGTCTCAATGCTGCAAGCAAACTATACACTTTGGTTTCGAAATCTTCATAAGTATTGAAATGTCTGTCGATCTGCCCAAACGTTGCGAGTAAACTGCGAATTCGACTTTGATGTTGACCGCCTTATAGACCTTGGCACTTGTCGGGAAAACAAAAAGGTAGTTTTGAGACCCCTAAAACTCGGGAATTTTTATTTTTGCAGTCCAATCCAAAGCGTGTTATTTAGTTGTAAACAACTTTCGTTATGAGATTTCTAATGGTCTCCAGACGAATGTTGTTCAAATAGTCACTATCCTAAATTTTGAGACGATCAAAGTATCTTCAAGTGTTGTCCCCGCAAACTCGATGAATCACTTTTGAAATTTGTTTTTTCACGTCGCCCGATCAATAAGTAAAACTTTAAAGTTGGCTCTGCACCGGCTGATAACCAGCTAGTCAGACCAGTCTGCACTGCAAGAACTGGCTTGTTTGCTTTTCTGATTTCGGTTCTTCTGGAACCCAAACTTGTCGATTGTCATATTATTGTTGTCAATTACCAAGGCCCGAAGTACTCCCACGCATAAAGTCCATCGTTTTTTGCGATGACGCATCCAGGAAACCGAACCTCGGATCTTCTCCAAACACCGAATCTGTCTTCCCTCTTTTCTTAATCGAGAAAGATTCCCTAACGTGATTTCATTCTTCGTTTTTTGAAATGTTGTATTTTAAGCTCAGTTAGCCTTCTGGCGAGAGGCGAAGCAGGCAGAAGCAAGACGACTCCAGACAAGAGCCCTTCTCCTGCCGACAGCAGCTCCTCTGCTGCTGACCCCCTGAGCAAGACGGCTTCACCTGAGGCTTCTCCGGAAGCCCCCGAAGCAGAGACAACGGCCGTCGATGCCTCACCCCCTAAGGAGGGCTCCACGGAGCCCACCAACCCTGACACTGTCTCCCAGGCCTCCAGTGTCTCTGGGGGTCAAGTGAGTACGGGCACCTCCGTGAGTCAGGAAAGAAAGTCCACCCCAGACTCGGACAGCATCGTCGAAGACAGTCTCCAGGTAAACCCCCGCCCTGTTTTTGCAAGTCCATCCATCAAGTAGCCTTGATGACTCTCGCGCGAGTCCTTTGCGGCAGTCTCATGCTGTCGATTGTGACACGTACCGACCAAAAACAATCCATCCCCGTTTTTGACGGACTACCTGTTCGGTCGAGAAGTTTTGTCGGTCAATTTTCGTCGGAAATCGAAATGGCCCCTTATCGATTCTTCTTAAAATTCGAAATTAATCATTTTATTTTCAGACACCTCCGCCTCAGGCATCGACAGTTTCACAGCCTCAGGCAGTCTCGCCTACTGCAAGTGGACCTTCATCACAACAGTCGGCAATCCACCATCTTCCTCATCCGATCGTTCCGGCCCTCGCTGCTCAGCTCCACAACGTCCATCTTCCTGTGAGCACTTCCCCCACTCATCACGTAGCCCCTGCGGCTGTCGCAGCAGCTCATCCACTCCCTGTATTCCAACCTGACAGTTATCAGATCGCCGCTCTCCTTGGACAGTCGAGTACAACGACGACTCCATCGGCCATCCCTAGTTCCTCTTCTGCTTCTGCCGGAACAAACTCAAACAAACAGCAGTTAAGGTATCATCCGGGTGCTGTTACTCACAGAATCAACTATCCGACCCCTCAACATCACCCTCAAGTAGCCAACATTCTCGCCGCTCAACAACAACAGGCCGCGGCCAGTGGTGCCGCAGGCCATCATCACGGCCACAGTAGCCGTCATCACACTGGGGCCTCCAATGGTGGAAGGTTAGTTGGGATTACTTGAAAGCAACTTCTTCGTGACCTTTTTGATTTTGCTATTGTAAAGTTTGCTCTCCAAGGGATTGTTTGGGGACTATGATAAGTGTTTGTCCTTGCGAAATTAAAATTCCCCGGACAAAATTACTTGCCAAAGTACGGACAGAACAGCTGTCAGGATTAAACCCGTTTCCACTCAATTTGCTCCCAATCCTGACCGATTGGCACTGTTTATGGTTGGTGGCAGCCGCTTGCTCAGGTGTCCCCGCAAATTTCACCAAACTAAAGCCGGCTCTCGTCCTCGAGAGCAGGTCCCTTCGTTACGCGCGGCTTCGCTAACACTTGTGTGTATTGACTGCTCGAAATTACTCGGACAGCAGGCAGCTGACTGGACTCTCTATAGCCTTCTTGGTCCAGCGCTGGGGAAATCGACTTGTCTGTTTGCGCCTCGGACATTGCAAAGCCGTCAAAGTCGACGTTCCCAAGCGCATCTTCTCCAAGCTTTTTGACGACCAAAACGCATCAGACTCCAGTCGCCTTGTTATTCGTTATTTCGACTACCGTTAACCCGAATTCGTCATTTATCGATTAAAATTTAACTAATGTCCTAGTCTCTCCAGAGTTCACACGGATTGGATTCTGTCGTCCCACTACATCCAATCCACAAATGATGAAAGTTCTCCAGAGACCCTAGTAAGGAATTTTCCAGTTTTGCGCTCAGCGAATGTTATTTTCGAGAGCTTACAATGTCCCTTGATCTGGTCCTGTCCGTTGACAACTCAATCCAGTTGATTTAAAGAGACTTTTGTTTGCGCAGATCCAAATGGCGTCATTGGATCTAATCAAAGCCTAGTTATTCCCGACAATGTAAATGTCTCTTGTTCGTTGTCTCTTGCAATCCCTGTTCAAAGCAAATTGTATTTCCCCAGGTTTTTTCATAAACACTCGACTTGCCCACACCAAAACAGTGCTGTGTCCTGGCACAACTTCTTCAAGTACGATAACAATATCCATAGTGTCAACAAATTAACAATTCCGTTGACGAAAGTGACTCATCTTTGACCTTTTCGGATGCCACAAACGCTAGGCACCCAGGCCCAATTTAGACTTCTTGGAAGTCCATAAAAATGTCAAGTCTGCAGAATTTAGAGCTTGTTAGCCAAACCATAGAAATACTATGCCAGAAAGTCGTGTGTCCTTGGAATCCTAGAGCAAATATAGGGCAAAAAACGAATTCAAATTAACGCGCAAATTGGATTAACGTTAGTTTTAAAAAATCAGAACGCAGAATTTGGCCTTTTTATAAGGAAAAACGAAAAAGACAAAATTAGAGAAAAGTGGAAATTTAATCGATATGTGGATGGGTGTCCGGGCTTTGTGAGATATGACGCATATTGCAAAACACATGTTTGCGAAGATCTCCCGATCCAAATTAGAGCGACCACTGCGCGAGCGGACGGTTCCGTGCAAAAAGTGTACTCTATCGATCGATTGCGCTACTTGCTGACTAGAATAGCGTTCACTTTATTTATATCATTTTTAATTCTAAATCTACCAAAATTCATCCGTAAGACTAGTTTATATATGAATTTGTTGGTTTTTCCTAATGAAATGGTTTTTCAGCTCGGCGCAATCGCATCACCACCATGGTCAAGGTGGAACGGGTCCTGGAAGTTCTAATTCTCACAGAAGCGGCATGAATTCCAGTGGACGGGTTTCCAGCTCTTCTTCCAGAAGAAATGACGACACTCATATTGGCAAGTACAAACTCCTCAAGACCATCGGCAAAGGCAACTTCGCCAAGGTCAAGCTCGCTAGGCATACCTCCACCGGTATGGACGTTGCCATCAAAATCATAGACAAAACTGCTCTCAACCAGAGTTCTCTCCAGAAGTTATTCCGAGAAGTCAGAATTATGAAACAATTGGATCATCCGAACATCGTCAAGCTCTACCAAGTGATGGAAACTGAGACCACTCTGTTCCTTGTCATGGAGTACGCTAGTGGCGGTGAAGTTTTCGACTACCTTGTGGCCCATGGAAGGATGAAGGAGAAAGAGGCTCGTGCCAAGTTCCGACAGATTGTCTCTGCTGTCCAGTATCTCCACTCGAAGAACATCATCCATCGCGACTTGAAAGCCGAGAACTTGCTTTTGGATTCCGCCATGAATATCAAAATTGCCGATTTTGGTTTTAGCAACAACTTCAGTCCAGGCAACAAACTCGATACTTTCTGTGGCAGTCCTCCTTATGCCGCCCCTGAACTCTTCCAAGGAAAAAAGTACGATGGTCCTGAAGTCGACGTCTGGAGTCTTGGAGTTATTCTCTACACATTGGTTTCGGGTAGCTTACCATTCGATGGAGCCAACTTGAAGGTGAGATTCGTATCATTATATATCCAATATTGATTTCTCCAGGAACTACGTGAACGGGTCCTTCGAGGAAAGTACAGGATCCCATTTTATATGTCAACCGATTGCGAGAATCTTTTGAAAAAGTTCTTGGTCCTAAATCCAGCTCGTCGTGGGACTCTGGAGCAGATAATGAAGGATAGGTCTGGGTTTGTGTTGCACTCTTTATTTCGCTCATTCACCCTTTTGTTTTGTTGGATATATCGCTTGGAAGGTTCTCAACCACTTACTAATTTGTTTCGTTACAGATGGATGAATATCGGTTATGAAGATGACGAACTGAAGCCATATGCCGAAAAACCAAAAGACCAACGGGACGAAAGAAGGATTTTGACTCTGCAGACAATGGGATATACTTTATCCCAAATCCATGATGCTCTGGATAAAGAACGGTTTGAAGAGATCCACGCGACATATCTACTGTTAGCTGAGAAGAAAGTTCAAGAAGGATCCCAGAACACTGAGCGGACATTGGAGAACTCAAGTCAGTCAGCAACAGTCGGAGCTCAGCCTGTAGTAGACCAAAGTGGAACGACAATCGGAGCCAACATTTCCCCAAGTAACTCTGCTGCTGCCCGGTATCCAGGACGAAGTTCCTCTGCTCAAGTTCAGAACAATATCAGGCCAAATAGACGGGCCTCTCACATTGATCAAACTACGACGAGTTCTGGGACGCAGCAATCAGCAGGCACAGTGGCTACTGCTGCTTTGACGGTGGGAACTCCAAGAACAACTCAGTCTTCTACTGCGACAACAACTTCCCCCACTACGACTGCTAACTCTGGCATAAACTTCCGGCCGAGTTATACTACAAGACAGCCTGCAATGAGTATTCAGCCCCATGCTAATACTGCCTACGTTCATCAAGTTCAAAACACTA
The DNA here is from genome assembly GCA_009193035.1 of Halicephalobus mephisto. Taxonomy (NCBI): domain Eukaryota; kingdom Metazoa; phylum Nematoda; class Chromadorea; order Rhabditida; family Panagrolaimidae; genus Halicephalobus; species Halicephalobus mephisto. Next base: position 79,347 of record SWDT01000058.1, read on the forward strand.
ATAGACCTCAGCCAGCAACGATCAGTCAAGCAACTGGACGCAAGTCTAGTGCTCCAATCAAGATGCCGTTGCCCCTTGGTGGATATTCGAAGACTGGAGCGAATTTGAGGTATGGCCCAATCCTCTCTGGAGTCCCTGTCAGCAGCAAGGTCGCAGCAAATGCTGGAACTCAAGTGAACTCGGGATCTTCTAGCGCAAGAGGTACCAGCTACACAACTCCCTCGAGCCATCTTCAAGCTGTGACTCAAAGTCTTGTGCCTCAATCTGCCAAATTGGCTGCGCAACCAAAGCAGACTAGTTCATCGATTACGAACACAAATGGAACTCAAAACTTTGCTATGGCTCAGTTGCAGAAATCAGGTTCTGTTTCTCATGCTCCTAGAGAACCGTCAATCAAGGAAGATGAAGATGAAAGCGGTGATGCTCTCACTCAAAACCAAACAAGTCACTTTTATCCTTTTTCATCGAGTGGCAGTGCTAGGCAAGCTGGTAGCAGCGGCACTGCTGATACTGCCTCCACAGCTGCTGCCAATGGCCATGAAACAGATAGATCTGTGACTCCACAAGCCTCCGATTCTAGACCTACTCTTCATACGAGTCCCTCAATGCCTCCAACAACTATGATGAAAAATCTAGCAGTTAATGATCCATCTGATCAGAAGATGACGAAATCGGCAACAGGAAATCAGATATCCACTACTCTCGGTAGTACTGCCGCTCCATCTCCTGTTTCTCCCGCTCCGCAGACAGTTACTGGAGCTAATGCAACTAACCTGAATTCTAACATGTTGAGGAATACAAGAACCAGACAAACTTTTCACGGAAAAACTGAACACAATAATAAGGTTGCTTTTTTTAAATTTTATTTGGTAAATTTTATTTTTAGGTGAATGTTGAAGAAGAAGTTCCTGAAGGAGAAACTGCCCATAGTGGTCAAAGAGATTCTGGTCAGAAAGGATTCTTATCAAAACTAACAAAACTGGCCAAGAGATCAGGAAATGATGGTCATGGAACAACTGGTCATCATTATCAGACTCCTCCGTCCAAGAATACGGTAGTTGGAAGAACGGCAACAATTGGACCTTCTCAAGGAGCTGCTCTTGCTCAACTCCAGCAGCAACAACTTCAAACGAGTTATCTTTCTGCTCCGAATACACCAAATTCTCAGGGAGTACCGAGTACTGGAGGAAATGCGGCTGGTTCCGCAAATACCCAAGGAGGCGATGAAATCAAACCGAGATCGTTGAGATTCACTTGGAGCATGAAGACAACCAGTTCTCTTGCACCTGATGAGATGATGAAGTTGGTTTTGTTTTTACAAACACATAATCATATTGTTTTTCAGGGAGATTCGAAAGGTTTTGGAAGCCAATAATTGTGACTATGAGCAACGAGAACGGTATTTGCTTCTTTGTGTCCACGGAGATCCCAACACTGACTCTCTCGTTCAGTGGGAAATGGAGGTTAGTTGTAATTATGAAATACCCCAGTGATTCTGGAATTGCAGGTGTGCAAATTGCCGAGATTGAGCCTGAATGGAGTTCGGTTCAAAAGAATCTCCGGAACATCTATTGGCTTCAAGAACATTGCCTCCAAAATAGCTCAGGAACTGAACTTGTGATGATTGTTTTCTCCCAGAAAATCTATCCAGTCCACGGAATCTTCCGATTAATGTTATCCCAAAGCGGGCCAAATTGCCTCTTCTTCATCTTGGCGAGTACGGGTTGTCGGCACAGATGCCTTCAACTTGTATTTTTCCGATTCTGAGATTTTTATTGTGCAGTCACTCTATCAGGCCTTCTTGGCCGATCGGTGTTTCCTCTGCTTTCTAAGGGTTCTACCCCATTTGACGTTGAAGCACAAACTTTCGTCAGAGTTTTTTCAATTTTAATCGTTCTTGTAATAAAACTCGATCAAATTGAAAGATTTCGAGACTACTTGACCTTTAATTTCTAATGCAACATAATGGGAAACGCACTCAAGTCTATGATTTGAATTAATTTTTTAAAAAAATCAAGTGCGCAAAGGTCATTTTTGAATATTCTATTAAAGTTTTATGTCTCTATTGATTTTGATGCAAAGTTCATTGTTGACTTCTGAAGACTACTACTTGTTCCCCAGCAGAAACTTGATTTTGAATAATTGAAGGCAAAGATCAGTCCTGATTGTCTTCAGAAAAATCGAACGGAAATGGAAATTTATCGTTTTCGAAGACAGTATTGAAACTGTCTGGATCTCATTTGATTACTCCGAAAGGCCAAGAATCGAATTAAAAACAACCTGGCGCCAGAGGGGATGGTGAATCTGACAGAGTATTGTTATTCAAAACAACGGCGCCAGAATCGGTCATGTTCAGACTGCACGTAGATTGTTTTCGAAATTATCTTTTATTTTGCCTATGGGAAAATTCGACTTTGTAATATTCTCAAAAAACAAATGACAAATCTGACATGGGGAATAAATCACCTTGTTTTGATTTGCTGATGCAGGCCGGTTTTGTCAAAGGTCAAATGGGCCACGAAATTCTGAACCCCTTCCGTTCAACTTGATTAATCAATCTTGCAAATTAGTGAAGCCACAGGAAATGACAACAGAATCACAACTTGAACGGAACTTTATCCACGTGTTGTTCATTCCTCGAGATCCTTTACGGGTTGTAAAGAAGGAAATAAAATGACCAGGAAGATACTTCTTCCGAAAAACCATAAAACTCATGTTTGTTAACCTCAGTTTTTTCAATTGATAAAATGAACAATCGAGCGAGACCAATAGCCTCAGGCACCGTTCTGGAGTCGGGAGCTCTCCCTTGATGGATCAAACGAGGACAAAGGAAATTTTCAAATTAACTGGCGCCAACTTTATTGAAAATTACAATTTCACTCTGGAAACATGCATGTTGCGAAGTAATCCCATCAAAGTTAAGAGGGTCACTTCTTTCTTTGAAACCGCCCACGGCCCATTGTTCCTCCGCCCTCCAGAACACCCACCTGGAAGGCGGCCAACGAAGGAGACTTATAAAAGCTCCATCTTCCATCAGTTTTCTTCAAAGTTTAGTCTTGGTTCCGATCACGCCCATCGGAACGTCCATTGACTAGTTTGATAAAAGGAGAATCCGCTCGACTTGACAGTTCAGTTGCTGCTTTGGCTGTGAAAAATGGCTCATACTCGATTCTTTGCTTTAATTGCTGCTACCGTAGTTTGTCTAGGTAACTTTAATAGTTGGGGAAACGAGATTAAAAAAGAGTTTAGTTGCTGCTGGACCCTGTCTGGACGACACCTGGAGGTACTCCCCCCACTCCGGCAAGTGCTACAAGCTCTTCAACGAGAAGATCGGATGGACTTTGGCTGAGTTCAAATGCGCTTTCAAGGGGGCCCACCATCTGAGCATCCACAACCCTGTCGACAACCAATTTGTATCAGGTTTGTCTTTTTGTGCCTTGAACCCAGGCCTCCGGAAGTGGACGACCTTGGGCATCAATTAAAGACAGTGATTCGATTGATGGCCAGGGGGTCAGCGACAGACTGGCGCCAGTACTAGTCGAGAACCAGTTGGTTAATTGAATTAATCTTCAGAATTGGCCAAACAGGCAGATATTGTTTGGTTGGGGATCGCTCAGTTCGGCACTTCGCAGGACTACGTCTGGTCCGATGCCACTCCATTCGACTACGAGAACTGGCACGCAATGCACAACTTCCGGAAACCCATCTACCACCGAGGCAAGAAGTGCGCCAAACTCGAAAGCCACTCCCAGACCTGGATGCAGAGCTGCTGCAAAGTCCCTGCTGCTTACATCTGTGAGAGAGCCGCCTCCCCTGCCTTCAGAACCACCATCCCGCCACCTCGACCAACCACTACCCCTCCACCGCAACCAACCGCTCCATGGTGGGCGACTCCGAACATCCCAGCTGCCTCCACCAACGAACTCCGCAAATTCAGGTTCCGTCGCTTCTGAATGCTGTAGATGAATCTTCCCCATCTGTATACACGTGTACACAATCCTTTCTCCGCCGGCCGGTCACGGTTTTAACAAAATAATAAATTTATCACTCGAATAAAGGGAAATCTGAGTCAAGAGTTACGTCAAATCCCCAGTATAATTGTGCGAAGACCTAAAGGGTAAAGATTAAAAAAAACAATCTGGAGATGAATGAAATCCCCCAATTCTAGACCCCGAATGAAGTTTTCTCTGTCCACACCGAGTCATTTGGTTTTATTTTTACTCAGGATATGACCAAGTTTTTGAGCTCGCTGCAGAAGACAAATACCAATTGCTGTAGTTTAGTTTCAAAGCATAAAGGTTGTCAGCAAAGTTTTCTGCTAACCGTCGACTACAATTTCAGGCCATTAGTGGCTTTGAAGACGCTGAGAAACGAGCTCGACCTTCGTCAGATCTAAAATTATCCTTTTTGCTTAAATCAGCCGCGCGGTGTTTTCTCAAATATCTCGAGTACTTTCGAAATCTCATCCTTTCGATATATCGAAACTAGATTTATACTCATTATTGCTCAAGTTCTCTGGCCCAACAACAAATTCTCAAGGCCAAATTTAGGCACCAAGTTGCCGAATTTCTTCTTGTGCTTTTCAGAAATACATCTAATCCACTTTGAGGAACTTTTCAAAAAAAAACTGCTAAATAAAAATCGCGACAAACACATGGCATTTCCCAAAAGAAGTCTTGTCAGTAGTTGAGAAAACTTTGCCGGGCGAAAGTGGCAACGACTGACGAACGAAAGCGGGCAAACGAGACAAAAAACAAGCAGTGTTGCGTGCGCTCGCAGCGAAAAAGAGGCTCCTACAGTAACGTCCAGGCAGCGGGACGACGCGTCGTTCGTTCTCTCTGCTTTGCAACTATCAAATATCGATCTTGTTTGGTCTTTTTCATTACGGATCTTTTTTGTTTTTTCTTACTCTCTTACTATTTTTATTTAAAAATTAATTCTAATGTATGCAACATAGAATTCATATAAAAACTACGTTCGTACATCTTGGTTGAGTCGGATTTGGTCGATAATTGTTGACTGACGTCAAATTTCTCCACACGCGCGTTTTATCAGTTTTTCCACCAATTTCAACATACCACCATGATTATTAACATCTCTTCCTCACTCTGTATCCTTTCTTAAGTTCGTCGATCCTTATTTCCCATTCTTGACGTTAGAAATACAATGGCTGAAATACGTAAACTTCCCTGTTGTGTCGCATTGTTTTCCTGAATTCGAAATTGGTTTTTCGTGTTTCTACTGTTGTCAACCCTTCCAGTCAAGAACACATTTCCCAATATCTCAGTGATTTCAATTTTAGGCATTCTCAGATCTTGTGGACATGGCTGCGGACGGTGAACTGAACGTTGATCACTTGATTACTCGTCTCTTGGAAGGTACGTTTTGTATTTTCATATATGAATTCACTCTTAATTGATGATGTCACATCCCCTTCTCTGTACATGACGATTCATATATGAATTGCTAACATTTTACGGTGTTTGTTTACAGCTCGAGGATGTCGCCCGGGTAAAACCGTGAATATGTCGGAGAACGAAATACGTTCGTTATGCTGCAAATCTCGCGAAATATTTTTGTCACAACCCATCCTACTGGAATTGGAAGCTCCTTTGAAGATATGCGGTAAGTTGAATGGTTAGGGATGTGCCTTGACAGGACTATTGTAGGTGATATTCACGGTCAATACAATGACTTGTTGAGACTATTCGAATACGGAGGATTCCCCCCAGAAGCCAACTACTTGTTCCTTGGTGATTATGTCGATCGTGGAAAGCAAAGTTTGGAGACCATCTGTTTGTTGCTCGCCTACAAGGTCAAATACCCAGAAAACTTCTTCCTTCTCCGCGGCAACCATGAATGTGCTAGCATCAACAGAATCTATGGTTTTTATGATGAATGCAAACGTCGATTCTCGATCAAGCTCTGGAAGACGTTCACAGATTGTTTCAACTGTTTGCCGATTGCAGCTCTGATTGATGAGAAGATTTTCTGTTGTCATGGTGGATTGTCTCCAGACCTCCAGAATATGGAACAGATTCGTCGCATAATGCGTCCTACTGATGTCCCCGATACTGGTTTGCTGTGTGATTTGCTCTGGTCTGATCCTGACAAGGATGTACAAGGATGGGGCGAGAATGATCGTGGTGTATCTTTCACTTTTGGTCCAGATGTCGTAGCGAAGTTCCTAAACCGGCACGATCTTGATCTAATTTGCCGCGCACATCAGGTTGTTGAAGATGGCTATGAGTTCTTTGCCAAACGGCAGTTGGTTACACTGTTTTCGGCACCAAATTACTGCGGAGAGTTTGACAATGCTGGTGGAATGATGTCTGTGGATGAAACGCTTATGTGCTCATTCCAGGTGGGTTTCGTTGATCTCTTGGATGCTTCAACGCTCGTTTTCAGATCCTGAAGCCTTCTGAAAAGAAAGCCAAGTACCAATACTCTGGTCTCAACAGCGGACGACCTGTTCAATCTGGCGGACGGCAGAATGCACCAGCTGCGGGAAATCCGAAGAAGAAGTAATACCAAATTGGGTGTCTCAAGTGTATATTGACTATTTCTTCTTAATTCACCGTGTTTCCTTTTTGATTATGGGGAGTGGGTGCATCCAAGGATGGTGGACCTTCCTTGGTATCACTATTTTTCTTTCTCAAGTCGAAGGTGTTTAGATTAATTGATTCAAAAGTTCTTCGATACTGCTCCCATGTCGTATGTTCTTTTATTTTTTTCGTTGTGCATACACTCATGCTTGCGATAAATGATGGTATTAATGGAGGTTTAATATCGGAAAAGTTGTTTGACTTTGTGATATCTGATTTTACCGAGTTTTGGTCTTAATGCCAGTTGTAGGAGTAGGTAAAAATGTCAGCTCCTCACCCGACTACGGTCGTGCTTCCGGAGCCGATCAACGTTTCTCCTTTGATCAGGTTCTCCCGATGGACTGCTCTCGGTCTTGGAATTGTCTGGGGAGCTTACAGACTCTGTCAACTCCGGGAATATCATGCTGATATCCGTCAATGGCAACACGAGAAGGCTGTCGCTGAAGCTGAAGAAGCCGCCAAGAAGAAGAAGTGGCTAGCCAAGGACGAAATGCGCTACTTGATGAAGGTATGTCCTCCCTCGAAAGTAAAGACTAATGAACCGAAATTTGCAGGTTGTCAACATCCCATTCGAGGAGGGAGTCGCCCAGTTCGGTGTTGCAGACCTGTACCGCGAGGACTAGTGCCTTCAGTAGATTGTAATTCAGATTATCGTGTTCTTGGTGTTAGGATAAAAGATGTAAATCTGAAGATGAGTGTCCACTTGACGCATGGATACGGCGAGATCAGAAATGTATCCGCTCTCATGTCCAGCTGTTTCTGTTGCGCAAAGAGGATTGTCCCCCAATTTGCTGGCCGAAAAGGCGAGTATGAGCGTTTATTAGCCGCGACGAAAGCCGGGATAATCGAATCAGCAGCGTTCCCCGGTTGGCAATTGGAGAGGCGGGGCAACTACCGTAAACCGAGCCAGAAGCTGCGGCTTGGAGTCAGTCTTGGGCTAACTCTGTTAGACTTATCCAGTTAGCCAGCTTCAAAGTGGAGCTTTTGTCAAGTTTGTTCGGAACAAGCCTCTTTAGCATTTTTACGGCATTCCAGAAATCAAATCGAATCTAGTATTCTTGACTAAGCGTGGCGCGTTTTGCATCTTCATCTGTTGATTTAATCATATAAATAGGACTAATCGAATCCAAGGTGGAAGAAGTAGAAAATGACCTCAAACGACGAGCAAATTAACGGATCCGCCGAAGCTCAACACGAACTCGTCCAAGCCGTCGTTGCTGCTGCTAGTGTAAGTTTTTACAATACTTACGGTAAGGGGTGATCAATCGATTGATCACGGGCTACTCGATGGAGAGTGGAATGGAGGACTGGGGTCTCGGGAAGTAGACTTGGTGCATTGGGTAGGGTTGATCTCTACTGCAAACTCTAAACTAGTCGCGATCACCTGGAAGTAGGTAATACCCCTGCGGGGGGATCACTGACCCTGCGGGCCCTCCACACCCCGACTAACTTCTTCCATCCTCGCTCCAACGAGAAAGAAGCGCGCCACGCCCCTATTATGCAAACCGAATAATGATAATTCACTTCCTCTGATTCGATTCATTTGCTCAAGAAAGCAAGAGAGAACTCTTTCTTTCTCTGCCTCCAGAAAACTCGATTGATGAGAAGGCTCTTCTTCCAAACTAAATTACCATCATCGAATTTGAAAATTCGATTTTTCGCTCTTAGAGGTAAAGAAGGGATAATTTGCTTCTGATAATACGATTAGCGTTAATGTAATCGAGAATAGGAGGAGCCTGGATCATCCCGTGTCACTGAATTAACCACATTCAACCGACTTGGCACATCTCTGGCTTATCCGTTTTTAATATTCCTCCTTCACCGAGTTTTTAGGACTTTTGGGGCTTCCTGGAGATCATGGTAGTTCTCAGAAGTCTATTTTCGAATTTGCTCCAATAGTAACCTGGGTAGTGACTGCTTTAAACACTATCCATCTCTTTTAAGCACTTTCTTATTTTTTGTTTGGAGCATAAACCAGCTACTTCCTCCTATCTGAACACTCCTCGGAATCCACTATGGTGTCACACTTGGGGTTTTGCCCGCCTGAAGATTAGATGCTTTATGCATTTTGAAATTCGAAATATCTAGTGCCTGAGGCGTCTAGTTTGAGGATCGTCCAAGTTGACTCCGATTAGCCGGCTAATCTGGTCGATCGGGGCTTCATGCTGGGTGGATCTCAATTGTCTTGGAAGAACAGACCCAAATTGGCGCCAGCTGTCCTTTCGAGGACTCCATTGGCTCTCTGGACCCCACTTGTTCCAACTTGACTGTTCTTGGACAAAATTGCAATTATCCCGCAAAATCATCTATTGCCAAAGTTGTAGGGGTTCTTCACCTCGGTTGACCTCGAAAATTCCGGATTTTCAAAAGTGGCAATTAGCTCAATTTATTCCGAGATTGCGGGTTATTATGCAAATGTTCACACCTCGGCAGTTCGAGATCCTCTTCGTCCGGGACAATTGCATAATCCTCAAATTGGGGCTATCGATACAACTTTACTTTTACTTTTCATAAAAGTCAGTTACAGTATCACTAGGACCTTTGCCGGGGGCTATTTTAGTTTCCTTTCTTGTTGTTTGAGTCTTTCACAAGCTCTTTATTTTCAAGACGGAAGGCTACAGTAGACTAACGAACGACTTCATCAAAATGCTCTTTGAAAAATAGAAGGGATACTGTACTTTTCTCATGATGTGTGTTGTATATTAGTACATTTGGGGGAAACTACAGTATGCTAAGTATTGGAGTTTTCAGAAGGAGTTGTCCAATTCGATAGCGGATTTCCCCTACGCCGCCTATGCCCCCTTCGATGTATCCGTGGCGAACGCTGCCGTCACATCCTCGATTGGAGGTTTGTTTTCCGTTTGGAATTGAAATTTATTTTTTTCCGAAAAAAAACTCCGATCTTGTTTCAAATTAGAAAAAGGATCGGAGAAGACCAATTTGCAAACAAAACCCCGACAGATATCCCTGCAATTAACTTCTCGAATTAATAATTGGATTCTGACTTCAGATCTGAAGCTGAAAGCAGAGTCCATCAATGGACTGGGGAATTTCTCCTCCGGGTTGAGTGGAGGCCCCCCGACCCCCGCGAGGAGACGGCATCGGACGACCTTCACTCAGGAACAGCTCCAGGAGCTGGAGAATGCCTTCCAGAAGTCCCATTACCCAGACATCTATGCTAGAGAAGACTTGGCAAGGACTACGAAATTGAATGAAGCCAGAATCCAGGTTTGGTTCCAGAATCGGAGGGCGAAACACAGAAAACAAGAAAAACAGATCCACAAAGGTGTCCAACTTTTCGGAGCAGGACACAGCGGGAATGCTGCTGCTGTCAACTCCTTGATGAGGCCCGTTTATCCCGCTGCTTCCATTGCTGCCGCTGGCCAGAGGCAATTGGAAATGTGGCCCTACAATAATTACCAGATTCCTCGTCCCATGCAATATCCCGCGACTTCAATGCAGTACAGTCAGTTTGGAATTCCGAATCAGTTCACAGCGACGGATTCTGAAGACATTTACCGGCAGATCCGCCCTCAAGCAGGTCAACCAACAGCTCCCCTACAGTACAACACAAACCTCTAACTCCCTCCAATTGCTCAAAAGCAATCAATAACTTGGACCTTATCCTGATTCTCCTGAGCTTCTGAATCCAGTGATCTCACTAGATGATCTCAAAATTGTAATTTGAATGGATTTATTTTTGACCGAAATAGGGAAATGAAAACTGGCACTCACAAAATGACGTCCTCCACCACTCGAGTCTTGACCCCGTCCGACGTTCGTTTCTGTCTTCGTTGTTCTGTCACGCACTGGTTGGGTCCGACAAGGGTGTACCCGGGGTAGCAGAAGAACCCCTCCTCGAACCACATCGTCGAACTCGGTTTTCCCAAGAGTTTCAGAGCATTGGTGTACTGGAAGATTCCTCCGCGGAGTCCAATCTGGATTACTCCGAACACTGTGGAAGTCGCATCTACATTGGTGTTCCTAATGGGGTCTCTAAAACGACAAATTTTCCATTAATTTTAAAATATGGAAATTAACCGTTCAGCAACGAAAGTAGCATTGATTCTGTAGTAGTTCTCTCTTACAATCTCCCCGGTAACCTGGAGTTTCCCGCAGTCAAGGTCTTTCCTCGGCCCCCCGTCATCGGACTTGACGCAGATCTTCCAATGCTTGTCAATGAACCTCAACGAAGCCAAAACAGATTTTCTCATCAACGAAGTCCATTTTGTGTAGTGATTAATTCTATTAACTTCAGCATTGGGGTAGTCAATTTGAAACCTGACAACTCTAACTGCCGGGACTTTTTCCGCCAAAGAACGAGAATTTTGAGCACTTACAACCACAGTAAAAGTAGAAAACAACAAAAATAACAACCTCGTGACATTTTTCATCATAGAAAACCAACTCAGAAATTCAATATATCCTAAGCAAATGATCAAATTAATCCTCCTAGAGCAGTCAGGCAATCCAAATATCCGACCAAAATGACGGTCTCTCTGGAATCTGCCCAATCAGGTTTTCCGAACGTTCCACCTCCATCCCCATCCTCGTAAAAGCCTTTTCGTTCTCACTTGAAATCCTTTCAACCGTTTTAGCCCTTCAAGATCCGAAATTTTTCATTTTTTTCAATTCATTTTGGATAACCTCCAAAAACACTTTTCTCCAAACTCGCAAAGCCATATTGATCAAAGATAAAAATTTTTGGGATAGATGTTTGGAATCAAAAATTAGGAATAAATCATCATTGTCAAAGCAGAAGAGCTTCTTGAGAACTCGTCTATTTGTGAATATTAGGTCCGGTAGCTTTGCCTTGTACTTCTTCAACTCTCAACTTCAGTTGGAGACGAATCTGAGAAAGCGTCGCTAGTTTCGCTTCCAATTCTGCATTTACTTGTCGTAGCACTGTACATCTAGCATGATAATCGGGCTTCAATGGAAGTATATGGGGCATGAGATTCACCGATTTTTTAGACAATGCACTTTCTTCAGAAGAAGATGTTGCTAAAAACAGACAAATAACAATCTCCAAAAACCCTAAACTCACGGATTTCACTAGAAGTGTTCTCCGCTCTTTTCGTCACCACCCCAGAATCTGTTCGATCCAGCATATCAAAATCTAATTTCGGAGGAACAGTGTTAGCCGGTAAGGTGAAACACCTTTGATCTGGCAGTCCAAATTTCTTAATCTCGTTGCTGAATAAGCTGGCATTTAAGCCATCTGGTCCTGATCCTGTTCCGGGACGACAAAAGTCAACAACTGCCGGTCGCGCATTAAGGTCCAAACTAGCCGATCGACCGTGCCCTTTTTGATATGCTCTTGGAGGAGGATCTGGAGGAGGTCCTTTTGGCAAAGTTGTTGGAAATTGATGTGGCAAAACTGTCGAACCAAGCGACAACGTACCCGTTAGTTGAGCGGTTGAGGCTAAAAAATAATATCCGTCAAAATCAATAAAGTTCTTCCTGTTTAAACAAATTTGACAAGTCCGGAAATTTCTTCCTTTAAGTTGTTTATGACCTCAAAGAAAACATACCATGAGTCGATCGGACTGCTTGTGGAACACGGTCTACACATAATGGAGGATCTTTTCCGAATTCTGTCACTGGATTAAACGCTGCCTGCAAAAACAGTTTTCCGGAATTGAATCCATAAACCCGAATGTAAAATCTTACATTTCTCTCATAAAGCGAGTGAAGTTTGTCATCTGAGAGAGAATGCTGCTTCACAGGGTTCGACAAATCAGGGATAATTGTACCATTGTAAACAGCTGCAGAAGAAGCTGAATTCTGACTCCTACCGATGCTAACACCTTCACTCGACCTCGGCGATTCATCTGTTCTTGGTGGAGTCATTCTGAGATCGAAGTAGTTTGGCAATCGATTTGGAATAGGATAGTTGCCCTACAAGACTCCTTATTTCGATTTCACCGGAGAAACTCACCTTTTTGTGCAGAACAATCAAGTGCACGGCAGTGCTGAATTCGAACCTGTTCAGCTTGCCATCGACATTAACGTCCGCGAGATCCCAGATTTTCCCCAGTGTCGTTATATCCAGGGAACTCTTTTTGAAGAAATCCACAACTTTGGGATCAGTACCGTTGACAGCTCCATCAATATGAGCATCTCCCACTGTCAGGTACTGTAAATGAAGGAAAAGCTGATCGTAGTAAACTTGCTGATCGGGAGTGATAGCGTAAACTTTGTCATCTAATTCATCAGGAACTCCAGCACCAAGTATAATGTGTGCTTCGTCATCAAGCAAAATATCTTCTTCGAAATCTGCGTCATCTAATAGATTTCTTGTTTCCATATCACTCTGCCCATCTAAAACATTATTCAGGCGTTTATGCCAATTATTAAATACATACGTTGTTTCTCTGGGTTGTCATCGCTTTGTCGATCCGTCAAGTCGTCGTCATTGTCATTGGATTCGTCTGAAACACTCCCGGGTTCTTCTGAGTCTTCGAAGTTGGACCATTCTTCATCTGATGTTCTCGATTGATCACCAGAATCGTCAGCCATCAATCTAACAACATATTAAATGAAAAAAAGCTTAAAAAGTATCCAATCGTTTTAACGATTATAATGAAAAACGAATTCAGAGATCATTTACAAAATAAAACTTGTAACACAGTTGTAAAACACTTATAAACCCGAGAAACAATAAGGAACGGCTGATTCTGAGGTTGTTTGGTTACTTTTTCTTCTTTTGGCCTTTAACGGTTCGATATTCTTCAACAGTGTCATTGATCTAAAAAAACCATTTGAATATCGTGCATAAATAATGCATAATGCACAGATATAACACAAAGAACGGTCCAGATACAAATGAAATTGCATAGGATCCGGGATGACTTACCTTTTCCTTGAATTCCGGGACTTCCATGTCATCTAAGGCAGCAACAATGTCCCCGACGTTCACGGTCTTCCTTCCATTGGAACTGGAACGTGTAGCAGCAGAATCCACGATATGAAGACAGAAAACTGCGGCTGCTCTTGCGACAGCAACTTTGGCTTCCTGAAAGAGATAGCAAGCAAATCGATTCAAGGAAAACAAACAAGAAGCTCACATTCGAGAATTGGATCCCTTCACCAGCCCCTGCCTTCATCAATTTCACAATCGGGGCCTGGGGTAGCTTTAAATCTTCTGGATTCACCACACTCATCTTGAGAGAAAATATATGAATTACAAACAGAAATAAACAGATCAGAACAAGGAACGTCCACGAACTTAACGAAGCTGAAGAAACTGCGCGCTCAAAGGAGCTGGGGCGAAATGCGACAATTGCCAATTGACTTTATCTTTTCTCGAATTTTTCCAGCCTTCTGATTTCTGAATTTTCTCCTTTTTTCTACGTTTTTCTGCTTCGGGATTTATTCATTGTACATTTTTATACATTAAACTCGATCATTTTCGCGTGTTGAGGAATTACGGCTTATTTATAATATATAAAACTGTTTTGTGACTTTGTCGTATTTCAGAATGTCTGATTCCTCAGAAGACGAATATGAAGGTCATATTGAGAAGGTCGAGGATAACCCAGACGATGAATCCAAATCTTTTGCAGAACTGGGTGTCAATGGAGTACTCTGCGATGCATGTGAACGTCTAGGCTGGAAGAAGCCGACGAAGATCCAACAAGCCACCCTTCCTCCAGCTCTGGACGGCAAGGACATCATTGGATTGGCGGAAACGGGATCAGGTAAAACTGGAGCCTTTGCTATTCCTGTTCTTCAGGAACTGATGGAACACCCACAAAAGTTGTTCGCTCTTGTTCTGACTCCGACTCGTGAATTGGCCTTCCAGATTGCCGAACAGTTCCAAGCTCTCGGAAGTTCCATGGGTCTTCTTGTTGGTAAGTCACCAGTTGTTTCTTCTTCTCTCAGTTCTGATTATAGCTGTAATCGTTGGTGGAGTGGATAAAGTGGCTCAAGCCATGGCTCTAGCGAAACGTCCTCACGTTATCATCGCCACCCCAGGAAGACTCGTCGATCACTTAGAAGAAACAAAAGGCTTCAATCTTCGTTCTCTCAAATTCCTGATTATGGACGAAGCAGACAGAATGCTGAACCTGGACTTTGAAGTTGAGTTGGACAAGATTCTGAAAGTTATCCCACGAGAACGTCGAACATACCTCTTTTCCGCCACAATGACAGCCAAAGTGAGCAAACTTGAACGAGCATCTTTGAAGAACCCTATCCGAGTTGAAGTCTCCAACAAGTACAAGACAGTCGACACATTGAAGCAGTACTTGCTCTTTGTCCCTCAGAAGTACAAAGATGCTAATCTCGTCTACTTGATGAATGAGAAAGCTGGAAACACATTTATCGTCTTTTGCTCCACTTGCAACAGCGTCCTCAAAGTTACGCTTATGTTAAGGCACTTGGGATTCCCAGCTCTGCCTCTCCACGGACAAATGAGCCAAGCCAAACGTCTCGGATCTCTGAACAAATTCAAGGCAAAGGAAAGGTCAATTCTCGTCTGTACTGATGTTGCATCTCGTGGATTGGACATCCCTCATGTCGATGTTGTTATCAACTATGACGTTCCTGCTGCTTCCAAGGATTACATCCACAGAGTTGGAAGAACCGCTCGTGCTGGCAGAAATGGAGTCGCTATTACGATTGTTACTCAGTATGATGTTGAATTGTACCAGAAAGTTGAAAATCTAATCGGTTTAAAGCTGGACAAGTACCCGGCTAATAACGATGAAGTTCTTTTGCTGGTTGAAAGTGTTGATCATGCAATGAAACTAGCTGGGAATGTAAGTTTTTGACTTTATTGATACTTTGACATAAGCAATGTTTTAGGAGGTGAAAGAACTGGAAAAAGCTAAGAAATCAGGCAAGAAGACCAGTGGCTCAGCTTATCTGGACGACGTCGATGCAGACGAAGGCAACAGCAAGTATATGAAGAAACGGAAAGGAGGCAGACAAGACCATGGCAAGATGAAAGTCAAGAGACTCCGGTAAGAAGTAATATCGAGGGAGTGTAATGTTGTTGAATTTGCGGAATAAAGGTTTTCATTTTTTTTGAATAGTACAGGTCAGAAGGGGTTTTTCTTCTCTCGGAGGGTATTTAGTGTAGACAACAATGGAAATCACAACGAGGAGAGTGCCGAAGATGAAAAGTTCATTGGGAACGAAATCGAAGAGCAACCAGGAACCCACAGCAGCTCCAACGATGGCCGTGCTCTGAGCGTAGGACTTCATGATGTTGTCAGCATACTTGATGACGACGGCGATGAGCAGTCCCCCGGAGGCGTTCATGAAAGTCATCAAACAGACGACTTCATCGAATCCTCGGAAGAAACCATCTGAAAAGAAATTGAGTGATTGATTCTTGGATAATAGGACTTACCGGTTTGGATTGTACCGTAATCTCTGTAGAACATGGAGATGGAGGAGACGATGAGTCCGAAGAGAGCGAGTCGGATGTTCTGCATCCAGACGTCGACGCTGGACTGCTTCAGGACTTTCTCCATGTAGACTCCTGCGAAGGCAGAGGTGAAACACATGGTCACAACAGCCACGAAACCGACGAAGGGCTGTTGGACGAGGTACCCAGCCATAGGGGCCGGGGGCTGGTACTGGAGCTGAACATCCGAGACCCCGACAATGAGAAGCACCAGGGCGATCCACTGTTCCGAACTGATCCTCTTCCCGAGGACGACGTTTAGCATCAAGGCTGTGATGAGGATTTTGAGTTGGTAAGTGACCTGAATATCCGATAGTTGAAATCACAAATCCATGTGCAGTGAAGACAGTTTTGTTCTTGAAATCTGGTAGAAACAGATGCTTTCTCATTTCTCACGAGTGGCGAGACGTGAGCTCACAATAACGGGATTAGAGAAAACATCGGTCGAGCGGGATTGCTACTTTTGGTAGAGAACCGAGGAAAGGGAACAAGGCTCAAGAGCGAACGTGATTATTTGACTCGAGTGCGCGGTAGTTTTTGACTCAAAGGAAGACCGCAAAAAGCACAACCGATCGCTCGAGGGCAGCAACACGAGAAGTTCTTTGGAACAACATCCAGTTGTTCCAGCTTTTCAATAAAGACGTGTTTCACATCGATTTGGACTATTTTAATTTTCTCTCGACTGCAGCGTGATACTAGAAACCATGTTCCCCTCTGGCTATATCCGAAAAAACAATTGTTTTCGATTAGGCTCTGAAAATTAGAAGTACTCGATCTCAATTACTCACGTTCTGCTCATTTGCCAAGAGCTCTCATTCTTCCAAAAATAGAAATCCCTCAAGACCCGTCAAATCCCAAAATGGACTGTCCACTTGACGAATCTGTTAGCTTCAAAATGCTTGTCTTTGCGCAATCCCAAAAAAGCGACAACAAGATCCCCTGGATCTAATTTCAGTTTTCATTCCTCGAATTCATGTTCCTTCTGCGTTTTTTGCCCGGACAAAGAGTCCCGAATATCCGATTCCAACAAAGGGTCAAGTCCAAAATCTATGAATCACCTTTTTGCACTTGACTGAAAAAACTCACACAAAAGGTTGTGGGTTCCAAGTTGGTCAGAGCGATGTAGTAGAGGTTATTCTGCAGAATGTAGATGATTGCTGGAATACAGATTTTCATCGTTTCAGTAAAATCGTCGAAAACGGCTGATTTACAAGATTTTAAAAATCTGAAAAACTTGATTTTCTTAGTTTTGATTTCTTCGGATTTACTTGGGGATTGATTTTTCTTGGACAATCAAGATCCCGGAACACAGCAGAAGCTTGATGGCTTCCATAATGAACACATTCACTGTCGTGATGAAGACCTCGTTTTCTTTCCGATACCGAGTGGATCTGACTAGTAACGGCATGCTTAAATTCAAAAAGTAATTTAAAAAGTAATTAGAATAGTAATTTAAAAAGTATTTAGAATAGTAATTTAAATTAATCTTTTATTAGAAATAGGACAGGGACGCAAAAAGTAAAAAATTTACCAAGCTTGTTGAACCGTCAATAATACCAATCCGACGTATTTGTAGACATGTTTCTCTTTGTGATTGCACAAAAGTTGCCACAAATAACCGAAATCACCCCGCATTCTTCACCAATAATTACAAATTTTCCTAAAAGTCGAAAATTGAAAAGTGTTGAATTCAGAGAATATGTGGTGAATTTCATTGTTTTTATTAGAGACAGATTAGTTAGCTACTTTGTCTGATATTGAACACGATAAAATTAAAAACAAGTTTTAAAAGTTAAAGATTTCTCCTTACACTCCAAAAGTGACTTTGGACCTGTGGCGTTCTGTTCCGTTCTTAAAAACCGTCTCCGTAATATTTCCACCAAATTTATGACTTTTCTACAATTAACTAATTCCATAAAAAACAAAAATCCCTCCACTATTACTCTTATTCAAAAACTAATTTGGACTTTTTGGGACACGGTATTTTTAATTAAGTAAAAATACACTGACTTTGACAATTGTCGTTGAAGAAAAACGTGGAAATCCCAGCCTCGCATCTATCGAGGTCACTTCCTCCAGCAGCGAGTTTTCGGTTATCTCCCATCCAGATCAGACAGCAGTCTCGGGAGAAGGAAGACTTCAAAGTGCAATAAAACCTGAATCAGGCAAAATCACTTGATTACGAAATCGTTTTTATTTTTGGTCTTCTTCAGCAGTTTTAATCCTTTGAGTCGTTGTTTTTTCAAAATTTGTTAATCTGAATCGTCTAATCTGCAATGTACCTTTTTGTTTGTCTTTGCATATTTCAATTGACAAGTTTCTGATTGTCCTTATTTGGACGGTTTTCCCAGAGGATCCGCGCAATCGAATGATCCCCGTTCGAGTCCCTAAGAGGTTTTATTGACGTTTTTTGGGCCACGCTTTATTTTGCGCAGAAGATGGACCTCCGCCGGTACACAGTTTTTTGACAGCTTTGGATCCTCCGAGATTCTTTTCGCGAAACTCCTCAACTTTCAGTTTCGTGTTTGACATTTATCTTTTGGAGCATTGTTCTTGCTCCTTTGACCTGTCAACAAGGGTCAAGGATTGGGAGGAGTTTGGCTTAATTCAAAGGTTCCTTTTTTGGATTCGATGAACGGGCTGATGGAGAACCTCCTCATTCTCCAATCGGGTCATGGTTAGGACGGTTTCCCCAATCAGCGAATTCTGAATTCACAAGACTTCGTCTGGGGGACTGCTCGAATCACAACTCGATCCCGACATGACTGTCCATTTAGGATACCCGTCCGATGTGAAGGTTGTTGAGTTCTCATGACCCGAAAAGTCGTCGACGGACTTATTTTACAAACAACTTATGCCATATTTTTCGTTTTTTAAGCCCGCAGGTCTTGCGTAATTGAGTAATGAAGCTAATGAGACTCTTCATCAAAGACAAAAAGCGTCGATCTAGCTAATCGACAGCGACTTTGTTCTTGCGCAATCCTCTTCACGTACCCCGTGGCTGGCTCATTTGTTCTCCGTTAAACTTGCAGTTTTAGCCTTTAATGGAAGAACCACAATTCCCAAGTTGACGAATTATGAGATTTTGTCCTGAAACGTGTCAGACGTGCTGTCTACTTTAAATATTTCAGAATTTTCAGGGTTTCTTCAATCGTCAATTACCAATCTTGAACTCCACTCACCGGACTTTTGACGGATTGAGGTCGAGATGAAGCTGAGGTTATCACTGAATTCTCGATTTTTTATTTTCTTCTTTGTTGCTTTCATTATTCAGACTGATGGTGAGTTATTTTTTAAATTTTTGTTTACCTTAAATTGGTCAAGAAAACTTGATGCGATGGAGAATCAGCGCCTTAAGGACCACTTGAGGATGTGATCCAGCTTTTGATTTACCTGTATTTTCCAAGACCTTTTTGAGAGATTTACGAAAAAAATGATCACGTCACAAAATCAATTTCGTAATTCGAAAAACTTTAGCAGCAGGGAGATCGGTCCAAACGAGTGTCCAGAGAGCAATCGAGAACACGAAACGAAGACAAGCCCCGGCAAAACTGGCCGCCGTCCCGAACCCCCCCTCGAGTCAACAGAGACCTGGGAGGATGGAGAAACTCGATGTGGATAAACTCAACTTGCTCATCAAGTCTATCGACAAGACTTGGATCATGCCTCGGTCAGGCACCAAGGATCCAGTTGGGTCCAATTTCCAGGTAGGGTCGGGTACTCACTCCAGTCACTTGATGGGTTACATTACAGTACAAAAAGACCTGTGCCAGTATCTACAAAGCCCGTCACGAAGCCTGTCAACAGACAGGATTTGGAATCATGTGCTTCAACTACTGTCACGAACAAGGAGAAAAACTGGCTTTCAAATGCCAGGACACTTCTGATGCTAATTACTGTAGAAGCAGTGGCACTTTCGACACTTTCTTGGCCAAGTATAGGAAGGACGCCTACAAGGCCAAGGCCTTCATTCACCAGATGATCTCCCGGTGCTATGCTACAGCTATATGTAACCTTCAAACGGGGATTCTGAATTCAACACTGATTGACAGTGACTCAGCAATCCCAGATGAAACCACCCCCAGAGCCCCACCAGTGTTCATCAGAGGGGCGGCCAGGACACTATCCCCGATCAAGGGAGCGAGAACATTGAGTCCCAAGAAGGCAGGAATGAAGAAGACAGGCAGAGTGGACACTACTTCCCCAGCTCCAGGGGGAAAGACCAACATCTGGGACAGATTCACCATCGCTCAAAGAGCGAAACCAACTCCGAAGTACATTCCTTTCTGGCAGAGACTTCTGGCAACGACCACAATGGCTCCAGCTACAGAACCTGAAGAAATGCCTTCTGAGCCGATTAAAGGAGAAATCATCGTTGAGACTCAGGAAGAAGAGTCCGAGGAACCTGAAACCACCATAACTACACGGAAAATGAAAAAAGTCACACTTCCAACACGAAAGGCACTTAAGACCACCACCAAAGGCCTGGTGAAGGCAAAACAGACCTCCAAACCTAAGATGAAAGCAACCACAACCACCACCACAACTACAGAAGCCCCAACGGAAGAACCAATTACAGAAGAAGAGGTGATTGAATTCACATCTACCACTCCTCCAGATTCTTCGGAAGAACCTAAACCTGTCGAAAAACACACCTGGAAACCCTTGGAGGTCACAGAACCCCCTCCAATCGGACCTGAATACAGATCGGCCAAGACAGAAAACCATGAGAAACCCGCCTTCTGGAACAAATTCCAACCGAACCGATGGTATCAATCCGTCCATTTCATGACCAACACCGGCAAGTAACTGTCTTCTACACGGAATCTGTATTCAAAGCCACGAGATTTGCCCGTTTTTCTGGTCCAACCACTGGTCCGGTAGAATTCCAAAGTACGAAGGTTCTTTCTTCGAATAAAATTAAATCCCTTGCTTTATTTATTGTTAAATTAATTATTTCTTTGGAGTTGGAAAAATAAAATTGTTTTTCAGACTCGGTTATTTCATAAAAATAAAAAACTGAAATTATTACGAATTTTCTGAAGATGAATTTCAAAGCTTTGTAAATGTTAGTTTGTAATGCATTTTGGAAAATTTTAAAAGTTCTTAATGCATTTTGGAAAATTGTAGAAATTTCGAATAGATTTTTAAAGACAGCAGGAATTTTAAAGGAAATCTAGAAGATTTTGAGGATTTCTACACACAAAAAATGTAATTTTTGTTATATTTGTCGATTCAGGTGATTCGCGTAATGATGAGAAAGACAGATATCGTAGAGAACTTTATGTAACAGATGTCTCAGACACAATACAAAATATGTATTGAACTCGACACATGCAACAGACATATTTCCCTTCAAGAGGATCTGTATTTTCCGTTGTTGATGCTAAGGGAATCCTTTCGGGACCAAGCACTTTTCACTAAGGATAAAGTGACCAATCCAACATTTTTGATCTCGTAACAATTGCGAAATATAATAAAATGTAACCCAATTGTCACATTTTTCATGAATATTTGACATTTGTGATAAAATTACAAGTAATAGTGACGATTTGCATTTATTACTGAGCCAAAAGTTACACTTTTTTATGTGAAGGATTTTGGGAGATTTCCAAGATTTGTACAAAATCCTAGGAGATTCTAAAAACTTTCAAGAAATTTCGGAAGAATGGAAAGCTTTCATAAAATCTTAAAATTTCAAAACCTTCCAACAAATTCTATTTTACGAAATTTTGATATACAAAGTATAAAAACCCCGATCAAAGTTCACTCATAGACCAGACAATCGATCGTAAAACGTACGAATGATCGTCGAGGAAAGTGATCCATTTGTCATTTAGCACATCAGACTGGTTCCAAACTCATGCAATCCGATTACTTTCGAGTTTAAAAGTCACAAAAATGCAAGGTTTGATTCCAGAACCTCTTTCACAACATGTTTACTACGGTTGATTTTATCGTTTTCGGAATATTTCTAATTTTATCTATGGTAGTCGGGCTCTACCATGGAGTAATGGCGAAGGTAAGGAGGAAGAATCTGAACCACTCGGAGACGGCGGAATTCCTGACTGGAGGCAGGAAACTCCCGATTCTCCCGGTTTGTCTGTCCCTTCTGACGACGTTCATCAGTGGAATCGCCTTGTTGGGGCTTCCGGCCGAGATCTACCAGAGAGGAATCGCGATAGGACTCGGCTTCATCGGAGGAGGGATGGCCTTCTTGTTAACCGGGGTGTTCTTCATCCCGGTTTTCTACAAACTGCAGTTTATTTCCGTCTACGAATACTTGGAAATGAGGTTTGATTCCAAATTACTTAGGAAGTTGGGGTCCAGTTTATTCCTGATATCGACTCTCTTCTACATGGCCGTAGTCATGTACGCCCCTTCCGTGGCTCTTTCAGGAGTCACGGACATAAAGTTGTGGCCTTTCATTTTGGTGAGGATTATCTTGTGTAATTGCTGATAAGTGACCAATTTCCAGTCGATAGGACTAGTGGCGACGATCTACACGGCCCTCGGGGGGATCAAGGCAGTTATCTGGACAGATACCCTCCAGGCTGCTTTCATGTACATCGGAATAGGGACCCTAATCATCAAAGGAACCTTGGATTCCGGGGGTTTCTTCAACGTTATTAAGATTGCAGACAAGGGAGGACGTCTATGGGACTCCGTTCTCAAATTCGACCCGACTGTCTTCCAGTATCATTCCTTCTGGATAATCTTCTTCTGTGGGATCCTCCACTGGACCTGCTTCTACGGACTGAATCAGATGGCTCTTCAGAGATACTGTTCCATGCCGTCCTTGAAGAGTGCAAGGACGGTCATGATCTTCACAGTGCCTGCCTTCTGGGCCATCGGGATGATGTGTACTTTCATCGGAATCTTGTTGCTCGCTTACTTCCACGGTTGTGACCCCGTTGCCATGGGCGAAATCGATTCCATGGATCAGATGAGCATTCTGATGGCAGGCAGAGTGTTATGTAGGTTTCGATATTCTCGTACTTTTTAGTTATTTTTTCGTAAAAACTTTGTGCATTTGAAATTTGTAATTTTGACGGAATTGATTCAGCCATCGTTCCTGGGCTTCCTGGACTATTCCTTGCTGCTTTGTTTTCATCAACTCTTTCAACAACGTCCAGCGGAATGAACTCCATGACTGCCGTCGTTTTTGAAGACTTCTTCAAAGAGAAATTCAAACATATGTCTGAGACTAAAATCACGTTCTACATGAAAATGACCACTATCGTATTTGGAGTGTTGTCGACTCTGATCGCGTTTGCCTGTGATTACATGGGAGGTATTTTCAACGTAAGTTGTGTAGGTTGAAATTACGGTTAATTAGGGGTATTCAGGCCGCCACGACAACTCTAGGAGCAGCTGCAGGCCCTCTGGTCGGACTCTTCTTCCTGGGGGTGTTCTTCCCTCGAGCCAACAAAATCGGGGCCTTTGCGGGAATGTCCACAGCCTCCATTCTGATGCTTCTCTGTTCCATCAGCAACAATATCGAGAAACCTTACAAAAACTACGTCCTCCCTCTGGTGCAGGACCCTTCGAACCCGAATTGCGCCGACTTTAATCCTGCTTTTGCCAATCACACAGCTACTCACATCAGTGTTTTCAAAAATCACAACGGATTGCACGAACACGAGATCCATCACGATTGGCACTACGGAAATCCAGAAGCTTCACTGTTCGCGAGGACTTCTCCTTTCGTCTACGCCGCTTTGAGTGAGTCCGATCTCCAAATAACTGAACTAAATCCAATTACAGGTGTGACAACAGTCGTGACCATCGGCTACATCGTCTCTGTGATCTTCCCAGTAGAGTTAGAGCCGAAAAAGAAAAGATTTGCCTTCGCCTGTACCTACGCCGGACTTCACCTGGAAGTCGACAAAGATCTCTATAGATCGAATGACCAGACGGCCATTGATTGCAACGACCATTTCCTTCCCGAAGAATCTTAATATAAAGTATATTGCCTTACAAAAAGAACTTTAGGCCAAGTAGTCTTAAACAAGAGTTGGAGCATTCCGTTTCTAGTATACCTGATAATTTACGAAAAAGTCCAAATTAGTTTTTGAATAAGAGTAATAGTGGAGGGATTTTTGTTTTTTATGGAATTAGTTAATTGTAGAAAAGTCATAAATTTGGTGGAAATATTACGGAGACGGTTTTTAAGAACGGAACAGAACGCCACAGGTCCAAAGTCACTTTTGGAGTGTAAGGAGAAATCTTTAACTTTTAAAACTTGTTTTTAATTTTATCGTGTTCAATATCAGACAAAGTAGCTAACTAATCTGTCTCTAATAAAAAGAATGAAATTCACCACATATTCTCTGAATTCAACACTTTTCAATTTTCGACTTTTTGGAACATTTTGCATATAAATCAAAAAATGCGTCCCAATCGTTTTCAGTTACATATTTACATATTTACATGATTGCAGTGAAGGATTAGTCAAAACGATAAAATCGAAAAAACTAGAAAACAGCAAAAAATAAAAACCATGAAATCGAGAATTTGAATAATTTATTCGCCTTCCTCGAAACAGTATTCAGAATCCTCCTAGAAGAGAGTGAGCAATGTCAAATCCACTTTCGTATTCTGACTACGGATTGCCTCGTTCAGAAGTCGACGTCGATATTGATGTCTTTTCTACGAAAACTACTTCGACCGTTCAGGATTCTGCTCAGGATCATATGGTAAATTTCTCTTCGGCTTCTGATTCTGAATTGTCTTTGATTACCTGTTTCTCTGATGACTTTGATGAAATCCACTCGGTTGGGGAGCAATACAGAGCTTATCAAAGAGGAACTAAGATGAACGAAGAGAAATATAAGAATCCCTCGGCTTCCGACGACCTCGAAGAAGATTCGGAGAGCGAAGGACCTTCAGAAAGTTACTTCTCTGTTCAGACCTGGGATGACGGTTCCATTGACTATAACCGTATAAATGAGAAGAATGAAAAAGAAGTTATTCCATTTTCTATGAATCTTCTTGATGGCAGTTTCCCAGAATCTACAGACAAATACAGAATCCTGGAAACTCCTACGATTCATCTGGACAAGGCATGTAGCGAAGTCTCCAAAGGTCGTCCAGGGATATTTAAACAATGTAAGTTGTTTTTAATTAATCCCATAGTTGTTTCTGTTTTAGTCCTTTGGCTGACGATCAGTGTCCCATTCAGAATCCTGACGAACATCCTTTATTACTGTATCTGGCTGACTCTCCCTCTGTTGAAATCGCTTTTCTGGCCGACGATGATAGTCTCTAAAGTCCTTAATTGGACCCTCAACATGACTACTTTCACTACTAACGAGAATCCAGAGGTTGAAAAAGAAGGAATATGCACTGACGACACCCAGAACTCTAGTCGTCTTAGTAATGCCGTGGGTTCTGCTCATTCGGCTCATCTCCGAGGAACCCAAAACACTTTGACAGAGAAGAGTGATCTTGTCTACTATTCTGATTGTTCTCCTTCGTCTTCTGAAGATGGATTCGAAAACGCTAGAGGAATCAACACTTTTCTGGACACCCAAGCCAAGCAATACTCCGCTATCCGCCGTCGAGTCGAGAATCCAACTAAAGATGATTTGAAAAAAGAGCTCTAGACAATTGATTGAATAGTTTATTTTTAGAACAGACTTAACCGTTCATAAAAGAGCTGTCGAAATTGGGGAAGATAGAGTTGATGATTCCCCTGCGAAATATAGATATACAAAAAACGATAAAAGCGGTGTTTATTGGATCCACAATGAGACCTAATGTTTTTTACTTTGTTTGTTTGTCTGGTCTTCCACCTCTTGACTGATAACATTTCCTTCTTCCTGGAGTAACGTGATCGGAAATTTTTCCCTCCAGCGTTATCCAGTTTTTTGATAACTCCAATTATTGTTTTTTTATCCTATTTTCTCCACGTGATGATATTTTTAAAATTTTATTTACGACGTGACTTTTAGCGATGAACTATCGACTGATTCTGGTTACTTTATTCCACGCCATGTTCTCCACCTTTGGGGATATTGAGGCCAATACCTTGAACTTCATGAATGTGCCCCTGAGGCACTTCTTCAACGAGAGTCTTTCCTTCCATTACAACATAGATGCAACGGACACTGAATTTAATTTAATTTTTTCGATCATCGCTTCGACCATGTTCCTTGGGATCGTCGTTGGAGGACTTTCGATGGGGTACTTGATGGATTTTTACGGAAGAAAAGCCACTGCCGTGTACATCCGATCTTTTTTGGGAGTTGTCTCCGCAATCTGCATGATCGGGGCTCGGTATCTCCTGTCGATAGAGTTGTTTGTCATTGGCCACTTTATCGCCGGAGTCATCTGTTCCCTCAAAGTCGTCCTATTTATTTACATAGCCGAATGTGCTCCAGACAACAGGAGAGGGGTAGCTAGTATGACCATAGGGTCCGGCGGGGCTCTGATCATGTTGGCAATCCAGCCATTGTGTCTACCGTATGTCTTCGGAAACGACTCCAGATGGACAGGTCTCCCAACCATCTGTCTAATAATGGCGGTTGTCCACTTGCTTGGAGGAGCAACGTTCCCCAAATCCCCCAAGCACCTGTACATCACGGAGAACAAGAAGTCTGAAGCCATAGTAGCGATCCAATTTTACCACGGAGATGAAGTAGATATAGGTAGGGATTAATTAGTGTGATAACCGGTTATCCAAGATGGTTCAGAGCTGATCGAGGAAGAATATGAGAGAGAGAAGGGCATCATGGCTCTCGGACACATCTCTCTGAAGCAAGTCTGGCAGAACGAGACCCTCAGGTGGTCCTTCTTGATCTGCTTCGTCTGCAGTCTGGTTCCGGCTTTTTCAGCAATCAGCATCAAAAGTCAGTACCAGGTCTCTATGTACCTCACTTTCGGGATGAATCAATCACAGGTTTCTTTTTTTTCAATCTCAATCCAAAGAACCGTTTTCAGGCAGTGCTGGTCATCATGGTGCTCTCGGTCGTCACACTCCCCCTCTGCATCATCTCCCCCGTGATCATCGAGAAAGCAGGTCGTCGACCGTTGTTCCTTTCTGTCTCCGGTCTCTGTACTCTGGAATGGTTCCTTCTGATGATCGCCCAATTCATGGTCGACATGAATATCCGGATTCCCTTGATCACTTCTGTGATAGGAATCATCGGGACCCTCTCCGGGCAAGTGGCGCTCATGATGGGGTTGCTCAACATCACCCCCATCATGATCAGCGAGTTATGTCCTCAAGTCGCCAGAGCTCCAGTGGGGCAGTTCGTCCAAGTAGTCCCGATCATCTTTGCTTTGCTTTCTGTAGTGTCTTATCCAGTAACCGTAGCCACCTTCGGAGCCTTGTACTTCCTGCCTTTCCTGGTCTTCAGCATCCTTCTATTCTACCTACTTTACAAAAATCTCCCAGAAACCACAGGACTTCCAGTAGACAAAATTGTCCGAAGACTCACAATCAGCACTCGGTCCAGAGGGCCTTCCATGAGTGCCCTTCTCCATGGAACCATCTCCCATGACTACGGTTCTCTGGTAGAAGAAGACCGAGGCACAATTGTTCCAGACAGTAGGAATCAGACTATTTATTGACTACGGGTAAATGTATTTGGATTGAAAAATAAAGTTCATAAGTTATTCTGGACATCTTGTGGAGGTTTTCTAGAATTTAGCAAAAGATGATATTCGACGCATATAAAAACACCTAATATGTTGAATTGGATATCCGATTCAATGAACAATATTACCATTCATATTTTGGATTTGCAAGAGATCGCCAATCGATGGAAGACAGCAAATCCTTCGAGTTTGAATCTTCAATATGTTAAAGATTACAAATGTCTTCGATATGATTCAAAATTTGAAAATGAATTTACAGAACTAGACAAAAATATTACTTTAGTTACGAAAATGAAGTTTGAGAGCAGAAAAATTAACCCTTTCAAATTCTCACCGTGTCAAAATTTGTTGAATATAATTTACAAAACCATCAAGCTTAATAATTACATCTATCTGTTGCAACTTGCAAGATAATAAATTATATTACACTTCAGTTGGACGGGTAAAGCGACGTCTTCTAGCAGGATTAGACAACACGTTTCTTGCAATATGGAAACTGCTAGCCATAGATGCAGTCAAATCACTAACGGAAGGATCCGAATACGACTGAGGAGTCGCCACACTGGTCGAGGAAACTGATTTTGTTGTAGTTTTGACAGGTCCTAGAACCCCATTCATCCATGCCTTCTGAATATGACGAGGTAGAAAGACACAAACAGGTGGAGGATCTCTTTTGATCAATTCGAAGCCGTAACTCATCGCCTGCCGTCCATCATCGTACTAAAATTAGTGCACTATTCTTTCTTCATCTTCTCTAATCAGAAACTAACCTTCTGTTGGGGATATTGACTAGGATCATAACCATCTTTGTTGGCAGAAACAAATGGAAGCCGATCCAGAGGATAGTCGTCAAAGAAGTCTGGAGGCATATATCGTGATGGAGCAAATACATTGGATATAGGAACAGGAGTCGAGAGAATGTGTTCCAGTCCATGGCACTTTTCCCAGTCGAAGGAGTAAGTTGAGTAATTGCACGCCGGAGACTGGTTATCCTAAATAATGGACATTAATACGAAATATATAGAACTGAACATACATATCTCCAGTAACTTTCGATGATTTCTCTAGGACGATGGCTAATGGCTTCTTTAGTCAGCTGGATCAGATAGGGGACGACTTTGTTCCATTCCTTCAGAGAATAATAAGAAAAAAATGATTAAAACCAACCTCCTTAGTCACTGGGAAAGATTTCGTGGTTGTCTTAAAGTAACGGAGAGCATCATAGAAGGGATCATCTTCATTGGGAACACGGAATTCAAAAGAAGAACATTCAGAAGACATATTTTCATGGAGAGCTTAAAAAAGATAGTTTCGAAATAGAACCAAGTTAGTTCAATAGAATCTCACAACGAAAGATTGCACGATTCTGGTTCTGTAGCTTTCCGAACATCATTTTTCCCGCGCTTTTGATTTATCCAACTTCTTATTTTCCGTCTGTTTTTCTTATTACGTGATCCTGTGTCGTCATGGCCAGAACCAAGAAGGACGCTGAAAAGTCTTCCAGCAAGAAGAGTGAAGGCCTTAATGGTATCAAGAAGAGAAGCAAGGTCCGGAAGGAGACCTTCTCCGTCTACATTCATCGCGTGTTAAAACAGGTTCATCCCGACACCGGTAAGGTTTATTTTCACCTAAGTGTTAATTTTATTAATATAGGGCACTTCAGGTATCTCCTCTAAAGCGATGGCTATCATGAATTCTTTCGTCCTGGACACCTTTGAGCGTATTGCCGCTGAAGCTTCGCGTCTGATCCAGATCAACAGAAAGAACACGATGAGCTCTCGTGACATCCAAACTGCCGTCCGTCTCGTTCTTCCAGGTGAACTTTCCAAGCACGCTGTTTCCGAAGGCACCAAGGCGGTCACCAAGTACGCCGCTTCTAAATAAGTTTACTTCGTTTTATTGTTCTATTTTCGTTGATGAGTTATAGCTTTGTATCCCCGATGAATTATATGGTGTGGATAATTTATTAATTACTACTCAGATCTAAATTCTCAAAATACTGGTTACTGTTTAAATTGAACGAGATATCGAATGTTGATGTTGCGACGGTCTTTGACGATGTATTCAGTGAAAGGAGAGCAGAAGCCGAAATATTGATTAGACGAGTTTTTGCTTTGAAGCTTGCCCAACGGAATGCGAACCCCCTTCTCAGTAGTTACTTCAAAGGTGTCATTTGGAATTTGGCTTCCCACGACTTTCAAAGTGTGTTTTTTCTCCATGATGGCAGACTTCGTGTGTTGTAAATTGTACATATTATCAGCTTCATGAACATCGCCGAGGGCAACTTCGCAGAGCAGAGCATAGTAGTAACTTCCAACAGAAGGACAACAGTATCCTCGGGATTTTTCGAAGGCATCAGAAAAGTAGATACCCTCTCCGTAGAGGTTTCCGCTGATTTGGGCGTGTGGAGGGGAAGTCAAAAGCCCGACTTTCAAGATTGAGAGTAAGTTTTCTGCTTTGGTGCCATGCCAGAGATATCTAAAGAATAGTTTCACTTCAATTACCGTAGTGTGAACTTACTTGTGGTTGTGAAGTTTCTTTCCAGATGCTTCGAAATTTTCAGTGCTTGATTTGGACAACACTGAATATATTCCCGTTACATTGACGTTAGGACTAGAATTAGCAATGTACTGTAAGATTCTCTGGACCTCCATTGATTCGGAATCCAACAAACAAAGCTGAGTTTCTAAACCAGTTTCGATGTACTTGTAGGCGTCCATCTCAGTCTGTCCAGCGGCGGCGGTGACGAGTTTCGCCGCAATCTCAAAGTCCCACAACTGTTCTATCAGCTTCTCAATGTGCTTGATGTTATTCTCGTTGTCCAGAATCGTCATTCTTCCGAAAGCAAAGGATCCAAGAGCGATCTGCATGAAGAGTTCATTAGAAAGTTTGCATTGCTTATCTATGATCTTTAAGAAGGCATCTGGTTGAAGTTTGGATTTTTTCTTCGCTTCGAGTTTTTTACACTCATCTATGATTTCATGTGCTTTCAATAATTGTTCTTTTTTGATTCTGCCAAAGGGAAGGTTGGTCGTGATGGTTCTCGTGATCTGAAGTTTAACTTTAGAAAAAGTAACAAAATTAAAACCTACAGTTGCCCATTTGGTTCTGAAGAGGTCGACATTCGAAATGTCCTTCACAAGTTCGTAGACTTTTTTGTCTCCTTCAAGTTCTCCGTTTTCTATGGATTTCTTCTCTTTCAAGTCGATTTCGAGTTCGGTGAGTCCAACTTGTTCTTCTTCATCCTGGACCAGACGGTACTTGCCTGGCTTCTCAACGAACTCCTCATTCCATTCGTTCCCGCTCTTCTGCTTGAAGATGCTCTTGAATTCCTTCACCGCTGATTCGAGATCGCTGAAGGGGGTGTGTTGGCACTGTCCAGTCTCATCTCCGATCCTTCCCCAGTTGGTGTAGAGAACGAACAAGTGAGATCTCTTCCTCTGAGCTAACTGCATTCTGTAGTAGTTGTGGAAGCCGTACATTCCATAATTGACATCTGTCTTGTGCATCAGGATTTTGTAAAGCTTCTTCGTCTGCTCGTCTTGGACAATTTCACTAGTGTCTGCGTTATGCATGTTTTTGTGAGGTTTTCTTTGACGTTTGAGTTTGTCTGCTTCAGATTCCACGACTATATTGGCTTTCGTTTGACGTTCGATGAAGGCAGAGGATTCCAGATCGATGTCGAAAGGACACGCCAACTTCTGGATTTCTTCTTCTTCTGATTCCAACTCCAAATTCTTGGACAATTTCTGGTCGATCTGATTCTTGTTCAGATGACTACAGAATTCCTTGAAGATCAATTTCTGTTTCGTTTTCGCTGCAAGGCTCAACGGGGATTCTCCTTTTTGATTTTGCTTCGTCAGGAGAGGAATCAGCTTAGGCTCGGCTTTGAGCAATTTTCGGACAAGACTAACGTTCTCATACCCATTGGGGGAGACCGAGTAATGCATCAAGTTGTTCCCAGCTTTGTCTGTTTGATTCAAGGCGACCGTAGAATTCTTGAAGCTCAGCGAAGGCTGGACCTTCTTGACTATTTGTTCGACCTTCTCTTTCTTCTGCTTCCTGGGTTTCTTCTTCGTCTTGAAGACCAGTCTTATTTTCTTCGGCGGAGGACATTCATCCTCACTAGTGGAATCTTCAACGTCTTCGTCAGTACCATCTTCAAGATCCTCATCCATATCACTAGGCTCTTCCGAAACTTCAGAACCATCTTCTTCCATAGATTCATCATCATTATCATATTCTTCTTCGTTGTCATCGTTGATTTCCGAAAAGTTTGCTTTTGACTTCAGGAGCAGTCTAACAGCAATCTCATCATTGCCGGCTAAGGCATACATGATGGGACTTTTTCCTTCTTCGTCGACGTCGTTGACATTGACCAGTTTCGTAATCAAGAACTGCATCAATCCGTATTTTCTCACTTGAGTGGCGTAAATGAGGGCGGTTACTTTTCCGATTTCTGAATCTGGTTTCTTTTTGGAGACTGTTTCCATCCCGAGAAAAGCCGGTTTGGAAAACTCGAACAACTTCTTAGAAAAGGCAGCTGTATCTTGTAAAGCAAAGAGAGAAATGTAACTCATCACTTGAGTAAGTACAGTTTTGTAGTTACTGCCTTTCCAGCTCTTCAAGAAGGCCTTCACAATTTCCTCTGCCGAAGGGGATTTCCATAACTTGTCCCAGTTCATTTTGTCGTTGTACTTCTCATCCAGCTCCTCCAGCTTCCGGAGTCCGTTGATGTTGGATTTCTTCGCGAAAATCTCGGCCACAATGGAAGTTCCATCAGGTTTGGTCCAAGTCAATCCTGCATCGAACAAGGCTTCCAGAATTTTCTGTTCATTTTCGCTTGTTCCGAAATTTGCAGCGTAGGTTTCAAAGACCACAGATGTCGATTCCCTGAGATTCTTGATTTTCTTGAGTTTCTTCAAAAGATTGTAAGCGAAATTATACTGTTTATGCTCCAGAGCAGCTACCAGCAGCTCGATGAGTACTTTATCCCCTCTAGCGCCCAGTTTGTCGAGGACAATGTAGATGATTCCTTGCCATCCATTTCTCACAATTAAGCTTACGATAGTTTTCTCTCGTTGTTCCTTCTTTTCCGACCTCATATGCCATGGTTTCCACTTCTCCAAATCGGGATTGGGAGGTTTCGGCATAATTCCATAAAACTTATCAGTGATATTAGCCCCGGCCTGGATTAAAGTCATTGTGGAGGATTCGTGGCTGTTGTCGACAGCCAGAGCGAGAGGAGTGTTTCCTAAGGCGTTTTTGTAGTTTACAGCCTTCGTCTTGTCCAGTAAAGTCAAAAGACAAATATTGGCCCCTGCCATGGCTGCATAATGAAGGACAGAATTACCGTACTTGTCCGTCTTCTCAAGGTTGGATGCATTCATCTGTTTCAAGATGGGGGAAACAACGGCGATGGGATCCGATTTGGCAATTCTTCTTGAATCGAAGAAGGAATTAGATTCTTCAGAGGCATTCTGGGCAGGAGAATGAGATGTTGTAAATTGTCCATAGGAACCCATACCCCCAAAGGCGAAATTAATCGGCTGATTGAAAAACCTATCATTCTGCTGAGGCTGAGCCTGAGGAGGACATGCTCGATTTATCCAGGTCTCCTCGAATGGGATGAAGGCGTAACAGATGGCCAATCGTGAATCCAAATCGACTACATTTACTCCATTGGGATCTGCAGCGAGTATGAACTCCAAGTTGTCTGTAGAAATGTCCGTCGCTGAAGACTTCTGGAGAGCCGCAACAGCGTAATGCAGAGGTCTTCTGCCTTTTTTGTCCGTCTGGAATGAATCCATTTATTATCCTCATTATGGATATTAAGCAACTCACGGTGAATTGAAGTCCATGTTCGTTGAGCATCTCAAAGAACTCCACAATGTTGTCCACCATCTGAGCCAAGTAGTGGTAGACGTTTCTGCCTTCTTCGTCCACAGTATTCGCCAAATCCGTCTTTGCCACAAGATATTCTGCAATCCCCAACTGTTTCTTCTCGACGGACAAGAGCAAAATCGATTTGTTTACTGTTTGGTCTGAAAATTAACTTATATTTTTGCAAAATTCCATTCAAAAAACTTACACGTTCTTCCTCCATCACTGGATACTTTTTCCAAAGTCAGTGAACAGATCTTTTCTGTCAAATCAAACTTTTCGCAGATACTTAATAAATAGTATACGGTATCGACTAAATTATTCTGAATACAGAACATCAAAGGCGAAAGTCCTTTGAAACCTTGACGGTCGTCTTGATGCATCATCAATTCCTCAAAAATCTGTTTTTCATCCCCGATTTCATCAACGACCATTTTCAACAAAGAGTTGTTCATAGTTCTCGTTTTATTGAGGAGCTGGAAGGAATGAGAGAAATTGGAGTTTTTCCCGATTAAAGCAAGTTCGAAAATATTCGCTTTGTAAAATGTCGGATTTTTGCTCGAATTTTGACCGGGTTGTTTTCGGATTTTTTTGGAAAAGCTCTGGTCCATAAAACAACTATTGTGATTCTGATTGTTATTCGTATTCTGGTTATCCGACTCCCTCCAGAGGATAAAGTTCTTATCGATCTGGATCAGCATTTTCGCAAAGTCAAGGATCGGGAATTTGGACAATTCGGAGACAAAAAGGTCGTTTTCGAGATTAGCGACAGGGATCTGGAAATTACCGGTAAAATTACGGTAATTAATAACTAGGAAAAGAACTTACGTAAAATTCTCTAGCTTTTCTCATTAGCTTCATCAAGGGCGTTTTTCCTTCTTCGTCGTATTTCGAAGCCAAGACCCAAAGCAGACTTTTCTCTTCATTTCCAACTTTAACCTTCACATTCTTGGTTTTCTCTACGATTTTCTTCATGAAGTTGATGAAGATGTTCTGATGCTCCAGAACAGAAAAGTCTTCGACCCCAGCCTCCTTCGTGATAGCGAAGATCGCATCGACGAACTGATGGAGGACGTTCTTTCTTCTTTCTTGATTTTCTTCAACGAACTTTTTCCATCGAGAAATTGTGGCTTCTTGATTTCCCGCGAACAAAGCCTCAGCCAGAAGGAAATTGCCTTGATCCAAAGCAATTTCGAAAGCGGTTTTTCCATCTTCATCTTCTGTAGCAATGATTCCTGGATCTCGGTTCTTCGTTAAGAAATCCACGATCTCGAAGTATTCTTTGCTCGTCAATCTCTCCTTATTGACAGCGGAATCTTTTATAAATCCTTTTTTACTTGTCTGGAGCTTCATCGGCTTGGAAGCAAAGTAATGAAGAGGAAGGAATCCGATGGCATTCGCGACACTTACATCTGCTTTTTTATCTTTTAAGTAATTCAGACGTTCCAGAAGAGCATTATCGGCTCCGATCACGTCTTCGTACTTCAGAATCAACGAGAGAATCGTGTTCCCTTCATTGTCCGAATCATTCACGTTGATCTCTGTTTCGTGGTCTTCGTCGAGGAAGAAAGACACGATTTCCATGTGATTCTTCAAGAAGGCAACCATCAATGGAGTCAGATGCCAGGCGTTCTTTGATGACAGACAGTCTGGCTCAGCGATTTCCAACAGCTTCAGGATATTCAGCCATCCATAGGCTGCCGCGTAATGAGCTGCAGAATTTCCGGAGGAATCTGGTCTCGAGGCTATTCCGGCTCCTCTTCTGATCAACTCGGCAGCGACGTGTTCCTGTCCTCCCAAGGTCGCGTGAATCAATGGAGTTCGTTTAAATTTGTCCTGACTGTCAATCCAAGCATTTCCTTGGTCGATTAGGATCTTGACCATCTCTAGATCTCCTTTCTGACAAGCGATCATCAAAGGAGTGATTTTTTCACGAGTTGCACTCATCTGAGAATCCACTGTGATGTCAGGTTCGTTCAACAAAAGTCTGACGACTTCGTGACGACCGTGTTTAACGGCAAGATGCAGGGGAGTATAAGTCACAATAGACTTCCCGTTCAAATAAGAACTGAATTCAGAAGGAGGCAGTTTTTTTGCTCTTTTGGGTCTTTTCCTGGAGGTCTCTTCATCTTCAGAAACCACCTCCATATCTTCGTCTGTATCTGTCTTTTTACCAGCTGGTTTCTTCATGGTCTCGAGGAGAATCTTGACGTTCTGAACTCTTCCAGCTCTAGCAGCACAATGAAGCGGAGATTCTTTGTGTTTGTTGACCAAGTTAATTGGTGCTCCTTTTTCGATGAGGTACTTCAAAGGCTCCGGACCGGAACAGACAGCAGCGTAGTGGATAGTGTACCTAAGAACAAATGTATTTATTTTACAATAGTTTTACACTCACCAGTTGTCAGTATCAGGTTCATTGAACACCGGCTCCACAGCCAGAATCTCCTTCAAGTACTTGACATTAGGGTTGATTGCAGCTGTGTGAACAGGTGTGATTCTTTTGCTTACTTGAGCCTTCTTTGTTGTCGAAATCGGCATGAACTTCGGCAACGCCTGGTTGTCCAGTCTCAAAGAGTTGATGTGGAGATCGTTGAAGTAATACGTGGCACATATGTCGATTATGTCCGCAGCTAATTTCCTGTTTCCAACTCTGACAGCGGACAAGATAGAACTCATAGATGGACCGTGAGGGAAGCAAGTCTTTAAGGTGATTAAATCGAGATCATCTCCAGATCCATAAATTAAGTCATCCTCACTATTGTCTCGAGCAGTTACATCGTCGTGGAGGATGAGGGCGTTGTTGCCTTGTCTGCTTCCTCTCGTCATCTCGATTTGGACAGTTCTGTGGCCGAGCATATGGATGTTCTGACGGCCTGTCGTCATCTTGTTCAAGATACAATTTTCATTGACGATTTCTCTCAAGTTGCTTTTCTTCGCTGCTTCCTTCTGCAAGGCAGAAACGGATTCGAAAAATTTCTTATCCTTCTTCAAAAAGGCCCGTGTGATCAGACTCTTCTTGTCGAAGACGGAGAATCCATAATAGAACCCATTATTGGGGAATTTGTCTACATTGGAAATCAGCTTTTTCAGATTAGCAAGATCCTTCTGCTCGATCAGCCGATGGGCATATCGAACGGAATCCAGAGCATCAGCCCCAGAAGGAGGAGGAATGTGGCCTGGGACGGAGAAATATGGATTCTCAGTGTAAGTCGGAATGCCTTCTCGAGGAACCAGTTTGTCGTTTTTGACTTTCGGAGTTTTGACTTTAAACTTTTTTATTTTGTGGACCTCAACTTTTGCGACTTTCTGGATTTTCCCCTTGGTAACTTTGCCGGATGTCCTCTTCGGCTTCTTGACCACCTTCTTAACATGTTTGATGACAATGGTGGCAGGCATAGGCTTGGCCATGAACCCATTCACTGGAGCAATTTTGGCGATTCTCTCGGATCTTCTTCTTCCTGTTTTCTCATTGGATTTCTTCTTAATGAGTTTCCCATCAACCCGAGTTCCAAAAGTGCTCCTGATAGCTTTGACAATCCTCGCCATTCTGAAAGAAAATTTGCAAGAATTTCCCCATCATTTCCTCAGATAAGACGAGCAAACAAAAATAAAAAGGATAGGTCAAAATTAAATCCATCGATTTTTTTGCATTTGACTCATGTATAAATTTCTCAAAACCATAAAAATTTAAACAAGGGTTACAGAATACAAACAAAAAATAAGTGGAAAAATAAGAATATTTTTAGGATTGAATTCACTAACAAAAACTCATTTTTTCGCGAATTTTCGGCACTTCTGTCACTTTTCAGAAGACGCAATCCAGATATATTATAAATGAACTAAAATTCTTCAATTTTCGAATTTTAATTAATTCGAGTTTTTTATTTTTAAACTAAAATTAGTCCAAAATCGGTTTTAATTTGGGTTTTTTAATTTTCAAACTCAATTTAATTCTGAATCAGTTCGGATTTAGATTCTTTGATTTTCTAACTTAATTTAATTCTGAATCAATTCGGATTTTTCCATTTTTGAACTTAAATTACTCGAAAATCGATTCGACTACAAATGTCTCAATTGTTGAACTCCAATTAGTTCGAAGTTAGTTCGGATTCGGATCCCTTAATTTCCGAATTCAAGTTCAAGATCGGTTCGAAATCGACATTTCTGGTCGATGTCAAAGGTGCGACTTTAGCCCCAATCAAAAAACGCGTGAAAAAGCGACAAAGAAAACTAACAATGTTCTGAATGACAAAAAACGGACAACAAACATCCGCTTTGTTTCAATTTTAGCTTTTTATCCTTAACAACCACGTGTGAAAACTAAATATTTTTTAAAGTACAAAAACTACAAACAATCAGAATCTATGTGAGAATGATAAACATGAAAATTTCCTGCAGAGTTCAATGACAGGTACGAGTGCAGAAACGTACACTCCGAGAGACTTGACTGGCCGTGTGTTCTCCATGGCCAGGCCCATTTGGTTCAGCAAAATGAAGGAAAGACTGGTTCTTTTATACTGCGTGACGACGTGTTTCGAAACCTGTTTATCTTTGCGTTACGAAGGGTGATGAAAGGTCCCCTTGGTGACCGGTGCGTCACGCCCTATTTTCTTTCGAAATAAACAAAGGGTGTGACGATTTCGAAATTTGCTCTTTTGTTGATTTTGAATTTTTATTAAGCATTAAAAATCGCAAAGAAAATCCTGAGCAATATTCAGAGGGTTTCAACACAGTTATCTGACATACGTGTATCTTTTCCTGGGATCAATGTCGGATATCGCGTTGAACGAGCAGAAGTTTTCATTGTTGAGGGTTTGTAGCCTCAGGTTGTCTATTGCGAAGTAGAGGTTCTGTTTCACGTTCCCAGCAATAAAGTATATTTTCTCGCTGGCTGAGTTGAGAAGGACCTTCTGATCCGTCAACCAGTACTCGGTCGGTCGGAGAGGGGGGTTAGAGTAGGGACAGTCTTGCAAGGAATTGATACAAACCTGAAAAACCAGTGTATTTCTCCTCATAAAAACTAATACACCTTCGTTCTACTGATACACAAAATCCCTTCATATCTTCCCAGTAATACGGTGAAAATCTTCAAATCCCAATTTCTCTGTCAATTCCAACGTCTAATTTAATTTTAAAAATTAAATTAAAAAATCCAAAACATGCTTAAAACAGCAAAAATATTTTTCCAGAAATCTACTAAAAATCTAAATGTAAAATAATCTACTATTTTTGTGATAGGAATTTAGTTGTGGATTTTGGAACAGTATTCGTCAAATCTCATTTTTGTTTAATAATTAATTTTGAAGATTTCGTAACTTTTAAAATACTGACGAAAATCTAAATACACAAAAAAAAGTAAAAATAAAATTAAATTAAATTTTTATATTCTTTTAGATTTGTGAATTTCGTACATTAAAAATAGTTTAGAAAATTTTAAAAATAATAAAAATGGAATTTCAAAGGTTTATTATTTTTAAAAATTTCGTACTAATCAGATTTGAATTTGCAATTTTTTATATTTTAGATCATTTTTTAGAACAAATCTTTTTTTTTACTAAACGCTAGTATTCTCTGGTCAGTAATCAATTTTTAAAAATCCGTTATTTAATCGCGATTATTTTTTAGGTTTTTTGCATTAATCTCAAAATGAGCTGTCTATTGAGACCAAATTTGACAGGATTTAAAACTCCTAGAAATCGACTGTCACTCTCTGCACTTGTTCCATTTCCTTTGAAAACTGCCATAAATCCAGTCATTGTTGACCCGGATATTTTCAGACAAATTGTGGCGTAAAAGAAGTGACTAAACGTTTGATCTTCTGTTGGAAAAGAGAAAGTCCATTTTTTCCAAGAACAAATACTCGAAAAAATTACCTTTAATTGAGGTCCCATCGACCGTTCATAGAGGTCGAAAGTGAGGTAAGCTGGTTCTGACAGCCGGAATCTGGCGGATTCCAACACGAACACTTCTGAGGAGAAATCGTTGTTGTCCAAACCAATGTAGACATAACCCGCTGAAAGGAGTACTGTAGACAGGTTTAAAAATAATAAAAACTTACAAGTTTTATTATCGCCAGGATTGTGTCGATGAACTCCGGTGTGGGGGTTCCCGAGGAGACCCTGGCCGAGTTTCCAGGCTGCTCTGAAATATGAAAAAGTTATAATTCGAAATAATTTTGCAATTCTGGCAAACTTAGATCTCGAGGAAAAAATACAAACATAAAGTAGTTCAAATTTGAATATTCAGATAGTTCCATCTCTCGAAACGAAAAAACTCACGTTCCACCCAATCCGCTGAGTCTGTAGAAACAAGCATCTCCGTAGTTGAAGCTGCAAGTCAAGGCTTTGCAGGCCTCCATCGGTGTCTCCTTGTCGAAATCAGGTCTCACAGCAGGGGGTTCTTCTCCATCGTCTGCTACGGTATTATCTGGAAGGATCTCCTTGCTCTCTAGGGGTTTCTGAAGCGAAAGAGTCTCCAAAGTAGGCTCTATCCCTCCAATTACCGCTTGTTTCGGAGTAGTTGGATCAAAGTTATCCAACCCTGGAAGACTGTCGAGGTTTTCCGCATTGAAGTTGGATGTTCCTTCTGCCCGGAGTTTCTGGAAGTCGCCAGAGCTGTTGTCATCAATCAATTCGCAAATAGTTCCCTCATAGACCACGTTGTCTAAGAGGACGATATCAGAATCCCCTATGTGGTCGATTTGGATTCTTATTCTGAAAGGCTTCAGATTCCCAGGAATTTCGAAAGTAAGAGGATTAATGTCCAGTCTTGACTCTTCGCAATTGGGTTCCAATGTGTCTTCAGAAATGACGCAAATCTTCAACACCGGAGTCTCGTTGTTCGCCCAGTAGTCGAACTTGAGTGTGGACTTTTCGTACTGACAAGGAATGGAGGTTTCGAGCATG
Organism: Halicephalobus mephisto; assembly: GCA_009193035.1. Taxonomy (NCBI): domain Eukaryota; kingdom Metazoa; phylum Nematoda; class Chromadorea; order Rhabditida; family Panagrolaimidae; genus Halicephalobus; species Halicephalobus mephisto. The sequence continues at coordinate 119,762 of SWDT01000058.1, forward strand.
ACCGAGCCCTCCGTAAACGTCTGCTCCCCTCCGACCACCAGGAAATGATCGGTAAAGGGGAAAGAACGGTCAGAAGTGCAGTCGAATCTGTCCAAATCCAGAGTCGTCTCGAAGCCGGCTCTGTGGAAAACCTGAGGGCTGTTCAGAGGGACAGAGTACCAGGCACAATCGTCGTCAGCTGTGTCGAAAGAACAAGAAAGTTTCCCTCCTTGGATCACTGGTCTAGGTTGAGGATCTCCGGGGACTTCGTAAATTGTCGCCAATTGTCGAAGTTCTAAAAAAAAATAATAATTTCATTTTAAAAATTTAAATATTCCACCATGAGCTCTGTAGATCCCGAAATCAGCTCTTCCGCACTTTGCTGCTCTCATCTCCGTGTCCAGATTGGCAGCCCCTAAGGCTCGATGTCTAGCTGCCGCGAAGGACCCCGATCCAGTGCAAGAGTTTATGCCTAAATCAACAGCATTACCGTAATCAAATAACAAATATAAACACTATTTGCTAGATTTCGTGTGAGGACCAATAATTCATTTCCTCTAAATTAATAAAATTTTAATTTTACGTGATTTAATACTGTATTTTCGATATTAAAACAATTTCCAAAAATAACCATAATTTTTAGAAATATATTTCAGAAGAAAAACCATTTCTGAACTACTTGGTCTTTTTACAGACTAGTGTCCAGGAACCCCACTGGTACCCTGTCCCCCAACCTAGGCTCTGAAGTAAAAAGGAATCAAAACTACCTCTGATCCAAAGAATAACCCCGAAAATACAAATCAAGGCCTTCTTCGCGGTCATCTTATGTACAGTATCATCAATCTCGGAATTCCTCTGCAAGAGATCGCTTTTATAATATCGTTAAAAAACAAACAAAACTCGTTAACCCGAAAACCCGAAATTGGAATAAATTAAAAAATAAAATTTCACACGTTTTTTAACTTTTTTTATTGAAAGTAAATAATTTCAAAATCGAAGACGGATAACTCGGACGGACCTTATTTTTTGTCGAAGGTCAATTGGGCAGGTGGATAATTCACAAAATTTAATTTGAAACGCGTGAAGCAATCGGAGAGGCAAAGTCAAGGTAATAGAGAATTGTTGCGCGATCGCCTCAATTGACTCAAACAAAAACGAAATTTCCGAGCAACTGACCCAGATCCCCCTCTGCTGGAGGCGATCAACGTCGTTTTGACTTAATCCTGGAAGAGAAATTTCAAAATAAATACTCAAGCAGTTCAAGATGATCGAGTACGGTTCAACCGTGGAACGGATTTATTTCGATCTTTTGGATTAAGTGAAATTATGTCAAAGATCAGCAATTACTCGAAACTAAAAAATAAATAAAGTCGAACCATCTGATCTACAGTAATCAATGCTGAAAACAAAAAGTCAAGATCCTTAAATTTCATGAACATAAGGGGAAGGAACAGCTGGAGGTAGGTATTCATTTTAGAAAAGTTTAAAAAGTACCCGAGGACACCCTTTAGGAAATTCTCAGTTATGCTAGAACCTAACCGGCATTTTCTAGAAAATTCCAAAAATCGACAACCTCAGATCTTTCACTTTCTCTTGCGGCCCTCCTTCCTCCAAGGAAAACCACAAATAGAGCGGAATAATCAACTTGATCGGCCGTCCTTTCCACATGCCCATTTCACAATCCGTGATTTTGAAAGTGAAATTCTTATTTGCAATCACACACATCTCATTGAAGATTCTTTGAGGAAGGAGAAAAAGTGTCCAAATCCGGTCTTGGTGCTTTCCAATCCTCTTGAAACCACCAATGGGTTTGAATGTTGGTGATGTTATTATCGCACAACGTTTAGCAGAGTAACAGAGAGGTCTGTCACTCCCGGTTTCTTGTGCTTCGAACCAAGGCTTGTTAACTTCAAGTCCAGAATCAAACCACTGCGCCACGGAAAAGTCGCGTTCTCTCTTCCGAGGAGAATGGGTTCTTTTTGTTTTACTTTGTGCCCAACATGTATTTCCCGACTTTCCTGACATCCAATCCCTCTAAATCTACTGTTTGCGTCATAAGTACTATTTTGAATTTGCAAAAATCTATTTTTACACAAGGAAATTATCTGCAATCATTGAACCATCTGAAGTACTTCCTTCCGTAATAATTTTACAAGAACAAATCAGGAATTTTACGCTCGAAAAAACACAAATCTGCAAGGTCCCGTCGCGAAAGCTATTAACTGGTCTGTTTCGAAGAGTACACACAATCCTTGAACTTTGGTTGCCAAAAGAAAGATGATTTCACCGGTCCAATACAGTACTACGACTTAAATTGTTGTTTTTCATAAACTTTTTTGAAAATAAAGTTTGTCTTCATGTACGTAATACATACAAAAAGAAATAAAACAGATTAAGGAAATACTGAAAGTTACGGTAGAAGCAGCAAAGCCACCACCTACGTCAGGACTCAAGTTGAAGAACTAAATTTGTTCTTTTACTTTTTAAACGAAATCTACAAATTCACAAGCACTGAATGCAATTTCGAATAATGGCTCAATTAGTGGATTTGGACTTCGTTTTTTAATTCCAAATAAACCACTAAATTTCCACTCAACAGACAAATCTGGCTCGTTGAACCGCAAGAGTTCAATTTCTCTAATGACTGTTTCATGTTTGTCCTCCTGCTTCTTGACTCTTCCAGAATTTCCATTTGGGGCTCCCGGTGTCAGTTTTCCTTTTCTTTTGTCTCCAATCCTCCATATTTGGGAACTAAAGACAGAAAGAAACGGAAGCGTCTGTATTTTCTGATTTGATTTTGTTCTTTATTTTTTAAAATGGAATTTCCACGAAAATCCCGAAATTACGGCTCAATGACGTCAGTCTGATTAGCAAAACGGATGAAACTAAAGTTGTTTGTTGATTTTACAGGGATTTTTGATTGTAAATCCGAATAGATCCTTGCAAAATCCGACTCCCTCAACTGCTGTCGAGTTCTTTGCAAACAAATTTTTCCTGGACATAGACAAAAATTTTCCGTTCGTGGGAATTTTAATTTCAAAGGTAAAATTTTTGTGAATGTCTTCTGTGGCCAAGTTTCCTCACTGCTGTTGTCAGACACTGACGTCTACCGTAGTCTAGGGAGTCATATTTGTTTCCGACTTGTGGTTATTCTGTCTGTATTATTTTTATCGTTTTTCTTATTTTTAAGGATAAATATGAGCATTTTGCCAGACTGATGTTGTCGATTTTCGTAATTTAATAGTTTTTTGGATTTTGAATTTATCCAGAATTTTATATATTCCGATGTCGGGATACTATATTACTTCTGCCCTTCGAAACTCGTCATTTATTCTTTTGGAAAATTGAGTCATGTTCCCTTGCCTTGAGGCATCTTGGAAACTTCATCTTTGTTGACAAAAAAGCTCTAATAATATTTGAACAAACAAATTTGGAAAATTTCAGGAGGAGATTTTATCTAGATAAATCGACTTCCGAAAGGCTGTTGTGTGACAAAGAGCAATCTTCCGGCCTGTTTGATCCTCTCACCTGCGAACAAACATGGCACAATGCCGACGGCCGACTCTCACACTGGCACTCACCCTGAGAGTCTAGCTCCTTATCTGCCACATAACTGCCATCGACAGCAAGTGAGCCGGACGCGTTTATCCTCTTCCACGTTTTCAACAAGCCCCGTGTCGGCTAGTTTCGTCAGAAGGTTATTCCAAATATGCCTCTTGTTTTTATTCGTCCTCCACCCAACTTCAGCAACTCCGATTTCGAATACGGATCCACCCCGAAACGACAACGATACGGTAGGGTTCATTGTAGAGTTGTTAATTTTCGACAGTAACTTCCTCAACTTTTTTCCAGACTCGTACCCGTCGGACTCTTCTCGACCCTCCAAAAAGCCCCGTGATTCCCTCGACAAGTCCTCATCGACCTCTGGATCGGGATCCGACAACTCTCGACTGTCCCTGTCCAGTGCCCCAGAACCGCTGTTTTGCCTCCCGAGACATGGTTCGGATTCGTCCTCAATTTCCCCTAAAAAACGTCGATCAATCTTTTCTTGCTTTGGATTCTGAAGGCAATCCGGGTGACTTCAGCTGGCCGCAATCCGTCCAGCTAACCATTATCTTAGAATCGGATGAATTTGATCTTTCTCAATACTACTATTCTCTAGTTCCAGATTTTCTGTTTTTTCATTGGTTACCCTCAAGTCACGACAACGAAGATCCCCTGTTCGAGAGACCTGTTTTTTCCGGGACCGATTTTTCCTCCGAAAAATATGGTCCTAAACTGAAACTACGGTCAAAAGTGTTTTTGCATTTTCTGTTTCCTGAATCCGTTGTTCTGATGAGGTCCACTTTCGAGTTCCGACTGAAGCAACTGAGACACAACTGGTGTGACCAGACCCTCGTCTTCGATCCTCAGCTGAGATCCCAAGTCCTGTTCGCTTGTGAGGAAACGAGTGACCAAAATTGCTTCAAAGCTATTCCCCGTAAGTTGTGGGTTACTGTAAAAAGTGTTTTCCTATATAGTTTCAAAGATTATTTCGGAAAAATAATATACTTTAATATGCAAATTGAAATAGCTTCCGAAATCACCTTCGGTCTTGTCACGGAAATTGAAGCAGTTTTTAGAATAATCTATCATTTCGACATGAAAATCTTAGTACTTCTTGAAACTGCCTTTGGTCTCAATGCGAAAACGGAAATTATTTCCGAGACCAATCTTTGGTCTCAACACGAAAATTTCAATGACTTTTGAAATTATTTTTGGTTTTATCACGAAATCTTCCTTTAAGAAAACCTTCTTTGCAGCTCATTCTCCCTTCTGCGTCACTCCAGATAACGTCTCGACTTCTCTCGTGGAGCGAAAAGGCTGGGAAACCCTCATCGATGTCAAGTTGAACGAACTTCCTTTGGACAACCCGCTTCTCCCTAACCCCAACATGCAGTACACTGCCCTATATGGTCCTTGTGCCACTCAACTCCAGACCTTCGGATTCCACTTGGGTATCAAACTGAAAAAAGACCGATGTCAGCTCAGGATAGACTCTATTTGGAAGAAGAACATTTGCCAGACCCCCTTTAGCAACTGTGTAACCGGGGTTCGATTAAAACTCACTTTTAAAGATTAATCAAATCCACTTCAGTCAGTAATCCAGGTTCCTCGTGTCTATGCCACGGTGAAGTACGGTATTCTTCTGTGCATTTTCCACAAGAACATGGAGTTCCCCAACAACATAACGATGTTGAAACAGCTGGCCCTGGCCCGGGTTGTAGAGATTCCCGTCCATCTGATGCACAACACTCCGAATCTCACTAAGAATGACGGGGAAATTCGGACTTTCCTCGCTTACGGTTCCATTTTGGTGATTTTATTCAGTTTGTTGATGATAACCCTAATCCAGAAGAGGAGACAAAGGAAACCTCTGGCTGCTAACATGCTGCAATTTTTAAAGTAGTTTAATTTCTAGAATTTCGTAATTATGTTTCTTTATCGGATGTTTCAGAGCCGACGAATGGGAACTAGATGAACCCGACGTCCTGATTCACTTTGTCCACAAAATCGGCAACGGCTCCACTTCTGAAGTCTACAAAGGTCAGTTTTAACTCCATTCAACTAAACCCTAGAACTCCCTTGGTTATTCAGGAAAACTCTCGAAAGACTTCAAAACCCCCGCCAATGGTCCCGTTGTCCTCGATGAATCCCAACAAGTAGCTATCAAGATCCTCAAAAAGAATATAACAGAAACCCAAAAATCCGAGTTTTTGTCGGAAATGGAGATCAACAAGCTCATCGGAAGACACAACAGAATCGTCAATTTGATTGGTAACCTACCGTAATCAGTTAACACACATCAATTTCCAATTGCAGGAGTGATGCAGCTTAGAAAACCGCCATTGATCGTTTTCGAGTACTGTCCGAACGGGGATTTGAGGAGGTTTCTGCACAAGAGCCGACAGTACATCTGGGAGGTGAGGGTGTTCGTGTCGGGACCGAGCATAGGATAAAGGAGGGAAATAGGTGATCATTGATGCAATGCTTATTTAATTGCTCTAACTACGCAGAACTACAATAACAAGAGGGCCGTAATCTGCAGCACAGATAAGCTATCAGTCCTGGGAGTTAGTCATAAAACGTCCGTGTGTCATGATGTCACGTTAGGGTCCGTATTGTCAGTTCACAGTGACCGAAGAAATTTAATTTTTTAGGAAAATTAATTCCTGAATTAAATTGAGATATTTCAAAATCAGATTCATGACTGTTTTTCTTTTTTGCCTAGCAACAGCAGATTTGGCTACTCGAGCCTGCGCAGACCCTTTTCGTGTCCTTCGACTCTTGGCAAACAAACTTTGAAAATGAATAATATCGATTTTTTCAGCTGGAATCAAAGGGATTCTTACTCTCGGAGATGGAAGACATCCACGCCATTCCTCAGGTCAATGAGGAGTTCGTCTTCACTTTGAAGAGGATAATACGGCTGGCGATACAGATCTGTCTGGGAATGGTGGGTTTCATAAAGGATATTTAATTCCCGTCTTATTTAATAACACATTAAATTTCAATCCTATTACTAATCAAAAATAGTTTTAATTTTTAAATATTTTTTAGAATGCAAAAAGTCAGATTTCAATCCGCTATGATTTAACAAATAACCAGCGGATTTCCGTAATCTTTCTTATTTTAGCATCCACTGGGTTTATTATTTCACTTTGTACGAGAAAAGATTAATTTCAAAGTGCTTTTAAAAAAATAATAGATTTTTAAAATCTTCTCAATGACGTCAGTTGAGATTCAAATTTTGGCGTTCTGTTCCAACATTCGCTTTGTTCATTTAAAAAATAAAATTTATAAATACTTTTATTATAAAAAAATTCTGAAATAATTTCGGCTTAATAAAAAATAATTATTACAATTTACTGAATTATTCGTTAAATTAGAACGTTTTAAAACTAAAATTTTTCAAATGATTATGAAGTTATTTTCTTTTTAGGAGTTTCTAGCAAGCAGACAGATAATCCATGCAGATCTAGCTACTCGAAATGTCTTCTTAACTGCCAAGAACTCCATAAAGATCGGGGATTTCGGGATGAGCAGAAAAGAGTCGGATTCCGCCAAGCTCCACTCGTGCACCCTCACCGACAACAGGGCTCGGTGGGCCGCCCCGGAGATCCTTCAGAGGGAGTTCCAGTGTCTGGCCAGCGACGTCTGGTCCTTCGGGGTCGTCGTCTATGAATTATCCACATTAGGAGGAATACCGTACCATGAGATCTGTAATAGTTCCGATTTGCCTGAGTTACTCGCTGAAGGAGAAAGGCTCCAGAAGGCTACATATTGTCCTGAAGAAATGTGAGTTAGACATCATCGAACTACTTTAAAATTCACACATGAACGTTGACGAAATGTCCCGAGACGAATTTCTAGAATTTCTTTAAAAATAAAACAACCCGCGTGACAATTTTGGTTTTGCGTGGTGATGATTTCATAATTTTACGCTATTTCGTAATGTTTTGGGACTATTTTCTGCCTGAATAGATTTAAAAACTTCTGGATTAGGACACAGGATCTAAAGTTTGCTGTCTACCATATAGGGTTAATTTCCATATATGAAATTACTGACAGATATCTGAGAAACAACAATTCCAAAACCGTCGAAAACTAGTTGTTTTGCTTTTGAAATATTAATCTCATTTTTAGCTATTCTATAATGACGTCCTGTTGGTCCCTTCGACCGGAAAACAGACCAAACTTCTCTGAATTGACGAATATGTTGACGGATTTTTACGACTCCATTGACACTAAGGACAACAAACAAAACTTTTACGTAATTGTAAGTTGTTTAAATTAAAACCAATTTCTAATATGTATCTTCAGCCGGACCCCGATCGATCCTTCTACACTCTACCTCTGATCAAAAAAGACACTCCTCCATCAGCAGCGATCCCTCAGGCCCATTCTACCCTCGGATTCACTGAATCCAATCCCCCTGCCATGAAAACAAGTATCTCCCAATTCGGCAGTCTGAGGACTAAAACCGCAAACACCCTCACAACCAACATTGTCTCCAACAACACCCCTGCTGGTCTCAAACCAAAAGAAGGACCGGAAAGCAAAGTTGAACTGATTCAGGAAACAGAACGGCTTCTTGGGTTTTCGTGACAATTTCGAAATAAATCTAACCAATGAACCTTTAATCTCAACCTTGCAATACTTTCAACTTCTATTCCTTAGAATTTAAAGAAATAATTTATTCTCACGTTGAAGAAGACCCAGTGTTTCACATTAAAAACACAAAGCAATATCAATTAGCTGCAAATTTCGAGGCAAAATCCATTTTGAGTTCGATTGTTGGTTTCTTTTCCTCTTTTGTCTCTTGTTGAATGGCTAATTTCTGTTGTTGAATTGTCTGTTGATTCAATTGAGTCGCCTTTGACACAAGTTGAGCCGCTTTCTCTATCCGTTGTTTGATAGCTGGACAAGCTTGAACTACAGTTTTGAAGGCTTCTGGATGAAGTGGAGCAATAGCATTGATTCTCTGGAAGGAGAATTCATGAAGTTTCTTCACATGAGGAGGCAAACCAGCTAGTTCACTTCCCGGATCGTTACAGAGAAATCTTCCAAGACATCTCAAAAGTAAATTCACAAACAACAGTTCCTTCTCCGGAATTGTACTCATCTTCAACACTGATTCAATCACCTTGATCGTTTCTTGAACAACCACCGCATCAGCTTCCGTAATATCCTTCAATAACGGCAAATCCGTTTCCACCGTCGGAGACTTGGCTTCTGCTTCCGGAAGAACATATGGTCGTAATTTGTCAAAAATAACCGGTCCTAATTCTCTAATATAAGGAGCTGCAATTTCCTTCTTCATAAAAATAGAATTGACACTCTGTAGAGCTTTCTGTTGAATCGCTGGAACTTGATGAACAAGACAATTCTTCAGTAATCGGCAAAATTTATGAAATAACGGAGCTCCAATCGGGAAATGTGAAGGCAAAGTCGTTGTCATCACAGTTCCAGCTAGCATCACCACAGCTCTGTCAACTCTAGATTCTCCTTCAGCCATATTCAACAAAGACAATAAAGAACTTCTAACTACAGAAGACCAAGATTCAAAAGTAGATGGTTCAGAAGGAGGATTAGATACCAGTTCCCTCAAGGCCACCATAGCTGCAGCTGCTCCAGCAGAAACATGTCCAGTTGAGATTTCTCCATTGTTATCAGCATCCACTCTCGAAGACTCCCTCAATACACCAAGAACAAGGTAGAATACTGTAGGAAGAACCACAATACTTCCTTCTGGACTACACAACTTCGGAATCTGAATCAATAGTCTGACTCCAAGTTTAACCAATTCACATCCTTCAGAAGGTAATCTAGCATATTTCCTAAAATGAAGTGGAGCAGAAGATTTGCTCTTCATCAAAGCCGAGTTGATCTGAGGGATCTGTCTCACCAACAAACAAAGAGCAATTTCCAGAGTTGCAAAAGACAAAGAAGAATTTGAGTCAAATCCATTGATTCCTTCTCCTCCTGGATATCCCTTGTAAACACCTCTCTCTCCATCAATATTTCCATTCACAACATCCACTTCATTCACTGTAGCAATTGCCATAAGAGCTGCTGTCAAAATAGCCAGAACTACATCAGCACAAAGACGTTGAGTCTGCAAGTTGTCTCTTGTCAGTACTTGTCGATGAAGGATATTCATCATTTCAACAGCCACTCTGACATCTCTCATCAGTTCCAATTGAGCCCATTTGCATTCAATCAAGTTCTTCAAAGTCAAAAGACATGATTGAATTGCCTTGTCCGAATCAGTGTAAGTCCTACTACTACAAAGAGCTTCACAACACATTCCCAGAAGAAGAGCAAATCGAGTTTCTTTCTTGTCTCCGAGCCAGATTTTCGCATGCTCTTCTTTTCCTTCTGCATCTGGAGAAGATGGAACTTCTGGAACATCAAATCCATTTCGATTTAACCAAATTGATGTTGCCAAAAGAATCGGAGGCCAACTTGATCGATAATAATCTTTACAAGACTAAAACCAATTTAATACATTAATTACCTAATTAAATCCTACCTCAGCACTATCAGGAGTATAAAAAGTACCACCTTTCAATGGTAATTGACTTCCAAATTCCACCGGTAAAGATAACAAAGCAGAATCTCTTAAAACAGACATCCATCTCCCAACCAATTCATTCAATTGAGGATTAACCAAATTCAATAAACTTTCTTCACATCCATCATCTTCTTCCTTTCTTTGTGGTTGTTTCATTTTCTCATCTTTCTCCTTCACAGCTCCAATGTATACTTCTGCCCAAGCTTTCAAAATAGCCAATTTCTCCAAAGTTACTGTCGATTCATTATACAGTTGACTACTCATAGAAATCTTCTTACATTTATCCAGAGAATCCGTTAATAATTGATGAACTCGTCTTAAATCATTCAAATCTTTAGCTACACCGGATCCAATCCACGTACTGCAAACTTGACAAGCAGCTGCTGTGACATGACTAGGAGTATCTGATCCAAATGCAGGTCTTAATGCAGCTCCAACCTGGGCTTGAAATTGTTTCAATATAACATCACCCGGGAAACTAGGATCCGGAACTGTTGCAAATCTATTTATGACATCCTGAAGACAAGCAAGTCCAGACAATCTCAAGTTAGTATTGTCACTAGTAGCTCCAATGAAGGACATCTTGACAAGATCAGGTAAATGAAGAACCAAATAATCCGGTCTACCAGCCGTCGATGTTTGAAGTTCCTTTGCTAGAGCAAAATCGAGATGAGCTCTTTCTGTATCACAAACTCCCATCAATTTCTGTACAATATCAAATGCAAAAACTCTCGTTGGCCATCTAGGAGACACCTTATCCCTTGCTTTATCAGGCAATCCACTAGAAACTTGCAATGTATCTTCATCATCTCCTCCTTCTTCATCTTCCTTTTCTGTTTTATCCTTCTGATTAGCATCAATGACAAGAGTACTCCGAGAAGTATCACTTGATGCCAAAATGTCCTTACACATCGAAAGCCAATGAGACAACAACTCTCCAGAAGTAGCTTGAACCAAAAAATTCAACGATTCCTTAATATGTTGACGAAGTTCCTTGTCTGTTTCCACGTCAAGCATCTCAAATAATGCTCCTTCTAGTCCTGTCTCCGGCAATGGACATTTATTCATTTTCGAATGATGATCCATCATTCCAACTGGAATCAAAGCTTGAGCATGTTCTCGAACTTCTTTCACTTCTCGTTGAAGAAGTTGACGAAGAACAGAAACCGCAGCTTTCCTGAGTACCAAATGAGGATTATAAAGCAGATGCTAAACAAAATAATCAAAAATAATAAAATATTTAAAAAAACTTACACAAATATTAGTGACCAATTTGTCCAATTGAACAAATCTCGGAGCAAAGAGATGTAACTGTTGCCAACAAGCCAAAGCTTCCGCTTTCACCTGAGGGTCAGGATGTTCAAACATCATTGCACTTCCAATCAAAAACGAAGATCTCATACTATCCATCGATCCTACTGACATTTGAAGTTCTGGGCCTACAGAAGTAATCAAAGCAGATACCAGTTTTCCAACACAAAGAATAACTTCCACATTAGTCGAAGCTGTATTCATCAGTAATTTCAATGCCAATCCAAGACTTGGTTCAACATATCCTCTGAACATTCCACCTCCATTAGTAGCTATCAACGAAAGGGACAATACAGCCCATGCTTGTACTGTTGCTGGCATTCCTTCTCTTGTCAGAGAAAGAATGTCTTGGATACTTCTGTTCAAATGCTGACCACTTCCAAGAGATCCGACATGTTTATGAAGACATCCAAGGGACAAAACAAATCCTGTTTTGCTTTTCTCATCTCGGTTATTTCCTAGTTTATCAGAACAAAGAGTAGCATTTCCAGCCACAAACTAAAATAAAACCCATAAATTCAATTCATCAAAAATCAAACACAAACCTGTGGTTCTCCAACAGCTTGAGAAAGTTGTCCAAGAGTTTCAATCGCCAAACATCTTAATAAAACTCTTTCAGAATTCAAAAATGGAATAATCAAATCCATATTTGCCTTCTGAAGTTCCTCTCCTTGAATTCTAGCATTCCGCAATTCTCCCATTGACTTCATTGCACAGAGAACTGCAGACAGTATATTCAGATGGATAGCCTGTTGACGAACAGCATTCTTACTTGCCTTACAAGCATTCAAAAAGTGGTTTGTCAATTGTAATTTCTGTCTCGGAGATGCCAGAGGATAAACCCTTCCAAACATCAAAATCGCCGCATCTATCGAAGCAACATGAACAGGAAGAGGTTCTGGCCAATCATTAGAATCAACAACTGAGCTATTGACAAGAACAAGAGGATCATTTTCTAAAGTTTTGTCAATAGGCAAATGAGACGAATGAAGTTCCTCTTCCAGTGTCGCTTGAGCCGTGTTCCTCACCCATCCAGAAAGGAAAACAGAATCCATCGACGAACATAGTCTAGAAATAATTGACGAACAAGTAGTTGATTGTTGGTTATCCGATAGTGAAAAATCCGCCACTAATTCTCTCAACATAGCCGAAAATAGATTCTCTACATATTTCAATTTCAATTTCGTTAACAAAGCGTATAATCTGATCCTAAAAGTATAAATAGGCTGTCTTAACTTGATTCCATGAGAAAAAATCAAATCAGCAATTAGAGCCATTGTAGCCAAACTCGTTTCCACCGGTTGAACAATCTTTGGAATCACATCCTCATCCACCAAATCACTACAATGAGTCATAAACGTTGTCATTGAAGCCAGAGCTCCAGCTCGAGACTCCAAAGTGCATTCCCACGTGAAGGCATCTCCTCTTCCTTTCTCTGCTTTGGCTTCCTCCAGGGATCTCGGAAAAGCATATTTCCATAACAGCAATAATCTGTTCAAATTATGACGAACAAAAGGTGTTCCTAAATTAATGGCAATTATGAAACCAACTAATCAAAGTCCTACCCATAGTTATGACAGCAGAAATGAGCATCCATCCACTTTTGATTTTCTGAAGAGCCAATTTGCAAGTCTGAGAAGCGGTTTTGATCATGTCTTCTGCAATGGCAAAGACTTGTTTCGATTTCCCAAAAGGAATCCCAAGTTCGCAATCTGTAGCTCCAGCAACTAATGCAGCTAACGCCAAGGCCGTTCCATGGACACCTTCTGGAGTGCCTTTCCCGTTGGCTTCATTCGTCAATCTCTTGATATATCGTTCAATCAAAACTGTTCTTTGAGGAGGAACAGTGTAGGTCACACATCTCAAGCACCAAGCCGCGGCTATTCTCGCTCCCAGAATCGGATGTTTCAGACAGACATTGATCGGCTCCATTATTCCAGTTGCTTCCATGAACAATGGAGTAACTGGAGTGCCGATTTGACGAACTAAAGCTGATATTTCCAGAAGAGACACAACGACGGCCTGAGCCGACCTATGAGCATCTACATCGATTATGAATTCTTCCTCAACTTCGTTTGTATCGTACTTGGCTGTGTATTCAGTCAGATCTCCAAGGATCTTGCAGGCACTCAACTGGATTGGTTCCGAAAGCATCTGACCAAGGGTCTGACGGAAAATGAAGGACAAACACCGCCTCATGTGGACGACCTCAGCCGTCTGAGCTGGGTTACTGAAAAAACTCAATCAAGAAAATTCCAGATAATTGAAATTCACCTTGTATAAGCTAAGGGACCACACTTTTCGGCTTGCTTAACAACATGCTTGATAAACAAATTTAGGTTTTTCTCCAACCACGAAGCCCCTAGTTCCTTTACAGTTTCCACGTAGGCGTAGGCAATGCCGACTCTGATGTCCTTGTGTCCTCCAGCTGTGGCTACGCTGCTACTGCTCTTCAAGAACCCTCCAATTCGTCCGAAAAGGAAGTCTTCTGCCAAACACTTCTCGAAAAACTCCATCGTGGTCAACTTTGCCGTCTGATTCTGCTGCGTCTGTTGTTTCGGGGTCTCTGCCGTGGAAGCCGCCATCTTGGCGTAGACTTTGGCGATAATTAATCTGACTTCATAATTGGCCCCTTCCAGAGCCTTCAAGCATTGAGTAGAAATAGCATCTAGTCCGTTCGCAAAAACTGGACTCCCTGACTCAGCAACGAGATCGTGGAGACATTGAGCGGCCGCAGCTCTCACAGGCATTACTCTGTCAGTTAAATAAGTTTTCGTTAATTGCTTATACAAGTCTTTGTGGACGGAAAATGCAGCTGTACCCAGACCATGAACCATTTTCGACAAAGTAAGCAGAATCTCGGCTCTACTACTAGATTCGGCGCTTTTGAGCCATTTAATCATCAGCTGAAAAGCTTCTTCGTAGCTTCTCCCGACCATTCTCCCGATTGATTCGTACATAGATCCGAGGACAGCCAAAGCAGTTCTAAAATCCTTCCATGCATTGTATGTACCGAAAGAAAACCTACAATTTAACTTGGAGATAAGCAGTAGTATCATCTTTAGCCTTCAGAATATCATTGCACATATTGATTGTTTGGAAGAGATCATAAGCGTCAGCGATAGTAAAGACTTGAGCGAGGCATCTAGCAAGTAACTGCCGGGTTGGGGCCCCCGGACCCGTCTGAATCCTCTCCGTCAATTGCTGGACTAGTTTCTGTTGGCAATTCTTTATATCTGCCTGAAGTGGTCAGAATTCATATATGGACTCGGACAAAAACAAACCTTCTGAGTCACCGGTAAGATTCTATCCAAATATCTGAGCCATTCATAAATAAAAATTGGTTTAATCTGGTCTGAACACTGCTTCAGAGCTTCCTCGTTGAGGAGAAGACTGTTGGACTGTTCCATAACACTCATTTTCGGGTTAAACTAAGTTAGAGTCCATCGGCTTGAGGAAATGTCCTGAAAATACACTTTAACCATGAAGAACGACTGTATTCCACGTCCAGTCCATCAATGATCAGAAAACTTGCGAAATAGCCCGAAGAAAACACATAAAGTCCGCGACTAATTCGACGAAATTGAACAAACACTGGACAACGGAGGACGCGGCTTTCCGTTCCATTGATTGGTCTCCCTTCTGCGCCATTTCCCTTTCGTCCGCTGCTTTTTTGTCAATTTCGTCTTTTTTAGAATCTTCTGATTACTCATGTCTTCTCATGAAATTTCATTCCGATAACGTTAACTGATCGAAATTTTTATATGAGTAAGAAATGTTACTCATCTTCGGTGCCCATATACCGAGTTTTCGTGGGCGTAGTTTTTGACTCGTTATCCTTGGAGAAATTTTATTTGAATCGTTTTTCTGGATGTCTGGCATTTATTGGAGGTCAAATTATCCCGCCTAAAATTGAATCAGTGTTTTTTGTATTTGAAAACAAACCAACACGCGTCTAATTCACGATTTCCCGCCAGCAGGAACACGTGAAATCCTTGTTTAGTTGTTTATCCACTTGATCCTCAAGTGGTCATTTATTTTGCATGTGAATGTCCATGAAAGGAAATCACAGCTGTTGCCCAAAACTGGGAAGGTCGTCTGTTCACATCCATCACCGATCGATTTATTCCGAGTGCCGAAAAAGCTGGTCGCTGGTCTCTGGTCCCTTGCCGAGTTCGAGATTTTTCTTTTTCCGCGTTTCATTGTTGTTTTTCCATTTCTCAAACTCTGGTTAATCTTCATTCTTCCAGAGAAGAATTCCATGTCGTTCAGTGTTCAACAGACGAGTCCGGTGCCGACGAACGCCGCCAGATTCCCTCCCGGTTACGACCACATTACTTGGGCTCCAAAAAAGAAGGTCAGTTTAATTTTTTACAGATATCACGAGATTTGTCAATCGACAACGCTTTGATGTTTTTCTAACTACTACCTTAGAAGCCAAGAAAGATCCCAAAACCTTTGTCAATTAACATTTTTCCCTGCCTAATATTCTTTCTTCTCTCATCAATACCTACATTTCAGCAAAAATTCAAGCCCAGAATATTCCTCCCTTCTCCAGAAGGTAATAATCAGTCTCCAAAATCGCCTGTCTATGTGGAGCAGTCTAGTTCCTCTCCAGAAAGAAGTACAACGCCGAAGTTGCCCAAGAAAGGAAACCCAGTGAAGCCCCAGAGGCTAAAGCTCTAAGTCCGAACGCAAATTTGTGGATGAAATGGGTTGTACATAGGTTATTTGTTATTTCTTAGTTGATTTGTGATAATTCCCGTGATAAAAGATGTTTTTATTCAACCGTGATTCCGAAGGCACTTTGTACTACTAGAGACGGGCAGCTCTGTTGTTGGTCAAGGACGGGGTTGGGGTTTTGGTTTCTGAGTCTCCCTTGTTGGATCCGTAGCCGACGGCGTAGGGGTAGGCGTATCCATAGGAGTAAGGGGCAGCGTAGGCGTAGGGGGCGTAGCTGTTGTACGTGTAGACAGGGTACTGTAAAAGACAGATTAGTAAATCCCAAATCTCAAACTATCCACCTCAGGGACAGCAGCCACAGGCGCTTCGTAGACGTACTGCGCAGAAACAACAGCGACGAGCGCGAAGAGAGCAATGATGAGCTTCATTGTGTTTTAGTCGAATGATGGAGCTGATGCACCGAGACTCAATTTATATCAGTTCTATTATTGACCTGTCATTGACGGGTTCCGGTTTTTTTTCTCGATAACGGAGCTGTAAAGACAACAGAATCTCGAGAAAAAATGATCTGTTTGATTTGCATCTTTCACCGCAATAGAACCCACTCGAGGAAATCAACCCATTTGACACTTTAAATAAACTAGAATCCAAGACAGATGGAAAATAAGACAATACGAAGCCACTACTACAACGAATTGATGGAAATTAACAACATTAATATATGGAATTCCATCTTAAAACTTATAAATCCAATCACTTCAGACCTTTGTGATTTTACTTTTTGTTTGCTCCGTCCATTACGTGATATGTCAACATAGATAGATTTATCAAACAATCCTTCGCCCTCTGGATTGGGTATAAAAGACGAAGGTTCACCAAGGGATCCATCAACTGTCTTCAAGATGAACTTCAAGATTGTCCTCGTTCTCTGTGCTGTTCTCGCCGTCGCCTCGGCCCAGTACTACTATCCCACGGCTCCAGTCGCTGAATACGCCGTAAGTTCTTGGATTTCGGGATAAAGTAAGGAATTTACCTTCTAGTGGCCAGCAGTCGGAGAGACTTACCCCTACTATGCCGCAGGATATGCTGGACTCCCGGTCTATGGAGCTTACTACGGGTATGGGTCGAACAAAGGAAGTCCTTCTGAAGGCAAAGCCCCCCCTCCGTCTCTCACCAACAACAGAGCTGCCCGACTTTGAAAAGTACAAATTCGAAAAATCTCCAGTATTCCAAGTTTAACCTCTGAATAAACACAAATCCTTTGGAAATCCACACAACAACAGCTTGATATATAACCGTTAACCCTGAAGTGTGAACAAAGGGTTTTAAATCTTATTTAGTCTTGGTTCAGAATTCCCAAGATGTCTATAGAGAAAACAGCTCTAAAACATGGATTTCGAAATTGTAAGATTACGAAATAACACAAAAACAATTATCACATTAGTTGTTTTAGTTTGTAAAAATCGCTACTGAAGTTATTTCGCAATAATACTCATTTTAATCCTTACAATACATGATTGATTGCGAAATCATGTGAGATTACGAAATCATGTGAGATTACGAAATCATGTGAGATTACGAAATAACGTAAAATGGAATTTGTCACGCAGGTCGTCTCCGTTTCTAAAACCCTCCAGTAATTCGTTTCGAGGTAATTTCGCAAAAGTTTAGTTTGTAATTTTTATAGTACGATTTTAAAAACTTTTCCCAAAGATTTAAAGTATTAAGTTGACACTTTATTGCATTCCAGTTTTTTTCATAGTTACTTAATTTTCTAAATAGTAGGTTCTTCGATAACTAGTTTCGTCAGCCTCCTTTTGGCTGAGTTAATTCTTCCTTCGGAGACAGTATTGGATCTAAAAACCCTCAGATTCGTTTTTCGCGACGAATTACTTTGCCAAGTTTGTTGTTGAACAACATCGCCACAAAGGGATTCTGGAACGAAAAATAAAAATTCTTCAAAACCAATTATAACAGACATTTTTTATTTTTCTGTTTCGCTTCGCAACTTGATAAGGTAATAAAGCATCTGACACAAGGAGAAGAACAATGAGACAGAGAAGAGACATCCAGACCCGCATTCTGGATCGACGAATCGGGAACCAATGACAAAAAAAATTAAAATTTTAAAAAATGATTAAAAAACGAATAAATCCTTCAATCGACTATTCTTATGGAATTTTTTCTTCGGATTTTTACATTTTCCACAGCAAAATTGAAAATGAAAATTATATAATTGAAAAACAACGAAAACTGTTGCGAAATGGTCTCGACACGAATTTCCAAAACTTTTAAAAACTAAAGTAGCTCACAATTTCGGTTTTTGTGATTGCTTCGTAATTAATTTTCCGGAACTATTTTTATCTGAATAGATCGAAAACTTCTAAATTGGGGTTATATGGGGTTCATAACCCTCCGTCTATCCTCGAAGTTTCCAGTAATTATATACGAAAACTCTGATAATGATCTAAAAAACCACAATAACCACTAAAATACTTCATCGGAAATAGGTTGGTTCATTTATTAGTAAATTCGATAAAGTAAAAAAAGAAAAAAATGGAGTTTCCCTATTTGCTTTGTTTTCTATGAGAGCCCTCCAAAGCGCCGTCTCGACGCGAAAATCGTCTGAGCGCACAACCAAATGACTCGATTTCATTACCACACTTCTGTTGCTTCTTTGTTTCCTAGCTTCAAATTTCGTCGTTCTTATATCGACTTTCTCTACACCTAATCTACAGAAGCTCCAGAACGTCTTCTAAATGTCTATCAGAATCAGCGAGTGAGTTTCGATGTTTCTTCGTTGGAATGAGTTTTTTATTTTTCAGCGTTCTTCCCGCTCCATCTAACGCCAAGGATGAATGGGAGTCTACAGTTACCCGAGACCCATGGTTCAGAGGACACAATGTAAGTTCAATGCACCAATAATTGCTGATCCGGTTTCATTTTTGTAGATTTCTGAACCCAGTACAGCACTAGTTGCGAAACAACCTCCACCTTATGGAAAACGGGCCGGATACATGCCGAGAGCTCCAGAGGTTCGTTGGTTTGCTTGATTGTGAATATTATTTCTTAATTTTTTTCTAGGATTTTGGAGATGGTGGTGCTTTTCCGGAAATCTTAATTGCTCAATATCCTCTTGGAATGGGAAAGGATACTCAACGTGGAGCCAGTGCCAGCAAGACATTGGCTTTGCAGCACGACGAAGAAGGAAAGTTACGATTCGATGCTCTAGTTAAACAAGGCCATGAAGGGAAGAAAATCGTTTACACACGATTAGGCGACACAAAATCCAAGTTTATCGATGAAGAGGACCCCGAACTTCAAAAACCAGATGAAGAAGCGGTTGCTGAGACCACTGCTGCAACTAAAGCTGCGTTGGAGAAGATTGTGAAGTCAAAAGTTGCAGCTGCCTTGCCTGTTCAGCACGCCAAGAAAGTTGGAGAATCCCAGTTTGTTAGGTATACTCCGAGTTCTCAATCAGCAACTGGGAAAGCTCCTCAGCAGAGAATTATCAGAATGGTTGAAGAGCAAGTTGATCCAATGGAACCACCGAAATTTAAAATCAATCAGAAGATCCCTAGAGCCCCTCCTTCTCCCCCAGCTCCAGTTCTGCATTCTCCTCCAAGACGGGTTTCTGCGCAACAACAAGCCGAATGGAAGATTCCCCCGTGTATTTCAAACTGGAAAAACCCCAAAGGCTACACCGTTGCTCTGGATAAGAGGTTAGCAGCAGATGGACGAGGATTACAGCAACAACATATCAACGAAAAGTTTGCCAAACTTGCTGAAGCACTCAGTTTGGCCGAAAGAACTGCTCGGGAAGCTATCGAAGAAAGAAATCAGTACCAGAAGAGAATTGCCTTGAAACAAAAGGCCGATGAAGAGAAGAGGATGCGTGAGTTGGCTCTCCAGGCCAAGAAGGAACGAGCTCAAGCTAAAAGTACAGTCAAGGAGGAAGTCGATGAGGACAAGAAACAACGCGATCAACTCAGACGAGATAAATTGGACGACATCCGACGTGAAAGGAACATTACCAGAGGAAGAGCTGACAAATTGGAGAAACTCAGAGGCGAGAAAGATCGGGATATCTCTGAGAAGATTGCTCTCGGTATTGCGGATGCTCGGTCCAAGGGAGATGATCATCTTTTTGATTCACGGCTGTTCAACAGAACTCAAGGTCTCGACAGTGGCGGGATTGACGACGAGACTTACAGCGCCTACGATCAACCATGGAGGGCGGAGAGCAATATCCAACACATCTACAGACCAACTAAGAGCAAGGACGCCAACATTGCTGAGGATCTGGACAGAATCGCCACAACTAACAGATTTGTTCCGGAGAAAGGGTTTGCAGGAGCTGCCGAGAACACTCGTTCCGGAGGTCCTGTCCAGTTTGAGAAGCAGCTTCCTGGAGAAGACATCTTCGGTCTTGATGATCTGTTGACCAGCGATTCAAGCAGGAAACGGGGTGGCCGTGATGACGACTACTCAAGTAAACGTTCCCGTCATTGATTTTTACTTTTTTATATTTGGTGTGAATGAATCAAAAACTGATATTTACCTGGCTCAAAAAGTCTTCAAAATAACCGTAATATGGGGCAATTTCAGTGAAAACAACCTGTAAAAGTACTTGTGTATTTACATTGCCGGTGACGACAGAGTGTTAGGGATGGATGAATCCATGATAAATTGACTAACTGTAGGACCCAAATAGGGTAGTTTTCGCTTTCTCCATTTACTAGACTCGATAAGTTTCCGAGTGACCAGAGTCTTCAAAGTGACAGAGTAGTCGAGGACATGAGTGTCTGAGAGGTCCATCAACGACTTTCCGGCTTTGGATTTTTGCTTGTTCGGGCTGAAATTGGTTTTAGGTACTAGATTTTTATTTTTAGAACATAGTCAATGTTTTTATTTTTGTACTAAAAACATTTTTTTTCGATCAGACAAAATTTTGTAGTATCTTTGGAATAAATCTTATCACTTTTTCGATCACGGAAAACTTGTTTAAATTGAGATTTTTTATTAGTTAAAAAACTCACGCTGTTCCTCCAAAAATAAACACTCTTTGGCCGACGAGACAGGAGCAGTGTCGTCTTCTCGGACATGGCGTGTGGCCGTCCGGCAGAAGTCTCTTCCAAGTGTTCGTTGCAGGATCGAAGGAGTAAAGATCATTAAAATGAGTATTGTCCTTGGATTCGTATCCTCCAAAAACATATACTTTGTCGTTGTATGTCCACATGGAGTGAGATCTCCTTCCCGTCGGCAGATCTCCCTTGGCATCGATGCAGGTCCATTGTTTAGTCGTTAAATCTAGTGAAAATAACTTGTCACAATAGGAATCAGAACCCGTAGAAGTGACATTGTCGTCTCCTCGTCCTCCAAATATGTACATTTTTCCGTCCAAAACACAACTGGTGTGGAAATCCCGCGGGGACGGGTGTTCTCCCGTTGTTTGGATGTGGCTCCAGGAACTCGTTTCGAAATTGAACTCGTACACATCGTTGCTGAATAAGCTACTCATGTATTCAAATCCTCCAAAAATAAACATTGAATTTCCATATATCACTGCAGAATGTCCGTCTCTTGCTTGAGGTAGGAAATTTCCAGCAGACACTATCCTCCATTTTAACGTCTCTAAAATCAATCAAAAATGAACGTTGTTCTGTGGACGATCCCTAGCTCATTAAATCAAAGGCATTCATCACGTGGGGAACCCTTATCAACCAAGTAAACCATGGTTATTAACGTCGATTCAAAAATCTGATATCAGACTTAATCCATCTTTTCTGTGAGTCAGATAAATTTCGGAGAATAAAAGTAGCGAAAGTCCAGAAAACTGGTTAAATGGCCAGAAGGCGATTTGGGACTTGTTTGAGAAAATTGATTTTCGAAAATTCTGGAGACTTTCGAAATCTAACCTCATTGAGAAACTTATTTTCCAATAATCACACAAACTAAAAACAAAAGATTTGTTACGAAATAATTCCAATGTGATTTTTTGGAAAATTTTAGGAACTAAACAACCGACGTGAGAATTTTGTTTTCTGTGATAACGATTTTACAGTCCTACATTATTTCGAAATAAATTTCCTAGAATTACTCTGCACAGGTTTTAAAACTCCTCAATCCAAGTTATATAAAATTTAAAACTTGTCCATCTTTGAGGATTAATAATTATATATTAAAATATTAATGAAAATTCAAAAAATTACAATACCCAAATAACCTTCAAAAAGCGATTTCGGTTTTTTTGCAAAAAATAAAAACAAACCTGGATTAAATTCGTGAAGCATAGATGAACTGCCGTACTGGTCATTTCTTCCTCCCCAGAGATAAATTAGGCCATTGTGAGCGACTACTGTATGACCGTATCTTTGGCTTGGAGTTTCTTTCGACGAAGGTTTGTATTCTCTTCTGGCGGTTAGATAAGGGTGTTCGTTTTCTTCATCGGCGGTGTCGAATGCAGTTTCGTCTTCTGAAGCCGTTTCTGGATCCACATACCTGGATTCCGCCGATTCTATTCGTCTGATCAACTTGATAGAATTACTCGACATTAATCTGTCCGACCTTCGTTTCATTTTTTCAAAAAGATTATACCAACGATTTGTTACTAAAAAATAATATTTAAAAATGAATAAAACTTGCATAATGGAATTGTAGTTGAAAATGATGAAATCCTTACCAGTATCGAGCAGAAACACATCCATATCTTTCCGTCCATCATATTCCTCTCCTGAGCAGTAGCCACCGAAGCTGTAGATTTTATCGCCGATGGCGACCGCAGCATGATTCACTCGTCTTGGGCCGCCATCCAGATGGATTGTCCACCACATGATCTGGATTTCAGAGGGATTCTCTGGTCCTCGAAAAGTTCTGGAAAAGGAAACATTAAGCAAAAATCCAGATTCAATCACATTCGTATCAGCATTACGCGATCAAACAACACCGACTAATCAGAGTCCCTTTTTATAAGGAAAACACGAGGGGGACAAAGTACGGAGGGACAGAAGGGAGTTCAACGTGACAACCTCATTGTTCACGAAGCATCTGATAAGGACCTAGGAAAACACCATGGATGTAAGACTATTTGATCCTAAAACTGTCACTTTTCTTAAGTAAGCATTTCTAAATTGAAAGTTTGGTTTTTGAGATCAAGTAGGAAGGAGAAATTTAGTTGACACTCGAGATGCGATGGACGAATGCATGAAGTGTTCTTCCGCACTCCGGCCAGACTTAGGGTTTTGCCCGTTGCACGTTTTAAAACGATCGAATAGGTCATACACATGAGTCTAGAATCATAAATCAGTGTTTTTACAAAAGTCAATATATGGAAACAAAAAAACATCAAAATATGGTTGAAGAAAACAGCCTCTGGCATTGAATTCTGACAGATAAAAATTATCGAGAAATATTGGGATTTTTTGTAGTGGAAATTGAGAACTTCAAGCTGAGAAAACTAGCTAAAGATATGTGGGCAGAAAAGTCTGATTCGAGAGGGTATTTGTTCAATGGGAAAACACGGATAGGGCAACAGCTGTTCTCAATAGGTTTCCCAGTCAAGTCAGCAACGGACAAAACTGTTTAAAACACGTTCACATGGTGAATATCGAGAAATAATTAAGGACGAGAAAACAACCAAAAGCCAAAAGTACATGAATCAAGACAGGTTTTCGTTTCGTGAACCAAGTTGATTTTGAATTTCATAATTTTTAAATTTAACGATTTCGAACGTAAAAATGAATTAAACTGTAAATTTTAGGAATTGACAATGTCAGAGGACAATGACTACCTTCTTGTACTCGATGAGGACAACATCAGAAAGAGCCTGTTTTATCCCTTGGATATCAAGTACCAAGTTCACTCAAAAAGGCGTGCCCGTAAGCCCCGCCAGAAAACTGGCTTTGGCCGCAAGCCTTTTCGGAAACAGATCTCAGCTAAACCGGTCGATCGATCCCACACGTGTTTTACGGCTAAAACTATTGCATAATGGAAGGGACCAGGAAAGCCTGTTTTTCTGCCTTTGATCTCAGTCGCTGATTATTGGCTTTTGGCCGATGTCAAACGACAAGTTTCCCTTTTTCTTCTGCGCAACCCGGTTTTCTTATTTTCTCCCAAGGTATCGCGGGTTCATTATGGGCCTTTGATGAAAAACAAAATCTGAGATATCCCAATCAGTTTTCGATAGATAAGGATTCAAAGCTTTCTTCTACCTCTTTGAAGATATCTGGATTGCCTTGTATTTCCTGAAGTTTCCCAAAATGGAAATGATCGAAGATCAACTAGTCCTTCACCGACAAGTTTTTCGAAATCTCCCATAGATCCCTGATATCCCCTCATTCAACAATACTCATCAAATCTTTTATTGATCAATTTGTTTTTTCTTACTCAACAGCTGGTTTGTTTTCTCTCGTCATATGTCCTCGAACACCTTAGGGCAAGCTGTCCACAGAGCATCCATTCAATTATTGTTTTGACTTTCTTGAAATTCAAACAACACATTAAAAACACCGAAACTTATTCGTAATAATAATTGATCAAGTACTTCCGATGATAGAACTGAGTCCGTAAAACGGATTTCCGAGACGATAATCATCACAGCCAGATCGAAGGGGAAAGTCCGGATCATCTGTTTCATCTTCCAGTAAATCCTGATCGTGAAAGAAATGCAAATCCCATTTTCAGTTGCAGTTCACGAAACTTAGTAATTCATAGTTCAATATTCCGAAGTAGGATTCTCCACATCCGGCCACAGTTCCAGACAAGTCCCAAAATCCCGTCAATCTCCAATCCGATTAGGATTTTTCATCGTTGACAAGTCTAGGGACATGGTGGAGTAATTTCCCACATAATTGCTTAAATCAAGAAATGGAAATCTGCATATCGATAAGTTGCAAAATTTCGAATATATTCATAAATAAAAAATTAAAGTCCAATCAAATAAAGTAATAAACATAAATCGATTTATTTAATATTTAAACATTTCAAATATCATAATTTTTGAAAGATTACAAAAATTACAAGACAGAATAAAGTGTCAAAAATATAAATAACGAAAAATAACAAAAATCAAAGAATTTCGAATTTGGACAAAATCTAAAATTACAACGATCTGCGGAGATTGTTTCGGGCAACGTGCGGAAAACGAAATTGAGTGAGTTTCAGTTTTTCTCTTGTTCACCCAATTTCTTATTTCTCAACATTTCCCCTGTTCCTCAGTTCGTATTTCGATGGCCATCCCTTCCTGGTGGCCCTACAAAGCTCCTCCGAATCAAGTTTTCCGGAGTTTCCTTGTCATCGTTGCTGGTGTCATCGTCGGGGCCAAGGCCATCACTCTTTATTACCAACCTCTCAAGGTTCGTTTTCCCATTATTAATATATGAACTTTTATTTCTTTATTTTCAGGAATATGAAGAGGAGCTTGAACGAAGGAAAATCGAGCTTTTGCGAAAATACAAAGCGATTTTCGAAGAGCGAAAGACTCAAGCCCTCGCCGGAGCCTCAGGCGACAAGCAGCAGTGATGGAGGGGGATACGAGATGACTGCTCCACAGGGATCAAAGATGCGGGAAACCTTCAATTATTATAAGAAAAAAGTTGTTGATTTATCGAGTGTTAGAGATCTTAGGGTATCAGACGAAACTAATGGAATCAGATGTCGACCTGTTACTGCCTTTTCTGGTGACATCTCCAATTTTGATACTGATAGTTGTTCCACTTTCGGACTAAGGTAAATCTTTGATAAACTAGTTATATCAAGCCTAATTTGCAGGAATCCCAAGGACTGGACAGTGACTACGATTGATTCAAGACCAGGCCTCTACATCCTTACGGATTTGTTTGAGCCAAAGACCCATTTGGAGTGGATGAGATGGGCTATTTTCAACTATTGTAAGCCTCCGAATTGCACCAACAACAATGTGCAAGGAGAAAACAAGGAAGTCAGCTTAAAGGATCTCAGATGGGCGACTCTCGGATTCGATTATAACTGGACGACGAAAGAGTATCCCGCCGTCCCGAGATGTCCTCTTCCAGATGAGTTTTTCAAAGTTGGGAAGTATGTCACTGAAGCGCTAGGATTGCCTGTTCTAGAAGCGGATACAGCAATCGTGAACTACTACAAACTGAATTCAAGGCTGTCCCCTCATGTCGACAGATCAGAAAAGGCATTGGACAAACCCCTGATTTCCATTAGTTTCGGACAGTCCGCCATTTATCTTTCCGGAGGAGTTTCCCCAAACGACGATGTCGAGGCTCTCTTATTGCATTCTGGTGATCTTCTGGTCATGTCCGGCGACCAAAGACTTGTTTGGCACGGCGTTCCTAGGGTTTTCAAGTCAAAAACATTTGAATTCAGCCATAGACCGTCAAAAGAAGACCTCCAAGTCCTGAATTATGTCAATGATCATAGAATTAATATAACTCTCAGGAGGACTGCTTTATAAAAGTAAAAAAAAGTTATTGTTTTTTGTTCACAAAGTGGCACACGACTCGGAGGCCGGCACGAGGTTTCCAAAAAGGACACTTGCACCCAGTTTTTCTTTTTTTGTTATTCCTTGATGAAAGGGACCGGGCAGCGGATGGCTCGGAGTCAACTCGCTGGCTGGTGCGGTCTGGCTGTGCTTGGCTCAAGCAGCGCCCGATTTCCACACCCCCAGAGGAAAGAGGGAATTCCACTCAAAAGGAAGAATTTAAAAAAAATTTTACCTTGATTTGGAAGTGATTTTAATTTTTTAAAATCCTTAAATTGGAAAATTTTATTAATTTTAATTTATTAAGAAAATTTTTAAATTTTGTTATTTTTTGGAAAATATTTTTATTTTTTATTTTAAAAAGAATAGTTTTTTATTTGGTGATTCAGAAATTATTTTCCCAAATTTTAGGTCTTTCGATGATTCTTCACTCTGCCAGTTAGTCCTTATTTTTTGAGAAATGAGTAAAGACGACGATACGATCTCCCATGGATTCTCAAGTTCTTTCGACTTCTGTGAGACCTGTGTTAGTTCCTACGGTACTCATCTGAAGTCCCCAGTAGTTCCTATTAAAACCCCTCTATCTACTTTTTCTCTGAAATTTGACTGTTTTAATATCTCAAGATTATTGGAAGAATATTTCTTCTACCTCGACCGGAACCCGAAACTTTACTCTGAAGCCAAGAAAAAAGCAAAGTTCTTTTTTGGTGATCAATCTTTTGAGCCTTATAATTACTGTAATGAACAACACGGAGAAAGGGCCATCTATGCTCTGCAGGAAGTTTTAAAAGAATTTCGGTCTGGAGGAACTGACAAAGTTTCCGACGTCCATGAGATGATGCTGTATTCCTTCAAAAAGTACATTCATTACTGGTCTTGGACAAATTGTCAGAGTTCCAATTCTTGGGAAAATTGGCTAGCTTTAGGGACTTTTTCTCCCAGGGAGGCCCTCATCTATGAACCAGAAGGAGAGAAAGCTAGTCATTTCTGGTTAATCCTCGAGATTGCAGCAAATGGAAATGATTGGTTTCTAAACTCAGCTAAGGATTTCTTTTCGGTGAGTTTTTGAAGAAGTTTAATGACTACAGTATCTTCGTGATTTTTTAGAAACAGTCAGTGGAGGTTCGGAACTTCATCATCGATTCTCTTCTGAAGAGGGAGAGGACCATCTCTGTCTTCGATCTCTTCCAGAAACCAGTTCCTCCAGAGAGTCCCTGGGGATTTGATATTGTCGATCATCTCCCGACTGAGGTGGTCTTCAGGATTTTCGGGCACCTCGACGGGAGATCCTTGTTCTCCTGTGCTGCTGTCAACAGAAAGTGGAGAGCAATAGCTTTTGAACCTAGGTTCTGGAAACAGATCAATGAAGTCGAATTCCATGGAGTTAATCTTCCTGATCCTGTCTACAAATGGAGACCCCCTAAATCTCTCCCCGAAATCGGCTGGAAGGTCCCCCACGGGACTAATTTCTCGATATCCCAGGCCTACTCCTTCCCTCTTCCCTATTACTGTAGATCGACGATTATGTATAAGTCAGATTTGGACTATTTCGGGATCAACTACCAGAACAGTCTCCTGAATGACGAAAGAACCCGAGAACTTTCCAAGTGGCTCCGGTACCAAACGATTAAAAACAACTGGGAGAAGGCGAGAGAGACAAACGTCTCCGTTTTCGAAATCCCTTCTGTTGCTAGTATTACTGCAGCAGAATTCAAAAATAAACTGTTACTCTTTGGGACGTCAGATGGATCTATCGGATGTTACTCGACTGAAACCGCTTCCAGGAAATTCTATTACGACTTTGCTCATCTTCAAGGGATCTGGTCGGTGGCCTTGACTGAGGAGGGCGATCTGGCCTTTGCTGGATCTGCAGATAGCACAATCAGCGTCTGGGACGTAGAACTAGGCCAAAAGTTCATGATACTCTTCGGACATGAGCACATTGTCAGATGTCTAAAAGTCTACGGAAGAAAGTAAATTCTAAAGTTTTAAATTTAGTGATTTCTAATTTATTTCTTTTCAGATTATTTAGCGGTTCTCGTGATTCTAGAATCCTTCTGTGGCCGATAGACGAGGTTATTCTCAAGAGCCATACTCCAACCGTGGTCGCTACTGACTACTTCGTCGAACACCCGGACCGGATCCGGGCCCTCGAGATTAAAGAAAGATTTTTGTTTTCCGGGGGATCCGATGGTCACGTGTTTGTTACTGACATCGGAAAAAAGAAAATCGTTTTCATGTTCAAGAAACATCTAGGAAAAGTGCTGGTTCTTACTGTAAGTGCTTATCTTTGGGATTTTTAAACATTAACCTATCGATGATTACAGTACTCTCCTGAAATCAAGATGCTCGCTACTGGAGGTGAGGACAAGAACATTGTCACCTATGACCTCCTTGAAAAAGGCAAAACCGACTTCATCTGGGGTCACAGCGCTCCTGTCTCCCATCTAGTCTTTACGGAAGCGAGTCTGATCTCTGGGAACGCCAAAGGGGACATCTTCATTCACGATGCCAGACATGGCTGGCCTCTGGCTTTCTTCGACAACCACAAAAGAGGGATAACGGGACTCCATCTGACCCAATTCGGACATCTGATTTCGAGCAGTGACGACGGCAATGTCATCATCTTCGACTTGAAGACCAGAAGGACAGTAGCCACACTGTACGAAGACAACTCCGAGATGAACCATGTGATCTGGTTCAGTGGGGTCAGCGAAACCCAACTGATCATTGTCCATAGGTTCCAGGATTTAAAAAACAGAATTGTCATGCTAGATTATGACTGGCCTTATCCTTAATCCTAGGATCAAAGCATAATTTTTCCACTTTTATCGTAGTATTTAGGACTTACGGATAGTGACTAGGAGAAATTAGTAGCAATCACTATCCAAAATCGATATTGAAAAAACATGATTTCAAACTATTTCCAGTGCTTTCAATAATTATTTTTCTGATTTCAACCTTGGGTCACTTCTTGCCTTTGTCATTCCTCCCATGGGCCTTCATCACTGATATATTGCCATTTATGTAGTGTAAAATTATAAATATAATAAAAGTGAATTTATTTACGTACCTTTGAAGTCCATAGGTGAAATTTGAAGAATGAAAGACGAACTTATGGGAACTTTATTTACATTGACAGCAAGCAAAACAAACGCCAATGATCCTTTTCGTTTTTTACCGGATTCAAACTAAATTCTGTGTATTTTTGAATTTCTCAAAGCTGCTTTAAATCATTTGATTTTTTTACTTTTATCGATGTACTTTATCGTTTGTAGTGCTGATAATTCCCGTTGTTCTATTTTTCAGCAATAATCGATTCGATATCTAAAGACTAGAAGAAACGTTTTCCGTGTGCTTTTCATGTACCTTTGTTAATTTCCCTGAATTAAATTTTTATTTTTCATTATATTTTTTGTTTTTAAAATAATTTATAAAAACAAACAGATTTAAATAGTAATAGTTAATTTGCTACTTTTGACTTTTGGAGGATAATTTTTAAATAAATAATTTTTTCAAATTATCGATTTTAAGCATTTTAGTCATCAAAAATTAGTTTCTTAACTTATTTATTTTTCTGAATATAAAATTACTGTTTGTTAATTTGTAAATTGTTCTTTGTTGCTCTGGATTTTATTCAATTTTGACTACTATGTTTTAAGGCGTTAAATCTTCTACAATGTACACTTTTCACTTACAATACCCACCACAGACAGATCCCACAGGAGAGGATTCAGGAGTCGACACTTCCGGCAAACTCAGAAGTGTTCCGGACACCTGTCTTGTTTGCGGGACCTTGACCAGAGGGATGCACTTCCAAGTGGCCTGTTGCAGAGCTTGTGCGGCATTTTTCAGGCTTGGTTAATTAGTTGTTTAATTAATTTAATTTGGTTTTATTTCAGAAGATCAGTAAAGGCGAAAAAGGTCTACCAATGCCGGAGAGGAAACAGAAACTGCGATCTGACCAATCCCCCCAACGGAAAGCCCATTTGTCGTTTCTGTCGTCTCCAGAAGTGCTACACAGTCGGAATGAGACTTGAGAACTCCACCAATGACGAAATCCCTTCAGTTCATTCCAATACTTACAGTGCAGATTCCTCTAGTTCCGGAAGTCCTCAAAATCCTTCTTTCCTCAGAGTTGTCGAGGGGAATCGGTTGAAAAGAGACGTCGACAAAGTCATCCAGGAAATTAAAGAATTCTTCAAGTTCACCACTCGTGTCGAAGGGATTCATATCCTCTCCGGAGTCCACACTACTCCTTTCCAGCAGCTACAGTACGCTTTTTCAAAGTTCAGAGAAGAAATGAGCCCAAATACAACTATTCAACCCGTCCAGATCTACGACAAATTGATCATGTACCCTTTCCTAGAAGAGTACGCCAAGAAGAGCGCACAGATGATGATGGCCTGTGATCCCTTTATTCATCTGTGTCCTGAGGACAAATTCAGATTATTCAAACACGCTTGGCCCTTGATTCACTATTTAGAGAGGCAATTCTCGTCCTGTGAACTATTTAGCTACGACATAAACGACTACAGATATTTATTGACGGACAAAATAGCTGTCCATGCGGAGAAGACAGAGGTCTACATTGAGGGGATGCCTTCGCAGAAAACTGAAGAACTCATGAAATTCTGCTATCCTCTGAGACAGGGAATGTTGGAGTTGGTTACAATCCCCATGAAACGAATTCATGTGACTCAGTTCGAAATTTGCTACATGATCGGACTGATCATCTTCAACACGACTGAAGTCAAAGATCTTCGAGAAGACACGAAGATAATCGGAGAGGAGGTCGTGGAACAATTCAGCTCCGAACTCCACAACTACT
The DNA here is from genome assembly GCA_009193035.1 of Halicephalobus mephisto. Classification (NCBI taxonomy): domain Eukaryota; kingdom Metazoa; phylum Nematoda; class Chromadorea; order Rhabditida; family Panagrolaimidae; genus Halicephalobus; species Halicephalobus mephisto. The sequence continues at coordinate 151,151 of SWDT01000058.1, forward strand.
ACACTTATGAGTTGAAGATGCCCAACTACGCCTCCAGACACGCCAAGCTGATCAGACTTATCAGCGGATCCCAGCGGATGACAATGAAGATTTCAGAGTACATGATCATGGCCAAGGTATTCGACCTTTTCGTCACTGATATCTACGAGAGCGAATTGGTAGTTTAGAAAAGAAACTGTAAATAATTGAACTATGTTATATTTTTAAATTTTGATGATCTGATCACATTCTGTTACTCAAAATTCCCTATTATTGATCTTCAAGCTGGAAATAGATAATAAACAACTAGAATTCTGGCTTCTAACGAACATCATGCTGCCTTAAGGAAAATGCCAGCTTAACCTTATTCATGGATGTCATTAAAGCTTCCGTTCGGGAGCAAAGGAATAAGTTTCTTTTATTCCTTTGAATTCGACTAAAATGGCATCATTTGTAGTTCTTTTTATATCTGCAACGTCAGTAAAGCTTAGCAACTTTTCTATAAAGATTGAAAACAGTTTGAATTTTTCCAATTTTAATTAAAATCAAAGAATTAACAAAATTAAAAAATTGTTTTGATATTCTCCGAATATGAACTCTGAACACAAGTGAATATAAATAATTCGTTTTTTACAGTAATCAAATTAGCTTGAACATTTTTGAATAATGAAAAATAATAAATCACTTAATTCAGTCACTATTCTAATTCAAAACTATCAACTCCAGAAGTGATCTTGAATAATGTCTGAAACCACAGACGTCCTCCTCATCAGTCACTATCCTAGGAACTTACAGGAGTAATTTTCAGTCGAAAAACAACCCCAACATTAATTTCAAATAACGAGCAAAAAATAAACTTTTCTTCAATTCAGAATACTGTCCGAATTTTCTACTGTAAGTTTTCCATTCCTAAAAATTACTCCAAAAAAATCGAAAAATAGAATTTAATTTATTTTTTACTTTTCGGGTCGTTTTGTACAGCAATAAGAAAATTTAAAATCCCGTAAATGAAATACAAAACCAGGATCTCATGGAATCCATAAAGGCAAATTGAAAAACATGTTCCACATCAGAATTTGAGTATCACCAGGACTTGAAAGACTGGACATGAGCAATTTACAGTTGATTGTCTAGACAATGAACGGATCTCCAGGTTGATGAGACATTGTTGAGCCCGTCGATGACACCGACGAACTCTTCGGTTTCAGATGGATTTTGATTTGGGCTGGGGTTCTGAGAAGTTTTTCGAATTCGTACTGTAATGATTGAAAGTTAGCCAAGTTACAGTAAGAAGTCTTACCAGATGCTGAGTGACGTCCATTTTCATCGGAGGTAACGAGTACTTAGGGTGGAGATAGTCGTTTGGCTTCTGCTGGACGGCGGAGACTAGATTCGTACAACTATTACCGTAATCCCCGTCCATCAATGAGAACTTTCGATGTAAGAATTCCACGGATTGACTAAATTGGCTGAAAAAGAAAGTTTATCTTCCAGTTACAGTAACCCTTGACGAACCTTCCAGAACTAATGCTTTCTAACTCGATGAATTTGGTGTTCCTCCTGGGCGACTTGATCGATGCCATAGGCAGTTCGGTTTTGGAATAAAACATCGTGGAGGATATAGAACACCATCGAGCAAAAAATACAATTAATAAAAGTGTGTACAGGAAGAGAACGCAGATTGTCACTATCAGGAACATTGAGGTTTATTTTTCTACATTTCACTCTGTCTTCTATACTGTAGCTAATGAAACATATAGTACGCTGCAAATAATTAAGGCAATGAAATTAATCAAGAAAGCGAATGGATTTCGACACGACCTTTAATTAATCGAAAAACGGGAATTACGTCAATTGCAAAAGTCAAAAAACAACAGTTGTTAATTTGCGGCTAGTCTTGGATAAACGATGGCTGATTTGGGTTGCTGGAAGCCTCGTGGCAAGTTCAAAAATAAAGAAACAAGAGTGGCAGTCTCGTTTGCAACAAAGACGAATAAGACTGATCAGCTTTCATTTCCAGTGCCTACGCAGAGATTTTTAAAATCCCGAACGCACATTGGAGACAATATAAAACCAATAAAATCTTCCTCGGACCCAACACCAATTTCGAAATATTATCTTCCACATCTTAAACGGGACAAAAGATCAAAAGTACAAAACTTCAGGAATCTGACCATAAAGTTTATTAATATTAAGTACTTTAAGCACCATGTCGAAGCTCTTATTATAACTCTCAATTTCCACAAAGGGCCTTTCATGTCTACATTTATTATTAATAGACAAAACACAAGGAGTTTAAGATGCAACAGTCGTTTTCAGTTGACATGTTCGGGTAATTTAAAGGGGGAGGGAAATACAGTAACGTATAAGTACACTTGAAAGTGAAAGATAAAAGATAAAAATCTAGTTCATTGATTATGCAAATATGCAAGTTGCAAACATGACGACAAATTTTTTGAGTTTTTCGACCTCCGAAACCACGGGACAGACATCACAATTAGAAAGAAGAAAAGAAAGTATCGGATTCCAGGAAGTTCTGAGATCTCCTCGGGATAACAAACGAACTAGACGGGATAAACTAGCGAAAAACCATAAATAATAGGCACAAAAATGCCCACATGACTCGATTACAGTAATGAGAACAAAGATGAACAATAAGTATGTAAAAGTACTGACAACTATCGTAAAAAATCATCAAAAACAAAATTACTAATCTGTTCCGTATTATCAAAATTGGAACTCAGGATTCAAGGTCGAAATTTGGGTTTTTGTGTTAAAAAACATCTGTGGATATTTTCTATTTCAAAAATCTGTTTCATTGAAATTAATATCTGGAATTAGCTAAATTTTTCTAATTCAAAAATGACTCATAAGTTGCGTTTTAACACGAACAATCCAAATTTTGACCTCGAACCCTGAGTTCCAACTTTAAAAATACGAATCACTGATCCTGTTTCGTCATAGGGATTAAATTCCAGCCAAGAATCATCAAACTTTTTTCTAATCCACGGTTGAATTAAAAGTCAGTTATTTTCTGTTAATTTTTATATTTTCAACATTAAACCAGGTTGAAATAAGCATTTATATAAGAATAAAAAATAAATCAATTTTAATGAAAGCAAAACTGAAACAAATGAGTGAAAAAGAAAAGCAAGTTCAAAAATTCTTGAGCAGAATTAGTCTTTTTTGGGGAATAAAATCAAATTGAATTTTTTTAAACTCTGAATTTACATTTGACTTATCACAAATCACTCAAAAATTTAGTCCTGTGATTCCGAAATAGATGACAAAAAATTAAACTTTTTTGACGTCATGTTCACCCTCATATTGAAAGTAAATTGAAAACAATTAAATTAATTTTTCTGTGAAATTCGAAAGAAACTACAGACTAAAGGAAAAGTTCAAAGTAAAGTTAGATTTTTGAACTTTCAAAAAAGGTCAAGGAGAAAGCCTCGGGAAATATGCATCAGCTGGACTTTTTGGATTGCTTTTTCCAGACAACACAACATGATTCCAGCAACCGTGAGAAACTGTGGTTTAGTTTGCAAAGGACATATGGGGGAAGACCACGTGAAAAAACGGTTCAAAATCGAACCACTTGATGTCAAAACTGCAAAAATTGCAAAAATATTTTTAAAATTCACACCAACAAAAATGAGAATTTTTTAAGTATTATGTTTCTCATACAAGTCTTCAACCACAAAATTCCTTAATAAATAAAACCAAAAATGTCGTCAAGCGTTCCCTTTTTATTTGAACAAAATTGAGATCAAAAATTTTTTGTTGAAACCGAACACTATAGTCATTTTTTACCAAACGGAATCAACATAGAGAACCTCTTAAATTTCTGCAAACTAAAGTACATTAAGAAAATAAATGACATGAACATTTGAGTTTTGTGTATGAACTCAATTACGAAAAAAAATAAAAATTTCAAAACAAAATAAAAAAACGTGGATGGTTTCTGATGTTTTTTGAAGAAATTGGAAACAATAAACAAAGTAGAAAAATAAGAATCATTTTCCGAGCTTCCGCCGGTAAGTATCTTCCTGAAATCCGAGTTCGAGGATAAGTCGAAAAGGAAATCAAATCCATGTTACTGGGATACTTTAACGAAAAAGTAAACAGAAATTGGAAAGGATTACAGTAGTTTTAAATATCTTTAATGTTCAGAAATCGATCTTGTACAGATCGATTGAGTCACCAATCTTCCGGTCAGAAGTTTTCAATGAACGAACTGGCAATTGTTTTATTGCTATCGGTCGAGAAAACTAACAACACGGCGATTGATCACACGTCCAATGGCTTTTTGCAGCTGCCTCGGGAAAGCCCTGGAAGTCTCCCTTCGACGACAAAGATCATTCTCTCACCAACTATACGATTTTTCTCCTAGGTTGGATTTGTCAAAATTCTTAAAATCAGTGTTGAGAAATTATTTTTAAGAATTTAATTTTTAAAGTTTTTAGAACTATGAAATGATATTAATGATTCCTTAAAAATTAAAGTTTTTCCATAGTCAACATGTTAAAAAGTTTATAAAATTACACCGCATCTTCACAAAAAACGAAAAATATTCTACGCAAATTTTCTCCTAAATTCTGCAAGTTTTCCGAAAACTTAAATAACATGACAACAAATTAGCTTAGCTTTTTTATTGCCAAAAATTGGAATTTGCAGAATAACCTGGATAACAAAAATAAATTTCATCATCAACTCAAAATTGACCTGAGGAGATGAACAGCTCACTTAAAGCTGAAAATAGAATGACCTGAGCTATTTACATCCAATGGAAAAACACGACGTTGTTCCACTTGTGACTAATTCTGAAACAAAAGAGAGCTTTGGTCTTTCCTCCGAGACTCTTCCAGAAAACCAAATTCCACGGTCAAAAAGCAATGAAAGGAAATGGTCAAATGTGGTCTGTTTTCTCTCATTTACATAATTAGTGGATTTCGGCGTCAACATCTAAAGACCAAGATTTATACTTTCGAAACCCTGTGGAATTCCTTTCGTCATCCAAGAAGAAAATAATCCCACTTGTAGCCACTGGTCAAGAAGACAAATACAGACGTCATCAAACGACGATTATGAAAGGCCTTTAATCCTTCCACAGCTCTTTCAGAACCTTACTGTAAGACTAAAAAAACTTTCATAACCTCTAAGCTTCTTCATTTCCTCCGAATACTAAACATTCAATCCTTCTACCTATCTGCACTACCAAAAACGGTCAATTTAACCTTTCTACTTTGACTACCCAAAGTGTAACACAAAAGACACATTCATAGACTCAAAAACAATTATGGGATTTTCTCGGAGCCATTTTAAATTGTTTCATTTGTTGATGTTCTGAAAAAACAATAGATATTTTGTAAAAGAATACTGCTACAAAAACGTAAAAATGAATAGTCTATATTGTTTTCGAAAAGGAACACAGAATGCTTGATCCTCGCCAGCTGTTAATGCCGAACGGGAAAGATGATCCATCAAAGTCCCAAAATATAAAGATGCAATTTGTCGGGATCAATCAATAAAAATATACCCGCAGGCGTTCTGTCAAAATTTTTATCGTCAAATCAATCACATAATTAACGTCACAACAGAATAAAGTTACATTGGTGCTCTTGTGCCCAATCTATTCGGGTCCTGACTTGGATAGTAGACTTGGTTGAGATCCACTGAACCATCAGTATTTCTCTTGGGAGCTACATTCGGAACGAAGAGTCTCGGCATTTTTGCAGGACCAGTTGCCGCTTCGGCTTCTTCCTCTGTGATAACCTCAACATGAGGTCGTTTTGAAGGACCGGCTTCATCAAGCGACGGGACGGGTAAGTTCCCAGGAAGATTAGGAATGTCCCTGTATGTCTTTTTCTCGTCATAGCCTTCAAACCGAGTCTGAGCTTGAGGACGACCCCATCGGATACTGAGTTTCTGTCCATTAACCATGGTTTGGTTGAACGACCTTTCTGCCGCTAATTCAGCTCCTTCTCTGGTCAGGAAGTCGATGAAAGCACAGAACTTATTCGGGAGAACATGAATTTGTCGGATTTCCCCGAATTGATAAAAGTGATTTCGCAAATCCTCTTCCGTCACGACTAACTGTCCTTCTCGACCAAGATTACCAACATAGAGAGTAGTAATTGTCTGGTCTGTGGGAACAACCAACTTTGGAGCCGCTTTTGCTCTTGAAAGAAGTTTCTCAGCAACCGGATCGTTAGCTCCGTAATAACGGTCTCGAATATTCTGCAAACTCAACTTATCATCCACAGGTTTCGGGGCTTCATGTCTGAAGTAATCACGTATTAACGAAATCTGAGAACATGAACCAACTTACCTGTAGGGACATTCGTCACCACGTTTACACTCTCCCTTCACAAAAAAGGAACAAATATGAGGGGCATTTCTGGCGTAATAAGGTTCTCTTCCTCGTGAAGTCGCCAACTTCGTCAGCATTTCATTCGTTCCTGCATTAGGAATCAGCGCCAATTCTCCATAGGGTGTGGTACCATCCGTTTCCGCTAGAGCCCTTTCGGCATTCTGAACAAAGTAGTCTCTATTAGCTCCTTGAGTCGGGAATTGCTCTTTGACTTGCAGAGCTTGATCACGAACTTGCACAGGGAGTCCTGCAAGATGATTTCATATATCTATTTCCCATCAAAAGCAAAAACGAACCATATTCAAGATCTAGAAGACACGTTTGGCAGACATTCTTCATCTTGGCACATGTTTGACAGACTTCTGTTTTCTTAAACCGAGCTCCACGACCTGGACACCATCTGAACGAAGTAAACGGGCGATTGCAAACCTTGCATTCGTCACCATACTTGTTCTTTTGCTAAAAAGAGAAAATAAGGTAAAAGCACAAAGAAACAAAGGAAACTTACCATTCGGATATATGGATTAGGGCCGAGACATGTTTCGCACAGGATTGGGAAATCCTGAAAATTCGTGATCAGAAATTACTTTACAGAACGGAAAACTTACTCCGTCTTCCCATTTCTTCCTGTTATAGAGAGATTCCTTGGACATGCTCAAAAGATGCAAAAACTCAACCAAAGTGATGAAGCGGGAACGAAGAAGCAGACGCGGAATGACGAAAACAAAAAATTGTGCAAAAGGACATTTCGCCAACGGAATCGAGTTTCATACTTGTGAAACTTCAATCCCTCAACGTTAAATACTTAGATTACTAGAAAATATTATTATTCTTTGCAAACTGTAAAACGCCTCAACTTCGGCCCTTATAAGATCTTGTATTCTATTGATATTCAAAAATCAATTTTGTCTGAAACAGAGTTCCCCGATGGGTTTTTCCTTAATACCCTTATCTTAGCTGCAATTCTCGGAATATTTTGGGTGAAGATCGTTAGTTACTAGACTATAGTTTAAAATATTCTAAAAACTTACTATATCATTCTACTATTGCAAACACGTACTCTACTATCAGTCTTATTTTTTGTTTTCCGGATCCGGATGTTACCGATCTTTTAAAGCAGTTCCACCTATATAATTATGAATAAAATGCCCTTAGTTCTCATAATTTTATTTTTGATCAAAGACTCTAATTAATAGTCTCACAAGTTAAACTGAAATTTCGTTTTTATTACTACTTTTTAAATTAAACATTGCATTACTATGTACTATCACAACCGTTATTATTACAAATAATACTCATTAATCTATCATCGTATAGGTTTAGTGAAATCCTTTTTTTTCCTGTTTTCATCGTGTTTATGAATTCTAAAACAATTAAATTCATACAATATGAATACGGGGAATAAAAAATAACAAGGAGACCAATCCACAGATATCCTTGCGAATAGGAAATCTGTAAAACTAAAAATTAATAGGAAAAAATTCAACGAAAACAAAAACTATAACTGCAAAGTGATAACTAGGGAGCAATTACGGAGAAAACAGATTGATAGTGATTCAAGTTACTGGAATTCAAAGGAATTATTAGGACCCTTATTCTCAGTTCAATACCATACTGACCAAACTGAATGTTGGAATTACACAATTACTAGAAAATTACGTTTGGACGACAAATAATAATATCAATGGACAACATAATATTCACAGCAAAGAGCTGAACCTCAGTCTTTCAAAAGATCAAAGAAAAAGTGAAATGGAGAGAAATTCCTCAGATTCTTCATTTTTCCGTATTTGGAAGCATCTACAGAAGTTGTATATAATTGGTATTTCTAGAACACCCTCCTCCGGGAGATCAGAGGTGTTTTTGCAATCTCACAGCACATTTAACAAAAAAATACAATTATTTTTGCTATTTCTGATCACATTGAATCTGGCACATCTTATTATTTATTTCATAATTTCAAATTTTAAAAAGTTTCAATGTTTATTCACTCCTTCCTCAATACACTTCATCAAGTGGAAAATTAATTCCTCAGAAAATGGCGGTCCAGCTACTTGAACATTGACGGACATTCCGACTAATTTAGGATCCTATAATAAAGTGGGATTTTTAAATTATATCCAGAAATAAAATAAGAAAGAAACATACACTCATCGAATCCTTGAATAAACGCTCCCAAGGATCATGGGCTTCGTAATGCTTCATATTTTCAATGTCTTCTTCAGTACATGAGCGAACAGGAAGAACTCCAGCAGGGAAATCCAATAGGTTAAAGAGAGTTGTGTATGAAATTGTTGGATAAAGTTTCAAAGGTTCAGGTAGACGATAAGCCAAGCCAGCATTCGGAGGACATAGGATCAAGTCAATGTTTTGTTTCTTCATCTCCTCAATGAATCTTTTACGATAACTTTGGATATCAGCAGACATTTGACGAAGATCAGAAGTAGAAGCAGGTGCGAAAGAAAGCAGTGTACGAGCACGAGGAACAAAACGTCCAACAGTATGAGCAAGAAGCATTCGAATAGAAGAAGGAAGCGTGAATGGACCTAAGACTTCTATATATTCCTTCAGAAGAAGATCCTGAAATCAAATTAAAGCAATAGAATTAATACATAAATTTAAATACCCGAGAAACTGCATCGACAAGATAACCTCCATCTACACTAAGAACTCCGAACATCAGACTGAAAGCAGTGGAGGAATCTGGAGGTTGGAATTCAACAAGATTATAGCCTTGTTCTTTCAAGCAATCTACAGCTTTAAGTACAGCATTCTTGACTGCAGGACAAGGTTCGAACCATCCATCATGAAGATAGTATCCGATAGTCATGTCCTTTTTCCCATTAAGAAAGATCTCTTGACGCCAAGGAACCGGAGGAGCATAAGGATCAGCATTGGGCATTCCATAATCGACTAAATTAGAAAACACATCAACACAAGCTTCAACGGTCTGACCGATTGGACCTTCAGTATCATCTACCAAAGGTCTACCAGGAAGGGAGCTAATACAATCCTTTCGAGAAAGACGAGTACCACCTGGTTTCACTCCGACAGCTCCACAGAAATGAGAAGGAATACGGATAGATCCTCCAACATCGCTTCCGATACCTACGTAAGACATTTTTCCTCCAACCAGAGCTCCTTCGCCCCCTGAACTTCCTCCACAAGTACGTCCTTCGCGATGAGGATTTGTAGTAAGTCCGAATACCGGATTATTACAATGAAACGTTAACAAAGTTTGAGGTACATTCGAAAGACAAAATGGGATAGCACCTGAAGTTGAATCATAGTAAACATCTAAAAAAGAAATAAACCTTTGTTAACAAGTTTCTGAATAGTGATGGAATGTCTTTCAGCTTTCTTATCAGCACGAGTTATGAATCCAAAAGTCAGAGCATAACCTTTGACCATGGTTGATTCTTTCACACTTATGGGAATGCCGAATAATGGAGGACGTTCAAAACCAGCTTCATTAGCATGATTATCCCATTCTTTCGCCATTTTGATAGCATCAAGGACAAAAAAGGTAACAGCATTCAAAGCAATATTATCAAGACAATTTTCCATAACGGAAGCAAGAGCTTGAACACATGTCATTTCTCCATTCTGAAGTTCTTCTATAATAAAATTATTAATTTAAGTGCATAAATAAACAAATATGCCTTTAAATTGATGATACGTCAACGATCGGATTCGATTTTTGATTTCAGAAGGGACAGTTTTCACAAATTCTCTAACAACCTCAAAATTCTTTTCTCTTTCATGACGTACTCGAATAACATCTTTTTGGAGATGGTATTGATTATAGGCGAAAAGAACCATTCGATATACCAAGTAGCAACCATAAGCAAGAATAGCATAGTAGATCGGAGTCCAGAAAGGGATGAAACGAGTGACAATAAATGCGTTGATCAGTATATCAAGGACACCCATCGTTGGAACTAAAAATCGTGCTATTATAAAAAGCGGAAATGGATTTCGTCACAGAAATATTTCGTAGTTAATGTTGTACCTATGGGATATGTGCGATTTAAACATTTAATTAAACTTGGAATGACCTGAAATTTCAAAAACAATCACTGATAGCACGAGAACTTGCTACTAATCAATCAAACTAACGAACAACTGTTACCAATAGTGTAAAAAATAATTGGATCTTGGACCAAAGATTTAACCATCAATCTCTTTTTATTGAGCAAAGAAAACTGTGCATGTTAATGGTCATTAAAACTACATTATTAGGGTAATTCACACAAAATGAGGGATTTTGGAAGTCATAAACTAGAAAAGAATAACTATCAAGGAGTTGTGATCGAATTCTTATAAAAAGTACATTCTTATCAAATTAATTGAGGTTTTGCTTTAAGTACTCAAAAATGGAAATCAAGCAGAAGGTCATTGATTCAATTTCTGACAAAGATTAGCGGAGTTTTATCAAGTTTAATTATCTTTTGGACCATAGTCCTGAAGTAATCGAGTCGGAACTAAGGAAAGCAGTAGGCAATCAAGCTCTCTCTAAGAAGGCAATCGGAAAATGACTCACGGGATTCAGGAAAAAAGACATGGTCACAAAGACAGTCGCAGAGGAGATCGAACTAATTCAAAAATAAAAGAAGAAAGAAAATCCAAGCTCGAAAAAGCTCTGGAGAAATTGAGAAATACAAGCACGTACGTTATTGCTTACCGGACAGAGATTTCCTAACCAAAAGTCTTCCGAATCCTTACGCAGGATTTAAGTCTTGTCAAGGAATACAGTCAATATGCACTAAATAAACTTATTCACAGGCAAAAGGATTATCGAGTCCTGGCATGTCAAACGAGTCTCCAAGAATTTAAGAAGAACAAAGAAAAGCACAAATAAGCTCTAGTTCTTGATGGAACTAGAGCGAAACTACATGCAACCTCAAAAGGATCAATCCATAATATAGGTGACAGGAAATGAACCAGGTCCTAGTGTTCCTATGGAAAATACTTATGACGGCAAGAGAATGCTTTTGATGGCAATGGACTTTGACGGAATCGCTTGGCATTATCTCTGTGAAGAAAATGAAACTATCAATGTTTACCGATATAAGATGATTTTGGAGTGCGAAATCTCCAAATAATTATGCAAGAAATCATTCTACGTGGCAATACTTTTGCATGACAATACAAAACTGCATAAAGCAGAAATAGTTCAAGAATTTTTAAGAGAGGAGAATCACAGAATGGAAACAACTACCCTACTCTCCGAATATATATTGTTGTGACTATGGTTGCTTTGATCCCTTGAAGAGAGGATTACGTGGTGATGCACATGTCAATTGGTCCGGGTTCAAAAATCATCTCAAAGCAGTAATAGGAAAAGGTCAGCGTAAAGGTCATTATTTGGCTATCTAGCGATTTCCAGAGCAATGGAAGTATGTCATTAGATCATAGGGAGAATACATTTAGTTAATATACAATTTCATTTGTGTTGGTATATTGTGAAGAAAATTGTTAATACAAGTTCGTCCCTACATTTGCATGAATTACCCTAATATAATGAAAAATGACTGAAACTTTGTTACATGAGAAGACCAAATTCTGGCTATTACTCATGAAGACAATTGAATTTCTGATTAATCTATAAATCGGCTAAAAAAGTAAAACACTAAAAAGAGTTTGAAGTTCGAGTTTAGATCTCAAGAGAAAAATATAAGTCTGATTACGACATTCTATATATACATTTCACATTTGAAAGCAACTATGAAAGATTTCACTAAAAATACAAAGTGGTATAGAATAACCATTAAAATATCTTAAAAAGTATCGTATCACTCCACTTTCGCACAAACATGCATTCTTATCTACTTTACCTCTCATGTGTCTGCCCAATCCGGATGTCGTTGATCCCTAAAATGATTCTACTGTGTAGGTACAGAAACAAGATATTCTTATTTGCTTCCAATATTCTTGGTTTTAATCATAAATAGAATTTTAGAAAATGGTTTTCAAGAAATAAACAGATGGTCATTGATTCCTCATCTTTTGATCCATTCTACCGCAGAGACTACGCCCGGGGTCGAAAGTCCACTTCGAGAACTACGATGAAAAGTTATCATTAAAGCACAAATCAGCTTTACTCCTTATCATACATTCCCAATTACCGGAACTAGGAGAGCTGTATAAAAGAAAATCCATCAGCAGATCCGGTGGAGATTGAACATCGACTCCTATTGTGTAGACATGTTCTTCAAGCTCTTGGTGCTCGCTGCCGTCGTTGCCACCGCTTCTGGATCCTGCATTTCCTGTATCTGCCAACATGTAATGTTTGTGTGTTTTGATTAAGTCACGACGAATATCTTTAGGAATCCGGCTGCAAACCAATCGGATGCGAAATGGATGGAGGTAGCTTGAGTTGTGGTTACTTCCAGATCAAGGAAGGTTACTACGAGGACTGGTGAGTTGACTACAGTAGTTACTGTAGTAAAGGAGCAATTTTAGTGGTCAACCAGGAAAGAAGAGTGGCGAAAGCACCACAACTGCCTGGAAAAGATGCGCTGAGGATTACAGCTGCTCCGTTACCTGTGTCAATGCCTATATCAAACGCTATGCCTTTGAATGCCCGAACGTCGGAGCATGCGAACGTATGTCTCGTCTACACAACGGAGGACCTTCTGGCTGCAAGTAAGTATCAGTTATATTTTGAACTACTACAACACTTCTTTCAGGTATTCATCTACCCTTACTTACTGGGAAGCCATTCACAAGTGCTGCGGTTGCTCTTAAGCCTTTTTTCCTGCACTTTGTTTTTCTTGTGACTCATAACTTTCATATGGAGAGTAAACATAAAATATAAACATTCTGTGAATAACTGTACATCATATCTCAAGAATGATTAAAAATTTAAAATGGCTATAATTCAGTGAAAACTATACTGATTTTCATTATGGTTTTTTAGAGTCAGATGAACATACGACTTTGTTCGATATGGAAATGATAAACTCAAAAAGTGGCTTTTACAGGAAGAATCAGTATTAAAAAATTAGTCCTTCTCTTGTGAACCAAACTATTAATTTCTAGTATTCTATTCTAAAATCAATTTCCAAAGAAAAGTTTATATATTTGAAAATTATCAATCCCACAGAATCTTTTATTGGAAAATTGTAAAATCACCTAAATTTAACAAAAAGTTACTGAGACGTATTTAATAGTTGCTAAGAGAAAATTGAAATTTGGATGTTTTCTAGCAACAAATCGTGTATACTTTTATGAAGTCACTCCTTTAAGATGAGCTCTCAACAAGTAAGACATTGTAAAAACTGAAGATTCTTATCATTAGATTTGACTGGAGTGAAATTTAATATCTACCTCTGATTTAGGTAATATTACCTAAGAAAACTCCTTTGAGTAGAAATTTACAGGAACACAATATCTGCAAATGATAATGGTAAGTGTGATAAGGATTAAAGTGCAAGAATTGGCCAATGATTTAAATTTTCAGTAAATAACGGATGATTCCTTGTATTTGAGATCTTTAGATAAATTTCCAAATTAAAGAACTCCTCTAATGCCTATTTTTGATCTACGAAAGCTTCTAATATTTGAGGAAGCTGATAAAGCAAAAAGTTGTCAGATATGTTGATTATTTTTCAGTTAGACGCTTTGTGAATATCTTTCAGATTATTTTTTAGTCTTTCTCTATCATTGGTGTTTATTGTAGACTGAGTGAACAACACGTGGTTCTTCAATGACCATTGATTTTATTTTATACTAGCATCGTTGCAGAAGAGTGGAATCTGCTTCTCAGCCAGATAAGAGAGAAACTTTATTCTTTATTGAGTGATTTTAGTTCAGATGCATTTAAAATGAACAAATAGTGCTGGAAGTCAATGTACTTTGAAAATACAAAGAGACATTGAAGTTGTAAATGAAGGGCTACTTTCATACTTTGCTACAAAAGGCCACTCAACTTAGAATACAGATATGTGTCATTTTGTCATATTTTTTAATCAGAAGTAAGGCATTGTGAATTTTACGTATGATTCAAACAGATAAACGAATTCTGAAATGAAAATATGTACAGTATCTTTTTGAATCATTTATCTAAGCCAGTCAGTGAAAAACGAATGAAGAATCTGATTGAAATTCATATTGTCAAAATTATAAGTCGTTAAATAATGGTTATGAGTATCATCGACTGGTGATTAAAATAAAAAGCAATTGAGTAGATGCCAGAATGAAAAAGAAAGAGACGAAACCTAAAAGATTAAAATTTTTCTTTTAAGACTCTCAGGATTATCAGATAGTGCAATTTCGTTCATTGCCTTTTTACAGTGTTTTTGATTGAGAAGAGATTTTAATGCTAATACTGGAAAGATAATTGAAAGTAGAACTTAACTGATCACTGATAAAGTGAAAGAATCATTTTCCACTATTCCTAATGAAAACACATATAGGAGGGGATTGTGATGAAATCAAATAATGTTTCTTTATAGATGAAGTTGCATTTGAATTTGATATGCACAAATATATGATATTAAAAATTATTACCATCGAAACTAAATAAATGGATCGCCATGTTCAATTTCCTAAATGCAGTAGGAAGACGAGATTATTATTACTAAGTACGATGCCATGAATAAAGTAGATTTTCAACCGAGATTTCCAGGACCTCAAGGAAGCTCACTGGATCTTTAACAACTGCGCATAGATTATGAACAAAATCTCCGGAGCCCTTTGATGAAACAAAGTAACCTAAGAACTTTTTACAGATGCTCTTTTCACTATTGCCAATGTGTAATTAGAGAAACATAAAAATGGATTAATGAAATATTATTTTAAAAACGAAATATAGTTTCATTGAGATGTATCAAATTATCAATAACTCCCATTACTCTCAGAGCTTGATTGCTCTTATTTTTGAATCGGCTATTTTAAATATTCTTATTGTCTAGTTTGCTCAAGAAATTTCAGCAGCCATAATTAAGAGATAAGAAATTTCTAAAAGTCGTTCACATATACTAATTAACTTGAACTTTTGTAAAATAAAAAGTAATAAACTTTCTTGCAAGTTTTATGGAGTTGGAAATACAAGTTAAAACGGAAATATCCGTAGAAGATTCAATCGAATGCACATTTTGAAATTAGCTTTCGAACAGTTTATCCATGAAAAAAAGAAATTAAAACAACTCAATACTATATTGAAGTCATTAATGCCTACAGCTCTCTGAGAAAAATCATTCATTCACTGCTCATTATTTATTTGCCTCGAAAACTACTCAATTTAACATATTAATCTTACAAAACTGGAAAAAGCTTAGAAAGCCTCGACGCACATGCGAGGAACGGTGATCTTGTGCTCAGCGTTGGAGCGTTCAACCTTGATGATGTTCTGCTCGCGGAGCTCCTTGAGCATCTTACGAGCGGTGGTGGAAGAACGCTTCAAGCAGAAGTAGTCGACCTTGACGATGCGGCTATCAGAAGGAGCAGATCCCTCAGGGCACTGATCGATGGGCATCTTGGAGAAGCAGACTTTGTGGTGGGTCTCAATCACGTCAGTCTTGCGGATGGGGTCTGAAAAAATGTATTAACTTCCCATTTTGTGGTTTTAATTTCACTAACCGATTTCACGGTCCTCACGGTTCTTGTCCATGGCCTCGTTGATGTCCATTTTGTAGGCTTCCTCCTGTCCTTCTTCGCTGGAATCTTGTTCCAAGGCTTCCAAAGCAGAAGGCTCGCATTCCTCTCCACGGTAGAGGTAGCTCTTGTGGAACTGACGGAGATTCTCGGCTTTTTCATTGTTGTTCATTCTCAACTCGTCGTTTCTGTCACCGTTGTAGTGGCCGCAGACTCCGCATTGGCGGTTCATGTACTCGCTGGCAACTCTGACGATGATGTTGTAGCCGTCGAATCTGACGCTGGCAGCGGTGAAGTCACAGCGGAGTTCATAGATGTCTTCGTTGGCAATCTTGTAGATTCCGTATTGTTCAAAGTCAGATTCAAGGATGATCATTCCGTCAACCTTGACAACCATCTTGTGGTTGGCACGGAAGAGTTCGTAGGTCTTCTTCTGAGTCATGAACTTGATCTTCAAATCATCCTTATCCTGAGTCAATCTCTTGGCCATAAGAGCGAAGCGAGGGCTCTCAGTACAGTCCTTGGCGATGACGGTGTAGCAGGTGGTCATTGGGAGCTTGTAGCTCTTGCCATCGAAAGAGGTGATGTATTGGCCGCGCTTGATGGAGCATTCGGCTTCAGTGTTCTCGGAGTTCCTCAAAAGGTCGTAGAAGTTCTTGGACTTGGATTCGTAGCTAGAAGATTTGGGGAGGTCTTCCCAGCTAAGTTGCAAGTTTCCGCGGGTAGGGACGGAGACAGTCAAGTTGGCTTCATTGTCGTAGACGAAACGGGCCATCAAAGTTTGCTTGGGCTTTCTGGCTTCAGCTTCCAAGAGAGCGCGTTCAGGAATGCGGATGGTGGAAGAGGGGAGAACATTCAGCAACATGTAGAGCTTGTGCATGGTCTGTTCCCATCCAGAGGTCAACTTGTTCTCGACAATCATGATGAAGTCATTGGGCTTGACGACACGAGGAGCGGAGTCAAAGAGCTCATCCTGGCGGAGAGTGCTCTTCTCGACTTCGGTGTTGAGCCATTTCTTCAATTCTTGGATCTTGTTCTGGGAAGGACGGCCGTAGAGGTTCATGTTGATGGTGTTCTTCTTGTCGCTTCCGAATCCAGTTTCCCACTTGGCGACCAAGTGCTGAGTAGGGAATCCAGCAACAACTCCGCGGAGTTCGGGTCTGGCAACGTGAGCGATGGTCTTCCAGCTCCATTCAGTGTCGATGTCAATGTCGGCATTGAGGATGCAGAGGATCTTGCGGTCATCGCAGACGGTCTTCCAGTCGAGCTTAGCGACATGGGGATCGGCGCTCTGGACGGATTCGGCCTGGATAGCAATTTGGAAGAAGTTGTTGAGGCGGCTAGCAGCCATCTTGACCTGGTCACGGATGAGCTTCATCTCTCCATCATCAGAGTAGGTGAACATCTGCTTGGTGTAATCACCGAAGAGGACTTCAAAGTCAGGGATCTGGACGCTGTGGGAGTCAGACTTCTTGGCCAAGATGTCGAGGGAGAGCTTGATGGCCTTGGCGGTACGGGATGTAGGCTGGATCTTGATCTCAAAAGCGTTCTCTCCAGAGAGGAGCCAGTCACCGATGAGCTTCTGGTTGGAAGTAAGAGGACTCTGGTGCCAGTGAGCATCAATGTTGATGTTCATCTGGGTGAAGGGGTCGACGACGCGGACGGCCTTCTCCTTGAGAGGAGCGGTAGTTTCTTCAACGATCAAGGTCTTCTCTTCAGCTTCAACGAAGACTCCGGACTTGACGGGCCAGATTCTGTAGAAAGTGATGGGACGGGATTGGAGGTGGAGGAGGCGGATTTCCTCAGAAGGCATTTTGATTTCAAAATGAGGCATCCAGGATGGGGAGCGGAGCTTGGTGGCGATGTGGAGAGGGAGTCTGAACTGAGCAGAGTGGAAGGTCTTGATACCAGAGGTGAAGAGAGGAGAGAAGACTTCCATCTTGATCACCAAGGTGGTGGCGAACTTGTAATCTCCCTTCATTTGAGCGGAGACGAAGCGGACTTTGTTTCCTTCTTCCTTGTCAGAGAAGGAAAGGCTCAATTGAGAGTCAAGGAGGGAGATGGAGGGCATGCGGACAGTCATCAAGAGAGGAATACCGAAGGTAGTTGGGATCTTGGTCTGCTGCTCGAATCCGTAGGAAGCGGAGTTCCAGCGGAGAGGAATGTTCTTCTTCTCGAGTGGAGAGACGTTGATTCTTCCTTCAATGATGAAAGACTTCAAGAGCTGAGGAAGAGAATCCTCATCGGTCAAGCAGAAGCTGGTGTCCATGTCTTCCCAACGGGTGTAGAGCATGAAAACAGGGGATTCTTGCTTGCTTCTACGGGTGACGATCTTCATCTTGTTGTAGAGATTCTTGAGCATAGTCAATGGGTTGTACTCCTCGACGAGGGAGCGACGGCCACGGGTGACGATTTCATCGAAGCTCTTGCTCTCGATGGAATTGTAGAGTCTTTCAACGAGCTGCTCCAAGTCCTGGGTGTGGATACCGGTCTGGTAGAAGTTCTTCTGCATACGGCCAGTAACGAGCAAGTCCATGGAAGCCATGATTTCCTTGGGAAGGTAGGAGTCGTTGCCGAAGACGGTAGCGAGGTTGAATTGAGTCAGAAGTTCTCTGATCTGACTGGGCTCGACGGAGACGACGCTGGAGAAGAAGTTGGCGGCAGAAGCGTGGGTCTTGTCATCTTCGGTGAAGAGGTTGAAGTGCTTCAAGGTGGAGCGGAGTTTCTGGGCACTGAAATCCACGTAATATATGTAACTATTGTGCAATTACTTACATTTCGCGGTCCTCAACGTGGTGAGCGTTCTCGGCCATCTTGTGGACGAGTTGGGCGACGAAGCTCTTGACGTGTTCGCTGGGCTCGTTGGTGAGCTGAGTCATGATGATGTCCAAAACGGCGCTGTCGGGATTGCTGTGGAGAATCTGGTAAACAGCGTTCATTCTGATTTCAGAGTGTTCATCTTGGTCCTGGAAGAGTGGCAACAAGATTTGCTGGACCTGGCGAGAGTAGTCCTTGCGGAGTTGACGGAGAGCATCGATAGCTTGGATGCGGACAATTCTCTCAAGGTTCTGGTCACGGATGATCTCGTTCAACTGGGAGAGAGAAGATTCCAATCCCATGTTTCCGAGAGTCTTCAAAGCAAGGATTCTGTCAGCGCGGGTGGAAGCGGCGTTGAACATCTTGACGATGTCGTTGACGATCTCCTTCTGGAGGGATTCAGGGCAGTACTTCTTGTTTGTGGAAGAAGTAATGGTCCACTTGTCAGAGTGCTGGCGAGGAGATTCCACACGGCACATGGCGTTGACCATGGCTCCGTAAGTCAAGAAGCAGGTGCGCTTCAAGGTGGTTTGTTCTTGGACGTAGCTGGACTTGCAGAGCTTCATGAGTTCCTGGGTCATGTCGTTGGAGATCAAGCGGAGGTTCATGAGCTTGGAGAGGGTAATGGAAGCCTTCAATGGGGTGATTTCTTTGGCTTGGATCTTCTGATACAAGTGGTCGAGAGTGTTCTTGGTTCCAGCAATAGCAAGGGCGTCGGCGAGGACCTCTTGGACAAATTGCTTGTTGTGGCCTTCGAAGGAGCTGCTGAGGAAGAGTTCGTTGTGGATTTGTTCAATGTCAGCTTTGGAAGCCAAACGGAGGATGGAGACCAACTGGGACAAGTAACGAGTGGAGTGTTCGTCAATGCCTTCAGGAGATTCCTTGTTGGCGCTGGTGGAGTCGACAAGACGCTTCAGGATGTTTTCGACGACGGAAGCAGCGTTGGGCATGCGCATGTAGGGGTTCTCGTTGAGGTAGGTCTCGTCTCCTTCGGTGATGAAGCGTTCCTTGGAGATGTCAAGTTCGTCGCTGTGCATCAAAGTCTGGAGGGACTTGGTGCTGAAGCTCTTCTCCTTGATGTCTTTGCGTTCAACGTTCTTCAAAGTGAGTCTGACGATGGAGTAGGTGATCATCTCGACGCTGTCAGAGTGCATCATGACCTGGCTGTAGCGGGAAACAATGTTGGATCTCTTGACAACGAACTGACGACGGTCTCCCTCGAGGCTGTATTCGTAGATGCTAGAGATTTCCAAAGCAGGCTCGCTCTCGATCATCTTCTGTCCTTCCTTCTTGTTCTCTTCTTCGCTGAGGGATAAGGGATTCTGGGTCTTGGGCTCAGTGAAGCGGAAGTAGTTGTAACGGAGTTCAGGACGGCGACGGCACTGAGTGAAGTCAATGGTCTTGGTGACATTGTATTCAGCGTTGTCTTTGTTGTTGACGGTGACGGTGTAGAAGGACTCACAGTCACCTTCGATGGTGGTCTCGTTAACACGGAATGAGTATCCAGAGTTTTCGGATTCTGGCATCTCAGCGGTCTTGTCAGAGGAGTTCTCAAGCTGGACCTGGAGAGCATTGATGATAGAGCGCTTGATGTTCTCAGAGAAGACGATGTCATCGCTGTGGAACTTGATCTCGGAGATCTTGCCGTTGTTGAAGCTAAAACAGCAAAGATCAGCATTGGCTAAAATGTGAAAGATCCTACCGCATCTGGAAAGGCAAAGCAAGCTTCTCAGCATGCTCAGACTTGATCTCAACGCGTTCAAACTTGTCGAACTTGCGGATCTCGTTGGGGCGATCAAGGTAATCATTCCACTTTCCGAGCTGAGGACGCTCCAATTGGACAATCACAGACTTGTCGGAGACGAAGCTGAGCTGAAAGAGCGAATATGCGATGACAACAACCTACAAGTGTCCAAAAACCAACCTTGACTAAAGCACGAATTCTAGAGGCAGAGTACTGGTCTCCGTTGGAGAGACTAGAGGCAATTTGTCCGTCATATTCGTAAGAATATTCGTGATCAGCTCTGTAGGCCTGCTGGCTACCAGCAGCAATGGCCAAGAGCCCAGCTAGAAGCACGACGCCCTTAGCGAACATGCTGAAAAATTGCTAAATTAAAGATCACAAGAAGCACACTCGGTCGTCAAATATAATCACGAAGAAAAACGTCTGTAATAAGCTTTCAAAGCTTTTATATAGAGGAGCAGAGTTTAGGTTTATGATTGACACTTTGATTCCTTGGAGCCATCGTTATCAGCTGGATGACCCGGCGCCGAGCCGATCGTTATTTTATTTGTTTGATTTTTCTTCTGGATGAATGGCAGGCTAGTGATTCGGCGCATGGCTAGGGGTTAAAGTTCTATTTTTTTCTGTAGAAGTGACAGATGATCGACTGACAAGAATACTGATAGCTAGCAGAGCTATAACTCTTCTAAAATTAGGAAAAGATGTGAATAAAAAATTCAGAATATTTAAATTTTATTTTACTGTTACTTTTGTGTCGGGATTTGTGATGCCATTGAGGTCCTGATGATTGCGGAAACTTCCTTTATGCTTGTAAGTTATTTTTTGCTTTGTTCGTCGATATCATTGGTGTTCTCTGATAAAACTAAAAATAAATCCCAAGAGTTTAAAATACTTTGAATTTCATTTTCCATTGTTTACCTTCACGTCTTTCAACCGCTTGTTTATTAGTATTTTTGTCTATCATTTTCCGGACCTAAATCCATGATACGTAGTATTGGTCTTTCTGCTTTTTTCGAACGGGAACAACAATGACAACCTGTTTTTTTCTACTTTCCTCTTTTTGCAATGTGATCCATAAACTAAACTACCCATTTATCCTTGTTTGCGTTTTAAGCCGTTTTTCTCGATTTTAGATAAGTTTGGTTCTGATTGACACTTTCTAAAAAATGCTCCAATTACATGGCCTGACTTTCGAGTCGTTCGATTTCTCTGTTGCAGAACTGGCCTGTGATTTTTGCTTTTTTCTTTCACTTGGTTTTTTTCCAGCGGCTGAAACAAGTAATCAATGGTGAAATTTCCGTGGCTTGTTTTTTGCTCTTTTCTGTTTTAGAGGAGACATGTCTTGTGAAAATGTTTCTTCGTGATCGTTGGCCAATAATGATTTTTGAAATACATCTCACATGAGCTTTTGCATTTTTGCAGAAATTTATTTTTGGCATTGGCTAATTTCATTTTTATTTATTTTTCTTAAAATAGTCGTGGAATCTGCAATAATCCCTTCGATTTCTAGGACAACAATGAACCCAACATCATGGTCAACTTCCCAGTTTCTCGAATGTCTCCCGAACAGGTCTACTTTCCTGCAAATCCTTTCTGATCTTTTTGTTTTTCTTCCACTTATCAGAAGAACTACGGTGCTTCACGATATCAGAAGTTGTTGGATCGTCTTGAAACATATCTTCATCAAAGGCAAGCATTTTATATTTTTACAGAAAAATATTCAACTTTCCCGTGCAAAAACTTTGACTTTTCACTTTTAGGGTATTACTTTACGGATATTCATCACACTGACCTTCCCAGATTACTTTACTAGGCTGTACTTGTACTCAGGGAACAGAGAACACTTAAAAAGAAAGAAGGTGAATTTCACATGTTTTTGTTTACAGGGTTTTGACCGGTCATATGTAGGATCTCATATTTTGTTGTACTGTGATGGTAATAACAATAAAGTTGTTGTAATGGATTCTAATAAATACTACTGCAAAATAACGGAATTCAACAAGTAGATTTACTAGGATTAAACTCCTTAATATGGCTGATCGAAACGGCAATAATGCCATCGATCCGGGAAAATTGCTGTCTTAGCAAAATTCACCGATTACGTCGTGTTCGTATTTGATAACGTGTTTATTCCAATCCGTTTAATTACTCAAATCTGAAAGAGAGTAAAAGTCGAAATAAACCGAGGAATTAATCCCTTTCGAACAATGACCAAGGTTATCGACCTTCGGATTCATTTTTAATTCGAGTTTAAAAATTTAGGAATACAGATTTGGACTGAGCAATTTGGATTCGAAGATCTAAAAATTGGAATTCAAACTGATGTGATTTTACTGAATGCATATCTGAATTCCATATACGGTTTGCTGACAAAGTCCCTATAACAGAAGATTGTGAAAAAGTGGATTTCTATCGGTAATGAAGGAATTACGCCAAAGCATTGTTACTCGAATTACTGATTTCGAAGTTCCAGATCAAAGTTCGAACTTGTTTAAAATCGAATTTGGGTTCAAAGGTGAAATTTGGACTGAACTACTCTGGCTATGGCAAAGAACTCAACCTCGGAGTCAAAGTAGTTATTCACGAGCCATGTTGACCCTGGAATCCAACATCCCAGACGTAGTTGATGGAATACATTCTGGAAATATAAATTTATCCTCATATATTTCAGACAAAAGATCTGATCATGTAGGCATTCGAGGAAATGACAACATTTTCTTTCATTTTTCGATGTTTGTTGTGATTATCATTAATGTTCTTATCAACAAATTTAAAGTTAGAAACAATCAAACTAGAGTTTTAAATTATAACTGCTTTCTTTTGTGAGAAAAATGAGGAAATTCAAAGGTGTAAATAAATGAAAACTGTTTTACAATCTCGAAAAATCAGCATGAATATCATCATTTTCTTCATTTATTATTCCTTGACTTCAATTATGTGTTGTAGTATGAATCATCAACGTCATTTTTGATTGAGCCAACATTTTTTCCCTGCTTAACTTGATAGTTTTATCGCGTCTAATAATAATGGAATGAAGAACATCATGAACATTTCGAAATGGCGTCACTTTCGAACCTGTATTAAAATTGCTAGTATCTTGAACAATCCGCTGAGTCATTGTCAGATTAGATTCTTTAGTCTCTATAAAACAAACACAATGCTCGATAAATTTCGCTCATTTTGATGGACTACAGTAGACCCTTCGAGTTGAGAGATCTTGGAAATTAGACAAACTTCCTTGTGTTTTTCTTCTTTACTGATGCCGCGTGGCATACTGTGTTGATTTTTAGTTTTCTGAAATCCTTTTTGTGTTACGATTTTTATCCTAAAGCTGTTTCCAAAAAATTTAAAGTAATATTATTCCTAAAATAGGATAATTAAAAATTACAAATTCTTTTTCATTATTGTTTTCTTTAAAGTAATATAGTATTTTATTTATTGTTTAAAAATTAAAAAAGATACAGAATATTCTAAAAAGTTCAAATTTGAGAGTTTTCTAATTTAAAGAATACTTTAGTTTTTAATAATTCTTTATTATCAAGTTCAAGTGACCTTACAGTTTCATTTATCGTTAAAAAAGCAATAAAATTAGTCATTAATTTTGTCTAAACGTAACAACGACCTTTATTTTTTGAGAACAAGCTATATATTTTTTAAAGCAAAATTCTAAAAATTAACAAATTACTTCACAAAATAAAAAACTTGAATGTTAAATTTTTTTAATTTTGTAATTTTTGACAATGAACAAAATCAAAAATTTCTGTAAATCTAGCAAAAAGCACCATGACAATTTATACATCATTCACTGAACTAGAGTAATTTAAAGTTGAACTTACTCTTCAACATCTTATTTGTGTACAGAATTCGTCATTGCTACAACCCGAATATCCACATTTGTGTTCCTTACGTGATTTCCTCTGTTTACTTATTTAATTTTAAAATCGTAGAGCAGCCTAAGAATTTCCAAAACACGGCTTTAAAACCAAAACACAAAAGTGCGATTTCCGTGTTTTGGGTCGATTCTGAAGCGACTAGGGGAAAGACATTAGTCATTTGAATAAATAGATCCAGTTCATTTTTAGGTTCTCCAACCATGATGAAGAAAATCAGGCAGTTTTTCTCGAACAATAATCAAAAAAACAATGGTACGTTTAATTTAGAGTCCAATAGAAATACCAAGTTTCCATTCTCGAAGACTAATTTTCAGATTTAGAAGATTCTTCTGAATTCAAAACAAATTGGAGATCAATCTTCATCATCACGGTAGTGGCCTTTGTGGGGGAAGTACAAGCTGCCGCCTTGACCCCGCAAATTTGGCCCTACATGCAGGAGATCAACCCCTCGCTCTCCGAATCTCTCTACGGTCTTCTCAAAGGGACTTATTCCCTTGGAATTGTAATGTCATCGACCTTCGCTGGGTACATCTCCAACAGACTCAGAAATACTAGTTACGCTATAATCTTCGGGGAACTAATATCGGTTCTCGCGGGGATTGCCTACTTCTGCATTGAAATTGTCCATAACGGCCAGACAGCTTTTCTCATAGTTTTCGAACTGCTTTTCGGGATCTCCGTCGGATCAACTGGAATTTACAAGGCTCATGTGGCAATGGCCTCTAGTGAAAGAGATCGATCCAAGGCTGTAGGGATCGCAACATTTGCTCCTGCCTTGGGCTACCTTGCTGGAGCCCTGATTCAAGCTGCGTTCACGACTATTAAGTATCCTGGATTAAAGCTTATTTTCGGAGCTCACTTGAACCTTTACACCGCTCCGGTCTTACTTAACATGATCCTAAGCATAGGAGCTACAGTACTCCTGGTAACTATGTTCGATGGTAAAATGAGAGTCCCTCCGGCTGAAATAAAAAACACAGAGGAAAATGAAACAGAAGTAGTCCAGATCCCAGAAAAGGTCGAATACGATAAACTTGCTGTGGTACTTATGATGGTGACGAAAATCGTTTTTAGTTTTGCGGGTCTCAATATTTCCGCGTGAGTTAAGGAATTTTTTTTCTAAATACATGATTACGGTGTTCAGTTTGGCTCCAGTTTACATGTTAGCAGCTTTTCAATGGACTTCGAGTCAGTCTGTACTGTACATCTCCATCGTTATGGGATTTGCAGGCTGCTTCTACATCCTTTTTGTCATTTGTTACGCATTCTTCAAATTTGGGGATCGGTAAGGAGGTTTTTGATTCCAAATATAAAAAGTGATTATAGTATCACGCCTCGAATTGCTATCATCGTCGGTCTTGGTGCTTTATTTGCTTTCCACTTGATAACCTTCCCGTGGCCCTTTATTCACAACTCAATCCCCTACAAACACCCTCAAGGACAACCTGCTACTACTCACTTCAACCAGTCCCTCAACTTCCCCGGGTATTCTAACGACTCTCTCGTCGGGTGCAATGTGGAGTATAAATGGTGTGAATCGACACCGGTGACGAATGTCTTCTTGTTCATGATCTCAATGGCGATTTGTGTCGCGATAGGAGTTCCATTAATGAATATCAACGGAGACATCCTATTCAGCAAGATATTAGGTCCCATTAAACAAGGAACTTTGACCGGAACTTATGTGGCTGCAGGTGATGTGCTCAACATTATCGGACCTTTCTTATTGACGTAGGTTTTCAAACAGTAATATACTATTCATTTTTTTATTTCAGAACGGTGTACACCAAATCCGGACCTCGTTACATCTGGCTTTTTGAGGCTATCATCTGCGGTTTTACTTTGGTTCTCTGGGCAGTTCTCTACAGAAGAATGATACCGTACTCCGAGGCCCAATCCAAAAAATTACTACCAGGGTCCAAATCTTCAGTGCCATCTGTTTTAACAGAAGAAATGTAATCTTGATTCACATAAAAGAGGTCAACTTGAGGATATTTCAAAAAGTGCTTCAAATTTCGCTGAAGAACTCTTAGATGAGGTCAACTTTTATGGTTTTGTTTAAATTTTGTCTAATATTGAATTATTTTCATATATATTTGTTGTAATCTATAACGATGCTAAAATTATAAAAATCAATGAGAATGATGAAATTTAAAATAAAATTGAAAAAAATATTGCTTTTTTTAAATGGAATTTAGGTTCGGTTTAATTCATATAAATGATATTAATTATCGATTTTATTGAAAAATAATAGAGACTTTTCTTTGAAAATGAGTCCGATGTTTTATAACTATTGCGATATTCCCGCCAACTGACTTTTAATCGGTCGTTTTCAGAAGGATAAATGACTCAACTGATTTTATCGAAAAAACACACAACGCAGGACAAATTACGAAATTAACAAACGTCATTTCACATCCTGTATCAGCAACAAATTGTCGGAAATTAAAATTTTGCTTCATTAAACATGGATAAATAATTTAATTTTGGATTTTTCTGTCGAAATTCTTTTTAATTTTATCATTTTTAGCATTGAAAAAATCACAATACAATTCTAACAAAAGAGAATTACATCAATCCATACAGTATTCACTGAATTAACTACTTCAAATTCGAACATATTTTTAGGTTACTTTGTAATTTGCTGCTGTAGTGAATTTGTCATAACCATAACGTAAGTCTCCACTTTTGTGTTCTTCCCGTGTTTCTTTGTGTTTATTCAGTTGCTCTCAAACATCATAAACCAGCCTAACGCCTTCAAAAAAACACGGCTTCAACAGTAAGGAAATAAAGTACAAAATCTGTACTTTGGAAAAATGCTGTAGAAATCTGAATATTAGTCATGCTAGCGAACAGACTCAGTTCATTCTAGGTCCTGGATTCACGATGAAAGAGGTTGAGAAATTATTTTCGAAAAGAAATAAAACGATTCCTAGTAAGTTTAATTTGGGTTACTGTAAGACGGCAAGTCTTTATTTACGAAGGTTTGTTTTCAGATTCGGAAGATTCTTCTGAATTCAAAACTAATTGGAGATCAATCTTCGTCATCACGGTAGTGGCCTTCGTGGGGGAAGTACAGACCGCGGCTCTCATCCCCCAGATCTGGCCCTACATGCAGGAGATCAACCCCTCGCTCTCCGAATCTCTTTATGGTCTTCTTCGAGGGACCTGGTCCCTTGGAATTGTAATGTCATCGACCATTGCTGGTTACATCTCCAACAGACTCGGAAACACCAGTTACGCTATAATCTTCGGGGAACTGATGTCGGTTCTCGCGGGGATTGCCTACTTCTGCATTGAAATTGTCCATAACGGCCAGACAGCTTTTCTTATTGTCTTTCAATTCCTTTTCGGGATCTCCGTCGGGGCAACTGGAATCTACAGAGCTCATGTGGCCATGGCCTCGAGCGAAAAGGATAGGTCTAAAGCTGTGGGGGTTTCAATGTTTGCTCCAGCTTTGGGCTACGTTGTCGGAGCTTTGATCCAGACTGGGTTCACAGCCATAAAGTACCCTGGGGTAAAATTCATTTTCGGAGCTCACTTGAATCTCTACACCGCTCCGGTCTTACTTAACATGATCCTAAGCATAGGAGCTACAGTACTCCTGGTAACTATGTTCGATGGTAAAATGAGAGTCCCTCCGGCTGAAATAAAACCCACAGAGGAAAATGAAACAGAAGTAGTCCAGATCCCAGAAAAGGTCGAATACGATAAACTTGCTGTGGTACTCATGATGGTGACGAAAGTGGCCTTCAATTTTGCGGCTCTCAATATTTCCACGTGAGTTGAGAAATCATTTTTGCTCTCAATTTACAATTACGGTATTCAGCTTGGTTCCGGTCTACATGATGGCGGCCTTCGAATGGACCTCGAGCCAGTCCGTACTTTACATGTCTATAGCCATGGGGATTGCAGGGCTTTGTTTCATATTGTTCGTTGTTTGTTATGTGTTCTGCAGACTGGGAGAACAGTAAGAGAACTTCTTCTTCGAAAAATAATAACAATTTCAGTATCTCACCCCGAGTCGCCCTCATCATCAGTATTGCTTCCTTGTTCGCTTTCCACTTAATAACCTTTCAATGGCCCTTTATCAAAAACTCGATGGCTTACAAACACCCTCAAGGACAACCTGCTACTACTCACTTCAACCAATCCCTCAACTTCTCCGGGTATTCTAACGACTCTCTCGTCGGGTGCAATGTGGAGTATAAATGGTGTGAATCGACGCCGGTGACGAATGTCTTCTTGTTCATGATCTCAATGGTCGTCTGTGCTGCCATAGCAATTCCCCTGACTAACATTAATGGAGATATCTTGTTCAGCAAGATATTAGGTCCCATTAAACAAGGAACTTTGACCGGGACTTATGTGGCTGCAGGTGATGTGCTCAACATTATCGGGCCTTTCTTATTGACGTAGGTTTTCAAACAGTAATATACTATTCATTTTTTATTTTAGAACAGTCTACACCAAATCCGGACCTCGCTACATCTGGCTTTTTGAGGCTATTATCTGCGGTCTTACTTTGGTTCTCTGGGTAGTTTTCTACAGAAGAATGATACCGTACTCCGAGGCCCAATCCAAAAAATTAAGAGCAGGATCCAAATCTGCAGTGCCATCTGTTTTAACAGAAAAATTATAATTTTAATCCACATAAAAGAGAAATTCTATTTGATAAAATTCTGAAAAGTGTTTCAAATTCTGTTCATGGGTTTTGAAAAATTCCGTTTTTATGTAACTTTTTCTTAAAATTGAATTATTTTCATTTTTGTATAAATGTTTGTTTTATTGTATATTGATGTTAAAGAAAATATAAAAATTATTAAAAAAAATAGCAGTTTGAAATAAAAGTAAAAAATTAGTTAAATAGGTGTCTGACGGAATTTGAGTCGCTTGCCGGAGGGAACCAGGTTGAGGTCTCGTTTAATTCATGTAAATAAAATTAACGAACAGGATACTTTGCTCGTTTTGGTGTTCTGTTTGTTTGTTTGTGAGTGCCAGAGGCAGTAGTGGGATGAAACCTGAGACTCATTTTTGCCAGTCAGAAATGAAGTCATCAATTTTTGTTTTATTCCAAAACAGCAACAAAAGTTTTAATTTTAAAAAGTAAAACTGTCTCAAAACGATTGTTATTTTTTTAAATTTCTTCATTTTTAATTTTTTCAGAAAATAAACGACTTTTGAGTACACGAGTCTCGAGAGTGAAAGTCGTTTCCTTTTATCTTCTACCCTTACTAAATCTTTTTTCACTGGACTGGATAAAGTTAGGGATAAATTAACTAAATCTCTCGCGCGAATTTCTTCAGTCACCTTGGAAACTGCCGGAGGTTTTTTTCGTTTTTCATCAAAAATGAAATAGAAACGACATTGGTTTTTCAATGCAGCAGTTCTTTGGATAATGGATCTGGCTCTTTTCCGGACAATGAAGCTTGGAGAGAAAATTGTTCAGGATGTTTTCTGAAATTGACATTGGTCGTGTAATTGCCCCCATTTGCGTGTGTTGACATATTCACCAGGATTTTATTTAGATGTCCCTAAGATGACAGAAGTGGAATCAGCGTACGTCCATCAAGTGTATTCTCGTCTGGCTACTTACGCCCCTTCTCATCCGAGTAATCAAGCCTGGCCGAATGTGAAGAAGTTCCTAGAGTGTATTCCTGAAGGAAGTTTGATTCTGGATGTCGGTTGCGGAAGAGCCCAGCACGTCGCAAAGAAATCCATCACTTTCGGGATCGATACTTGTCCAGATATGATTCTCAAAGTAGATAAAAACCCGAGGATGGAGATAGTTCTCGGAAACGCTCTCCAGGTTCCTCTAAAGTGAGTTTCATTTTTTCCATATATGAATACTCTTCTTCAGAGACGACGCTGTCGACGGAGTGCTCTGTGTTTCCGTCCTGCATCACTTGTCAACTTTTGAACGACGGAAAAAGGCGATTCAGGAAATTTGCCGAGTCCTAAAACCAGGCGGACAAGTTATATTTTACGTCTGGGCTTTCGAGCAGCCCAACGGGATCTTCAAGACCCAAGACGTCCTGGTGCCGTTCAATCTCCATGAGATTCCTAAAAGCGGACAATTGCCTTTGATCAAATTCCACAAAGATTCCACCAGAGAAGAACGGATCATCAATGTATGATTTCATTTTTATTTTTTTAAGTAATTTATTTCAGAACTCTATTCCGATCACTATCCCAGAAGAGACGTGTCCTAAATGGTTCAGAAATCTTTTCGGAACCCGGATCTGGAAGCTGCTTCCTGGGAGACAGTCACTGCCCCCGGCCATCCCTGCTTACCTCCAGCAGATAACAGTTGAGAACGTCCAGAACATGATCGTTTCCGGGATCCATCGATGGAGTCCCGCCTTGAGCCGACGACTGATCAACTTGAAAGTGGAGGAGCAACTGGCCCAGGAGCTGAGTTTGAAGATTCTGGAAGAAGCCTATGCCGAAGCCATGAGTACATTGAGAGAAGTCAGCTACTACCGATACTACCACGTCTTCAGAAGAGGAGAACTAGCCGAGCTTCTGACGGACGTGGAGGGCATGGTCGTCTTGGACACTGCTTACGAGAGCGGGAACTGGTGTTTGATGGCTCAGAAGAGGAACCCCAGGAGTCAGAACATTCCCAACATCTCGATCTAATAAAACTGCTCAAATTAGTATTTGATAAAAATTTATTTTATCACTACAAAACTGGTTTTTTTTCAAAATCAACAAAAAATTTACAAATTAAAAAAATAATTCTGTGAATAAAGTAGGAGAACGATGGACACTCACAGATCACCAAAGGATGAAAGCAATCAGGGCAGCGAGGAAGATTCCAAAAGTTCCGGGAAAGAAAACGGCCAAGGCGAACCCGAGGATGAGGCCGCACGCCGCTGCCCGACGAGAGTCCATGTAAATGTCCGGAGTTAGCTGGATCATCTCTATAGGTTTAATCTGAAAATAAACTAAATTATTAAATATATCAAAAACCACGCAAAATTGGAAAAGTTAATCTTTAAAAGTCCCTTATATTCAACTATGCAGAATTTGCTTCTTTTTAAACTTGAGTTCGTATTTTTCGTTCCCAGACTAGTTTTATTAATTTCTGGATCAGCCTAAAAAGGCATCAAGCAACTAAAAAGATTGATTTTTAAAAATCCGAAACCAGAGCGAGTCAAGGGAGAGCAAATGTCGAACAGCTTCCATCTTTTCTGGTTCAGACCCTTCCGACACTTCAAAAAATAACTTTTATGACCTCGAAGTTTCGAAATCACCTGCACATCATGTTTGCCAATTCGAAATTTATATATAGTGTGTGTATTTGATTTCCAGTAAACTTCAATGTGAAAATTAATCCAGTAAATCCATAAATTTAGGAATTAACATTTGCGAATTTTTAATTATTTTTTGAAAAACGAATTATATAGCAGTGATTAATGAAAAAATACAATTAATTGAAAAAGGATTATTGAATTTGACAAAATTGATGTAAAAATAGCGATCCTAAAATGGATAATTGAAGCTGAATAAAAAAGTGAAAAATTTTCGAAATTTTCGATATATAAATTTCCGAAATTTTGTTTTTCTTTCTTCGTCTGGAATAATATTTTGCAAAAATCAAACATATTCAGAATGCTTCTTCTAGAAATTATGTACTCTAAGTCATTCCAAAATTCCAAATCGAAAAAATAATTTCTTTGTTAACTGAAAAATAATGATAGCAATAAAATTTATTCGTCTTCACAGCATCCAGAACAATAAACATTTATTTTTTTATCTTTCCAACTCCAACAATCTTCTAAAAATCACAGATCGCCGAGATCAAGATAGCGAAACACCCAGAGAACGTATCAACCATGAGGTCTCGTGTGTCCAGATACAACGGTTAATCTTCTTGTTCATATGAAATTCGTAGTTCGGAGCACCAGGATCAGTCACAAAGAGACAAAACTCAGAAAGATAAGCCTGTCGTTGACGGAAAGCCCGAGGTTATCAGGAAGCTTCGAAGGAAGGGAGTGTTCAACCCATGATTTTCCGGGACGATAAAAGAAGCACATTGGTTCCGGAGTAGCATCAGTTTTGGTCAAGTTGTGATTTGTATCGAAATGAACAAAATAATTCTCCTTTTTCTGTTGGGGGTTGTTGTCTTCGTGAGTGGTGATCCAGAAGGACCCATCACTCAGGACTTTCAGAATTGGCTAACACAGTAAGTTTAAACCTTCTTAAAAATCCTCAATAATTCTTCCAGGAACGGCTATGGAAACTTGGATTTCGTCAGAGCCGATCTAGGGACGTCAGGAAGTTACGGAGGAAAAACATCTGCCAGTGACCCGATTTCGAAACAGCCGGTCATCTTCATCCATGGTAATTCCGACGCTGCTCTGAGTTACGGATTTACAGCCACCGGATGGACCAACAGCATCAGCTACTTCTTATCCAAAGGGTACACCAGTGCGGAACTCTACGCCACTACCTGGGGAGACGCCAATGCCGCAAATGCAGCGACGAGAACCCACGATTGTGTCATTCTGCCGAGAATAAGGAAGTTCGTCGAAGCTGTCCTTGCTTACACCGGAGCTTCCAAAGTCGACATCATCACTCACTCCATGGGGGTCACAATCGGAAGAAAAATCATCAAAGGCGGAAGTCTCAAAACCAACACTGGCGAGACTTGTGATCTCGGAAGTCCTCTAAGCAGTAATGTCGACACTTTCGTCGGATTATCTGGAGGAAATTACGGTCTCTGTAACTGCGAAGGCGGAGATGCCTTCATTAGCGCTACATGTAATCAACAAGTAAGTAAATCACACAATTTCTTTAACGTTATGTATTCGGGATCTAGAAAACCGTTGTTATTCTTTCATAAACAACACAAAAAAATATATCAATGATAAAACACAATCACAATTGTCGATTTTCGGAAATTAAAAGTCCGAATTTGAGTCAAATTAATCCAAAAACCCAAAATTTCGAAAACTCGACAGTTCTGAACACAACCAACATGTAGTTTTTTTCAGTTACAGTAGGACAACCGATTGATGTGCAGGGATTTTCGTTCTAGGACCGTTCTTTTTGAATTAGTTGCATTTTTAATAGGGTGAATTTTCTCACATAACTTTTTCAGAATGGATTCTGGCCGGGAGATTCTTGCGGATTCAATACCCTTGACTGTGGTCTTAGTCCCTTGCCCTTCCCCTGCAGTGGGGTCGTTTATTCCACCTTCTTGACTGACCTCAACAGCGACACAACCAAGGAAGGCAGCTATGTCTACTCCGCCTGGTCGTTGTGTAAGTTTAACTTTAATTTATTTAAATAAAAAACCATTCCAGCGGATGACGTCGTTTTGTATGAAGACCAAGTATGGGGAAGACCCACTAGTCTCATCCCAACCAGTGACGACAAGAAAGTCTACAACACTTACACACACATGGAAACTAAAGACCTCACCGCTGACGAACAGTACGACATGGTCGTTAGTCACATCGTCTAAAACCATGTAGAGAAAACGAACCTCACAAGAAATTTTTATATATTTGGCTCTGTACTGATTGAATAATTAAATTTAATTTTTATAAAGGCTCATCATTAAGTCCAGATACCTGTAGTTAAAAACAGAACTTGAAAGAGTTAATCCTTCTATCTTCAAATTCCACTTCTGCGACTTGGATAGTTCCCTCTTTCGTCTGGTGAATCCCAGTTCCGTAAGTTAATTTAGAATCAGGAACATGAGCAAGGACTTGGAATTCCTTGTTGATGACGGCAATTCCCCCTTGCATACAGGCGACTGAGCAGATACCGTGAGAGGATTCGAGGGAGTAGTCAACATGCCAGACTCCTCCGAGAAGCTAAGATCAGATAGCATCAGAATCGACTATTAGAATAATACTCACCTCAACTGCTTTCTCAATTTCAATTTTCCCATTCCGGACATTGAATAATCGGTAATTCTGGCCATAGTCTCCAAGAGCAAAGGTCGTCAGGTCTCTTCTTGATATAAAAACAGTTCCGGAATCGTCTACATTCTTCCAAGATAGAGTCGGTTTCTCGTCAGTCACCCGGATATCCCATAAATTGACTAGCCCATCGTCTCCAGCAGTCACGAGGAGATTCTTCTCAAGGAAGTCACAGGACCAAGCAGGACATTCCAGATCCCCGGCCTTCTTCAACCGATGGGCCCTTGTCCGCCACAATTCCTCTTCTCGTTCTCTGTCCAGCACGTACACTCTTCCAGAATCTGAGGTAAAGGCAATTCTGTCTTCGAATATCCGTCCGTCGGTGAAGTAGGGTTCTTCAGGGTGGGAGTACTTCCTGGATTCAAGTGAATCACAGTCGATGAAGAAACATTTCCCATCTGTAGTCACGGCATAAAATAAATTGTTCTCTGGAGAATGGTGGACACGGAAAACTCCGCCTGTGGCTTCTATCCTCGAAACTAGAGTCAGAGTAGAGGAATTAATCACGACGATCTCTCCTATATAAGCTCCAGAGGAATCCTGTTCGTAGCAGGCCACGGCATAGAGACTCTCTCCAGAACTCTGAGGAAAACAGCAGAGGGAACACGGCTTCAAGTTGAGAGCTGAAGATCGGGTCTTCTGAAGACTCATCTGAGGAAGTCCATATATAAAGAAATCGGAAAATCAACTCAGTCCTCTTGGTTACGTCGATTATCAACCAGGAACAAAAAGCCAAACGTGATTCTTCTCAAAAATTCAATTTTCAATTGACACAAATCTTCGAAAAATTGATTTTTTCATATTTTATGATTTTAAAATCCATAAAAGTAATCGATTATATAGTTTTCTGAATACTATTAATGAAAAGTTCTTTTTGTAAAAGTTCATTAAAAGTATTGTTTTTGTGCTCTTGACTGCAGATCTTTAAAAAATTTCATAATTTTACAATTTTCTCAATGACGAAATCAAAAACACACTTAATCAACAATGTTAAAAACTAAGGAAATCATATTTTAAATAATCATAATTCCATTTAAAATTCTTTTTCATCAAAAACAAAGATTTCATAACTTTGATTTTTAACTAGTTTTTTACGTTTTAAAAACAACCACGATATAAAATAAAAATATTATGATGAAAAGAAAAATTATAGTTGGAATCACCTGGACAAAGAGCAATTTACTTGAGATAATATCACTTATCAGTGTTTTTATGCTGCTAGATGTCATAACAGCTTTCTTCTAGATAACTGCTCGCCAAATCACGTACCTATAAAACTTCAAAAAAAATTCTAAAAATTAAAAACCTAAAACTGACAAAACTACTCATCTAATTAGACCAAATTTTTACATTAGTTCATTTCCTCAAAGTCCATATTCTAAAAGTCGCAAGTTACAATTCAAAAAATACAATGTTAGAACTAATACAGTTAGCGAAAGTAATTCATCTACGGGGCACTTGCAACAGAAAAGTCGCTGTCGTCATGGTTTCTTTGCTCGAGAATAGTCAGATATTCTCGGTAGCGTGGATCTGGTTCATCAATGTATCCGTCCAGTCCGTTGTAAACACGTCGTGGTAGGTCTTCAAAAGTCTGCCAGTCACTTTCATCATGGATTTTGACTTTCATGGTACCGGAAGTCGGCAGAATTCTAGACACAGAACCAGGTGGAAGAATTTCGTCAATCAAATTAGAGTACAGTATACCACCAAGTTCGTTCCTAGCAGGTTCAGGGGCATCAACCAGACTTACAGTGTAATATTGACTAGGGATGTTCAACAAGACTTCTGGCATCACGTACAAATCCGCAATGGTCCCGTCATCTTTCAGCGGAGATTTGTTGTAAACCAGTTCTCTGCAGGGATAATCGACACATTTGACCTTCCATCCAGCTTCAGGAACGCATGCAGTAATTTTACCTCGATAATATTGCTGAAAAAACAATTTTAGAATTTTTAAATTACAGATAATTAACCTCAGTTTTCTCATCATAGACAATCACTGGCAGACCAACGACTGCTGCTTCTGGCTTGAGAACTAATGGCTCCAGAAACTCTTTGTCCTTCAGGAGCTTGTTCAAACGATTCTGAATGAAGATAACACGGACAGACATGAACAGATCCCTGACAACAACGGCTTCTGCCTTGGATGCATCAACGATCGTGACGAGTTTCCAATTGAATGTCGTAAAAGCAGACGGTTTAATCATCTTGGTCATGATTGGACGTTCGAGATGAGGCTGGGCCATGAACACACGAATCGCTAATGAAGCTTCATCATCTAGATCCCGATAGATAATGGATTCATTGATGGAATCAGTTGCAGTCTTGCCGACTAAAAAATTAGTTTTAAGAAATTATGATTTAACTTACTAGGATTGAAAACAGCCAAACAAGGTTCGTATGCAGAAAGAATAAAAACATCCACATCGCTACCTTGACGGCATTCATCGAGCGCAGGAAACAGCTTCTGTCCGAGCCAGTCGGGCAAGCGGCAAGTGACACAAAAGGCATATCGGTAGTCATCCAGTCTGAATCTATCAACAAGATAAAAAAGATCGTTACTGACTTCAACTTCGTAACCGTAATCGATGGCAAGAGCTGTGAACCTAGTATATCCCGAATTCGTCCCTCGCTCGACGTTGAGAACTTTGACACGAACATAAACATCATCGTTTTCCATGTGAACAACACCAAAAACACCTGGTTCTGGATCAATAACTTGGTGAGGATAATTGTGGTAATCATCGTTGAAATCCTTGATGAGTTTCTCAAATTTACCGTATTTGAAGCCGAAAGTGAAGCTGAACGAAAGACCATCTTCTTTCCCAACATGGTGAATCCGACCACGAACACAAAGGGGTACCTGCGTGGGCAAATCCACAGCCATCAATTTTAACCGACATTGAATCCCCTGTCTGAAAGTTAAAAATTCTTAAAAGTTTCAAGAAATATATAAACTCACTTTGTCTGGTTATTGATAGTCGGAGAATTGTCATCTTTCACTTTGGAGTTCAAAAAAGTAGCCGTTGGAGCAGCAACTTCAACCATTTTCAAAATCGAAGAATTACAGTTAAAAAAGATTCTAGGAAGATAGTGACGACGGCGAGACAGAAAATCGAAGATATAAATTGGCGAGTGCGAGTCAAGCCCATTCCGAAGGACAAGGCGAACCATAAAGTGGGAAAAACTGGTCAAAATGTTGGAAATTTTTATTTTTACAAAAGTAATTCGTTAAATTTTTAAATTTCTAATAGTTATTGTTTTGTAATAACTTATTATACAAGTAAAACAGTCTGCTGATGATAGGACATCTTGGCTTTAGTTATGATTTCAGTATTCATGAATATATCGATATATCGATATATGACCATTAACCCTCGAGAGTGGATAGAGCGTTTTGTGCCTTGCATACCTCTAATTTAGGCTGTATGACAGGTATTTCTCCTATTTCATAAATCTTATGTAATTTCTTTCGTTTTTATATTAATTTTTTTGTAATTAAAGCACCTTAATATCTCAGTTAAGTAAAGAAAAAATTAATTTAAAAAGGAAAAATTTCAACTGTGAATCAAAGGGACTGTACGACATTTGCTTTTCATTTTTCTTCTTTTCAGTTTTCACTGATTTCGAAATTATTTGTTTTTAAACTAATTTTTCTTACTTAATTAAGATATTAAGTTACTTTAATTACGAAAAAATTAATACAAAAACGAAATAGATAAGATAAATCTTGCAAAAAAGAAGAGCAGCTGTCGTGCAGTCCTAATTTAGAAGTTTCCAGATCCATCTAAGCAAGATATATTTCTAAAATCGTAATTACGAAATCATCAAGGAAAACCAAAACTGTTATATGGCCTACTTTAGTTTCCATAAACTTCTGGAACTTCGTGTCAAGACCATTTCGCAGAAATAATTATTTTTAATTTTAAGAATAGTAACGTTATTTTATCTATCAAAAATTAGAGACTATTTTACTTTCACACTATGTGGGAAATGATCGATTTCAACGGCAAATTTGAAATTCTGCAGAAGATTGGGGATCAATCGAAGAAGATTCGGTTAGGGTTAGGTCCGAAGAGAGCGGTTCTGATTTGAGGGATAATCTGGTTGAAAATCAAATCGAGTCTGGACTCCAGGGTGGAGGAGACCATGATCTTCCCTCCCTTGGCGTACAGCTCGACTCCTCCGGTGATGGTGTCGGGGAGGGGCTGGGGGTCGAGGGTGATCTCCGGCTTAATCCCGCAGGACTTGAACTGCTCTTCGGTCAGAGGTCCGATGAGGGTTTTCACGAGGTCCTCGTCTTCTTTTCTGGAAAAAAGTGAAATTAAATAATGTAAAATGACTCACCTGCATCTGAGGATGACCTTCTCCTCCATCAGCTGCAGAAGACCCTGGAGGATCAACCCCCGCAAAATATGAGGGTACCGGTTCTTGTCAAGGCTGATCTTGCTCAGGTCCTTCCGTGCCTCGTCGAGTACCTCTTTCAGCAGGCTGTCTCTCCGGATGAGGGTGGAGATCCGGGCCTCATTAGCCTTGTTGGATCTGTAGACATTATGAGCGACGTCGACCTGTTTGTGTTTCTTGTCGTAAAATCGGTCGATTTTAGCACATTGTTCCCGGACAATTTTTCTTTTTTCCGCTCGGAACTCTTCCAATCCTTTCAAATCTATTTCTTCGACTTTATCGTCGGCTTCGAAGAGAATGTGGGAGATGATCGGACGGAGAAGAGCCTTCTCAGGGGTGTCGTCGTGAGGCTCCAGATTCTCGAGCTCGAATTCGTCAACAGGTTCTTCCCTAACAAACGACATCTCTGGATAAAACGAAAAACGAAAATAGTCCAGATGCAGAAAAACAAAATACAGGGAGCTCTTGTAATCCGATTTATATTCAAATAAAACCACGACTAAAAACCGACAAAAGCCAATGATCAGTTAATATTTTCCATATAAAAAAGTCCCATCGAGCGGCGTGCAAGTTGACTTTCTTTGATCTCGTGATGCCAAACTTTCCTTTTGAGGTATTATTTCGAAATAGTGACAAAAAATGCTTTTGATAAACATGCGAGTCAACTCTCTCTGATCTTGTGCATGCCAAACTTTCCTGTTAAATGAT
Source organism: Halicephalobus mephisto (assembly GCA_009193035.1). Taxonomy (NCBI): domain Eukaryota; kingdom Metazoa; phylum Nematoda; class Chromadorea; order Rhabditida; family Panagrolaimidae; genus Halicephalobus; species Halicephalobus mephisto. The sequence continues at coordinate 190,607 of SWDT01000058.1, forward strand.
TATTTCGACATCAAGAAAACTGACTTCATTCCTGAAGGCGGGTTCTCCTGACAAGAAAATAAAGAAGAAATCCGCATGTAAAAAACAGAAATTCCAGACACATAATTTGATGAAATTTTTCTTTCATTACAAAGAAATTTTTGAATAAAGTAACATTTAAGAAACAAACATAACAGCATAAAAACATTATAGTAGTTATATGAAATATGCATTGTAAAACTAGTAATAACAAGAAACAAATTGAGAGTGTCACTAGCCTACAGGAGATGGTCTTCCACGACAAACTGGCTTCCCTTAATTGTTTCTAATTAATATGTATTCAAATTGCGAAATTGTCTCAACACGGAAAAATCTCGCGCTTAGTGGTACCGTAGCATTTGGAAGAATTTCATTCATATTTTTTACCTTGTGTGTGATTTCGTAATTTCCCGGAGTCGTTCGCTCATCTATTACTTTCTCCGATGCCTCCTCGTCGGCTTATTATCAACAGCTGTGCTATTTTCACTCTGAATCGGGATGTAGAAGGTATATCTGACCACGAAGTCTCGCGGAAGGAACTAATGCTGGTCTGGAACAAACTCGATCAAGACGAAGCTGCGGCGTTCTTTCGTCATCCGAATGACGCTACAGTTGCCCCAAGATATGGTAAAGGGGTTAAACACAGGACATCTATGGATTTACGGACGATTGGTCAGAAAATCGAAGAAGGTATATATAAACAGTTGGCGGAATTCCTGGATGACTGTCATCTGATGTTCGAGCATGTCTACCATTATTATTCCAATAGATCCACGATTTACAAACAAGCCCTGAATTTGCAGCGTATTTTCGAAGAAGCAGTTCAGCCACTGGTTCATCGGTATGGTTATTGTTGTTCTAAAAAACTATATTACACACCTGTGAATTTTTCCTGTTATCAGAAGAAAGAATGCACGATATCCCCTGGCAAATATTTCTATTACCATCAATTTTTGTCTGGGGATATTCCTGAGTATTATTTCCTCTGTTCCAATTGCTACAATAAGCTGCCAAGTGAAGGACTGGATATCAGCCAGACGAACGAAGATGGGTCCATGTTGATTCCGAAGACGGGCTTCGTCAAAGCATACAACCCCCTTCAGAATCCTGAGCGGTTTGTCTTCTGTGTCTACTGTAAGAAGCGACTCCATGAAGTTTGTGTCCAACATTATTCAGACATTTCTGGCAACTTTGTCTGCAGGGACTGTAGTCAATTTTTTGTTCAACATCCGGAGGACTTTAGCCCACTTGGTAAGTGTTCTTTTGATTATTTGTATGTACAACCAAAGCGATCAGTCTTGGGTAGGTGTTAATTCTGATTATTCGAAAATGCATTAATGATTTCATATATAATCATTAACCTTCCAGACTGAACGAAGCCTTTTTATCCTGTCTAATCTTGATTTAGAGGTTTCTAGATCTATTCAGACAGAACATACTTCTAAAATATCGATTTCGAAATCATTACGAAAAACCGAAATTCTTCTATAGACTGTTTTAGTTTCTAAAAATTCCTAGAAATCCGCATCGAGACTATTTCGTAAAAAGTTCATGTGATTTTTATAATGTAATAATCTTCAGAACTTCCTCAACATCATGTTGCGAATTTCCTTCAATTAAGTGTAAATGCAAAAATGAAGACGCACTCTGGATGGACCGACGACGATGCGATCTATTTCCGGCTTGTCACAAACGCCGAGAAAATAGTGGAATTACAACCTTTGATCAAGGAACTATATTCGCAGCACGAACTTCCGGAAGTTATCCCATACAAGTTGAAAGTTATCTTAGTTTTTCAAATCAGAAACGGTGATCCAGTTTTCTTTTTCGCTCTTAACGTCCAAGAGTATTATCAAGATAATCCTCCCAACAGAAGAACAGTGTACATTGCTTATTTGGATTCTGTGAAGGTTTTCCAACCAAGTTCACTCCGTTCGACGGCCTATCACGAGATTTTGCTCAGTTATTTAGAGTACTGTAAGTTGGCCAAGTTTGAAACAGCTTACATCTGGGCGTGTCCTCCGAATCCTGGTGTTGATTACGTATTTAATTGCCATCCACCAGAGCAGAAGACACCAGGAAAGAAGTTACTCAGAAGTTGGTATGCTTCCATGCTGGACAAAGCAGTAAGTAGAAAAGTAATTCAGAAGTACGGTAATATCCTCGAAAAGGTTTGAATTTTTTATAATATTTAAGTTACTGATGGATGGTTAACTTCCAGGTGACTTCTGATGGCATCGAAAGTCCACATGAACTTCCGTATTTTGAAGGCGATTGTTGGCCGGACATTATCGAAACTTCGATCGAAAAAGCAAAAAAAGAACTTGAAACCGGAATTCCTGAAGACAAGAATCACAAATCGAACAAAAAAACTGGATTGAAAACCCTGCCGGAAGACTTTGGAAATCCAATGGCTAAATTATTAAAGGAAATCAAAAAGAATCAAGACAATTATCTCTACGTTCAGATCCAAGCCGAAACAGAAGTCCCGATCGTTGATAGATCGAAAACTTTCACATGTAACTTCATTGACTCGAGAGAGACCTTCTTGACGTACTGTAGATGTCGTAATTGGGAATTCAGTACACTCAGACATGTGGCGTATTCGACGAAATGTATCTCATTTCATCTTCATCAACTAGCTCCTCAGTTCGTGTGTGACATTTGTGGATCTTCCAGGATCTCATGGCAATGTAACGACGAGAACTGTCCTGATTTTGATCTTTGTAACGACTGCTACGTGAGACAAGGACACTGTCACGAGTTATTAATGTCGACTAATATCTCCTACCGGGATTTTGTCAAGGGCTTTAACCATGCCAGGACGTGCTCACGTGTAAATGGCTGTAGGTTCCATCTCTGTGCTTCGATCAAGAAACAGGCCCGAAATTGTCTGGATTGTCTTCGATGTGGTTCTTGCGAAGTTTTCATCGAGATGAAAAGAAGACTGGATTTCACAAATAGAGTAAGAAGACATGAGGATGAGGAAGTAATTTCCGGTTGCAAAAGAATACGTCGAGATTCCTCAAGATGAATTTTCTGAGTTTTCGCTGGTTTTTTTTTTGACTTATTGCTGCTGTTGGAATCTGGATTCGTTTGGATGAAAATAGATTATTGTTATTGTTATTATTATTATTGAAGATGTATTAATTTTCCATGGACTAAGTTTTATCCCGACATAATCTGAAATTCACAAAGCAGACTTCAAAGTTACGGTGGCAGATTCCAGTTCAACAACTGATTAGATTGAAATGGATGTACGGTAGACATGGATGAGGAAATTGAAGAAAACTGAACATTGAATTGGTTAATTTTGTTTGGTATTTTTTAAATTAAATTTTTATTGATATTTACATAATTAGGAGCTACAACTAAAACTTCCGATGAAATCTAAATCCTTGAGTCTTCTGGACAACTGAAGAGAAAGTTTCAAAAAAAACAAATTTTAAAAATTCTATAAAAGTAAAATAGAATTTATAAATTCAAAATCCATAAAATTTGGATATTCTAGAGCTTCACTAAAAATTTTCCACCATTTTGAATCACTAATCCTTTATTTTATTTTTTAAATGAATTTAGAAGTAATTCTTCAAATCTCTTTTGTATTCTTTTAATCCGTCTTATTAGCTCCTAAAATAGCTTCTGTTACTTTGTATTTCTGGTAAAAAAACAAATATTATTTACAATTTTTTTATTGAAAATTTTTTTTAATCATGACAGAATTATTTTTGATGAATAAAATGTATTTAATCAAAATTATAATCTTCAACAACAAATTTTTTTTTTGAGAAAATTAATTTTTTTAAAGTACTTTGAATTAAAAACAATTTTTTGTTCATTTTTGATTTTTTTATTTTTCTGAAGACAATCGTAATTTTTGAATCCTAGAGATGTCGACAAATTTATTTTTAAAAATCGGGAAGCTCGATATCCGCAAATCCTCCACGAAGCCCGGTGGAGTTCAAAAAAACCAAGTCGCATTTTGTACTTAATGTACTTGATACTTGGGGATCCGGCTCATCCGCCGTCGTGGTGGAGCAAATCCTTCAATCTCCTTCTATATTCGTCGACTTAACGTAAATGATACTATCAAGATCAGAAATAAACGTTATTACGAAATTCTCCAGACAGTAATTTCCAAAAATTTCTAATTAATTAAAATCAAAAAAATAAAATTTTACGTTTGTGTAATTTTTCAAAGATCTAAATCATAATATAAAAAATAAAATTTAAATGTTTACGAAATGATCTCAACACGAATTTCCTAAATTAGAAATATAAAGCAGCTTACGCAATATTTTTGATTTTTCATGTTATTTCGTAACTTTATAGAATTTGAAATTAATTTTTTAGAAAAGTGTTCTTGCTGGATGGATTAGGGGACTTCTAGATCGGGGTATCTGGGGTACATAACCCCCTATCCACTTTCGGAGATTAACACTTGCGTATTACAGTATCCATGGTTATCTAACAAATCAAAATTAATACTACAGTACTCTACCGAAAACAATGTTTGTTTCTATATAAACTCCCCACCCAAGGGACCTTCTTTCAGTGAACCTCATTTCATCAAGACCTAAAAATAAACTTTCCAAAAATACTCAATTTTTTTATTATAAATTTAAATAGTTTTTTACAACCAAAGATATAAGAAAGTTTTAGGAATAATGTACCCGTATATTTAAGGACAAATATTGATATGAATGAGTCGATGAATTGGTTAATCGATTCAGATTTGGAGATTGTCGACGATGATTAAGGACATCGGGGCGACTGTTCTGAGGGCATCGAAGAACTGCTGGCTGTTCTTGACCGTGAAGCCCTTCTTCAATCCGTCTTCGATGTCGATGACGACGTTGGAATGTCCGTTTTTGTGTCCCCCGAGGCATCTGTAAAATAATAAATTAGTCACAATTAATATTTAAATACGATTTATAACTAAAAATAGTGTCTCTATTTTTAATTTCAGTTACAATCGAAAATAATGACTAGATTGAACAACATATTCTCGATTTATGCTATTTTTCGGATTTTTTATTGAAACAAATAACAAAAATCAGCTCCACCAATAATCGTGGATAGTGACTAATTTCAAGTCATTATTCCCAGTCACTATCCATTTCTTATATTTTATAAAATTGAATAGTGACGTGAGTGGAATATTGTTGTTGGAGAATATTAGTCACTTTCAGATTAGAAATCCTAGGAAATGAATGAAACAAACCTTCTGAAGTCAACAGCCCAGTAAATGTCGTTGGAAGCTCTTCCCCAGGTCCTCAGTACGGGATATTTTGCGTTTTCTTGGTCGTCGAAATAAGCGACCCTTAAATCCCTGGTTCTGACGATCTTTGACTTCATCAAAGGGAAAAAGTAACGTTTAATAACGAGGATGTCCTCGGACAGTTCGACATAGTCGTCTTCGTACAGAATAGGCCCGAAATCGTATTTCATTTTCGAATTAAAATTAAGATTTCCTTTCCGAGTGGGATAACTTCCAAAACACCATAGATTTAAATAGAGAAAGCCAGCCCCACCCTCGAAGGACTCCTGGATTAACTGGCATTTTCTGGCTTCTGACGACATACGACTCAGACTCATTTGCGCAAGTTATTGCATTCCTCTGACGTTAGTCCACGGGATTTTTACTGAAATCGCTAAGCAAGCAAATTCTACCCATGGAAAACAATTTAACTTTTGAATAAAAGACTTAAAGCAACTTTCTCAACACGTCACGATTGTAGTGACCAGAGTTTAAAAAATCGTAATTCAGTCACTATTCAAAAAGTCTAACTACAAAAACTTAATTATTTAGTAAAAAACTAAAGCAACTTTTTGAACATATTACACTATTATGGATAGTGACTAAAAGTTAAAAAATTGCAATTCAGTCACTATTCAAAAAGTCTAACTACAAAAACTTAATTATTCAAAAATTTGCTTTAGTTTTTTATTGAATATGTTGTAGTACCAATGATAGTGACTAAAAGTTAAAAAACCGTAATTCAGTCACTATTCAAAAAGTCTAACTATAAAAACTAAACTTTTTGAGCATATCATACTATTATGGATAGTGACTAAAAGTTAAAAAATTGCAATTCAGTCATTATTAAATTATTCTTTATTTTGACTCAAGATGACTGTTATCCTTCCGCATTTTCGAGTATCATCCGATTTCATTGGATAACGATCGTCACTATCCTCTTAAATTTTGTGAAATAATAAACACACAAGCCCAGATAATCCTTTTCCTTTTCTGTCCGAGGCAATCAAGAATAGTATCCAACGTTTTTGAAATTCTTATTTTCAGTCACTATCCTTGGCAGAAAGTGGAAATCATCGAAATGGTTTTTTTTCTTTTTCGAACTTTGTTTTTCTGATCTTAGGTCACACGGGCAATAAAAGCAAAAAAAGAGTACCTTGATGGTCTTCTGAAGTTCTGAAAACTTTTATTACTTTTTTCAATATTATTTCGAAAATAAATTAAAACAAGAAATCATTCATGTTTAATAAAATAATTAAATAAATAAATTTGTCAAAAATAAAAAAATAATAAAAATTAAAAAAAAAATTAATTTATCAAAAATTAAAGAAACTAATTTATTAAAATTAAAAAAAAACTAATTTAATAAAAATTTAAAAAATTAATTTATTGGAAATTTAAAAATTAAATAAAAATGAAAAAAACAAATTGATCAAAAATTAAAAAAACTAATTTATTAAAAAGCATTAAAGTTATTGAAAATTAAAAAAAACGAATTTCAGATGATTTCAATCTTGTTTTTTTTATTTTTCTTTAATCTTGCTTTTATTTTTAATTAAGAATAAAATTAATTTTTTCAAATGTAGTTTTAATGTGACGTATTTTTATCTCGGGTCTACCTGCAATTAATTAATAGTCTTAAAGATCAAAAAAATTAAGAACAAAAACCAATAATTTGCAAAAATATCAGTTTGGAAATTAGTCGATGATTGATTTGCCTGCTCGTGATGACAAATGCGACTTTTATTCCACACGTTTTTCATTTTTAATTTTTGTCCTTGAAATCAGCAGGGGATCTGGCCAAGAAGAGGATTTTTCAAATGTCAAATCACAAAATTCAGGAAAATTTTTGGATTTTTCACAGTTGGAGACCGATTTTGGGACTTTTTAAATTCGATTACAGTAATTTATTCATTGAATTAAGTTTAACCCAGAGGGTTGGATCACGAACTTGATCATCTGAGATCATTCTAGAGTCCTTGTTGAATTTCGAACATTACAAAAAACGAGTATTTTTATTGCTCCAAAACGTCAAACTTAAAGAGGGGTCTTCCGGCCCCGCCTTGGGTCTGTCCTTATAAAATCGGAAACCGTCAAAATTGATTCTACTCCGAGTCTGGAAACATGGCAATCAGAGCCACTCTGTTACTATTACTTCTGGCAACAGTATCGAGTAAGTTATTCATCCGTTAATTTGATGATAAAAATTATTTTTTAATCTTTACGGAAGACAGATTATTTTTCAAAAATATTTGTTTTTAATGTATTTGGAACCGGAAAGTGATTTGGATTAATCCGGCTTCTTCCGTGTCTGGAAATAAAATTAAAAAAGTCGGATAGTGACTGGAATCATCCGAGTCAGTCACTGTCATTTACATGAAGTAATTCTGACTTTTCTAGCTGCTAATCCTTATTTCCGCAAACAGTTTGAAACTATCGTAGTCAAGGACCAGTGCCTCAAGGCATGTATGAACCCAGTGACCGCTCACGGAGAAGAACTTAGTCTTCTTAAAAACGCGGATCTCGGATCGTACTTCGGAAACCACAACCAGACTTGTCGTGTGATTTCCACAGCTCGGGATTGCATCGAGAACTGTCATATCCAGTCAAATCCTTTCAAACTCCAAGTCATGGTCGCTCATTGCAGCAACGAGACTAAAGAAAAAATCGATCAACTTCGATCTTGTTTCGTCCAGAATGGAACCCAGATCCACGGATCTTGTGCTTCAAAATGCGGCAATTACAAAGAAACCAATGATGCTGTTCATCAACTAACGCAATCCATGGGTCCAAACATCAATCCGGAAATAGCTCAGCAGATTTTTGAAAAAAGCAATCAAGCTTGCGGAATTTTCAAATGTATGACGAGATGTAACGTAGAAGAAACAAAAAACGTCTGTGGGGAACAGAAAGCCAACATCCTTCAGAATCTCATCCAGGACATTGTCAATGCCCAGAGATCAGACTTGGAAAGATTAGATATCGTAGAAAAAATGACCAAGAGCAATCCTCCCGAGTGCGACTACATGTACAATCCAGAGGTCGTTTTCAACCAAGTTCGTCCAGAATCCCTCCAGAACATCGATCCTCCGCAGTCCTTCCTCAGTGTAAAAAACCCTCGGAATCCCATCGTCGAAACCCAGATGGCTATTTTCGCGAAACAGATGGAACTTCTGGAAAAACAAGAAAGAGTTCTCGAAAAAGAAAACCACAAACTCGATTTGGAACTTGCTCTTCTGCAACAAAAAGCTCTCCAAAACGAAGGAAGGATTATTTATTGAAAATCCAATTTATAATAAACATTAGTGACATACCTCTGATACAGTGTATTTTGAACGGTGATTGGCAATAGACCGGTGGAAAAATAAAGTTATCTATTGAGAGACAAGGTCGAAGCTACGATGTTTTCTCGTCTTTCGACTTCTTGCTCGAGGAGTTCGTCCAGTCCATGGAGCATCTCGTGGATTTGCCTCGGTTTTGCCTGTAAATTCATTAACTATCGTACTGTCTGTCTTTAGTCGAATTATTCGTCTGTTCAGATTTCAAAATTAGGTACTCAAATCTGACTAAAATCACAACATAGGAAATTACAAACAACAGTGAAACAAAATTATCGTTTTTGAACGAATAAAAAACGGTTTTTCTATCTCCTTGATTAAGTGGTTGCAATCCGCTGATTGAGTATCTACCGTATTATTTACACTATCATAAAAATAAAAAATTTAAAAAAAATAAAAATTTAAAAAAAATTAAAAATTAAAATTATCACAAAGCAATCTCAACACGAATTTTCAGAATTTTCCGGCTGAGATCCAAGTTTGTAGAATTGTGCAAATGTAAAATTTCAAAGTTCTGTATAATAATCATATTATTAAAGAAATCGAAAATGAACCTTTTTATAAAATTGTTTTGAAGTACATTACAGGAAATTATAGCGTTTTTGACATTTTTGATTTTTCATGCTATTTCGTAACTTTATAGAATTTGAAATTAATTTTTTAGAAAAGTGTTCTTGTTGGATGGATTAGGGGACTTCTAGATCGGGGTATCTGGGGTACATAACCCCCTATTCACTTTCGGAGATTAACACTTGTGTATTACAGTATCCATGGTTATCTAACAAATCAAAATTAATACTACAGTACTCTACCGAAAACAATCTTTGCTTGTTTAATAAAGTTTACAACTTACATCAAACTCCTTGGCGACAATCTGGAGTAACTTGGAGACTTTCATCTCCTTGCTTCCGAACCAGACAGTCACGTCACTAGCCCCCTTGACTCTGGTCCCGATTTTGTGGATTTTCTTCATCCTGTCGTGGAGTACATTGAAGAGCATTCCGGAGAGAACGACGCCAAAAATAAGATACAAGAACATCGGAATCATCTTCCCCCACGTCCTCGGGGTGGGGTACTCGTCTCCGAACCCTACTGTAGCGAAACTAACAACACTAAAATAAAGATTCCTAAGAGTGAACTGCTTTGGATTCTCGTCTTCTGGATAAATCAGACATCCAAACATGTAGATTACGAAATAAAGAATGAGAACGATTTTCAGAGGAAGTGTGGCGTCTCCCATCGGTCTTCTGATGTTCTGAAGAGAAAAAGTAAATTTACATTTTTAAAAATAACACCATACTCCTCCGAAACAGATCCTTATCATCCAGAAAGCCTTCGTCAAATGTTTGCTTAAGTTGCCGATGACAACGAGGCACAACGGAACCCCGAGGGTACTGTAAACCAAACAGAAACATCTTGCTTCAGTCGTGGTCGGACTAATATTACCGTAGCCTGGAATTTTATTTTTATCATTAAGAAATAAATCAACTTGTCTTCTGAGGAATGTTTTAACATTAATTTTTATCCCTTGAATATCCATCTATATTCTGATATGCAACTATTAATCCTGGAAGATGGATAAAGGCTTTATACTTCATAAAATTCTAATTTAGAAGTCTAAATCCATCTAAAAAAATATATTTTGAAAATATTAGTTTCGAGATTCTGTAAAATCAAAAACCAATGATTAGCAAAAAAATTATGTACATGTTTTCTGAAATGAAGTCTAACTGAATGGGATGAACATGTAAGAGTTTGTGATCACGGTTTTCACGCTATTTGATTCTAACTAAATAAAATCAATCGTAAGATTGCATTCCAACAGAAGATTGAATATAACTGAATGTAATCAACGTGTTTGGAACATGTTTCCAGTTAAAAAGATACTAGTACGTTGATTACACTCAGTTACAATCAATCTTCTGTTGAATTGCAATCTTACGATCGATTGTATTCAGTTAGAATCAGATAACGTGAAAACCGTGATCACAAACTCTTACATGTTCATCCCATTCAGTTACACTTCATTTCAGAAAACTTATGTTACATAGATTATTTTAGTTTCTCGAAAACATCATAAATTCGTGTCGAGGCCATTTCGTGATAATTTCCATTTTTAATTTTTACAATATTTAAATTTAAATTTACCTATAGTTGACAAAGTAGTAAAGCAGAAAAGCACGACTTCGGTGAAGGTCTCGTTTCCAATTTTCTCATCCAACTGCCTGAAGACAACAGCTCCGAGACCGATGTAAACGATAAAAATCACAAAAATAAGAAATTGAGGTAGGAAAATACGCAATAACTAAATTAAAAAATTAGATTTTAAAGTTGTATGAAATTTGCTCCCCCTATTTCGTAAACTTTGTGTAATTTCTTTTTTTCCTATTTTGGTAGTTGAATTAATTTAAAATCATAGATAAATAGAAAATTCATTTAAAAAAAGAATTTCGAAATCAGCACGAGTCAAAAGGGAACAACTGTCGCTGGGGAGTGAATGCTGTTGCGGAAAGCGAGAAGGCTCTCGGCACGAAGATTCCTGAAACGCAGGGACCTAACTTGTGCATCAATTTGCAGGTGTGATGTCATCTAAAAGTCAAAAAACGAACGACACTGAATCGTCTGAAGTTTTATTTAATTAATTTTGCATCGTCTGGTGCTCGAGTAAAGTGGGGAATCAGAAATCGTACAAGATTAATCAACTACAGAACGCGTCGTATTCCTTTACAAATGCCGCTGGGGAGCAACTCGCACAAAAAACCATAACTTTCAACCTCTGACAAATATAAATCATCATTATTATTTTTTATTTTCCGTCACAAATACTAAATATTTATGAAAAAATGACGATTGTGTCACATTTTAGTTATTTTTCGCAATTGTTACGAGATCGAAAATTACGTTTTTTGTGACTGCCACACGGCCGATTTTAGTAAAATTGAAACTTACTCTTTTGCATAAATTGTCTTCTCGATGTTTCCCGGCAAAAACGGAAAAGTGTCCATTTCCGTGGACAGCGCGAGTGGAAGACATCTCGGACCACTTTTGCGTTTCAAAAAACCACCAGATCAAGGAATAACGGATATCGATCAGAAATCAACATTTGCTTCAAGTGGTTATTTTCGAAATTTGCGCGACTGAAAAAAATAAAAAATCTGTCCGAATAAATTTTTTTGTCCCAAACGGGCATTCATAAATCAGAAGAAATGCGATCACATGGAAATCAATAAAATTATTTTATTTCCTATCGATGTGTACAGTACGTTCTGAAGTAGTTCTGAGAAGATATGATCTTATTTGTAATTCCTTTTTGCCTTTCTTGCCTACGGTCTCCTCGAGGACCCAGGGGCCGTTGAAGTACATCATCTGCTCGTACCTCCTGTGGTCGGGGAAGGGGGCGAAGGCGGTGGTGGTGGGGGACACTGAGATCACATCTGGAGTCATCCGGGAATGCGAGGCTGAAACCAACTCCATCAATATTTAATTTCAAATTTCAAAATAATAACATTATCAAAATTGCAAATTTCCTAATTAATTCTAGTTCAATCAAAAAATTCAAAAATTCGACAGTTTTGAACATCATAAATGTAGTCAAACAACCTTCCCCACGGGGATCTAGATTATTTCTTATACATTTTTGTGATTGTGACATTTCTGTCTGATTTTTGTTTTTTAATTTTAGAGTTAAAATCCCACAAAAAACCACTTTTAATACTGTAATAAAACTCGTAGATTCTGAATCTCAAATTAGAATCAAAAATCAACCTTCGGAATCCAGGATTCTGAAGACTAATTCCGGAGTTTAAAAATATTCCAAATTTTACATAAAAACTTTATTTAAAAAGTTGAAATTTACCTAAAATGAGTTTTAAAATATATAAAAAATATAAATTTATTTAAAATTATTTTTTTTAATTTTTAAATTAAAATTGCAAAAATTGAAACATGAATATCTCATCAAGATTTTTGTAGTTTATTAAATCACGATTAAATTTGCATAAAAGTTTCTAAAATTTCTTTGGAATTTTAAAAATTAATATATAAAATTGAAAATTTTATTTTTTAGGAATTTGTTTCAAAATAATTTTATAAAAAAATTCATTTTTTATTTCCATAATATTGTGATTTTGTAACTTATTCCAAAAATCAAGGATTCTAGAAATTTTTAGATTCTTCTAGAAAATTCCTGTTTAAATAATTTTAAAAAATTTATTTTTTATTTAATTTCAAAAATTGAAAATTCTGGAATTTTAGAAAATTTGTATCCAGATAATCCCGTAAAAGTGGTTATTTTTAATTTTCGTAATAGTGTGATTTCGAAATTAATCTCAAAAACTGAAAATCCCAAAGAATCCTGGAAATTCGTTTCGAAACTATTTTGCAAAAAAAGTTTATTTTCGATTTTTCCAAAATTATGATTTTAAAACGAATATTTGAAACCTCGAATTTTGGTTTTTAATAACTTCCAAAAATTGATATCGAAACTACTTTGCAAAAAAAGTTTATTTTCGATTTTTCCAAAATTATGACTTTTAAATTTAATCCCCTTTGGTATTTTTCGAGATTTTAGAGAAGATTGCCCTAGATGTTCCTTTTTATCCACCCCAAGGGAAGAAAAATGATAATGACTAAAATGGCTCGTAAATCAAAGGAGAAGATAAAAGAGAAAACTTTTTCAAAGAAGACTTACTTGGCCCGTTCCTCCTGCCCCATCTGTACCGCCAGCAGCAATCGCAGTCGATGTACTCGCCGTCGGGGATCGCCCAGTCGGTCCCGTCCTCTGTCCTCCTGAAGTCGTGTAAACTGGAGTATCCGGTCAACAACAGCCACTCCGATATTAATATTTTTAGTTTATCTATACAGTAACCTTCCAGTTCAGATTCTGACATTTCTGGTTTTATTTTTTTCGAAATAATTACAAGATCATTTTTGGGCAATCGGAATATCGTTGGCATCTGAAAAAAATGATTCGAAAAATCCAAAAGTCGTTGCTAAGGAAAATTTTAAGAAAGTGGTCGGCAGAGTTTCCACGTGCTGCCGAAAACAAAGCTCAAGGGAGATTATGACAGCCCGTAAGTAACTCGACTGGCTCGGAAGCTTCATAAGCACTGTTTATAAAGTAAAAACTAAAGTTATAAAAAGAAACGTAAAAATACTAACATGGGAGGGATTTCGAAAATCCCAAATTCTCTGAGACTAAAACAATGTAAAAATTACAGTAATTTAATATTCTTTTTAAAAAAGCAAAAATTTGGTTTTTGACTTTTGGTCCAGATACGGTATTTTTAATGTATTTAATCATTTTTGGTTTTTCAACTTCTCAAATTTCACACATTTCTCCAAGTAATACAAAAACAAAAAACATTCAAAATTAATTAAAAATTACGTCGACAACAGCGAAAATGTCAAAACCAAAATTGAATAGCTTTGGTTTTCTAAAAATTGAATAAAATAACACCAATAATTAGAGAAAAATCAATTTTTAGTTATTATTCAAATAAGTTTTTAGTGGAAAATTAAAAGCAAACTTGGATAGTAACTGAGAATTAACAATTAACTGTCAATAATAGTCACTATCCAAAATTGTTATTAGAGTTATTTTTCTGTATTAAGAACAATAAAAACCCTAAATAACAACTGGATTTAAGTCACTATCCAAATAAGTTTTCAGTGGGAATTTAAAAGCAAACTTGGATAGTAACTGAGAATTAACGATTAACTGACAATAATAGTCACTATCCGAGATTGTTATTAAAGTTATTTTTTCCATCAAGAGTTGATACGAATCTTGAATAGTGACTGCATTAACGTCACTATCCAACACTATTTTTTGACGAAAAATAAACTAGTTTTAATTTTTTTAATTCCCTCGAAAATAGCGATTATGAAAATATTTTTAAAATATTAAAAACCGCTACAAATAAAAAATTTGCATCAAGACTTGAGCATGTCAACTCAATATTTGATTTTCGAACACATCCAGAGTATAGGTGCCGGACAAGTTGACATCCTACACCTGCTGAAAACGAGAGTAACAGAATTGATTAACAATGAGACAAAAAGTAACTCGAGAGTAGTGCAGAGTTCAAGGGAGGCTTCTCACTCACCTGCAAACTATAGATCGTCTTTCGCGATTACATCAAAGATTTCATTTTCCTGTTCAAAGAGGATCATTCTTTGCGTAGCTCAATTTCAGCACGGGACAAAGTGGAAAACTCGGTCCAGCGGTCAGAACATTCTCTCGATGACCACGGCCGGGTTTACAAGGATGAGTCGAGGCAAAACAGACAATGGGACGGTCTTGTTCCAAAAATTTAAAAATCTTAATAATCTGAAGAAAAGAAAAGTCCTATTTCCAAGGCCGAAGAAACAAAAATTTAAATTTATTGGAAAATATAAAATCTCAATTCGAACGGAAAATTAAAATTCCCTTCCAATCATGTGTTGTCATAATTTTACGGTTTCGGGAAGGAATAAATACATTGACAAACATTTCAGGAAGAATGATGTTCGGACATGCTTATCATTTTGACACGAGGAAAGCCAAATTTTCCGCCGTAATGTGGTGACTGCATGAAGGACAACCACTCAAATCGCGTTTTTGAGTTTTCCATGACGTGCAAACATAAATCGAACCACGGAAATCGGATTAGTTTTTTGCGCAGCCCCGGGACTACTTTTTGCACGGTAGACTTGGTTTATCGTCCCCAGAATTTATGGCATTTAATTAAAGACGGAATTTTCCCTGGTAGTGCAGTGGTTAGTATTCGTGACTGTCGTTTTCGAGAGTCAAGTTCGATTCCTGGCCGAAACATTCTGGAAGTGACTTTTTACGACATGTCGGTCATATAAAAGACTTTTTTACATTTTTGCATATAAACAGACTTCTCCAGTGCGGAATAAACACCAAAATGAAGAACTGGCAATGATAGACAAAAGAAAAATTCGACGGGAATTAGCAAAGCGTGAGCAACGCCAAAAGGATTTATTCAATCATTCGACTTTAAAGAGTGAACTCGACGCTTTTTTATTTCTTTCAAATTCCAATTTTAATTATTTTTGTTGGATGCAGCAAGAAGAGGACGATGTACAAGTTCTGGATTGTGGAGACGAAGCTTTGTTTTTTTATCCGGAAAGAGGAGTCCGAATCGTCCCTATTCATTCCCTTACTTTCTTCGTGGATCTCCCGATTTGTCCCTCAGGCCAGACCTTCTCCAACTGGGACATCAGAGAAAAAATCAAGTCCTTCGCTCATCCACATGAATTGAAGAATTTCAAAGTCGTAGAATCCAGCGATCGTCACATCAAGTTCACTGCTCACGTCTCGAACAGCAGCATCTTAGATGAAGTAAGATCTTGTGTTTTGTCCTTCTAAAACCATTTTAGGTGATTAAAACGTTGAACAATATAACGTTCCGAGCTCCTGGATTCGAATCCCCGCTGAGAGTGAAGGCCAAAATCGGAGGTTGTCAGTTCCCGAAACCAGAAGACTGGAGTAGCTGCTTTAAACTTTCTAATTTTAACCAAACCGAACCCGGACTCCGACCCGACACTATCCATGTCATCGGGTTGCCATATGAATGGTTCGCTGTAAGTTTCCATATATGAATTTCAGAGGAACTTTGTTTTTCAGCCGAATGTGAAAGATGACGTTTCCTCGATCATGATCAAAGTCATGTCACAGTACGGTAAAGTTAGACAGATAGATATCCCACAAGAAGATCCCTACCGATGCGAGATGGAGAAGAGTATATCCGGAACGAAGCTGAACTGGTTCCACGGCAGCTACGTGAGTTTCGAACTTCCTTGATCACCATCTAAGATTCATTTTCAGTCTCCTTTTTTCGAAATGTACGTTCAATACGAAGAATACAAAGGATTCTACAACGCAATGACAAAAATGAGCGGTCATCAGCTTGCGAGGAAAACTGCCAATGGCATTTGGAACGAGTACCAGTACACTATAGAGTTTGACAAGCACGGTCACTTGTCCAACAAGATGGTCATTCAGAGGGAACTGACAAGACGGATGATAATCCAGAAAAAGAAACAAGAAGAAAGAAAAATAAAGGATTTGGAGATAATCAGCCAAAAGTCCACGGTCGAAGCGGAACGGAATGCTCTTGAATCGAAAGTCAAAGCTGAAATAGAACGATCTGAGGTTCAATTTTATTTTTTAGTTTAATTAATTTTGTTATTTCAGAAACAAAGAATCCTTGACGAACAATATTTAAGAAAAAAATTAAAAAACAAAAAAAGACAACAAACAGTCCAAAGAATCCGAGAATCTGAAAATCTTCTAAAATTCTTACTTGTCGACGAGGTAATTAGAATAGAATGGGAAAAAGAGCAGAAGAAGAACCCTACTGACAAGATTCGGGAGTACCTTAAATCGAGAAAACTTCCTGAAGAAAACAGCTTGAGGAGGAGACTGATGCAGAAAAGAGAAATCGAACTCCGATCTGGCATGGCCAAGAAAAGATTTGATCCTTCCACTGATAGTAGACCAGGAATGTCAAAACCGGTTTCACTAAATCATTGTTCCGCCGAAGCCATCAAGGAAGAACTAATGCAGTTTGAACTCACTCCTCACCAACAAAGACAACAGATGTACAGAGGAATGAAAACAAGAAGGGAGATGCTCTTGAAACAAGTGGGTAATCGGCTCAAGAAATACCGGACGAAATTCAAGGAAGACCCGGTTTTTGACCGGGAGAGATTACCCGCTCCAGAAGCCAAGCAGCCAATTTCCATCAACATAAAAACCAAGAGTCTAAACGAGCTCCACGAAAAAGTAGTAGATCTTAATTAATGTTGACTTACGGGTGATAAAATTTTAATTGATGAAATTTATCTACAAAACTATTCCAAAGTAATTACACGAAAAAAGAAGATACGGAGATCTTACACCAGGAATTTAATAAAAAGCTTAGTCGAACAGCTTTGTAGAGGAGCAAAAGTGCCCGTAACTATCTTCAGCCAATTTAGGAATGGGAGCCGGATGCCTTGCGGCCTCTTTCTCCGTTAGCGCAAGCTTCGACGATCTTCCTGGTGTGTCCACCGACGTCCTTGTGCTTAGTCTCGGCCTAGAAATCGATCCATCAGTTAGCAATCGAGCACAAAACAAAGACAAACCTGTTCAAGTTTGGTACGGTTCTTTCCGCTTCCACCATGCTTGACGTCCAACTCGCCTCTTTCAGCAAGTTCGGCAATCTGTTCGGCAGACGACATAGTTACAATTCAGCGCAAAGTTGTGAGAAAAGAATAATCTGAAACTTGCGATGCTGTAAACAAGCGCAGTCAGAGAGCTTTTATACGAGGAACGAATGTTTTCTAGAATTATCTCGATCACGCGCATAGTTTCTCCTCGCACAAGCTGCCACTGTCAATCAAAACTGCGACATGCACGTTATATATAGGGCCTCATGAACCATCATGATTCTTAGGCAAACATCATAACAGGCGTAAAAGGAGAAAGAAATGAGAAATAAGCGATGAAGAGAGGCGGTACTTGCAACAGCACGAGACTAAAAAACAAATTCAACAGAGAGACGAACGAGTCGTGTCGAGACACGCTTGCTCGCAGGCAACAATACGGTGGGTCAGTCGCTGCCTTTTCTTTTCTGCATTTGAGTTGACAACAGCTTGCGATTGCAACTACCTATTCATCGTTGTTTCCTGGTGTTTCCTTCAACTTTGATATCCCACCATGCCACCAAAGTTCGACCCAACTGAAATCAAGATCGGTAAGTGTTTTCCTAGTATTTTGAGCGGTTTTTCCGAGGTTTTCATATATGAGATCTTGGTTCCATAGGATTCCTAAATTTCATCCTGCTTTTTCAGTCTACCTCCGTTGCGTCGGTGGTGAAGTCGGAGCTACTTCCGCCCTTGCCCCCAAGGTCGGTCCTCTCGGTTTGTCTCCCAAGAAGATTGGTGAAGACATTGCCAAAGCCACTCAGGATTGGAAGGGACTCAAGGTTACCTGCAAGCTGACCATCCAGAATCGTATTGCCAAGATTGACGTCGTCCCCTCCGCTGCTTCCCTCATCATCAAGGAACTTAAGGAGCCTCCCCGTGACCGCAAGAAGGTCAAGCACAGTAAGTTATTCGGCAAAGGGTCGGGGAACCCTGAGGGGCACCCATCCCCCAGTTCTTTCTTTTCCTGAAGATTGGCTGGTACCATGCCGATTTCTCGTTTTCGGTGTTTATATTGTGGTAACCCGTTTGCTTTCGGTACTGGTATTTGGTCCAAAACGGTCCAAGCCTTTCAGAAGGATAATGCGTCGAGCACGGATTACCTATTTGATTTTTCAGTCAAGCATAATGGCGATGTTTCTCTTGAAGCCATCATCAACATTGCCCGTGTCATGAGACCCCGCTCTATGGCCCGTGCTCTTAACGGTACTGTCAGAGAAATCCTCGGAACTGCTCATTCAGTTGGCTGCTCCGTTTCTGGAAAGCACCCCTCCGCTGTCCTTGAAGGAATCCGTTCTGGTGAAATCGAAATTCCCGAAGAGTAGGTGGTTTTGGTTTTGTTTATGACGGACTGTTGTTTTTAATAAAATTGTTGGATTTTTATTTGCAATGTGTATCTCAACTTCAAAAGGTTGTTTGATTTATTAGAGCTCAGAATAGCTTCGTGATTACAAAATGCGTGAATATCCCGCATCTAGGTAGTAACATCAAAAATACGTCGGAGACCACACCGAGACAGGAAGTCTCGAACAGCGACTACACCGATGGCCCGTAAGGATTATGCGAGGAAAAACAAGGGGCTGGTCTAGGATGTATATAGGTAACAAACTCAATTTGCAAAGTGACACTGTACAATTAGACTGACCGTAGTGATAGATTTTGGTGAAAGTTTGACTAAGACTAAGTGAAGTAATAAGACGGTCGCTTAGGTACAAATCACTGGGATTCGAAAGATTAGGGGCCCAGAATGGAAAGGCAGCGGCGACCCGCGCTCGCTCTCAGAGGACCAAAGCTGGCCTAAACGAGATCTCCTGTGAGTCGCGGTGGTTGACTAGTTAGCGGAGCTGTTTCACTGTGGCCGTGATCAGAAGAGCCGTTTGTAGATGGAGCTGTACTCGAATCGGAGCTGAAATTAATTAATTAAAATCATACTATGAAAATAGTATTTTATGAAGTAGTTTTGACACGAATTTTTGGGATTTTCTAAAAGCATCCAGAACCCTAGATTTCAGGCATCGGCTTCGAAATTACACTATTATGAAAGTAAGGAATGGGAATTACCACGAAGTAGTCTTGACACGAATTTCTAGAAGCTGATAGAAACAATTAGGCTACATGATAACTATTTCGTAATCAATGTTTTGGGACTATGTCCTGTCTGAATGGATTTAGAAACTTTTGAACAGGGATATATGAGGTATAAACCCTTTTGTCCATCCTCCAGAGTTCATGGTTATATATGAAAGTACCAATATATATTTGAAAAATCCTAACATCAAAAATACTGTCTAACAAGGAGTACTTTTTAATTTAAAAAATAGTACTTACTGGTTGCTGAGGAGGGACATGTTGGCACTTTCGCTCTCGGAGGTATTTCTGATTTTGGAAACGTGATCCTTGGCCTTCGGAGAGGACAAGGCACCTAATCCTTTCATTGATTTTCTGCGTTTTCTGAAGACGAAAAATACGATCCAACAAATTACAACAATCAGAATCAGAACAAAGACACCGAAGAAAAGCATAATTATGACGTTATTTAATCCATTGGTTTCTTCCAAAATAGCTTCGTCTCCTTCTCTGTACTCTGTCGAAATCGCTTGATCTGAAAATTAATTTTAAAAATATTACGAAATATAATAATTGCAACAATAGAATTACGGACAGGACAGTTAGTTCTTAAATTTACCTTTGCAGATGGGGCAACATTGACCAGGAACGAACACTTCAATGGAATCGCATGGAGGACATTGAAGTTCGATGCATTCCAGATGCCCTCCGGGTCTGCAGGTACAATTCCTACATTCGTTCGCTTTGAACTCTTCGTTAACAGTAAAAGTATGATTAGCGAAGGAGCAAATGGCTTCAGCTTGAAGATGATCTAAAGCAGGGATTAGGGATCAAGTACAAGAAGCAGAGTATTTCAAAATTTAAAAACATCCATATATGGAAACTCACCAGAACACACTGGACAACATCTTCCTTTTATCATTAGTGGTTTTCCTCGACAATCCTCCTCTGAAGTTGCGCATTTTTCGGTGAAGCAAAGCGGGATTTCTTCTCCTAGAGCGCATCGACAGCTGGTGCACTCGTCCATTCTCCAGGAATCTCCCATCGGTCTTGCGATTCCTTTATTGTCCGTACAGAATCCTGGTTCCTTCAGAGTGGAATTCAATTCAGAACACTTCATACAGCATTTGTTGGATTCATCGAGAACAGGATTATCACAAGGAATCGGAGGACATTGGGTGGCCGTGCAAAGGACGTGTCCAACACGACAAGTGCAGCTCACGCAATCGGCCAGATTCCATGTTTCTCCATCTACGTAGAGTCTTCCGTCTCCAGGACTGTGACAAACTGTTTGTCCATGTTTTGCCAAAGCTGTTGTTGCACTTGGTTCGTCTTCATCCTCGACGGCACAAGAAGGACAACAAGAACCTTTGACAGTTCTCCATTGATCCGGAGGACACGTTTTAGGTCTAGCTGGACAGCTGATTAATGAACAAAATTCAGTACTTTGTTGACAGAAACATTGTCGACAATTTCCATCTGTCCACCATTCTCCAGAATCTCTCTCGATGAACTGATCTCCATCAACAACACTCAGACATTTGTCTTTTTCACTTCTGTCGAGCAACTCCTTCGGCGAAATTTTGAATCTGGCATCGATCTTACTTTTGGCTGAAAATTAAAATCACACTACTATAAAATCCAAAAATAAGTATTCCTAAAAATTGTCTCGACACACATTTCCAGAAGTTTCTAGAAACTCAGCATATGTGATGATTATTTCGCAATTAATCATACTGTTGTGAAAATCATATATGAACTTTTTACGAAATGATCTCGACACGAATGTTTAGAACTCTCTAGAAACTAAAACAGCCTAAAGTTTCGATTTCTTGGGATAATGAGTTCATAATTCTATACTATCTCGAAGTCGATAACTCGGAAGCATCTTCTGCTTGGATAGCTTTAGAAACTTCTGGATCAAGATTACACAGGATAAAAGGTTTTGTTCAGTCTTGAAAGTCAATGGTTATATATGAAATCATTAATCTATTTCCGAAAAATCAGAATTAACACCGAAAAAACATGTTGGAAATCGGTTCTTTTGTTTGTAAAAGTTCGTATGAAGTACAGTAACTAACCTCTACATTTACATACAGGACACCCCAAAGTATTGGTTTCGAATCCATATAGACAGTGTTTGTAGCAGGTTTCTATCGGAGGACACTTGGCGCACTTGCAGACTGGACAACCTCGCTGATCTCGGACATAGCCATGAGCACATTGTCTGAAAATGAAAATTTTTATGAATATTAATTTTGAACTTAGTCTTCGGATAGTACAATGGTAGTACACGTGAATTAAAATTCACGAAACCCGGATTCGATTCCCGACCGAAGACCAGCAGCTAGAAGCCTAGCCCGCAAGCTGCTCGTAGGCTAAAGAAGCCTAGCCCTCTGGATATCTCTCATTAGAAACCCGGTTGACCAAAAACGAGCTAGATGATAAGAAGAAACCCAAGGTCCTAGGAACAGAAGGCTCGCACCTACGGATGAGTTGGATCAAAGGTACAAGGAGTTTAACTTTGGTATTGTTTGTGAACTTTGAATGTGCGATATGGGAATAAATAGAAATAGAAAGTAATTTTGAACTTACTTGTCGCAATTTTCTTCGGTCAATTCCTCGCATTCAGTGGCGTCAGAGTGGACTGTCGGTTCGATCCCTTCGGCACATTTGCATTGGAAACATCCTAATTGGTTCTTTTTCAATCCGTATTCGCATCTTAGAGGACAATGCTCCAGAGAAGGACAGATAATAGGAGGTTCGATCACAGTTGGACCATCGCAAACTGGACAACATTCTCCTGGGACTTTCCTTGGATTAAGACAATCTGTCTTGCAGATCGAAGTGCTGCAGGTCACTTGGAAGTCGTCATTACACGTGCAATTTGTACATTCATCTTTTTGCCAGAATTCTCCGACGGCTCTTTGTCCGTCTTGTTCATCTCTGCATCCGACGCAGACAGGACAACATTCGTTTTCTTTCAGCATCGTGCTGCATTTCTTCTTCGTGTTCGGACAAGTCATTTCCTTGCATTTAATAATTCCACTATGACATTCACATTCGATACATGCTGTTCTGAAGAATTTCTCTCCTTCTGTGTAGGTTCTGTTGGTGTAGGAGTCGAAACATTTGAGAGTTTTCCTGGCAATGGCTCCTTCGATGGAATTTTCGTTCGGACTGACGCATTTGAAGTAGTCGCAGCAGTTGCCGGGACGTCCGTTTCCTTTCTTCGTGATGACAGCGTGGAGTCCAGAAGGACATTGGACGGGCTTACAGAGACCTGGTTTGCATCTGCAATCTGGCTGGATCGGACAACAACCTCCTTCAGGAACATAAGATTGAGGACGGACGGAATCTTCTGGACAAGGCAGATTATCGTCCGGGAAATTACAAACTACTCTTTCGCAATCTTTAGCTATAATAATAATTGAAGTTCATATATGAATTTTATATAAAAATCGAAATTTACCTGGTTCCCGACATTCGTATTCATCGCAACATTGCCCTGGTTTGTCGATGCCCTCAACGACAAGAACCCTTTCGTAACCGGGCAAACAGTTGGTGAAAGCACATTTGTCCGGATCACAAACACAAGTCCCTTTCTTTGGACAACATTCATCGTCGGATTTGGGAACCTGGAGTCGGCTGTCTTCTGGACATTTCGGTTGGAACACCACTGCACATTTCGCTTTCAAGCAAGGCTCTGGCCATCGAACTAAAAGTACAGTCATCATTCGGAAGTCATTATTCAATTTTTAATTGTTTTTTGTTATTTAAGAATTTGAAAGAGATTTTGGATAGTGTCTAAAAACAAGAAAATCGTTCATTTCAGTTATTATTAACTTGATATTATTTTGCTTTGCACTTTTTGGAATCTTATTTCAACAAGACCGCATAGTGTCCAGAATTGCGAAAACAACGGTTGTGTTCCAGTCACTATCCAGATTTGTTTTATAAAATTTATTCCAGAAAAGATACTGAATAGTGTTCAAAATTGCAAAAAAATTGTTCCTTTCTATCACTATCCAAGTTTGTTTTCGCAGTTTTTGATGACTTTAAAGTTCATTGGAAGAGATTTAGATAATGTCCAAAATTGCAGAAAAATCGTTGTTCCCAATCACTATCCAAGTTTGTTATCAAGTTTTCTAACGAAAGTATGGTTGAAGAATGATTGGAATTTTACTTATTTTGAGTTTTTAGTACTATGCATTAGCTAATGGAGCTGTTTTTGAGCCAGTCCCTATCAGCTGCTTCCCTCTTTGTTTTCTCCTCGGACTGTTGACGTTCCTTGGAAGAGATCAGAGTCCGTTGATGCTCTCCACTGGCGCCAGTTGCAAATTGGAAAAGGAGCTGCTGATGAGATCGAACTCCGAGGGTCAGTCTTTCAAAGACTCTCTGGCGCCAGAGTTTTTTCTCAACGAATAAAAATACAAAAATTCAAGTTTCGTGTTACATGGCCAAAACCAACTGGTTTTGTTTGTTTTTTAAGTTCCCGGAAACCTCTAAAAGCCAAGCTTCTGTCGAACTGAAACATGAGACTTTCGACGTCAGCTCCACTTGTGAATTTCGGTGATTTTTAGTCTTAAATTTTGGTAATGGGTAATTTCGGGTAAAATACAAATGCATTGAAATATCCAAGTGCATATAAGAGTGAAATTTCGAAACAACTTATGAGGAAGTAAGTTTACTCAGACCGGACCTTTAAAATGCAAAAATAGCACATTTTATAGGTATTGAAATATTTATTTAAAACATGTGGTCAAATTTTTGATCAATGTTATTTTAGACAGAAAATCAAATAAAAATGAAAAAATTCATATATGAAAAGTTCGAAAATTCAAAAATACTTTTACCGATCGGATTTTTTTTAAAATTATTTTTAATTTTAAACATTTTTCTGTAATTGAATAACATATTTGAATTAATTAATTACTTTTTTTAAATTGTTAGAAATTTTAAAAAATCTATTTTAAATTTTTTGGATTTTTTTGATTTAAAAAATTCAGCAAAAATAAATTTTAATTTTACACTTTAAATCCACTAAAGATGATATATAAATCATGTTGGAAATTTTTATAATAAAAACATCGATTTTCGAAATTTTGTTTTTTTTGGATTTCCTAAGTCCCGAAAAATAAAATCTCACTTATCTATATAAGGCCGACTGAAATCTATTCCCGACCTTTCAGAATTACTGACATTCGAAAAGTTCTCAAATTGCAAAAATACACTCGTCAAAAATACTTTAGTTTCCGGATATATCCTAAAGTGATGTTTGTGATTTCGTTGTCACTCACAGACCAGCTGCTATGAATGATTTCGCGACAAAATGTTAACAGAAACAAGTTCAATGACAGTTGTTCTTTTACGTGATTGTTGCGAAAAAGCAAGTTAAAAAAAGTTTAATCAAGTTTGGAATAGGTGTCAAAATCGAAATTCTCTGAAACAAAGCAGTTGCTGATGAGGACGGATCTTTTGATAATGAGTAATGGGTCCTATTGAGCGTTCCTGGTGTGTAATCAATATAAAACGATAAGGAGGAAATTAAGAGCTTCCGAAAAACATGGATCCTAGATTTCCCGGGAGTAAAAGCGATAAGGAAAGAATTTTATATCATAAAAAAGTAAAAAAATGATTTAGAGCATGTTTAAACTTTTATTTCTTTTTAGACTGGATGTTGATATATGAATTTCCGTCTTAGAAGATTTGAAATGTATTGATTAACGTAACTACGTCAAGACAATTTTAATTTTTAAGTAAACAAAAGAGAAACTTACCGGAACACCGTCCAATCTTGTCAGCGCCGTTTGCATGTTTGCAAATAAGAGGATCAGCGCAGATTCCGACTCCAGGACCACATGTTTCGTTCAAATGTCTCACGCACAGTTGACAGCATCCACAATCATCCAATTTTGTCTCGGAACAAGGTTTCATCAGAGGACATTTTTCCGGACATTCTGGAGGACAATCCGAGATCGACAACGACCCAAATGCCCTTAGGATACCCGCAAACTGGAGTACTAGACAGAAAGTGAATCTGGATCTCATGTCGTCAATTAAATAAAATAATTAAAAAGTGAAAAAAATTATATAAGAGGTAGAAGACGAGAGCTAAATTCTCATTAGCACCTCATGGGGATCACGTTCGGCTTTGATGGAGGGGTCGCGGATCGAGGGGACTTCACAGGATGAACACGATGCTTCTAAGCTGATCGAAACTGAAAATGACAATCATTAAGGCAAAAATCCCTAAAATAGTCTCGACACGAATATCATTTAATCTTTAAAAATTCGTTCCAAGACATCTCTGGACTCAAAACTGGTCGAAGGGGGCTGGAAGGGTATGTATTTGTCTTTTGTCTCGGGAATGTGAAAGGGCGGGTCTTGTGAGTTTTACGGAAGCCTGGGTGAACAAGCAGATCAAACAGCAAAAAATACATCATTTATCGAATAAAGTATTTTTTAATAAAAATATCATTTATCGAATAAAATATTTTTAAATAAAAATAAATCATTTATCGAATAAAATATTTTTTAATAAAAATAAATCATTTATCGAATAAAATATTTTTTAATAAAAATAAATCATTTATCGAATAAAGTATTTTTTAATAAAAATAAATCATTTATCGAATAAAGTATTTTTTAATAAAAATATCCATTTTAATATTTAAGTTATAGAAAATTTATTTTTAAAACTATACAATAAAAATTTTCAAAAACGAAAATTTTTGGAAAAAATGGTCTGCACAATAGAATGGCCAAAAAACCACTGGAAAGAAAAATTGACAAAAAACGATTGAAGAAGACAAACTTGGAAAAATTGATCTCAAGGCAACATCGGAATATGTCAACAAAACAGGGGCTCAAA
Source organism: Halicephalobus mephisto (assembly GCA_009193035.1). Taxonomy (NCBI): domain Eukaryota; kingdom Metazoa; phylum Nematoda; class Chromadorea; order Rhabditida; family Panagrolaimidae; genus Halicephalobus; species Halicephalobus mephisto. The sequence continues at coordinate 217,359 of SWDT01000058.1, forward strand.
GAGTAACTATGGGGTAGAAGACAGAAATTAAAAAACAACAGGTCTTCAACGAAATCGGGGTGAATGAGATGCAAATAAGTCTAATGAATTTTTAAATGTTTTTAAATTTACAAAATTTTGTAATTTTTAAAAATACTTTTTTGGAATTTTTGAATTTCTATGTAAAAAATAAATAAAAATAAATTTAATGAATATTTAAATTTACAAAATTCTGTAATTTTTAAATGTTTTTAAATTTACAAAATTCTATAATTTTTAAAAATACTTTTTTGGAATTTTTGAATTTTTATGTAAAAAACGAGTAAAAATAAATCTAATAGATTTTAAATTTTAGAAAAATACTTTTTTTTTAAATTCTAAATTTTAGAAAAATAAAATATTTAAAAATTTCTATATAAAAAATAAATAAAAATAAATTTGATGAATATTTAAATTCTTTAAATTCTATAATTTAAAAAATCGTTTTTTGGAATTTTTAAATTTCTATGTAAAAAACGAGTAAAAATAGAAAAACGATAAATCTGATAATTTGCACCAAAATCGAATCGCTCTGTTTTCGTTTTTTTTACTTTTTAGGATAACTTTCAAAAATTCCAGAAAATTGTAAAACAAATATATTTCTAATTTTTACAATAATATAAATTTTATAAAAAAAATTTTAAAATAATTTTAATGAAAAATTAATTTCGAAAAATTTTAAAAATAATTTTAATAAAAAATTAATTTTTAAAGTTTTCTATTTTTAAACATCCTGATGAAAAATGATTCATTTTTACCATTTTTAACTTTTTCTAACTCGAAAAGTTCCAAATTTTCGGAGACAAATTTGCTAGTTTGGTCCACGTCAAGCTCATCGACGCCTGATTGCGCATCCTCAGCCAACTTAGAGGGACGTCCAGCTCGGACACTTGAAAGTTAAGGGATAAATCGAGTTGTTTAACTCACTCCTACGTTAACAAAACTCAATCCAACATAACTCAGTTCAAATTTATTATTTTTACAATTTTAGAAAAAATAAAAAATTAAATTTTCTAATAAAAGTAAAAAATAAAAAAACTTACAAAATATACTTTTAAAAACCAAAGAAAATATAAAGTATATTCAAAAAATATAAAAATATAAAAAAACTAAATTAAAAAAATATTACAGAAAATAAAATTTATAAAGTACTTTAAAAAATAAATAAAATTTTAAACATATTAAAAATAGATAAAATTTTTGAAATATTAAAAATAGATAAAATTTTGGAATATTAAAAATAAATAAAATTTTGAAATATTAAAAATAAATAAAATTTTGAAATATTAAAAATAAATAAAATTTTTAAAATATTAAAAATTCATTAAAAATAAATTTAAGTAATTAAAGCATCATTCGTGTCGGGACCAAAGTTGGTTTTTCTTGGAATAAAGATTTTAAATTTTTCGGAAACTAGCGCGAACGGCGGAAAATGTCAAAAATGGTCTCGTGGGGACAAGGGCCATATGCCGATAAACAAGGGAGTTTGGGATTAATCTGGCTTGACACCAATTGATCCAATTCGGAAAAGACAGCAAAGCCGTCTTTACGGGGATCACAACGAGGTTGAATGTCTTCGACAAGTCAGTCATGACTCGGAAAACAAATGGACGCGAAATAGATATCATCTACAGGCCAAATGAGGTGAAAACAAACTTGTAATTCGTTTTCAAAAAGAAGATCGTCTTACTCATTATTGATGGCGCGGGACGAGTTTTGAAGATCAACTTTGAAAACCTTTCAGAAAAACAATCTTAAATGAAAAAAGTATCTTCAATAGACAAGTATTCTCACCGCGAAAACTTAAATTTTCACTGCATTTTAAAAATTTTTTTATATTTAAAAATTTTTTATTTAAAAATATTTTAATTTTTTTATATTTAAAAACTTTTAAAATTTTCTAAATTTTTAGAAATTCCCTGATTTTTAATTTTTTAATTTTTTAATATTTAAAAATTTTCTGATTTTTTATTTAAAAATATTTTAATTTTTTTATATTTAAAAATTTTATAATTTTTTATGATTTAATTTTTATAATAACTTTCTAAAATTTTAAATAATATTTCTTAAAATTGTTTAATTTTCTCTAATAATAGTTTTTTATCGAATTACTGTATTTCGAAATTTAATTTGTCAGTTTTTTAAGAATTTTTAAAATTTCACATTTTTCGAAAAAATGCAAAATTGGTCGTTTCCGCGAGATGGCACCTCGTTAGACTACGGTTGCTCCAGAAATTTTGCGGAATCCTGGATAACAAACAGGATTAGCAACTTTGAGAAAACAAATGGCAACCCTCAAAGTGTCTTACGTCACAGAACAAATTGAACTTTTTTCAAGTTTCAATTTCAAAAAAATCAAAATACAAATGGCGATTGAAAGTTCAAGATGGTTCTCAACAGGAACATGATGGAATAATTGCGAAATTATTTCTGCAAAATGGCAGCATCTTCTGAGAAAGGGGGTAGTCCGATCGGAACTCTCCAGCTTCAAAGGTCGCCGCTAGTGGATTCCTTGCCTTAACAAATAAACACAATCCTATCGACGGTCATTCGGGATTAACAGGATTAAGAGGACACGGAAAGCGTGGACTTCTCAACCAGCTCTACCCGGCAAATGGAGGATTTTAAATCACTTTATGCTACAGAAACGACCAGGACTTGTCCAAAGTGGAGGGTAAATAGTGGGGTTCGATGGCGGTTGAGGATGAATTTCCGTGGGAACCTGGGATTTGTCCAGGATAATAAAGTATCCATAAAAATTTAAATCTGTTAAGTCGGAAATTTCCTTGGATAGTGACTAAAAGTGATGATTTGTTGATTTTCCTAGTCACTATCCGACTGCAATTGGGATGAATTTTAGTGGAAAATCAGCTATATAAATCGTCTGGATAGTGACTAGAAAAGACAATTTTCATAAACCTTTTAGACACTATCCAAAGATACATTGAAGTAGGTTTGTATTGGTAGAAAATCAGCTACATAAATTATCTGGATAGTAAATAAGAAAAATAACTTTCACAATTTCCAAACTATCCAAAATTGTTATTAAAGCTGCTTTAAACAGTCCAAAAATCAGTTGAATAAACAATCTGGATAGTAACTGGGAAAAAGTATTTTTATACAATTTCAGACACTATCCAATATTGCTGTTGTAAAGATTTCTCAGCAAACAAAAGTCAGTTATAGTGTTTGGATAGTGACTGGCAAAAACGACTCCTATCTGGTTTCTAGTCACTATCCAAGATTACTAGTAAAACGTTTTCGTTACTGATCGAAAACAAACCACACAAAGTGTTTGAATAGTGATTGACGACAAAGATTTTCACTCGATTTTCGGATACTATCTCAGATTACTATTGAAGCTTATTTTCGAGAATCTCCCAGGCTGTTCTTACAGCAGAAAACTGTCGAAAGGACTCGAATAACACGAGTAAGCCCTCGGGTAAGCGAGACGGATCGATAGAGCTTCAAATTTAAAAGCAGATCAAGGAGAGCGAGAAAACGTGAGCCAAGGTATGAACCAGAAAGGAATCGATCGGACAAAAGCTCAAGAATAAAAATAAAGTCAATAAATTTTGCAAAAATTTCGATTTCTTCATGAGTCAGTCTGCAAGGGACAACTCGAGGAAAAAACAAAACAAGTCGCGCAAGTTAGACAGTTAGCTGTGAGGACGAAGCTTTTCAGTCGATATTCCGCGACTGTTCCATCGAGGAAAGGCCTCGCTTTGTTCAGAATGAAGACAAACAATGGTAGGCAAAAAATAGTCGACTAGGATTTGATAAACTTGTCCTCGACGTCGACCCGGGAAGCTCTCGACCGATGTTGCGAACGCGACAATCCGTTTTTCACCAGTAAAATCGACAAGTAATTGTCCAGAAACGTATTGAGATAATGAATTGACAAATGGTCATTCGGCCAACAATTCCCTTCGATGGGCAGATGTTATTTAAAAAAACCAGCAAGTCCTTTTCGGCCTTTTTCGGCCGTGATTTAGGAACTACAGTTGTCTTCGGGTGCCAGCACAGTTGGATAGTGACTGCAACAGACCACTTATCGCCATTCCCAATCACTATCCAAGATGACTATTGGAACATTTTTAAACAACTTGATTTAAAAATCTAAATGGACATCAAAAAATAAAAATAAACATTATTACGAAATTTTCCTGACACGAATTTCGAAAAGTAGGGAAAAAAATAAAATTTCAGATAATTTCGAAAAATTTATTAAATTTCGGAATTTTCTGTAAAATTTACAAAGTTCTAGAATCTTCTAAAAATTCAAAAATGTTCCAGAAGTTTCCTCGAAATTCTGGAATTTTCCATGGATTTCTTTAAAATTCTATAATTTTCTTCAAAATTCTAGAATCTTCTACGAAATCCCGAAAAATCATCTACAGTCACTATCCAAATTCATTTTAAAATTTTTGAATAAAAATAAACTTAAATAATGACTCGAAAATATTCTACTTTTGAAAATTATAAAAATTATTTTTCCGAAATTTTTATTTCTTAATTATTTGGACATCAAGGAGAACTCGGCATCTTGAAGAACATTGACTTTTACAGACCCACTTCGGGGGGCATTTCGGTGGCCGTAATTCCGAGGATAATTGGCAATTATCCGGCCCGCTTGGATTGCCCGATTTTCGGCACATTAGCTCGATAATAAATTTTTTAGATTCTCGAAGCAAAAAAATACAGTACAATACAAAAAAATCTGGTTTATCCACCTTCGTGGTGGAGCAGATTCTTCAGCCTCCTTCTATATTCCTCGCGGTCCTTGGCGAGTTGTTGCCAATTTTTCCCCATTGTGGTTTCAAAAAAATAAAATAATCCAAATTCGATAAAAAACAACACAAAAACGCAAATTTTTAACTTTCATTCGAGGTGAAAAAAATCAATTTTTAAAACAATGTTTTTAAAAAAGTCCAAAAATTACAATTCATTAAAAAACTAATAATTCATAGTGACTGAAAAACATCCACTGATGGACACTATCCACAGTAGCTGATGGAGCTGTCAATTAGGATAAAAACTTTTTGAATGAACTTTGTCCTAAAAGAAAGTCACAAGGTCAACCACCCACAAAACTCCATAAAAATAAAAATAAAAATAAAATTATCGTCAGACGTTCAAATATTATCACCTCGTGGTGACGGCAAACTTCAAAGTTTCCATTTTTGTTTAATCGGAATAACTTCAAAAATAAAACTGTCAAAATCGGTCTTCAATGAGGTGGTCAAGAATTTTTCAAAAATCAAAATTAAAAAATATTATTTTAAATAAAAACAATTTTTTTTAAAACCAATCTAAAAATCGCCATTCAGTAAAATCCAAAAAACAAAAAATAAAAAATTTCAGCCACTGTCGGGAGAAAAATCACAAAGTTCTTTTAGTTGATCTCCTAAGCCCCAGCCGTCTTCCCAATGATAACAACTTATAACTGATTTCGTTCAATATTTCTATCATATATTTTAAAACAAAATTTCATTCTTTTAAACCTTCAAAAAATAATTCAATCCACAACCCAAAAATTTCGACCTTTAAAAATTTTCAAAAACAAAATTTTTAACATTTAAAATTTAAAAAAAGAACATTGTCCTTTTTCTACAAAATTTTTCGTCAGCTGATTTCCCGATTTAAAATTTATTTCACTTTCATTTCTCCGAAAAAAACACGAATCATGTCTCTAGTCAGTTTTACCAAACAAGATAGTCAAATCGGTCAGGTTATCGGCCCCAAAAAACACCATTCCGATCATTCCATCTATTTGTTTTTTCAGACAAGTTTACGATAAAGCACGATGAAAATAAATTACACATTACATATAATTAAAAAATGAATAAATAACAAAAGCCATTCACGTACCCATTAGTTGAGATTCTTCTCGATCAAAACCCCAGATCTAATTGGATAAAAACAAAGATAAACATGATTTCAAATAAGCCTATACAGGCACAGAAAAAGCAAGTGAACTGCGCAATCCCAGGAGGTTCTCCCGTCAGAAAAGGACAAGGCAGTCGTAACAAGGAACAAAAACAGCACCAAACATTTGCCATTCTCAATGAATGCCAAGTTTTTTCAAGCATCGGGCAAGTCCTTGTTCTTGGTATTCCTTTTTCGATATCCAGAACTTCTAAAACCATCATTTTTATTATTACTTCCTTTTTAAAATTGCTTACATCATCTGCATCACGCATCAAATGAGCCAAAACGGCACCTCCAGAAAATACCATGTGACGACGACGAGGAGGAGCTTCAATTCTGATTTTGAAATTCTAAAAATTCAAATTTCATTACATGTTAGTTTCCAAGGCCATTTCTAAAGTGGAATTTTATTCAAACACAATTGTTTGCATTGCCAATTCATCCTGAACAAAAATTACCTATTCTGACAACTTCAAATCCATCTCAATTTTGTAATTTCTTATTCAACATTGTCAATAATTAAAAATTTCCTATGAATCAATTTAAGAAATGCAATCAAGATGAATCATTTGGAATTCTTAGTTGAAAACTGTTGTTGAAACAAAAAGCACGCGACTAAACATGCGAAAAGTAGAAAACACTTTTCAGATATTTTTCCATTTCAAAAAATCAGCTGATACATTTAATACTGTTTTTATAAAAAAAAACAATATAATCTAAATTGAAGCAAAAATCAGAAATCATAAAAATTTCATGATCCATATGTTTAATCAAAACTTTGCAGTTTCAGTTTTTTAACCTAAGGCCTATAAACTGCTTCAAAAACTAAAGTTTAGAAAACCTCATTAAACCTTTAAATAGGCATTTTAAAAGTTGATGACTTTGTTTTTAAGTTTAAAAAGTAATAGTGAAGTTAAACGAACCTTGTAGGCTTCTTTATCTCCTCTAAGAACACGTTGGAAATACATTTGTTTCAACTCTCTTTCTAGTCTGCTCGGAAGTCCAGGATACATCGTTGTTCCACCAGAAAGTACAATATGCTTGTAAAATTCTCTTCTCACATCGATATCTGCAGATTGAATAACATTGAAGAGCATTTCACTCAGACCTGGTTTCTCGATATCTATGAGATGCGGTTGGAATAATATCTCAGGAGCCTCAAATCGTTCTCCACCAACTCTTACCATTCGTCCATCATCCAAGGAGTAAATTTGAGAAAGACACGTAGTCTCATCTGCCAGACGTTTTTCTTGCTCAACATCAAAGGCGACATAGCAGAGTTTTTCTTTGATTCTTCTGATAGTCTCAAAATCAGCAGAATGATTGAAGGCATAGCCTCTCAATAGCAGTAATTTAATGAGGTAGCGAGTAATATCACGACCAGCAATATCCAATCTTCTTGTCAAGTGGTTCATGGCGTATCCTTCATAAACAGGACAAATGTGGGTTACTCCATCTCCACTATCAACAACGACACCAGTAAGTAAACCTTGAGCGTAGAGGGTCAAGACAGCTTGGACAGCGACGTAAATGGAATGGAAACCGTATTCTTCGAACATGACTTGGAAAAGTTTTTCGCGATTGCTGTTGGGATTCAGAGGGGGTTCGGTCAGTAGCACCTTACATTCACCAGGGTCGATGTTCAGTTTGTGGGGCCCAAAAGTGTAGTCCCAGATGTCCTTCATGTCATCCCAGTTCCTCACTATTCCATTCTCCATTGGGTAACTGACATCCAATTGAGATCTGTTTTCGACACAATCTTCACCAACGTAGAATTCCTGTGAAATAATTAAATTACAATGTGTAAAATTATAAAATTCATATTCTTACTCTGTTTCCAACTCTGGCACCAGCATAACGTCCTACCAGAGGTCTACCAACAACAGAGGGGAAAATATGAGCAGGGAAGTTTTCTCCGGCAAATCCGCATTTGACATACTGAAAAACAAAACAAGTTCGATTACTGAATAAAAGTACTTACTCCTGTTCCATTATCGACAACGATAACCTTCCTCCCTTGAGAATCCATTCTGAAGTTGTTGGTAACCTGAAATATGAGGAATATAGCACTTTGTAAAAGGGAATCAATCGATACAAAGCAGAGGACACGATAAGCCCGGGACGTTGAATCATCCAAGCGCACGAGTTTGAGAAAGACTCGGTCGATCGGAGGCAAACAAACAAGGAAATCAAGACTATTATGGAAGAAATATGACTTGGATGTCAAATATGACTCATTAAATGTTAGAAATCACGTAATTAAAAAGTACAGTAAAAAGTAAAAAACAAATACTCAAATTTACCTTGGGGATATGGTTAGTAGGGACATATATCTAGAAAAAGGGTTGTATTTAGGAAATTAGCAACAAACATATATGAAATAATTAAAAAACAAAATTTTAAAATTAATGCAAATTCACCTCGGTTAGTCGTTCACGATCGCCGGGCCGATTGTTCGCGCTTTGCCAATCGGGTCTTTCTTCATTTTCTTTATCCTCTTAATTTTCGTAATCATTTCGGATTTCCTCATTTATGGCTAGTCGTAAGGAAGTTCTATCTCTGTACAGAAGGATCATCAAGGTAGGCAAGACTTGGGAAGCAGCAAATCCGTCCCAAACAGAAACTGAAAGAAATTACATCATCAAGGAAGCGAGACAGGCATTTCGACAGAATTCTTCCGTGAGTTTTTGCCCTATTTTTACCTGCATAAAACTCATTATCACTAAGTGTTGATATATGAAATTTCAGGAAAAAGATCCAGAAAAGATAAAAAAGCTGATAGAAGAAGGGGAGAAACGAGTCACTATCGCTCAGCACTACAGAATCCCTTACGAAAGACCGGAATACCTTCCACCGGCCACGAGTTACCAGGTGAATGTCGCCAAAGGAAAGTTCAAGGTTATCAAGCCCAAACTTGGCACTTGGGTTGATGGAGCTGCTCAAAAGAAAACCTGAGGCAAGTTGGAATTACTTGTTTTTAAATTCAATTGTTTTTCAGAACACACTCAAATTCATTCACTATTACTATGCTGGTGTTCTTCCTGAAACTGATATCATTGATGATTTTGTGGTAGAATTAATGAAGGACCCAGAATTAGGCCAGTTTTTTTCGTCTTTGTTGTTGGTTCAATTTCCGGGTAAAGCTCAATTTGAAAGACGACTTCTGAAGTTGATTTCAAACAAGGTTTGTTATTCCTCTTCATAAATCTCTCAATACTCAAGTTCAGTTAGAATCCAAAAACTTTTATGATGTTGATGAAATTTACGCTCGACTTGGATCTTTGGTGGAAGCTCCAACTTTCTTCCGAATTTTTTTCAACTTTGAGGATCCAGATTTGACGGTTATTACTGAGGAAAAATCGGAACAGCTTTCAAGTGGAACCACTGGCTTATCTTCATGGCAAGCAGCGTACGTGTTGGCGAATTTCATCAAGGGTAACACGAACTTCTTCCGAAACAGACACGTTCTCGAGCTCGGAGCTGGATGTGGACTTACAGGAATCGCATGTGCGAAATACTGTAATCCGAAAAGCCTATGTTTGACTGATTTCAACCCGAACGTTCTGGACCAATTGAGGAAGAATGTTAATCTTAACAACTTGGATGGCATTGTGATTCAGAAGCTAGATTGGATGGAGTTTAATCCTGATCAACTGAACATGAAGCCAGACATAGTCATTGCAGCTGGTTTGTTTTTCTAGAAAATCCCCCAATAAAAGAAATTACTTCAGATGTCGTCTATGATCCATTTGTTCTCACAGGACTTGCATCTACTCTTCGGCAACTGCTAACCACCTCTTCCACTTCGGAAACCAGTCCCGTGGCCTTCATCGCATGCACCGTTCGGAACCCTTCAACGCTTCAAGAAATCAAGGACCTTATCGTTGAGAATTCTCTTCAAATCGTCGAAACTATCTACTGGTCTGATTCACCGGTTGATTCCTTCGAAACTTTCCCAATTCCTCATGGATCCTCCTTCTCCTTCCCTGTCGAGATCTTGAAAATCCAATCTCGACAGGATTAGATCTTTACACCCTTTTATTAGGAACATATAGGTAACAATGGTTTTTATCTAACAAATTAATTATAAAGCTTTGGAAAATGACCAGAATAAAACTTTCAACAATGACAGAGGTATTTAAAAAGTGAAATACTACCAGGTTCTTGTTTAACAAGTCTTCTCTGACAATACTTCTAGATCGGAAGCCAGTCCTTAAGTTGTAAACTCTGTTGATCGCAGATTCGGGGAACTCCCAGAGATACACAACTCATCCAACTTAAATCCGGCAGATTCTCTGGGTCAACAACATAGAATAAAATTATCAACGGGAATAAAATGCATATCACTCCAATGAAAGAGAAAACAATTATCAGCAATTTCTTGTCAGTTACCATGTATGGTATTAAAACTAAAAAAATTTAATTATTAAAATAAATTTTTAAAAAACTTACTAAAAGCCAATAATGAACCTATTACAAATCCAAATATCTGTCCAAAATTATCAATAAATGGTAAAATTCCAAGTAAAAATAAAAATCCAGCCACAATAAGATGAAGTACTAGAGATACTACTGGATTTTTCAGGAATTCCCAATTATATATAACATTCACAATCATCGCTCCAAGGACTCCCATTTGAGCTCCAGATGGTCCCACTTGAGGCATATAAGGCACAAATGTAGCACTCGCAATATATCCACCGATTCCTGAGATGAAATATATTATCGACAACCGTAGCCAGCCAATCATAATTTCAAATTTCCTCATGTATGTAAACTGAATCCAAACAGTTACTATACATGGAATAATTCTGAAAAATCACTTCTTAAAATCTATCTTATAATTTCCTGTTTTTACACAAAAATTTAAGTAATTTTAAATTAAAAAAATTATTTACAGTAATCAAGTCCGTAAATTCTGACTCTGCAATCGAAATCAAGGACTAACTTCCAAAATACCGTAATTCAAAAAGCATAAAATTTAATTATCTTATTTTAGATATTTTTAAAAATTTTAAAATATCTAAAATTCCCAAAAAGGAAAAAATTCTTAATTATTGTTTAAAAAACAACAAACCCTGCATGGATAAAAAGCGGTGTCACAAATCTGTAAAATTGATCAGGATGATCTCTCCTCATAAACGGTGTCATTCCACAGACATATCCCAAACAAGACACTTGAGAACAAAGTGTTGCATTTTCATGGTAATATCCCTTCACAAAATCACAGTATTTTTTCGTTGTAATTCTACATTGACCATGCATCTGAATACAGCATGGACGACCTTGAATTTCGCATTTCATATGATCTGGCAATTTCGCATTTCGATAAGTTTCTTGACAAATAGGCCATTGTGAAATATTCTGACTCCATTTATTAGGGGCTATTGATCTGGGATGTTTGCAAAACCTCGGATCTTGTCCACAGACTCCTCTTATTATAGGAGGATTATACGACGAATCATTGATGATCTTAACTAATTTCGAAAATTGTCTCTAAAAATGCATAATTTATAATTAAAAACCAAATCCTCGAACATCTGTCGTTTCAGTGTTCGATTTTCCGGATATTTATAGACAAGAATTGATTTTAAAGAGTAGATAGGAAGTTCTACATCCCGTACAACTCCAATCCAAAAGTCCTCAGATCTTTCCAGGAAGAATATTGATTACGAAATAGTGTAAAATCAAAATTTTAGGTTCTAAAAGTCCTAAAAATTCGCATCAAAGCACTTTCACAATAATACCAATTTTCGATTTTTGCAAAATATAGAATTACGAAATCATATAAGATTACGAAACACCAAGATTTTAGGCTACTTTAGGTTCTAGAAATTCCCCTCGAGAAAGTCCCATAACAAAGACTTTCTACTTTAGCAATTGTACGATATAATTTTTATAAAAACTTACAGCACAATTAGAAGTCTGATAACATCCAACATCAGAAATACAGCAACCAGTGTCTTCACTTTCGATTCTTCTTTCTTCTTCAATTTGTTCCAGAATTTTCCTGTCCCTTCTCATACATGGCGTGTACTTAGCCCCCATGTGAACCAAATCAGCATAACTCGGTCCGATCCAGATATTGTTCTGTTCATAGACAACCAAATGAACAGGATAAATAGAAGGCGCAAGTACATCTCCCGATCGTTCCGTCACATCAAAGTAATTCTTCGAAAAAGTAGTTCCGAAACCAAATCTAACCAATGCAAGTATCATAATAAATATCTGGACACATGTTATCCAATAAGTAAAAAACGGTCGTTCATCATATGTTTCATCATGTAGTTGTTTTTTCACCAAAACTTGCTGTTGTTTGAAGCTGCCGGCAATTGGCAATGACGAAATTTGTCTTTTTGCTTGGGTTTTTCGTCCAGGATAGGATTTTATAAGCTAAAAAAGTGGTAAATTTAATTATTAATTAACAAACCAACCATTGATAAACTTTTGACTCCATCTCTAGGGAAAGAATTCCGAAAACTTTGTCTTAATCTTTGCCACCAATTTGGATGTTTCGACAAATTTACGTTTTTCTCCTTTTCCCGTAAAATGTCTCGCATTCTCACTGTAAATCTGGGGGTTTCTGGATAGACGGGGAATGGACTGGGCATCCTTGAGAGTTCTGCAATAACTCTAGCAGGCACTGGCATTCCCGGAATTCCCTCAATAGTAAATTGAGGCTTTTTGTACAACGCTATTTGATCATAAAACACTTCGTTTATGTCTTCACATGGTTCAATTGAAGCTTCCTGTAAAATTGAATTAGCAAAAGAGACTTACTAAATCCAACCTCTTCTTCAGGTTCAGAAATCGGTTCAAAGGTCATTGCTTTCGTCAACGGTCGTCTCGAAGGACGCAAATCAAGTCTATCAGGTCTACTTGGTGATACAGGTGTGTCGGTGGCGATAGCCATACTGTCCTAAAAATTTCGAAATTAGACCGATTTCGTAACAAGCAACTCGCTTCGATGGAAGTTGCGGTCGGTAGATCGACTTGATGAAGTGCTTTTTTCAACTTTGGTCGTGGATCTTCTTGTGGTTCTTCCACCACAGGCCTATCTGCTTCTATGAAGCTGGTCACTGCTTCTTGGAAAGGCTTTGGAGTCTTCGGGAAGCTACAGCTTGTCCCAAGGATCTGAGAGGATCGAAGAGAGAAACTTCCACCCTGTTTGGTCATACTCGGAGCATGTGTTCGTCGAAATGGGATTCTGGAATAAAATAATTACCAATATATAAAGGTGCAAAACTTACCCTCTGACGAAATCACTAATAGTGTCCGCAGCCATTCTGATGACGGATTCCCGTCTTTCTAGTCCAGTTCTCTTCGGTTCCGTCCAGAATGCCTTCCAGATCCTGGATTCCTCCTTATTCGCCGGTTGAGTGCCTTCTTCAGGCGGTAACGCATTGACCAGCTCCGCCAAAACATCGGTTCCAGCCAAGGATCTCGTTGGAGTAGTCCCCAGCGATTCCAATCTCTCGGATTTTACTCCATATTGACTATTTAGATGCTTAAATCTCTTCCTCTGCCAGACAATCTCAGTCTGTTCTGCCGTTAGTGGATCTTGAGCAGGGGTAACTCCGAAAAATTTCGCCGCTTGTTCCTTGATACTAAAAATCACAAAAATTAAAATTGATATATCAAAAACCTTCCTACTGACCTCTGAGCTCGTTGTAAAGGCGGATGTCCATAAGATCTCTACAAAAGGATTTAGATTAGCTGTGTACGAAGAAGAACAAAGTAACGACTTACACTGGTTTGGCTCGATGTCGATCTTTCGTAGTTCTTGTGTCGAGGAGCCGACGACGATCTGGATCTTTTACTTCCATTATCCATCCCTGCTGGAACAATAATTGTAATTTCGAAGATCAAACATGAAACAAAAAATCTTAAATGATCGCGATTTCACGAAAGACGTTGCGCAAGAAAAATTCTTTGTCGGAGTTTCCCCTTCGTGTGATAGAGCAAACAGGTATGACTGGCCAAGTCGCCTCTATCCTTGATTTTTATTTTTTATATTGTATTTTTCGATTTTTTTACTTTCTCCAGCTGACCGTAAACTGAGTCATCAACTGTTGTTTGGAATTCAAAAAATGCATCCATGGAAGTAATCCTGTGGCGTTGGGGATCTCGCAACGATGAATTTCGAAATCCACATGTTGTTGAAAGCGCTCGTTGTTGTTTCCCCTGACGTTCCGGTCTGTCTTAAAACTCTCTATATCAGCTAATTAATCATTGTATCTGATCATCATCACCTTCTGATTACTTTCCTCCGTGATATCGCAGACGATTAATTGTTCCACCTTGGTGTTTTTATTTCAAACGACAATATAGGTCAGTAAAATTGAAGGGGACATTGGTCGGAAGATACGTCGTGTCGGGGAACGGTTCCTTTGCGCAGTTGCATCTCCTTTTTGGTCAGTCGGCAGAGCGAAAAAACGAGCGACCCGCGCACATGGGGCATTTCTTCGTGGAGATGCAGACCGTTTCGCTGACGTGGCTTAATTTTGGAGGAGAATCAGATCAAGTTCCAGATCTAGAATCTTCCAAACACCACCCACGGTTATCCTTACACCGATATCACTCTCATTCGGGATATTTCAATTTCGTTAATCGTGAACTTTGTGAATTCAATTTTTATATGAATTTTCAGACCTTTGAAAATGAAACTTTTACTCTGTATTTTCGCAGTATTGTTCTCTTCCGTCTCGGCCGCTTCGAGGTCGAAATCCCTGATTGTCCTGTCGGAAGACAACTGGCAAGACGTTCTGACCGGGGAATGGATGCTGGAGTTCCGCGCAGATTGGTGTCCGGCTTGTAGGGACCTCCAAAAAGCCTGGAATTCGTTTGCTGACTGGTCCAAAGACCTGAACATCAAAGTTGCCGAAATCGACGTCACCACCAATCCCGGACTTTCTGGCAGATTCTTGGTTACTGCTTTGCCTACAATCTACCAGTAAGGTTTTTATATATTTATTTTTAATGTTTTTGAACTTCAGCGTGAAAGATGGAGTTTTCCGTCAATACCAAGGGCCCCGTGACAAGAACGACTTTATTTCCTTTATTGAAGACAAAAGATGGTCCGTGATTGACCCCGTTCCTTCTTACAAGCACCCCAATTCCCCTCAAATGGCTGTGGTTGCTGTCTTTTTCAAGCTCTCCATGTCTGTTCGTGACTTCCACAATCACCTCGTTGAGAACCGTGGGGTTCCTTCCTGGGCTTCGTATTTGATGTTCGCCACCGTCACCCTAGCCTTGGGATGTGTCCTTGGATTCCTGATTGTCTGCGTCATCGACCACTGCTTCCCCACAGGAGCTGCCGTCCAAGCGGCAAAGGCTCAAGCCAAGAAGGCTGGTAAAGGCAACAAAGCTGCAGGTAAGTATACTTACGCCCGGTAACCCGCTGAATATCCGAATTTCAGAGTCCTCCGAAAAACCGAAAACCGAGTCAAAGAAAGCGAAATAAATCAAACATAGCTGCTACAGATCAATCTCTGGAATTTTGTTCACTTTGCCTAACATAGTGCCTTTGAATATGTCTAAGGATTTCTTCCTTCAGTCCAAAAGATGCTACAGTTTATCTCTTTAGCTTCGTAACGGATACGCACATCTCGGGTCAGTTCTTGTGCGTCTATCTGCAGCTGTTTTATTACTTATTAATTATTGGGTCAAATACACAAATACTGAAAGAATATAAAATTGATTCTTGTGATTTGACAACATTGGAAACGGGATGAAGGGGGCTTTTCAGGATGGAAATTAGAAAATCTAAAAAGTTGATTTCATTGTCTTTATTGCAATTGATAAAGAGGAGGATTTGATGAGACTACCGTATATATGTAAATCGGAAAAGGTTTTTGGAAATTGGGAACTGAAAATCCCAAAAATTTACATTTGAAAACAAAAAATTTTTCCATGCAGTCTTTCGTTGCGGGAGTACGCCGTTACTCGCATTTCTTTGGAAATTTGATTCGCGTCGTTTGTTATTTTCTGGTTTTACTGTTTTCCGCGTATTTGATTTTTCTATATTTCTTTCGCTTCAGATGGATGACATTGCTGAATTGGCTCATCTTGAGCTTGTTTCTCGGGTATGTACAGAACTGGAAAACCATCTAGGAATCAATGACAAAACAGTCGCTGAATTCGTCATTGATCTCGTCAAACAGAATCCTACTTTTAATAAGCTGAAATCCGCTCTATCAGAACAAGGAATAGATGTAAGTTGTTTACTGATAGATAATGATGGATTTTGATATATGAAATTTCAGGTAAATGACGCACTAACCTCGAGTTTGCTCCGGATGATTTTGAAATCGGACGACAAACCATGTACAACAATCAAAGATGAGAAAGACGCCATCAAAGCGTTGTTACCTGCTTTGGCGATGCCGAATGCTAATCCACTCTCTGAATTTGACGATTTGATGGGGAAGTGGGAACAAGTAAGACATTTTTCGATTGAACTTTTTATAAAGTCTAATTTGCAGGAGAACAAGGATAAAAAACCCGAGAGGAAATCCAAGAGAGATAGAAGTAGATCTCGTGAACGAAGTAGACGATCTCGGAGTCGATCTAAGGAAAGGAAAAGAAGAAGGCATTCAAGAAGCAGATCTCCAGACCGACGACGAAGTAGAAGAGACAGTGACGATGACAGAAGAGACAGGAAACGAGACAGAAGAAGCCGAAGTCGATCCAGGGATAGAAAGTACAAAAGAGAACGAAGATCCAGGTCACCGAGAGAAACTATTCCTGAATATCCGGAATTGGACAAGATCTACGATGCTAAGATTCAAAGTCTTGTTCAATTTGGTGCTTTTGCGCAGATTCTCGGAATTAGAAGAAAGTGCGATGGACTAATACACATATCCCAACTCTCTCAAATACGGATCAAAGAGCCTTCTGATGTTGTCAAAAGAGGACAAGAAGTCAAGGTGAAAGTTGTGAAAATTGACGATTCTGGTCCCCAAAGAAAATACGCATTGTCGATGAAGGATGTCGATCAGAGAACTGGAGCCGATCTTTGTCCAGCTGAAACTCCTCTTGCTGAAGACGCAATCCTCGGAATTGATGACCAATGGATTAGTTCTGAAAAATCATTAACTCAAGATTTGGATTCTAATGGGA
This sequence comes from Halicephalobus mephisto, assembly GCA_009193035.1. NCBI lineage: Eukaryota > Metazoa > Nematoda > Chromadorea > Rhabditida > Panagrolaimidae > Halicephalobus > Halicephalobus mephisto. Next base: position 234,429 of record SWDT01000058.1, read on the forward strand.
AAAGAAAAAGAATTCGACTGTCGACTCCGGAAAGATGGGAGCTTCAACAGATGAAAGGGGCTGGTGCCATTTCTCACATAGAAATGCCTGATTTTGATGAAGACTTGGGTATTCTAAGGAACTTTGAAGAAGAAAGCGACGGAGAAGATGTCGAAATTGAACTTGTGGAAGACGAACCAGCTTTCCTTAAAGGCTATGGTAAAATGGCGATGGAATTGGAGCCAGTGAAAGTTGTGAAGAATCCTGATGGAAGTCTTGCTCAAGCGGCCCTGCTTCAGAGTGCTTTATCAAAAGAAAGAAAAGAAGCCAAGACTCAAGCTGCTCGTGAAAAAGAAAAAAACAAACAAGCAGGAAGCTCGATTGGGAACAAGATCCATGATCCGATGGCTAGGAATGCAGCTCAAGTTGATGATGATGTTCCAGATTCCGTAGCTAGGAAGAGAGATGAACCGGAATGGAAGAGACATCTAAGTACCATGACGACCAGTAAGAGGAATCTTCTAAGTATGAAAGAACAACGGGAATCTCTTCCTATTTTCGCTCTGAAGGAACCATTAATGGAAGCTATTGTATCTAATCAGATTCTCGTTGTTATTGGTGAAACAGGATCAGGAAAGACTACTCAAATGACTCAATATTTGGTAGAAGCAGGTCTACACAGAACCGGGAAAATTGGATGCACTCAACCCCGTCGTGTCGCTGCTACTAGTGTTGCTAAAAGAGTGGCTGAAGAATATGGATGTTCTCTCGGTCAAGAAGTCGGTTATACTATTCGTTTTGAAGACTGTACCAGTCAGGATACGATAATCAAGTACATGACAGATGGTATGTTGTTGAGGGAATCATTATTGGATTCTGATTTGATGGCTTATTCTTGTATCATGTTGGATGAGGCTCACGAGAGAACTGTGAACACTGATGTGTTGTTTGGTTTGCTAAAACAGGCGGTTAGAAAGAGGAAGGATTTGAAGCTTATTGTGACTTCTGCAACCTTGGATGCTGTCAAGTTTTCTGAGTACTTTTTTGGAGCTCCAATTTTTACGATTCCTGGAAGAACTTTCCCGGTGGAAATCCTCTACACTAGAGAACCAGAATCAGATTACGTAGATGCTGCGTTGATGACAGTTATGCAGATTCATTTAACGGAACCTGCAGGTGATATTCTGGTTTTTCTTACTGGACAAGAAGAAATTGACACTGCTTGTGAAGTTTTGCATGAACGGATGAAATCTCTCGGATCGGATGTTCCTCAATTACAAGCTTGGCCTGTCTATGGTGCTCTTCCTAGTGAAATGCAAGCAAGAATTTTTGAACCACCTCCTCCTGGAACGAGAAAAGTGGTTATTGCTACTAATATTGCTGAAACTTCTCTAACAATTGATGGAATTTATTATGTTGTAGATCCTGGATTTGTGAAACAGAAGATTTACAATCCTAAATCATGTATGGATTCTTTGGTTGTTACACCTATTTCTCAAGCGGCAGCGAATCAAAGATCAGGTCGTGCAGGTAGAACAGGTCCTGGAAAATGTTATAGACTGTATACTGAAAGAGCGTATCGTGATGAAATGCTTCCAACACCTATTCCTGAGATTCAAAGAACGAATTTGGCTAGTACTCTTCTTCAATTGAAAGCAATGGGAATTAATAATTTGTTGGAATTTGATTTTATGGATGCTCCTCCGTTAGAAGCTATGGTTACAGCTTTGCAACAACTTCATCAATTGTCGGCTTTGGATGATGATGGATTATTGACGAGATTAGGACGAAGAATGGCAGAATTTCCGCTAGAACCAGCTCAAGCTAAGTTTTTGATTATGTCGGTAGATTTGGCATGTGCTGAAGAAGTTCTAACAATCGTGGCAATGATTTCTGTGGAGAATGTTTTTTATAGACCGAAAGATAGACAAGAACAAGCAGATGAAAGAAAATCGAAATTCCATCAACCTGAAGGAGATCCCTTGACATTACTTGCGGTGTATAATTCTTGGAAACATAATAATTACTCTCAATCTTGGTGTTTTTCAAATTTTATTCAAGCAAGACAGATGAAACGAGCTCAGGATGTCAGGAAACAACTTCTTGGAATCATGGATAGACATAAATTGGAAGTTAAATCTTGTGGAAGAGATGTTCAGCGAATTCAGAAAGCAATTTGTTCTGGTTACTTTAGGAATGCTGCTAAAAGAGATCCACAAGAAGGATACAGAACTTTAGTTGATGGACAAACGGTTTATATTCATCCAACAAGTGCGCTTTTTCAACAACAACCGGAATGGGTCGTTTATTATCAATTAGTGATGACGACGAAGGAATATATGAGAGAAGTAACGGCAGTTGACCCTAAATGGTTGATTGAATTTGCTCCTAGTTTCTTTAAATTAGGAGATAATACGAAATTATCGGCAGTTAAGAGGAATCAGAAAATTGATCCGCTTTATAACAAGTATGAGGATGCAAATGCTTGGAGGATTTCAAGAGTCAAGAAGAAGATTTACAATCCGAACAGATAATATTTTGTTGTATTTATTTGTTAGTTTTTATTGATGGAAAGGAATAAAAATTTGATCCTGAATAGAAACTTGGTTTTTCAGTTTAGTCAAGAATGGATTGAATAAGATGTTTTTTGTTGATTTTAATGACTTTAGGTGAGTTTTGGAGGTGGTTGAAATTAATTTTAAAATATTTAGGAAGTGAAGTGGAATCTGGGATCGTGACGATGCATGTTCTGAAGACGATTAGGCATCTGTATTTTGGTAAAGTTTTGAGTTTTTTAAAATAAATTTGTTTTTGGGAAATGGAGACTTGGGAAATAGGTACTCAAAAATTATATTTCATCTTGATTTTCAGCTAGATCGTATTTGAATTTTCGAAAATAGATAAATTGTGGATTTCATCATGCTTATTTTTTACAGTAATATTGTGAGGAAATTACTTTCTAGTAATTACAGCGAAAAATATATTGCATTTGGACTAAAGTAAGGAATTTTCTGAATTCGAATTAAGATGGAACTTGATTCTCGATCAGAACTGCCGAGTTTTCGAATTAATTTGATTCAAATTCGGATTTCTCAATCCTTCAATTGTGATCGGAACAGCGATAAAACCACAGATCCAGAGAGACTGCTGATAGTCTTAACAAAGATTTATCGATCGTGTTGTGTTTGTATTTTATAGCGCGTTTATAATAATGATTTAATTATCCAAGTTTGAGTTCGAAATAAATCGAAAACGAGACATCTTTTCGAACAGATTGAAATAATTCAGTTCGAAATCGAATTTCTCTATTTTCGAATTCAAACTAATTCGATTCAAATTGGAATTTTTCTATTTTCAAAGTGCATTAATTCGATTTAAATTCGAATTTCTTTATTTTCGAACTGAACTAATTCGAAGTTTTTTATTTTCGAACTGAACTAATTCGATTCAGATTCGAAGTTTTCTATTTTCGAAGTGAACTAATTCGATTCATATTCGAATTTCTCTATTTTCGAACTGAATTAATTCGATTCATATTCGAAGTGAACTAATTCGATTCAGATTCGAAGTGAATTAATTCGATTCAAATTCGAATTTCTCTATTTTCGAATTTGAACTAATTGAATTCAGATTGATTCAAAATCAGTTCGAATTCGGTTCGAAAATTGACAGTTCTGTTCTTGATCGATCACATAATTGATCAAATTTGAAACCTGTAGATTCTGATGGTCTTTGATAATTGAAAAATACAAATTTGACATCATTTTTGAAGAAAGTTGAAAAACAAAAGTTTTAATTAAAAAAGTAAAAAAAAACTATTTTAAAAAAAATTTTTAATAAAAATTAATTTAAAAATTTTCAAACAAGTTACTTAAAATCAAAAAAAATTTTTTAAATTTAAATTTTTAAAAAATAATTTTTTTAAAATATTTATTTTTAAATTAATGTATTTTTTGTAATGGAAAAATAATAAAAATGAACTGAGAATTATATTTTTTAATTCATTTTCACTGAATGTCGAAAATGATTCATCCATAAAATTTCGAAAAACAAATTTAACAAAAAAAAAACGCGTTTGTCTAACCTTAGTCCCGATCACCCGACCACTTCGTTCTTTTCATTATTTCTGAATTTTTAAAATATTCAATAAAAACTTTTTATTCACTTTTTTGAAATAACAAAAAGTAAATTTAAAATATAAACTGTTCTGACTTGTCGTGGAGGGAGATACTTGAGTATTTGTTCGAACAACGAGTCACAATCTTCCATATATAATAAACATTCACAAGTTTTCTGAAATCAAGGCTAACTGAATGGGATGAACATGTAAGAGTTTGTGATTACGGTTTTCATGTTATTTAATTTTAACGGAATACTATCGATCGTAGGATTGCATTCCAACAGAAAATTGAATATAACTGAGTGTAATCAACGTGTTTGACCACGTTTGTTTCCTATTAAAAAGACATTACTATGTTGATTATATTCAGTTATATTCAATCCTCTGTTGAATTGCAATCTTACGATCGATTGTATTCAGTTAGAATCAAATAACATGAAAACCGTAATCACAAGCTCTTACATGTTGATCCTATTCAGTTAGACTTCATTTCAGAAAACCTGTGTTAATATAAACCCTGTAGGATTATAATGGTCGTGCTGAGAACACCTAATCAGGGAGTGCCACCTGCATGGTACCTCCGCAAGTCTTAACATAGGCGTTTTCGACGAATTATTTCGGTGGGGTGATTTTTTTAGGATTTTCATATATAATTAGTGATCCTCGAAAACAAACAGGGAGTTACGTGTCCTATGTACCTCGATCTATAGATTTCTAGATCTGTATGAGGAAGACCTAGTTCTAAAATATTAATTGCTAAATAATTTACATAAAATTAAAATTGTCATATATCCTAATTAAATTTTCAAAAATTGCTAAAATTCCACGTTGAAATTATTTTGTAACAATAGTAATTTTTAATTTTTAAAATAGACAATATTTAAAAAATCACGTAAAAATACGAAATAATTATTGTTGAAAATCGAAATTTTAGGTTACTTTATTTTCTAAAAACTTCCCCAATTTTGTAAGATTTTAATTTTTATAATTTATAATAGCATGAAAATCAAAATTCGTTTCAGGACCATTTAATATATTCATTTTGATTTTTATAATATTATGTAAATTAAAATTCAAACTTTTAAAAATTTGTTTTTTAAAATTTAATATTGCTCGATTTCCCTTTCAAATTAGTCGGAAACAGATTCGTCATGTGTGGAATTCGTTATCAGTCAGATGATTTGGCCTTGAAGCCGGTTTCCCCGCTTGTTCTATTGTCCAAAAACGAAAGTTTTTTTTGAAAAAACAAGTAATCGATTGGGTCGGAAGCTTCGAGTCCTTTTCGTTTACTTTTGCGATCAATCGGTCCGGACTCATCACTGATTTCGATTTTAGGAAATGACCAAATCAAATGTCCCAGATTACGAGAGATTCGATAGCAGTGAAGAAGTCCTAGAAACCAAGGACAGGATATTCACCGCTTTGTTCATCGTCGTTATTCTCATGGTGGCATTGGGGTTCTGCTACATCGGGATGATGATTTGACACTAACGACGAAATTTTGAGTAAGTTCATTTTTCATATTTAAGACCAAAAAGTACACAACTGTCGATCAAAGTCAAAATTTTTTGGAAAATTTTAAAATAAAATTTTTTAATTTTCGAAAATAAATAAAAAAAGTTTAATTTTAGTGAATTTTCTTTATTATGAGCTTTGAATGAAATTATAAAATATTTAATAAAATTCTAAGCATGTATTAAATGTTTTTAAAACTTCCTAGAATTACCTAAAAATAAAATTCCGTAATTTTGAGTCTTAGTTGGAAAGTTGTAAACATTCCCGTTAGGACCCTTTTTTCCGAATTTAATCTTATACAAATTTGTTTTTATAAAAATAAAATTTCGAAATCTTGAAAAATAATAAAAATAAAATTTTATAATTTTGGGTCTCGATTGGAAAGTTTTAAAAAGTCGTGTTAAGACAGTTTTTTGAATTTTATTATAAATATTTCTATTTTATAAAAATAATATTCTTCAAAAATCATCCTGATTTATATTCTACTTTGAATTTTTCAGTTTTTTGCATACCAAAGATACATGTCTCGGTGCTCATTATTCGTCGATAAACGGGAAATTGAATTACTTCAACTGAAGTACATTGCTGTCGATTTAGATCCAGAATTTAAATTTCATTAATTTTTGTAAGATTTCCACGATTTATAAAGCAATGAATTTCGATCAATATTGTAATTTTCTGAAATTTTAATAAAATTAAAAAGTAAAATTTTAATAAAAATAGTTTTTTATGTAAAACTAACTCAATTATTTTTTGTTTTTCTAACTCGTTCGAATTTTAAACCTCTTCGACGACCACTCCGTCCAAAGCAAACAAAAACTTTTTTCAAATATTTTGGTGATTTTTAGGAATTAAATTATGTATAAAAATATAAACCGTTAAATTTACTTTTAGCAATATTCAAATTTCGTAAGTTTTTGAAATCTTCGAAAATTTTACACAAGCTTCTGGAATATTTTTGAATTTTTCAAACATTTCAGAATCCGATGAGAATTTTTAAAATTATTATTTCACAGAAGTTTTCAGAATCCAACGAAAAATTTCAGAATTTTTACAATATCGTAGAAGTTTTTAGAATATTTTTCAAACATTTCAGAATCCGATGAGAATTTTTAAAATTATTATTTCACTGAAATTTTCAGAAGTTTTTAGAATTTTCCAGAATCCAATTGAAATCTCCGAAATCTTCAAAAATATCATTCGAAATATTGGTTTTTTAAATTTTACGAAATTCTGAGAAAATTCAGAAAATTTAAATTTCAATTTTAGAATGCCCTAAAAAACTCCAAAAATTTGTGTTGAAACAATTTCGCGAAAAATTTTTTTTCTGAAAAATATAATTTTTGTTTTTGATCAACCAAGTGAAGATTTCATTTTAAAAAATCCATTTTTTATTAATGTTGCTGTTTGACTATAATCTGAATCAACAAAGTTGGTTTATTTTTTATCTAAGAACATGATTTATCGATAATGAAACTAAACACAAAGACGAAGAACCAAGTCCGGTTATAAGAAAGACAACAATTCACTCTCAGATTATCATAACAGAAAATTCCTCGTTTTTTTGAAAAAAATGAAAATTGTTTTATTTTTTTTCACAGTAATTGGGCTCGTTGTTAGTGATGATGGGGTCGATCCAGAAGCTGGAGAAAGAGCTGTGAGAATTTTATTCATTTTGAATGAAAATTTACTTTTTTTAGCCGGAAATAATCAGACATTGGGGATATCCGGCCGAGGTACACTATGTCACTACTGAGGATGGATATATCTTAACTGTCCACAGAATCCCCTACGGCAAAGACACCAGCATCCCTCAGGATGCCAGAAGACCAGTAGTCTTCCTCATGCATGGACTAGAAGCTTCCAGTTCTCACTGGGTCACCAACCTTCCTACCTTGTCCTTGGGCTTTCTTCTAGCAGATATGGGCTACGACGTCTGGATGGGAAATGTTCGTGGCAATCTATACGGTAAGAACCACACTACTCTAAATGTCAGCAGTCATGAGTTTTGGCAGTTCAGCTGGGATGAGAGTGTTCAGTAAGTCCTCATTACTGTAGATGCTTTAAAGTCTTTTATTCAAGGTACGATCTACCAGCGATGATTGACACTGCTCTGACGGTTACTAACCACAGCAGTTTATACTACGTCGGACACTCTCAGGGGACGTTGATCATGTTCGCAAAGTTATCTTCCGATCACGAATTCGCAAAGAAGATCAGAAAGTTCTTCGCTCTCGCTCCTGTGTGTACGGTAGAATACATTAAAGGATTGCTGGAGTTCTTGGCTCATAGTTTCTACCAAGGTTTCGAAGTAAGAGTTGAAAATGATTTTTGTAGAACCAATTCATGAATGATACTGTATTTCCCCATGAACCAAAAATCAGCTTTGAAGGTTGTCAAGATGGTGACTAGAAGGAACAATTTCTGTGATTTCTAGGCACTATCCAAGATTACTACTAAAACCACTTTTCAATTAGTTGGAAATCAGCTCTACAAATTGTCAGAATAGTGACAAAAGAGAACGATTTACAATTTTCGAATATTATTCAAAATTATTACTAGAATTGATTATTTTACTTTTTTTTTAGATGTTCTACAAGGTCCTTGGTGAAGACGAATTCCTCCCCGACAGTCCATTTATGCAGAAATTTAAGAAAATATTCTGCGATAATCAGGAGGGAGAACAGTTCTGTGCTTCTTTACTGGGCATGATTGGTGGAGCCAATGACACTCAACTGAACGTCACCCGAATTCCTGTCTTCCTCTCCGATGAACCCGCTGGAAGCTCTACTATGAATATCCTCCATTGGGTCCAGATGGTCAGATCTGGAAAGTTCCAACAGTACGATTACGAAAACTTTACCCTCAACATCCAGCATTACGGTCAGCCACTCCCTCCAGAATACGATATCTCGAAGATCAACTCGGACGTCTATCTCTTCTGGTCAGCTGCAGACTATCTTGCAGATCAGAAGGATATTGAAGGTTTCTTGCTCAAAAACATCAACCCGAATGCGTTGAAAGGAAACAACGTGCTTATCGATTTCAATCACATGGACTTTATCTGGGGCAACAGAGCAAAAGATGAAATCTATAAGCCGATTGTCATGGAAATCCAGAAAGACGTTGCAGCCAATGGGGATCCTTGAAGCTGATCAAAACTCAAAAAGTTGCTGACAACTAATTCGTCAGTTAATTGTATGATTTAAAGATCTTTGATAAAGATGCACTTAGTCATTCAATGATCAAAAATATGGAGAACAGATTAAATACGGAACACAAACAATTTAAAAGCTAAATAATAATGTTCATGTCCTGTGGTTATCCCATATAAAAAAGCGTTTGTAAGTTATAGTTACCTTATAAGTATAGTTAGATCGTGGCTAAGGGTTCCTGATCTGCGTGTAGATGAGAAATATGTGGAAACAACTTTACAGGCCCAAAGGCACGAGATAAATCACAACTCTTACAAAAATTATTGCGCAACCTTAAAATTGCCACCAATCCGCAATCGTACTTCTTTCGTTGATCCTCAGGGTATTTCCTTTCGGGACCAACGCTGTGTGGCTTGCACTCAAATATCTTGTGCACAATCCAACGGTATAGTTAAATACAGCTAATCTGAAGTGTTCAAACCCAGTAGAAGCAATCCTAAGTTAGTTATTCTGTGTTCAAAGTTTGTTATTCTACACTTTATAGTTTCCTTGTCTGAGTCGTCCAAATAGTCTCAGTTGGAATCAAGTCAAGACGTGAATAAATAGCAACAAGTTATTTTTTATAAAAAGGAAACGAAAAGTGTTCAAGTTTGGAAAAAGACAATTCTATCTTCTTTGAAAATGTTCTTCTATTCCAAAAATGCAATAATGTTGTTTATAAAAGTGGTTATCTGAGAAGATTGAACATTGCAATTCACTAAAATCACCAAGTGGCTTGGATTGAGTTGAAAATCTGTAAAATACTAATGATGAATCAAAAAAGTAAAAATCAATTTCCCAATTCATTTATTATCATGTATCATATGGATTTCATATGATTTCTTTGTGAATATGTGCATCATCACTCTGTTCCTATTTCCATATAATGTTCACTATCAGCTGCAAATATAACTATGAATAACATGATTTTTTAAGAACTGTTAATGAAAAGGTAAATAACACTACTGCAACTTAGAACTTGTTAGTATCTGGTGAAAATTACTGCCGCTTTCTAGAACCTATGGAAGTTTTCAAAGTTTCTAGAGTCTCATACAACCTTCTCACACTTCTCAGAAATTCGTAGAAATTTTAAAATCTAATAATTGAAACTACGAATTCTAGAATTTTCTAAAAAGTTCCATAACTTCGTGTTGAGACAGATTCACAACAATTATACAGGTAATTTGCAATCGCTTATAATTGAGCGTCATTTATATGTAAGAACTCCTGAAAATATTCTTCACATATCGGATTCTAACTGAGCGTCGTCGATGGTAGGCTTGTAATCCAACGAAAGTCAATCCTAATTGAGCACAATCAATATGCTTAGACCTTTCTTTCCTGCAATTAAACAAGTATAAGCACGTCGATTGCACTCAATTACAATCAACCTTGGAATTACAGTTGTGCTATCGATTACGCTCAGTTAGAATCCGATATGTGAAGAATATCCTCAGGAGTTCTTACATATAAATGACGCTCGGTTACAAGCGATTACAAATTATCTGTGTAATATCTTTAGTCTCTATAATATCGAATTCTTTTCATATCTTTGGCTAAGTAGATTAAACATGGATTCCAGAAAAGTATGTTTATGTTTTTACTGTTTCAGTATGGAAGAAAAACACATAGTTTCGGTTCTATCCGAATACGAAGTAGTTTTATCAGTGCTTAACCGAAGTACAAAGAGAAAGAAATAATTCCGGTTACAAAGAGGATAAAATCTTCACTCTCAGGTTATCAACTAAAAATTCTTCAGTTTTTAGGGAACATGAAGGGTTTTTTGATTCTTCTGGCCGCAATTGGCTTCGTCGTTAGTGACGAAACTCTCGATCCAGAAACTGGACTCGACACTGTAAGGACTTCGTTCATTTTAAGTAGACGTTCATCTATTTTAGCCGGGTATAATTCAACGCTGGGGATATCCGGCCGAGGTACACTATGCCACTACTGAAGATGGATATATCTTGACTCTGCACAGAATCCCCTATGGCAAAGACACCAGCATCCCTCAGGATGCCAGAAGACCAGTAGTCTTCCTGCAACACGGACTCGAAGCCTCTAGTACCAGTTTTATTACCAACCTTCCTAACTTGTCCTTGGGGTTCCTTCTAGCAGATATGGGCTACGACGTCTGGATGGGTAATATTCGTGGTAATCTATACGGCAAGAACCACACTACCCTAGATACTACTAGTAAAGAGTTCTGGGATTTCACTTGGGACGACATGGTCGAGTAAGTGTTCATTACTATGAATTTTCTTGCAAAACATCTTTAAGGTACGATCTACCAGCGATGATTGACACTGCTCTTACGGTTACTAACCACAGCAGTTTATACTACGTCGGACACTCTCAAGGGACGTTGATCATGTTCGCAAAGTTATCTTCCGATCATGAATTCGCAAAGAAGATCAGAAAGTTCTTCGCTCTCGCTCCTGTGTGTACGGTAGAATACATTAAAGGATTGCTGGAGTTCTTGGCCCACACCCTTTACGGATTTGCTGATGTAAGCGTTGAAAATAGTTTTTATGACAGATATCTAGCATTTATTAGATTTTTCCATTAGTCACAATTAGCTCTAGAAATTGTTAGGATAGCGACTAAGGAGAACAATTTATATACAATTTTTGGACATTATCCAAGATTGTTAAAATTGGTTTTTTCCTCATTCAATATTTTCAGGTTCTCTACGATATGGGCATCTATGAATTCCTCCCCGATAACAAAACGATGGAAACGGCGGGGGAACTCTTCTGTGCGAACAAGACCGATTCACAACTCTGCGGCTCTATACTGGGGCTAATTGGCGGGACCAACAGCACTCAGATGAATTGCAGCAGAATTCCTGTTTTCATGTCCGATGAACCTGCCGGGACGTCCACTTTGAACATGATTCATTGGATCCAGATGGTCAGATCCGGAAAGATGCAGAAGTACGACTATAAGAACGTGACTCTCAACATCCAGCACTACGGTCAGCCTACCGCTCCAGAATACGATATCTCGAAGATCAACTCAGATGTCTATCTCTTCTGGTCATCTGCAGATTGGCTGGCTGATCAGCAGGATATTGAAGGTTTCTTGCTCAAAAACATCAACCCGAATGCGTTGAAAGGAAATAATGTGCTTATCGAATTCGACCACTTGGACTTTATCTGGGGCAACAGAGCAAAGAACGAAGTCTACAAGCCGATTGTCATGGAAATCCAGAAAGACGTTGCAGCCAACGGGGATCCTTAAATCAGAAAACAATTGAGAACTTTATTAATAATTAACTGTTAAATTGGATGATTTAAAAATCTTGAATAAAAAACTACTTTGCAACTGAACAGAGGATTGAATATAACTGAATGTAATCAACGTGTTTGACCACGTTTGTTTCCTATTAAAAAGGCATTATTATGTTGATTACATTCAGTTATATTCAATCCTCTGTTCAATTGCAATCTTACCATCGATAGTATTCAGTTAGAATCAAATAACATGAAAACCGTAATCACAAACTCTTACATGTTCATCCTATTCAGTTAGACTTCATTTCAGAAAATTTGTGTAATTAATAGTAACTTAACAACAAAACTAAAACCTGTATATTCTCTTCACGCGTCTTTTTTCTTTCATTGTGGGACCTTTTTTGACCATATTTTCCTTTTTTCGTGGACGCTGGACACGCATTTTGGTCGTTCTTCGTCGATGTTATATCTTTTCAGTTTCGACTCTGTCGACGATATTTGAAATTGGAAAACATCTTCAATTTTGTCTGATTTTAAAATGCGAAAACTTTCCAAAATACAGAAATTTATTTAATCTTTAAAATTGAAAAATACCGTATCCTGTTCAGATGACAAATTTCGATTATTTTCTTCAAAGTAAATCAACAGTAAAAACATCGTTTTTATTTTCCATTCAAGACTAAAAATCTCAAATACCACTAGCTTCAAGTTGGAGACCACAAACCACTTTTCAATTATCCACTCAACGTCTCCTCGAAGATGTCATCTTCCAGATTTCCGTCTGCAGATTTGGAGATTTTCTAGAAAGTTGAGGAATTTTGAAAATGAGAAAATCCGGTCATAGTCACTTTTGCTTTTCTTGTCACGCCGAATTGTCCCTCCGTGACCGACTTCAGTTTGGATCAGATCCCAGGAAATCCGGTCCAGGATGAGTGGCTGGCCCCTGTGGCGACGATGGCAAATATAAAAGAAGAAGAAATTCCGGATTACGCAATCCAGAAGGCAAAATGAAATTTTATTGTTTGATCTTAATTTTCGGATTTGTTAGTAAATCCGATGGATTCTTGTTTGGAGGAATGATGGGTGGCGGGTAATTTCGATTCAGACTAAAATTTAATAAATATTTAAATTTAGATGTTGTTCTTCTGGTGGTTCTGGTTGTTGTTCCCGTCCACCGTAAGTCAATTTTAAAAAACATTAAATTAAAAATATTTTTCCAGACCTATGCCGTCCTGTGGAGGATGTGCCCCACCGTGAGTTCTGGTCCCTTATGGCGTGGGTGTACCTAGGGCAAAACACCTGAGGCAATTACACTTTTTAAATTTTGAAAAGCACTAAAAATTTTCGTAATTCTCGAAATTTCAAAAAATCAAAAAACTTCATAAATGGATCCTGGACTTTTTATACACCAATTACACCTTGAGTATACTGTATTTTATTTAATAATGTAACCGTTTTCTAGACCACCAATGCCTTGTGGAGGAGGTTGTGCTCCACCGTAAGTCCTTTACCATACAGTATATTTTTAAAATTGTTTTCTTTAGTCCCCCAGCCCCCTGTGGAGGAGGATGTGCTCCGCCGTAAGTTATATATCTCCTACTTTATTCTTAAAATTGTCTTTCTTAGCCCCCCAGCCCCCTGTGGAGGAGGATGCGCCCCACCGTAAGTTATCTATTTCCTACAGTATCTCTAAAATTGTCTTTCTTAGTCCTCCAGCCCCCTGCGGAGTAGTCTCATCTAGCTGCGGTGGAAGTGTTCATTCCTCAAGCTACGTCCCAGCTCCAGCCCCGGTCCCGATCCCTTCGCACCAGAGTTACTCGGTCCCAGCTCCGACCTACACTGCTCCAGCGTCGTCAATCGGTAGTTATTTGTTGATTTTCCTACAGTAATCTAGTTGTTCCAGGAAGTGTCAGTTCGAACAGCTACGTCAGACCCTACTTCGGTCGCCGCTGGCGTTACTTCTTCCGAGTAGCGAGGATCTAACCCGGAAATCAATGTTTAAATAAAAATACCAATTTTATCCAATTTAAAACTTTAAAAATATGAACATCAACTACTTGATATGCAAAACCACGTATATATAATTTCCACTCGAAACCAAATAAAAAACTTGAAAAACTTTATAATCCTGAATGGAAACCATATGTAGGTCATTCTTCATATCTGTCAAGTTCATTAAAAATATAATACTAAAATTTTCTCCTGAAAAATTTAAAAATATAATTCCGGTTAAACCGTCGTATTGTAATTCTCCGGCTTCGGGGGTTGGGCGGCCGTCAGGGGTTCGTTATCAGTACTGTTCTTGTTGGATTGCCTAGAAGCACTACACTTTCTCTAAAAAGTCAAAAAACTTGCGATCGGATTTTTGACGAAAAAGCAAAAGATCAAAGAAGGGATAGTTGTGAAAAATGATCGCACTAATTCTAGTTATCGTTGAAGACTTTTTTAGGTATCTGTCATTAGAGTCGCTGACAACGTGGAGTAATTAATTATCAGTCGAGAATAAATCATTTAAAAAATGTAAACAGGAATCGTCCAATAAAATCAGACTGAATATTGAATGAAAAAAATTTATTTCATTCACTGTTTTTGTCAGAATTGTTTTTCTATGGAAAACTGCTTCAGTAGCAATTCTGGATAGTGTCCAGGAATTGTACAAAAATCGTTCTCCTTAGTCACTATCCTACTAATTTCTGGAGCTGATTTATAATTAACTGAAAAGCGCTCCAGTAGCAAAGTTGGAAAGTAACTGAAAACATATTAAATCACTTGTTTTAATTACTATTCATGTTTTCTAACAGAGCTGTTTTTCCAACGCAAAAAATGCTCCGATATCAATTTTGGGTAGTGTCTCAAAACTGCGCAAAAATCGTTTTCTTTTGTTACTATCTTGATCATTTTTAAAATTAAGTTTCAACCAGTCGGGAAACTGCTTCAGTAGCAATTTTGGATAGTGCGTAGAAATTGCGCAAAAATCATTTTCTTCTGTCACTATCCCGACAATTTCTGGATTTTGTTTTTAATTAACTAAAAGACCGTTCTAACAGTAAAGTTGGATAGTGACTGTAGCAAATGATGAACTATTTACTCTAGTCACTGTCTATATCCTCAAAAAAGAAGTTTTTATCATCTTCAAAAGCACCTCCACTAAAATCCTGGATAGTGACTGGAATCCATGACTAGCTGTATTTTCGACCTCCTATAGATTCTCCACAAGTCCAGACAGATACCCAAATTCTTCAGAAGTCAATCTAAAAAACCTACTTCTTACGATCAATGGCCCTCATGAGCATTCCGAGTCTCTGTCGGTTGTGTTTGTTTTTCTCATCCAATTCAGCTTCTTCCAGTTCTTCGGGTTTCACGAGCTGCATGTCACGTGCAGTGAACTTGTAGTCACTCAACTGCGACTTCGGGATGATGTCGTGGATCTTGAACGAAGCCCGAGTGTGGGGGATGAAAACGTTCAAGTCTCCATATTGGGACGGTAGTTGATCCGCGAGTTCTCCAGCCATCATGTTCGCGATGTAGGTGTTTCTGTCGATGATGTAGTTCAATTCAAAGTCATCATCGTCCGTTCCGAATGGATTCATCAAAAACTGTCCGACTTTGAGCCATCCGATGTAGAAGAGGATCTGGAAGGTCGTGAAGATCGGGAACATGATGGTAATCTCCTTCTGCATAGATTTTTCGTCGATCTTCGGCTGTCGTCCGAGGAGACAGATGACGAAGTACCCGTAGGTGGCGATGGCAACCACCTGGGTGTACACCAAGGGGATCTTGATCCAGTCGTAGACGTACAACATGGCGAAGCCGTCTCGGAACGAAAAAATGTGCTTCAGAAGCATGTCAAGTTGGACTGAATCGATGGCTTTTTCTTGGAACTTCTTCTTGATCAAGTTGATTATCCACATAATCGGGATGAACCACTTGCCATGAGGGCCGTCGGTGTGGACGAAGATATCGTACTCCTCCTCCGTCATCAGTTTGCTTTCCACAAGATGCCGGTCAGTGGGGAATCTCTTCAAAGTTCTCTCCGAGATCCCACTCCATGCAATGGCTGACTGTAGAATTAACTTCATTTTTGTTTTTTAAATTAAATCAAACCTGCAAACTAGACCATCTAGCAATAGTCTTTCTCGCTTCTAAATGTTCTTCACCAGGCAAACAAGCAGCAACCATCATCATCATTTTATCAGGCCAACTTACATAATTGAATTGTTCCCACCATCTCGCCACAACCACAGCGACGAACTACAAAGGAACCAATTTAGTCAATTACCGTACTCACAAAAAATGTAACTTTCAGTACAGTAACAAATAAAAACCATCTCTATTTTGTTACATCCCCGTCACAAAAGTCAAATATTCATGAAAAATGTGATTATTGTTACAGAATTAAAAATTACACTTTTTTGTAAACATTGGAGCTGTTTTTGGATAGTGATTTTGACAACTCTAATAAATTTTGAATAGTGACTAGAAATCATTGAGTTGGAAATAGACACTATCCGAAATCTCTACACACAAAAAATGTAACTTTCAGTACAGTAACAAATAGGAATCGTCTCTATTTTGTTACATCCCCGTCACAAAAGTCAAATATTCATGAAAAATGTGACAATTATGTTACATTTTGCAATTTTTACAAAACCGAAAATTACACTTTTTTATGTACTACAGTGAAAAGTCTAGATTTTTTTACGAAATGATTTTGAATGGAATTTTTGCAACTTTCTAGTCGAGATTCAAAATTGTAAAAATTAGCGGATCTGCAAAGAAGGAATCATAAATACAGTGTTATAAAAATAAAAAATGGATACTATTCCGAAATTATCTCGAGAAGAATTTTCGAAAATTTCTAAAAACCAGCCTAAAATTTTATATTATTTCGTAATTTTGTGATTTTCGAGAATTATATTCTGCTTGAACGGATCTAGGAACCTCCAGACGAGAGTCGCGCAGGGTACCTAGTCCTTTGTCGACTTCCGAAGATTAACGATTATATATGAAAACTTCCATGGGCATTCGGAAATCATACCACCAAGGTACCCCGTCAAAAACGAGTTCCTTTACTTGTTACTGTAAAATTCAAAAAACTTACGAAACCAAGCAAGAAAGAAAGTGGGATATATTGAGAACCGATTTCGCACCAGATAATCCATCCAGTAAAGTATTCTTTTTGTTGTTCTTCCAGCAGATACCACTGCAATATTTTCATTAAAAATAAAAAATATAAAATTTTTCGAAAATTAAATGTAAATTCGCGTCGGGACCAAAGTTGAATTTTTTATTTTTGTCAATTTTAATTCAGAATTACGAAATTTAAATTATTTTATTAAATATTCGAATTTCGGAAATCTCAATAATCGATTTAATAATTTTAAAAAAATATTTTTAAATATAAAAAATTTAAATATTTCTAAAAAGTCGAATATTTTTAAATAAAAAATATTTTCTAAAAAATTATTCAATTTTGAGATTCCAGAAATCTAAATATTTAATAAAAATAATTATTTAAATTTTGTATATTTGAATTAAAGTTTTAAATTTAGGTCTTGACACGAATCGAAATTTACGCATCGTTACTGTCTAATGTCAGTTTCGAACTAATTAGGACCGGGAAATTTTGAATTTTAAATCAACTTCAATTAAATTTTAAAATTATTTAAATTTATTTTAATTAAATTTCAAAATTGTTTTAAATTTATTTTAGATTAATTCTAATTAATTGTTAAATTAATTCTAATTAATTTTTAAATTTACATTAATTTTAATTAAAATTTATTTTATTTCAAATTTGTTTTAATTAAATTTTAAACTTATTTTAAATTCATTTTAATGGAATTTTAAAATTACTTTAGATTAATTCTAATTAATTGTTAAAATTATTTTATTTCAAATTTATTTTAATTAATTTTTAAATTTATTTCAAATTTTCATTAATTTTAATTAAAATTTATTTTAATTAAATTTTAAACTTTTTTATTTTAAACTTATTTTACTTTTTAAAACTGACCTGAGCGGCGAGGATGATATAGTAGGCAATGTAGAAGGCAATCAAGTCCTTCAGGACGGCCTTCCAGAGGGACCCCCTCCATCTGAACATGAGGGAGCTGAAGTCCTCTTCGTAGGATATCGTCATTTTCCCTTGATCCTTGACTCAGATTTCTTAAATGATTATTGTTGTAAGAAATTAACCAAGTCCAATTTACAACCACGCAATTGACAAAGATGGATAAATACTAGTTTGTTCGAAGGAACATCAATTTTGTAAGACCGCCTCAAGGTTGACAAACCAGGCAAATCAATCGCAAATTTTTCTTTCTCTCAAATTTACAAAACACTGATGGCCCTCTCGACCCACAGGAATGTCGGTTTTGCCTTGATTGCGGGCCGAGCAATTTCGTCTGATCAGGTTTGGTAAAAGTTGAATGAATTCGGGGAAAGTCAGATCAAAGTTAAAAATCATGTTCGTCAAAAAACCAAATCAAATCTGATCTACAGTCAGTAAACACCTACTGTAAAAACTCGATGAATCATGGGTGATTTATTTTTCAAACTTGAAAATTAACATTTAATCGAAACGGGTTCGATTTGAAACAATTAGACATAATTTAGATTTCGCAATTTTACGGTTCAATAAATATCAAATATTAGACAATTTAGAATAAAAACCATAACGATTGATCTCCTGGGATGAAAAATGACGTACTTGACATTGCGAATTTTCTGACGAATGAAAAAGTTGCATTCAACGGACCAAAAAAGAATAAAAACAGTCATCTTTTGTCCGACGTCAACTTTTCCTCAAAGATCGGCCAAATTCTTGAAAAATAAAAACTTGTTTTAAAACTAATTTTAGAATTATTCCACTTATATTCAACAATTTATGCAAAATATTTCAATATTATTTTAAGTTTTAATTTTTTTATTAAACAACCAAAAAAATTTTTTCTCTCATTGTCTGTCTCGAACGATCACTTTGTTTTTAAAACAGCTTTGACGAGAAAGACGCAAACAGACAAACGGGTGCAAAATTCTGCTCCAATGAGGATAACCCTAGCTCTCCGAAAGAGTACGTGTCGAACCCAAAAGAGTTCCCTATCCAACGCAAAACTTTTCTGAGGAGCAGACAAATATTTTCGAAAATTTTTGATTTCCCCAAAAGGTCCAGATTGATTGCGTTCCATTCGTCGAACACCGTTTCGTCTTCTCGACCACTAAATTCGGTGTTTACAATTTAATTTCCACCCCCACTTTTTCAAAAACAAATCATTCTTCTTGTTTATCTCAAAATGGCAAGTACGTAAAATTGGCACTCGTAATCATAAATTTAAAAAGTAGAAATAACCCGTTACTTTCGACTTTCAGAACTGTTACTGCTATTTACTGGCGGCAATGCTCCAGTCTGAACGGAACTCGACGAACTATCTTGTTTCTTCGACTGCACCCATTTCGACCCTTGTTGACCTCGCAATTCTTCCGAATCATTGTCACTTTCCTCCGATGTCAAAGTACTCGAATCCCTGTCTTCAAACTTCGGCAATGGTTGAGATCCTTTCATGTATCTTTTGCTCTTGACTCTCGGAGGGGGTACATCACTTCTCGGAGTAGAACACTCCAAAGCCGATCCAATTTCAGAGTAGCTCGGCGGATCTCTATATTTCCCATGATTAAGCAATTCCTCCTTAGCTTTCTCCTCCTTCCTTCTCTTCCCAGTTCCTCTATTCCTCCTCTCATTCCTCGGAGTCATTGTCATCTTCATCCCAGCCGGTTTAACAACTCCATATGTCGACAAACTCGCAGCCGATGGTGGAGGAGCATAAAAAACTCCATCTTGATGTCCAATAGGCGGTGGAAGAACCACAGAACTCGTCGTTCCTGATCCATTACTTCTAACAACAATCAAATGTTCACTTTGTTGAGGATATTCTTGTTGTATTCTTCTTCCATTCCACGGCAAAGAATTATATCCATTGGAAACTCCTTGATCAATCTGATGTCGTTGTAAAGTCGCTACAGAAGGCATAGGAATATATCCATAATCAGATCCTCCCGAACACGGATAAGTCCTCAAAGCAACTTCAACTTGCTGTTGATGATTCGGCAAATGAATCCTAGTCGATAACACTTGAGGAGTCGGAGTTCCAGTGTCTGTCATTAACGTTCGTTGACCAGAAAGCAATGTAGTCGAAACATTCCCATGATCGCATGCATAATGATACTTCAGATTCGTCTTTTTCTTTTTGTAATAACAACAAACACAACATACAATTAATAAAATCAATAATGAAGCCGATCCTAGAGCTGCCATGATTATCACATGAGCTGGTTGTCTTGTTGAAAAATCAAACAAATCCAAAACTCCCGAGTCAACTTGATCCGGATTAATCAAAGCACAAACAAGTGTTAATTCATCTGCTCCATTTGAACAATCTTGTTTTCCATCACAAAGTAGAATTCTCGAAATACATTCTGGTCCTGCTTCTACGTAACTTTTCATTACCCATTTCTGCCATGCAGTACAATCAAAATCATCAACAGGAGATCTACAACGACAATGTTTCTCATCTGAATCATCATTACAATCAGCCATTCCATTACATACTTGATGTAATCCAACTGCTGTCGTTCTACCTCCATCACAAGCCCACATAACTTTGTCTACAGTTAACGATCCAGAATTAATTGATTTTCCAAACGGATCTATTGTTCTCGTTGTATGACAAATTCCAGGATGTTCATCTGAAGCATCTCCACAATCTGCTACTCCATCACATCTTCTAGCAATATGAATACATTGTTTTTCGTTAGAACATCGAAATTGCCAAGGAGCACATTCAAGATTTCTTTCACAATCAACTGGCCTAAAAATCAATAATCATAATATTATAAAACTCAAAAATACTTTTCCGAAATGGTCTCGAGGAGAATTTTTAAAACATTTCAGAAGCCATAGCTTACGTGACAATTTTCATTTTCCATGGTTTCATAACCACATATCGTAAAAATTATATAAAAGTTATTACAAAATTATCTTGACATTAATTTCCAAAACATTTCAAAAACCATAGCTTACGTGACAATTTCCCATGATTTAGTAATTTTATATAATTTAAGAATTTCTAAAAATCCTACTTAAATAACTCTAAAAACTTCCAAATCAAAGTCACATAGAATACAGAACCTTCTGAGATGTATCAAAATACTAATATTCAAAAAATCATAACTCCAAAATATCTCATCAAAAAAATTATTTCTCTTATTTTTAATAAAACTTACGATGACGAAGATAAACTATAATCCAAAGGACATAGACATTCGTATTTCCTCGTTTCTAGACTTCCAGTATCGTATGGAATTCTACAAAGATGCGAACATTCACTATTCATACAAGTAAATTCCGATTTTGATGTTTCAATTCCATTCATTCCAACTACATGAACATTTGTAATTCTTTTAACAACTTCCGACGGAAATTCAGTCCATGAAACAGGCTTCAATTGCGATAATTCTTTCATTGAAAATTCATATCGTAAATCCAAAATTTTATCTCCATGACTTGTTTCATTAGAAGTAACAACTAACATTGATCGTTCATCCAAAGGAGCTATGGACAAATGTTGACTACCTTCTGAATAATGAACCAATTGTCTTAAATCTCCATCTACATAAACATCTCTCGACCATATGCCGTTAACTGTCGTGTATACTAATCTCGGAATAGATAAATCTGCTTTCAATTCAAGTGTTGAACAATCCAATCCTCTTGAAACAACAACAGAACATTGTTTTCCATCTATATGACATCTAACAATAACTGGAGCCTCTAGCATTCTACTACAATCAGCATAAAAAAGTGCATTCAATCTTCCAAATACCGTTATTTGTCTAGGAGCTGGAAAACTATTTGTTGCTGTTGATTTTTTATCTCCAGATACAACTTTTCCAACATACATCAAATCATCATCTTCTTCAATTCTCCAAACATGAACAAAAGCAATATCACCTGCATCTTTAGGGGCACAAGAAACAAACAACTGTCTTCCAATTGCATCTATAGCTAAATCGAATAATTGCGAACAATTACTTTCCAAATTCACGTTAATATGTTTCGTCACAGACCATCCAGTATCTGAAGCTCTTTTCAATCTTCCACTTTCTCTATCATGAGCATCAATCCAATAAATATATCGATTCGGAGAAAACGAATCAAAAACAACAGAAATCGGATGTCCAATATGATTAACCGAAAGAAATGTAAACGAATCTTCAGAATTCCCAACTTTAAATCTTAGGAAACGATCTTTTGCACTTACTAGCAGAAATTTACTCGGAGAAATACATTGATTAGATTTAGGATCAAATTCAAATTGATCACTGCACTTCCAAGTAACATTCAGTCTATTAGAAACCATTGAAATCAGACAAACCGCATCTTTCAAAGGCTGAGAAACAGCACATGGATTAGATCTAGTCGCATCATGATGAACAACAATAAGCTGCTTAATAAACGGAACATCGTTATGAAGAGGTTTGTAACTTCCATTTTCATATATAACATCTATAGCTTTCGTAGCTTCATTAGCTATATAAATAGATCCTTTGAAAATATTCATCGAACTGCAAAGGAAAGACGGACCTCCGACCAATTGTTCTCTAATACCAGTTCCATCTATAGACTGAATTGTTCCTCCAGAATCAGATACAGTAGCCCAATAAAGTTTGTCATTTCTTGAATCCACATCCATCGCCGTAACTTTCCCAACATCAGCCACAATAACAGATCCAGACATTGATCCCGATGTTGGAGCAGATACTATACTATTTCCAGACATTCCAATATCCACAAAATATAATTTTCGCTTAATAGAGTTAAGAACTAACAAATCCGGATTAATCCCATTCCAAACTATCGAAGTTTTTTGTTTTCCATCTTCTGAAATTGCTTCTATTCTTTTCAAAAAACCATTAGATATGAAAACCGTTCCAGAAATAGGATCAACTGAAATTCCTTTGATTTGACGAATTGAGGGTCCACTAATCACTGTTTCTGAAGATCCTCCTATTGTTGATATTCTCATAACCGAACCATAACGTTCATTGTTTTCAATAGCAAAATAAATAAAATCCCTCACAGGATCCAAAGCAAGAGCCTGTGGAAGAGAAGATATATCCAGGATAGCTAAAGATTCATAATTCGGAGCATCTGAAGTCATCGAAATTCTCACAAGATCATCAGTAACATTAGATTGAGAAAAAACTAAAAAAGCCGATGGTTTCCTGCAAGTAACTCCGTCTTTTTGAAGTTCAAATCCAATCGAACATAAGCAGCGATATCTACCTTCTGGCCTAAAAATGCAAATCTCGTCATAAAACTAAAAATAAATAATATTGTGAAATTATTTTAAGAGAAATTTTTATAATTTTTTAGTCAAGACCCAAAATTTTAAAAATCAATATTATTGCAAATTTCTAAAATTAAAAAAAGTTGATTACTGTTCAAATTTACAAAATCGAAGAATATGGTAAATTTGAAAATCTTCCTCACCCTAATGTAAGAATTTAAAAATATCATTTCGCATATTATGTAAATATTTAAAAAAACTCACAAATTAATACAAATATGACTACATCCTCCGTTATTTGGGAAACATCCAAGTTGATTCATCCTCGAGTGTTTCGTCGACGGGATAACTTCAATTCTAGAACCAGATATGGACTTCCTAGCAATTACAGCTTGTTGTTGCGGTCTTACAATAGCAGCTTTCAAGGCAGTTTGATGAAAAATCACAGAATCAAATGTCTCATAAGGATATCCATTTGTCGTTAAAGATTCTGAATTTCTTTTCGGATTATTAGGATCAATTTCAATTGCTGTAACAGATCTTCCAACTTGAGAACTACAGTATATCGTATTTCCTAGTTTCGTAATAGAGTTTAAATTCTGAAAATTCGTAGCAATAGTTGTTAATTTAGAAGGTTGATTCAAATTAACCATCCCTATTTTCGAGCCTTCTTCGTCTATCCAATAAACTTCGTTTTTCTCTGAATCAACAATGAGATCCGATAATCCTTTAGCCTTAGGGATAGTGAACAGTATCTGTCTTCTGGTTCCATCCAAAAAAGCTCTTTCTATTCTTGCTCTGTCTCCGTAAAAATTGGCAAAATACAAATATCCTTCTTGTGGATCTATCTGGAGACAACAGGGGTTACTTAATCCAGAAGATATGATAGGCCTTCTAAAACCAGAATCATCTATTCTTTCCACTTCGATTCTGCCAGATACAGAATCAAGTAGGAACAAATTCCTCCCGAGCCAATCCAATGAGAAACTGTCAGTGTCTTTCGAAAGATTCATTGCCACGATTTCGTAATCCGATCCATCTAGTTTACTTCTGCGAATTTCCGAAACTTCAGAATCCAACCAATACACGGTTTCTTTCAATGGATCGTAATCCACATCGATGATTGAACTAGTAGAGGATTCCAAAGGTTCGAAATTGATTCTTCTCGGCAGAAATTCCCTAGTATCTAAAGAAATAAAAAACAACGAATTCTTCGCAGCGATGAAGAGAACTTTTCTAATCCCGTTTGGGTCACATGTGACGTTATCCGACATCAACTTCACTCCAATGGGACAAGTGCAGAGTCTCCAAGGATGTCCAGGAATCAGAAGACAGAAATGAGAACATCCTCCGTTTGATTTCGCACAAAGATTCGGTTGTATCCTTTTTGGTTGGGCTTCTGGATGAAGAAAATGAAATTTTTCAAATCCTTTGATGTTCTTAACTAATTTCATAGTTTTCTCACAATTGTCACTCGAACAAAATGTAATTTGACCTTGAATATCTGTCCAAAAAACCCTTCCTTTGAAAGCTGACAAATGAGTAACACCATTCGGCGTCCCAATGACCTTGCAGCTTGTTCTATCATGGACTTTACAACCGATAATTTCACATTTGTCATGCCAGATTCTCAAATAATAAAGAGTTTTCGTCATGAAATCCATCGTTAATCCATCTACATGAACTTTAGGATCATCAGCAAAAGGTTCGTGAAAGGGATACTGATCCAGGAACTGACCACTCATCCAAGCAGATTCAATTCGATTTTGAACTTTATTCAGCCAGTACATATATCTAAAATAATAATCATTATATTTCAAAAATTACATATGAAAATTGTTATACGGTATTCTTTAAAGAATTTCTGGAATTTCTCAAAAAGTAGTTTATATAAAAATATTGGTTTTGTGTGGTGATTTCGTAATTAACATATATTGTAAAAATTATATATGAAAATTGTTATAAATGTCTCGAAAGGAATTTTCGGGATTTCCTAGAAACAAAACTAGCCTACGTGATGATTTTGTAGCTAATCACAGATTGTAAAAATCATATATATAGAGAAAATTACGAAATCACTTTGATACAAACGTCCAAAACTTTTTGATATTATAATTAATCCTAAAAATTGTCGGAACGGTATCTGACCTAGACAAATGTACCAGTGTCTGGCCTAAGACATTCCTTTTTACTATTTCCCTGAGCTGATTCAATCTGAAAAAATTCAGAAAGATGTCCTATGTTAAGACATAGAAACACACTCAGGGAATTTCAAAAATAAAAAACTCACCCTTCTGTAGGATCTACAACGAGTGAATGCATTTCGAAATCGCTTCCTAGGAGAATCGTGCAAGTTCCATTTCCATCAACAGGACAGGCTTCTATTTGGCCCGCTTTCCTGGCTCCAATCCGATCAGTAGCGAGATAAATTTTCCTCGTAATCCAGTCAAAGGCTTGGCTTGAAATGACCTCATCCGCCGCTCCTGTCTGCCTTATCAGAGACCTGCCGTCGTTCAAGTTCCGTTCTGAATCAGAAATAGGGACAATCTGGATACGATCCTGGTGAGGCAGAGTCCAGCCATCTACAACAAGAAGAGAATTCTGAAAAAGACCATATTTGTCAATTTTATAAAAAACTAAAACTTGTAAAATTCTCTTGACACGAATTTCCATATGCATTTAGAAGCTTTTAGAACATTTTATATACAAATTTGAAGTTTTTACGAAATTTTCAAAGATTCTAGACAACTTAAACGAGATTCTAGAAGGTTTCAGAAGCTTCCTCGAAGTTTTTCAAGGATTCTAGAAATTCACAAAGCTTCAATGATGTTCAAAAAACTTTAAAAACGTAGGAAATTCTAAACATTTCTAATAATCTCCGGAATTTGTCGTAAATTTTTTGTTCTAAAATCTCGAAGACAATCCTAAAAATACTAAAACAACCTACGTTGTGAATATCAAGAACGAAATTCGTCGAAAATCTCTCGACGATCCCATCAACGACAGTCCTTGGTTCTGTGGAATTTCCGGAATCTAGATCGATTTCAAATAAAACTAACGACTTGGGTCTTCTGGCAACGACCTTGATCCACTCGCATCCTCCGGGAGTTAGAAAAAACAAAAATAGGAAAATAAAGCTCCAATCCATTGTAGATGACTATATGACGACCATATCGGGGAAATGACTACCACTCTGTTTGGACAATAATCCGCCTGGAAAGAATAAATACACTTAATAAAATCTCGAGAAACAAAAGTTGCGAAATTCTAGAACAAGACCAGTCTATTTCAAAAAGGACCAGTGAAAGCCGTTGCGCTGAGGCCACTTATCAAAATGGACCAGTCTTGTAGAAATAAATCTTCTCTCACTGGCAAAAGGTCATAAAAATGAGAAAAAAGGCCAATTTTTCACACAATGAAGCAGATACTTATGCTCCTAACAATAAGCAGAAAACCGTCAAAAAGCCCGTCAATCATTTTCTTGAGGATCCGCGCGAGTGAAAAGTGTCCAGCTGCGCCGGTCCAGAAACAAAGAACTGTCTTGGTGCCAGTCCGAAAGGACTAAGAAAGATTTATTGAAAATTCACTCTTTTCTTTCTGGAAAAATTTATTACACAAGATTAAAGTTTTCATATATCGATTTCGGAGTAAATGTGGCGAAAACATCGCAAAATTGGTTTTTTCAAAATAAGATTCGGGAAATCCACTAAGAACAAGTTTTATTTGTCATTTCTGGGTCAACTCGAAATACGTTTTTTTGAGGATAAAATTGGCTCTAGTCCCAGATGGAAGACAAGCCCTCCGGCGAAAAAGGATCCACATTTTTCTTTTGTCCTCAACAAATGGAATTCTTAGTCAATTTCGACTCAAATTAGACCTAACAGAAAATTTAAAATCCATATATAAAAACTCGAATTTCTCGAAGTTTCGCAATTACGAAATATTTCTAAAAACATTAATTACCACTTGACAACTTGTTAAATTTAAACAAAAGTTAATTTTCCACGAAAAGGTCTCAAGAGGAATTTTTAGGGGTTTCCAGTTGAGACCCGGAAATGTAAAAATTAACGTTTATGTGATTTTGTAAAAATGCAATCAATCATATCATTGTAAAAATCCCTGCGAAATTATCTCGACACGAATTTCTAAACTTCCTAGAAACCGAAGTGGCCTAAAATTCCGATTTCATTCAATGACTATTTCGTAATTAATCTTTTAAAAATATACTCTCAGATAATTCTAAAAACTTTTGAATCCTATAAGACAAAACCATCTCTTCATCCTCAAGAATCAATAATCATATATCAAAACACCACTAACCATCCAAAAAACCCACTACTAACCCTAAGACACCCTCTCTAAAATAAGTTTTTTTTCTTACTCCGAAAACACTACAGAAATACAAACCTACAAATCTGAAACTCCTTCCAATAACCCCTGTTTCGGCTTTCCCGGTTGTGGAAGCAATTTGCCGAGCCAGAACTGACCACAGCTTGGTAGTTGAGGGTTAAGGAAGGGAAACGCGCATAAAACTGAATGGGTCGAGCATTCCCACGCGAGAACCGATCGCTGTCGGCCCTCTCCGGCTGCAATGAATAATGTTCGGCGTGATCAAAGGCCTCCTATCAGGTCCCATTTATTGTGCAGAAACTCAACTCCCCAAAATAAATATTGAAAAAATAGAAAACTTGTAAAACATTACGAGATCATAGGTCTTTCTCCTCGTTCATCATAGCTTGGATTAGATGGAATTTGCCAGATTTCATTACATTGAATTTGTTTTCCAGCTGTTTCCTTCTCATTCTTCGTTTCTTGGCTTTGCTGACAACTCCATGTTCATCCGTTATTTCTATTTCTTCATATTCCTCCTCTTCTTCTTCGAAAAATTCACCTTCCTCAACGTCTTCTCGTTTCCTTTTCGGCATAACTCTAGGACCAATATTGAGAGGCCTATTATCGGGTTCAATCTGCATCGGAATTGGCATATCCATTTGAGAGTGTTGAGCAGGTTGATGAAAATGCTGAAAACTCAGCTTCTAACACGGAAAAAAGTAAAAACAAACCTGTTCCAAAGCCACAAGTTGTTGGAGAATATCATTGCCATTCGCTGGATTAGTGTTAGCGGGTTTCTTCTTTCTATTCATTTTGTCCTCTTCGGTTTCAATCTCCGGACTGCCTTCTTTCCTTCTAGAAGCGACTGCTCGATGAAGAGCCTGAACACAGGATCCTCGTTCTATCGTATGGCCCCTTGCTTTCTCAAATGCATCCAAAGCAGCATCAGATCCCATGTGAAGTCTGTCTATCATGTATCTGCAGATTAAATAACCACTCCTGTTGATTCCGTCTGAGCAATGAACTCCAATGAGGAGATCTGGAATAAAGTCGTCAATTTCGTCGTAAATTTAGAAAACCACTTACTATTATCCCTATTTTTATTTAGAAAACTGTCTACAGCAGAAATAAACTTCTTGGCAATGTCGTCCCGTCGAGTGTATCCCGCAGTACAACAGAAAATATGTTTATAAGAACAAACTCCTTCAAAAACGGTTGGATCATAATATTTCGATGTAAACGATAGATTAATAATCAATCCTAACTGGTGTCCTGACATAGTAATCTAAAAAGAACACTGTAGAACAAAGCTTGCTTAAGAAATCAACCCACTTCGTAAAGCAAATCCTGCGTCGTGAATTTCTTCGTTCTTGGGAGCCGCAATCCATAATCCACATCGATAGGGGTCTTGAAAACGATGAATCTGGTGTTCTCAATGACATTGCTGATTGGTTTGATGTTTTCCCAACTAAAATAAAAAATTCATATATGAACCATAGTTTTCATCCAAGGGATCAAAAACAAACTTTTTTGGAAATTTTCGACTCGTTCGAACCATAACTAACTCGTCAGCAACACGATTAGGAAATTCAGAATGTGACGATAATGAATGATGAAGAAAAAGATAAAACGATGGAAACAAATCCGGGAAAGTCGAAGTTGGAAAGTGCAATTTTCGGAAAACAAATGCCCGCTTGTCAACCGGAACGAGTCGCCAACCGTCTTTGAAGAAGCGTTTTTATTTCGAAGCTGATTTTAGGTTCTCGTTGTTGTATTTTTTTATCTTCTAAATAACAGTATTTCTCTACCAGAATTAATTTTATAAATCTTCCAACTTTTTTAATAATAATATTAAAAGGATAAAAACCTAGGATCTAGTCTTATTGAGGAAGCTGATGTCATCGAGGCGCTAGTTCCTCATAGCCAGATTGATTAAGATGCCTGCGACTTTCATTGTCATTGGAGGGGTTTCTGGATGCGGTAAGTCGACCATCGGAAGTGCCCTGGCTGAGAAGCTCCAAGTAGAGTACATCGACGGAGACAAATTCCACTCGAAAAACAATATTGAGAAAATGTCCAATGGGATTCCCCTGAACGGTCTGTATGATTTCATTCCATTAACCACCACATAGTTTGAATAGTGCTGTAAACCATCTTTTACTCACTATCAAGGTATTTTTTGGAGTAAATTTTCTACTAGTCAAAAAGCGTCGTGGTTGTAAACCTGGATAGTGACTACTTTAGCAGTTTATTACTCTTTTTCAGTCACTACGCAAACAATTTTGGAATAACTTTTTCATTTATCAGGCATTAAGTCCAAACCTGGATAGTGACTAATTCAGTAATTATTCCTTTTCAGTCACTATTCTATTCTAATTTTAATCCTGTTTCCAGATGACGACCGATCAGAATGGCTCCAGATTCTCGCTGGTTTCGCGGATGACCATCAAACCAAAATCGTCGGTTGTTCCGCTCTCAAGAGGATTTACCGAACAATTCTTTCTTCCAAATCCAAATCATGCAAAATCTTCCTTCTCATCCTTCCAGAATCCATCTTACAAGAAAGAATCACTCAAAGACAAGGCCACTTCATGAAGTCTAATCTCCTCAAATCCCAACTAGAGACTTTAGAACTTCCATATCCCGACGAAAATTCCGTTTTCATCATCGACGGAAATCGTCCTGTTGATGTAATTGTCAACGACATGATTACTTTTTTAAATTAAAACAATTTAAAAGTTTTATTCAACAAGGAAAATGCTTTGTTCTTTGGCCAGTTGACTTGATCATAATCTCAAGATGAGTCTACCCGGATATACTTTCCTTGGACGGATTAGGAATCATTTAAATAAAAAAAAATACTAAATTTAAAAAACAAAACTCTAACGATTTGCAGACGAAGGAACGGAAATCGGCAAGAACTTCACATGAGTCTGCCATTGTGCCGTTATCTGGAAGAATTTAACTCTATTCCAGGTAACTCCATCAATCGAAACTAAAATAAAAAAATTATTCAAAATATATTCCAAAAATTCTTACCTTCAAGTGGATTATTTTTCCCACTACAAATCATTCTCGTAACACCAGAAACAACTCTACTTTGACTATTAAAGTTATCAGCACTTTTCAATTTTGTTTTCCTTCCTAATTTCTGAAGTACTTTATCCTTTTTCCTCTCCTTCACAAATAACATCGACAACAAAGTCGAAAGTGGTTCTCTCGCGATCGACAATGTCCTCACAGACGCTTTCATGCTAAATTTCCCTCCTGTTCCTTTTTGATTTCCTTGTTGAACAGGATTATTATTAGATGTTGAATGAACCAATTTATCAGGTGTCGAAAAATCGTGATTTCCACTACCCGTTGTCCAATATTCAATTTGTAATTCCTTCCATTCTCCTAATTTGCTCAATTGAGGACTTGCAGGCGGTGACATCGAAACCACATGTCCTGGAATCGACGACGGAAGAGTTATTTTTTCTTCTTCTTCTTTTCTCACATAATGAAGAGAATTCAATTCTTCCAAATTTCCTAGATGAATTTCAGCAATAAAAGGAATAAAAACTTGACTTTCTCCAGAAATTTCGTTCCCAACTCCCAATTCCGGACTTCCATTATTCTGGTCTTTTTTCAGAAGCTGAAGCATGACCTCACCAATAGGAATATTCAGAGTTTTCCGACTTTCCACATTAGTCGAAGCCAAAAGACAGTCTTCTATAGCAAGTGTTTCATTAGGATTAATCCTGTTCAAAGCTTTCCATTGAACTTCCATCAATCCCCCGTCGGCAATCATGGCCAAAGTCCTTCCAATCACTGAATTAGGAGGAATCAGAAGACTAAATCTCAAATAATTCAGCCAATCCTGAGTTGTTTTGTTCTGCAAGATATCCACATACACCCTTAGGACATTCACAACAAGTTTATCTCCTCCAAGAATTCCTATCAATGTCTGCGGTGGAGCTTCCGAATTAGAATTACAACTAAAAAAAATAAATTTTCTTTGAAAAAAAAACCAAAACTTACAATTTTTGAATTTTCACAACAATTGCTTGAAGTGCCGCTCTTACTTCACTTACAGTAGGACAGTCAATCATTTTGACAACTTTCAAAGCAGAATTATCAACTTTCGAAATCCACGGCAAATCAGAACTTGAACAAATCCAAATATGAGAAGCAATAAAAAAATTAGGATCATCCAATTGAACCATCTAAAAATTAAAAAAATTAACCTTACTGAAACATTTCTGTCTCAAACATTCATGTTTCAATTTTTGAAACTAATTTAAAAAATGGTCATACATGGACCAGACAAGCTCGAAATCGCAAAGAATGGAAAGTTTGCTGCGAACCGCAAACAAACACATTAGGATTAGGATGATTTTATCTAGTCATTTGTTGTTTTTGTTTCGATTACGGTTCGATAAAGTGCTAAAGTGCATTTAAAAAATAAAAAATAAATTATTTTATCTTTTGTATAATACTTTAAAAACCATTTTAGGTAAGTTTCTATTTAAAAAGTTTTATATATTTTTCAAATACTTTTGAATTCCAGAGTTAGTTTTCAGAATCCTGAATTCTAAAAGTTGGTTTTTTATTCTGATTTGAGATTCAGAATCTACGGGTTTCATTACAGTATTAAAAGTGACTTTTTGTGAGATTTTAACTCTAAAATAAAAATTTGGAACAACGTCACCTAATAAAATTAATATTACAGAAATATTCCTACCATATCAGCAATCATATTAGCTTCACTGCTCTTCTTAACTGTCGGAGGATGAACAGTACTTGGATGTTTTAAACTTTCTCCTGCAGATCCAATTGACGCAGCAGTATTAGAATGAACAAGTTTGTCCTTTATCGAAGACGATCTTTCATTTTTAACATCTCCTGATTGAGGTCTAGCATTTGATAATTTCTGAGATCTCGTAGAATCCATCGGAGTAGAAGGAAAATCAACTCTAGACAAAAATAACGGTTGAGCATTTTCATTATCCGAGCTATATTCCTGGTCATCAGTATCAGGAGGAGATTCTTCCGATTGCATCTAAAATCTCAGATATAGTCATATACTGTAAAACAAAATGTGCAATTATATTACAAAATCTTAAAATTAACATAATTACGAAATTTCTCCCGACATAAATTTCTGCAAATTTTTAGAAATTAAAATAGTTCATCATATCCGTTCTGAATGGCAATTATTTCATTATCTTACAAAATTTCGAAATTTGTTTTTTAACAATATCCTACTTAGCCACAAGACCATCTAAATCAGTCATGTGAGACACAAGAACCCCTGTCAATCCCGAAAATCAAGGATTACATTTAAAAACACTAATAAATGCGGAAAAACATAATAAAAGTCAAAAATCTTCTTGGAATTCAAGGATTATACAAAAATAGCAACAAATATTTTTTAAAAATATAATTAACACTGAAAATATCTTTAGAAATGAAGGATTATATACGAAAATATTATTTAAAAAACAATATTAAAAATATTTTCAAAGTTAACTACTATATATGAAAAAACTGATAAATATTAAGAAATCATCATTAACATTGAAATTATTTCTCAAAATTAAAAATTTCACATGAAAAAAGCAATATTGAAAATTCATCATTAACATTGAAAATCTTCCTGAAAATTAAGTATTATGCATGAAAAAAGCAACATTTTTTGAAAACTAAATAACTTTGCAAACATCTCCCAAGTTTGTTTTTTGATGAATATAAAAAAAACAACTCACAGTGTCCTCAATCGGAGGCAGATCGGTCTTGGACCCGAAGAAAGGCCTAAGTCCTGGTTTCGGGTTGCTCATGATGCTCATTTTGTCCGGTTCCAGTTCGGGTCCACTGTCAGATATATTTTCCAATTCTTCAAATATTTCTTCCAATTCCTCTTCTGTAGGTGGTAATCTTCCTCTAGAAGGTCCAGCCGCGTCATCTTGAGCTCGAAATCTTTTCAATAAAGCACTCAATTTCGATTTTATATTTTTTTGATTCAATTTTTTCCTTGAAGTTCTAACTCTTTGTTTAACTCCTTGTTGATTACTAAATCTAGGAGTTCCACCATCATTCTGAAATTCTGAATTTTCAATTTCAAAATCGCTTTCTTCACTTGTGTCATCTTCGTCCTCATCCGACAATGGAATCCCTTCTTTGCCAGGGGCTTTTTGAGATCCTTCAGCTTCAAGTGCTTGCGATTGACAATTCATTATGTACACTGTCCCGGCATTTAATTCTAAAATTAAATCTATTAAAAATTTAAAAATTCAAATATTTCTACCGTTAAAATCAGCATCGTTTTTGTTCAAATAAACAGTGTCCCAGATCCTGACTTCTCTCGCACCACCTTGTTGAAGAACTTCGTCAAGATTCAAGTACCCTATGGCCAGGGTCTTGAACCCGGGGATATGTCTGTTTTTGTACCTTTTCCGTCTTTGAACCAGAACTTGCAGAATGTTCGTTTTTCTTTTGAAAAAATGACAATATTGAATTGTGAAGGATATATCCACGTTGAGTTCATAGTTGTTGCCAATGGGGTTCTGGGGCAGAGACAGGTCGTTGCTCCTGAGAGTGCGTTTGTAGCCCTGAAAGATGATTCACTTTTAAAAAATAAATATTTCGCTTGTTTATATGAAATGCGATTCGAAAATGATGTCAAACATTAGAGTTTGTTATTGAAATCGAATATTAAAGTTATAAACAAAGTCAAAGTTCATGAAAAAGTCGTAAAATCTGGATAATAAGGTGAATTGATATATGAAAATTTAATTTTTAGAATAATGAATCACTTACCTGCAATCTGACGGCAATTATGAAGTTACTTTCCGGCTTCAGCAACTTGGACACCAGGACCCTGTTGATGTTCATCGAAAACACCCTCTGGACAGCCGAACTCGAGGTCCTGTCGGCCTCCCAGTTGGCGTAGAGCTTCATCGGGACAGCGGCAATGGAGCTCGGGCAATTCCCGGATCCGAAATTAGTACTGGCGACAACAGACGGTCCCATTCTCGATTGATCCATGTTGAAAATTAAAATTCAATAACGTTTCAGACTAGTAATCTACTCATAATCTTCTTTGAAATTTGTTCCCTAAAAATGAATCATGACTAAAACGAAATATAAATCCCGGAATAATCAAATTTTAAACCAGTAAAAACAACGGAAAACCGGATTTTGGTTGACTGGAAAATGCACGTGTCCAAGGATCACCTGTCAGGGAAGATCAATCTCGCATAAAGGAATTTTGTTTTCAAGCGGAAAGAGGAATGCTGAGGTTCGACTCTCGTTAGGGCAACCGATGGAAGATCAACGACAAAAAACAACTTTTCCAGAGCAACTGATAGAACAATAAACCACGATGTATACAAACAATCCCTGAGACAGTTTATATAAAAATAATTATATAGTAATTCTCCAGACTAATATACACAAAAACAACTTTTCAGAAGTAACTGATATAAAAAAATAAGTTTCCAAAGGTAACCGATATAAAAAAGCTGAATTTTAAAATAATGGATATAAAAAACAACTTTTTAAAGAAAATTGATATAAAAAAATTAAACTTTTAAAGTAACTGATATAAAAAAAATAAATTTTCAAAGGTAATTGATATAAAAAAACAACTTTTTAAAAGTAATTGATGTAAAAATTAAAAAATTTACATACAAAACAATTTTAGAACAACTTGCAAAAAATAAAAATTATTTTTAAAGTTCATTTCTACACAAATCAATTTTTCAGAGTACTAGATACAAAAATGATTTCATATATGAAATTACTTTTGAATTAATTTGTGAAAATTAAGAATATTTTCTAAAATAACTTATGTGAAAAATTTCGCCTTATAAAATAGCCATATATGGAAAATAATTTCTAAGAAACCACCATTCACGACATGGAAATAATTTAATAAAAAATCGGTTTTTATGATTTCACGTCATAGATCTCGAAATCCGACGGGAATTGAAAAAACAGAAAATTAATAATTTCTAAATCGATAAAAATTCAACTTTTGTCTTTTAAAACGTTAAAAATAATACAAAACTTGAACTAACGCGTGGTTCCAAATAGCTGGACCAAAATGGAAGAAGATGAGTATGTCCCATTGCCGCTGGGGGAGGACGCGGCCAATTAAACGAGCAAGCCGGATCTGGCATGTCCGGACGGACTGGCACACACTGACAATTCCTCTCGCTCGGGCTTTTTCGCTTTTAGGTCGCTGAACATTACACACATTTGTCCTTTGTCATTTGGGATTGAGACAAAACTGGACATGCGCGAAAATTAGGCTCGAATCAGACCCGACTTGCGCGAAAACTGCAGCATTATTAAGGAAAAAATGGAAATTTTCCGGCTCACCGTTGGCAGGGAATTTCGCACGAATAGAATTAGTATTTCATAATCTCTTTCGAAATTACTTTTTTGAATCTATTCATACTACTTTGTAGTACCTTTTCCAGGTTACAAAACAACGAGCAATTCTTTGAAAATATTTTTCCAGGAAAATTATGAAATACCGAAATTTCGCAAAATTGGAATTGTTTAAAATTTTTGTTTTGGTTTTCCCACACTTTAAGCGACCCCAATTAAATTTCAAAACTTCCGTCCGGCAGAAATATTAAGGACAAAAAGCAATATTCTCACTCCTGGCGCCAAAAACAAAAACACGAAGTGTCGCATGTGACCCCAACAGTTCCCTAGAAGTATAGCCTAGGTGATTGATTTTCATTCGATTTTTGTTAAAAGACAGAAAATTGAGAAGGTTATTCACAACAAGTTTTTTATTTACTTGAGTCCTGTTCTCGAACTCACAGGGGCTCCTTTGTTGTTATCTCTGGTATTTGATCATTCGGCATCCTTGATTCGATAGTTCAAAGTCCCGTCTTTGATGGGAAATAGTTCGTCCGCGGAGGATACGAGCTGATAATAAGGAAACAAAAATGTAAATTACTTGTTTTTGTGAAATTTAGGTAACTCCAAAGGAGGGAGATTTCTCAGTAAAAGACGGAAGAGTCGACTCTCTCTGGTTCTGCACGCGCCAAACTTCCTCCTCGAGACGTGAAAGAACTGTCCACTGCTGACTGGTGCCGGTTTCTCTCGACAAGAAAATATTTCCAAAGACTCTGCACGCGCGAGATCGGAATAGTTGAGGCGTGGGTTTTTATAAAATTTGTTTATTGTTTACCAGTGATTTTAATCTTTTTTTATCTAAATTAATTTCCTATATTCTCTTCATTACTAATAACCTTTATCCATCGCCTCAGGGCATCTTACAACGTATTTCATATGAAACATCCTTTGGCGATTCTTAGTTTTGAGTAACTGACAAATAATTTCTAAATAGAGAAAACTTATCTGGATTTCAAAACACCTACTTAAAACTTTAAAAATGGATATAATTCACAACTTCGTTCAAAATAACGCTACTTTGTGGGCATTTAGCGGTAATTATATTTCCATTTACCTTGGAGGTACCCCTAAGGGAATATTTACAATAACAACTTTATCCATAACCCGTCTCTTCTGACAATCACGTCACTTGGCCAGTTCTTCCAATTGATACGGAAGCGATTTGATTTTTGATTTCTCGTGACAGGCCAATTCCAGAGTCGCATTCCGTCGAAATGGCAATGCAGGATGTCCCTCACTTCCCTCCGCCGAAATTCGATCCGGACCGGGATGACTTTCGTTGTTTTATTTTCCGTGTGAAGGAATACTGCGCTTTGTACAAGCTCAACGTCGGGATGGCCAGGAGACACATCCTGATCCAGGGACTTCCGGATTCAGCAATACAGTACCTGCTGACGTACTTCGGGTCGACGGAATGGTACGACCAAGAAAAAACAAATTGGGCAACTTTCGACGAATTTGTAAAAATTCTGGACGAACACTACTACCGAATACCCCCAAACAAAACCGCAAAAACTCCAGAGGATTCAGCAAACACCAGGGAGGAAGATTCTACAGTATCTCAATAAACGAAGAAATTTATTCTTTCGGAAAACTACGGTTATCATTTATAAAAAATAAATATTTTTGAATTTGTACAACTCTCAAAAAAATAATTTTAATTAACTCGGAGTTCTCGTGTGAATTATCTGTTATTTTGGTAAATTAAAAACATACATTCAGAGTACATGTCTCATTTCCACTAAACGCTCTCCTGAATCGAGATAATCCACAAATCCGGGATTCCGTGTTCACGTGTTTCTGACTTCCTCGCGACACCGACTTCGTAATTGTAAACAATTTTAAAAATAAACCTAATTTAAAAAAATTAAGAGGTTTAGAAATTCGCTCGGAATTTTGTAATCATTTTTGCAGAAAACTAATTAAACAATATTAAAAATGTAATTAAACTAAAAATAATTAATAAAATTAAAAAAGATTAAAAACAATCGAAAATTCGCGAATTTTGAATTTCCTCGAAAAACTAATTAGACGACTGTAACTAATACAGTAAGTTCATTTAATTATGAAAAAAGAATTATTAAAATTAAATAAAAAATTGTTAAAAACGAAGAAATTCGTGAATTTCCGATTTTCCAACTTTTTCGAAAAAGCAATTAAGCAGCTGTAAAAAGTGTTAAAATACACCTAATTAGGAAAAGTAATTATCAATATTAATATAATAAACTTAAAAAAGTAATTTTAAAAGTAGTTTATCGAAAATAAACGAGTTCGTTTGGATTGTTTCGTTTCTGATCACTTTCGAAAAACCAATTAAACAACTGTGATCAAAACCAGGAAGTAGTCCTGGCTTTAAGGAAAAATTGCTGGAAGTAGTCCTGGCTTTAAGGAAAAATTGCTGGAAGTAGTAAAGTTGGACCAGAAAACGAGGCTTTAAAATGGCGATCGGGAACTCACAAACAAGTGAGAAAATTTTTCGGACTTTTTCAAACTTCGATATATGAAATTTCACACTGTCGTCGATTTTGCTCTCAGAGGATTAAAAATAGATCTAAGCATAAAAAGTAATGATTTAGGTGGGTAAAATTAAAGTAGAAAACGCGGACTTGTGAAAGAGCAACTTCGCAAGCTGATGAGGAAAATTTCTCATTTTTTAGAAATTTTGATATATGAAATTTGACTTTTCTGTCTAGTCCTTTCACCAAAGATATTAAAAATATTTAATTATTCGAAAAACTGGTAACATGAATGCAGAAAATGAGTGTTTTGAAGTCACTAATCGAGATTTCGTAATCAAGTGAAATTTTCGCTTTTCATTTTTTGAATTTCGATATGTGGAATTTCGGAACTTTATCTGGTTTTATCGTTCGGAAAAATCTAAAATATATTCTAAAATGGTTTGAATTGATAAAATTAGAATAGAAAACCCAGACTTGCGAAATAGGTAGTCAGAGTTTCATCACTAGGTAAGAAAATGATTTTTTAAAGATTTTGATATATTAAATTCCACAATTTCATCAGATTCCCTCGATTTAGAAGGTTAGAGCTATATTTAATCAAAGAAATTCAGAAAACTAGATGTAAAATAAGAACATCGGTGATAAAAAATTATATTTTTAATTTTGATATATTAAATTCCACAATTTCATCAGATTCCCTCGATTTAGAAGGTTAGAGCTATATTTAATCAAAGAAATTCGGAAAACTAGATGTAAAATAAGAACATCGGTGACCGAAAAAAGCGGAAATTTCGTACTTTTTCCACTTTCGATATATGGATTCCTATTCCTCTACTTTTCCCGTTCCAAAAGACCGTTTAGTGGAAAGTGAACGTGGATTCTGAATGCCCATTCTAAAAGCTACAAAAAGTGCCATAACTCCCCAAAACTCCGAGTTAATTAAACTTCATTCCCTTGTTAGTTGGCGAAAACGGCTTGAATGTTTTCGGTGTCAATGTCCTTTTTTCCCTCGAGGAAATAAGTTGTGCAGTTACCTTTCCCCTAAATGACGGAATTAAAAATTTTATTTTGATTATAACCAACTTTAATCTCGACAGTTCCTCTCAACTCAGTATGGAACTCAGGATAGTGTTCATTCAGGTTGATTTTGAAAGCTTCGCTGACCTGGATCATCTCCGGAACTCCTGTGGATTCCATTCTGGAAGCCACGTTGACAGTGTCTCCGAAGAGACAATATCGAGGAGCTGTCAGTCCGACCACCCCTGCGGCTACGGGTCCTGCAAATTTCCAATTATTAAAAAACTACTCTCGACACGAAATATCCTCCTCTACAGTAGTGACATTACAAAAATTGAAGATAAACATTGTTACAAAATAATATCAACGTAAATTTTCGGAATTTAGAGTTATCCTAAAAAATAAAAAACCAATTCTGAGTTGTTGGATTTACCATTTTTCGAATTTTATAAAATCTATTCATTCTGCGTGGAAAGTCACAAATTGCAAAAATCATATTGTTGTAAGAAATTAAAAGTTTTGCGAAATTGTCTAAAAGCGGATTTTAGGATTGTTGCAAAGAAAAAAGCGCGAGTGAGGACGAGTCATTTTGGTAATTTACCAACTTTACCAAATTTTCCACTTTTGTAAACCTCGCACCCTTCCCGCGCGAATTCAAAAATCTCAAAAAGTTATTATTTTTATAATAGAATTACAAAACTCGTGAAACTTCCTAAATTCCTTACCTGTGTGAAGTCCTAGTCTGATTTTGATTCGTTGGTTCTTTTTGTGGGGGATTTCGAACCCAAAGAGGAAGGACATCATCTCCAAGGCGACGTCACTGATGTGCATGAGATGTCTGACCCCGTTCTCCTGGGGTATTCCGGAGACGACCATGTAAGCATCCCCGATGGTCTCCACCTTGTAAGCTTCATGTCTGTTGATGATGTCGTCGAAGCCAGTATAGACGGCGTTCAGCATCGTCACGACCTCCAGAGGACTAGAAGTGGAGCAGATTGTCGTGAATCCCACAATATCGCTGAACATGACACTGGCGTGTTTGAAAGTCTTCGGTGGAACAGGCCTTCCCATTTTCAATTCAGAAGCAACGTAAATAGGCAGCAGTTGGGATAGTAGTTTGTCGGCTCGTTTGTTCGCTTCTTCTAACATTCCTGTTCTTTCTTGGACCAGTTTTTCCAGATTGTTGGCGTATTGTTCCATCATCCTCATCATCTGGTCAACCAAGGACCCTTTGACCTTCAGGTAAGATTCCGTGTTCAGCCTGACTCTCCGGATACTCGGTCTGATTTCGGCGTTTTCACTCCAGCAGTCTTGCAGAAGAGAAATCAGATCAGGATGGATCTGGCTCCGGTCCTGAACAGCGGGCTTGTAGGTCCTATTGCCATCTCGAATGTATTCTACAATCTCTAAAATATACAAAAAATGATCAGCCTGAATTTCCACAATTGCCTAATCGAAAAGTTTAAAATTCCGAAAGACCAAGGTAGCCAGGCAAAAAACTTGTCCAAACCTTCGATGTTTGAATTCTCAGGGAATGGGAGACTTCTGAAGAGGATCTCGTACATGACCATCCCGAAAGAGTAAATGTCCCCGGATTGTCGTCTGTTCTGGCTCTGCTTCAGCCAGTTCTGATCCACATTTCGTCTTCTGTTCTGTTCTCTATTTTTAAGTTGTTCTGGTGCTTGATACAACATGCCTAAAAATATAATTAATCAAGACTCGTGTTTTAAAACTAAAATGTTCGGACTAGTTGTTTGTAAAGCTCCAGATTTGTCTTCGCCGTCCTTGAGGGTCTCTTTGCTGATGGCTCCCTGCTTTTCCCACTTCTCAAGAGGATTAGAAACACCGTAATCCGTCAACTTGACCATCCAGTTTCTGTCGATCAAACAAGCCCACGGGGTCAGACTTCCGTGGTACCCTATGGGAGACAAATGGAGGTACTCCAATCCCAGAGTGATGTCCCTCACAAAAGCCGCATGGAATTTACTGTCCAAAGCCACCTCATCGTTGTAGATGATGTCTTGGACGGTCCCCCGACTGCAGAACTTCCACAAGAGAAGCATTTCTTCTTTTTCATTGAAAGCCATTCCCAGGAACGGATTTAGATTATCGTGGACGGCTTGTTTAACCTACGATAGCGATTAGTAAGACAAAATTAATTTGCTAATGCAGTTTTACCATTGTCAACATCTGCATATCTTCTCGGGTGAACGTGATAGGACGACGCTGGGGGTACATGTGGAAGGAGGCATGAGTGTTGGTCCCAATTATCGCCTGCAAATTTATCCACATAGTTGTCATTGGGAAATTAAGAAATTAAAAGTTAAAGTTTCTATGACATTATCTCGATAGGAATTTTCAAAAGCTAAAATTACTGTAGAAATAAAAGTCGATTTCCTTAATGAACTGCCAGATTTACCTTTTTTCATTTTTATAAAGTACATTCATCCTACGCAAGAATTCAAAAATTTCCAAGACTACACTATTACAAAGATTAATAATTTTCTAAAAAACTATAAAATTATTTAAAAATAAAAAACCAATTTTGAGTTGTCGGATTTACCATTTTTCAACTTTTATAAAATCTATTCATTCTGCGTGGAAAGTCACAAATTGCAAAAATCATATTGTTGTAAGAAATTAAAAGTTTTGCGAAATTGTCTAAAAGCGGATTTTAGGATTGTTGCAAAGAAAAAAGCGCGAGTGAGGACGAGTCATTTTAGTAATTTACCAACTTTACCAAATTTTCCACTTTTGTAAACCTCACACCCTTCCCGCGCGAATTCAAAAATGACAAGTGATTTTTTAAACATTTTTTTAAATTTTACAAAACTTACATGATGTTTGTTGACTTTGGCCATATTAGAGAGCTTCGTCTTCGTAGATCCGATGGACAGCAATGATTTCACTTCGTCTTCGTTCACAATTCTCATGTCATCACGGAAAATCCTCCAAGAAGTCCTTGCGAGAGCTTTGTTTTCCCTTTAATTACGAAATTCGAGATGTTTTTAAAACTTTTGACTTACATAATTCTGAATATTATGTATCCGATAAAAAGGATAAGCAACAAGGCGATGATTAAAGCCCCGATGATGATCATCAAAGTGTAATCGCATCTTTCGTTTCTGTATCCACAAACGGGTTCATCTGCAGGAAGTCTTCCGTCGATACTCGGCCAGAATCCCGTCTGGACATCCGCAACGTTCAATTCGAAACAACTAGTTTTATTTTTTACTCCGTCACAGTTGGCCACGGCATAGGGAGTCATTTCGACGACTTTCACCACCTCATCTCTGTTGGGAGCCACGAAGAAAGCCCCGTAGATCCCCGCTCTCTCCGCCAAGTCGTCCATCGTCACCATCCCCGAGGACACTCCGGTGGCTGAGACAAGACCTAAAGTTTTGTTTTTCAAAAATAAAAAATGTTCTATCAAACTCTTCTCTTTGTTGCTAGAGTTGTTTGAAGTTGTTACTAGTGAAACTAGGCCTGAAGAAAGAGTGTACTGTAGGATTAGTGGAAGAAAGTCAAATGCAAAAGTGTACACTCTCGAGAGCTCGAGATTTAAAAAGAATTAGGATTAGTGACAAACAAGCGACTTTCGAGATCACTCGAATTTATCAATTTCTCATTCAAATCTAATTTTAAAATCGTGACTAAGTTATTTCAAAAAAATATTATTTACAATAATGGGCAAAAGTAATGAAAGTTTTTTATTTTTAATTCTGTAATCGTTTAATTATATATTACTTCAATGCCAATGCTGTGTAGCTCCTATCAGTTGCTTTAACAATAACTAATTTTAAGCGGATAAAGAAATTTTCACGGAAAACGATGCGAGATTTCAGGTTTTTGGCGCAATAAAAATACTGCAATTTTCTCTTTCGCTGTTTGGTTTTCAGGTAATTTTTACTTTTCCTTCCTTTTGTCTTTAGTTTAAAATTTTAGCTATGGTGAACCATAAATATAATTCATTATATCTCGAAGAAAAGGTTGTTCAAGCCATATGTATGGGTAAAAAGAAGTGTGATGTTTCCAAAACTTTTTTGATTTCAGAATCGACAACTTTGAGATGGACCAAGATATTTGAAAAGAGAATAACTTTAGTTTTTTGTCGAAAGTTCGGGAAACTTCAAGATTCATCGGTCATCGAATGAAGAAAACCTCCAAAGGTA
Organism: Halicephalobus mephisto; assembly: GCA_009193035.1. Taxonomy (NCBI): domain Eukaryota; kingdom Metazoa; phylum Nematoda; class Chromadorea; order Rhabditida; family Panagrolaimidae; genus Halicephalobus; species Halicephalobus mephisto. The sequence goes on from SWDT01000058.1 coordinate 278,219, forward strand.
ATCCGTTGGTGACAGCCTCATATATCAAAAGTGCCGTTCGCGGTGTAAACAATGGTTCGATGAGCGTGTGTACTGTACAATGGCAGCTGAGAGAATCTGATCTTTATAATTATCACGGAATTAAGAAACCGTTAGCTTCACCGAAGAATCAGAAAGCGAGATTGCACTGTGCTTGGGAACACCGATTATGAACATTTGATATGTGGGTGAACATTTTGTAGTGATTAATCAGCCTTCCAATTGTTTAACAACGAAGTTATCTATTGGATTAGACATCCTTTGATGTAAGATGCGATCAAATGTATCAAATCCCAAAAGTTAAGAACGATGATGGAACACCCATGATTTGGGGATGTTTTTCGGCATTCGATGTTGGACTCCTAATGCAAATTAATGATATACTATATGCTGTGAAGTTTGCTGATATCTTGGAGAATTATGCTTCCCTGTGCTCGTCAAAATATAGGAAACAATTGAATATTTCAATAAGACAATAACAAAAAACGTTTCCAAGTTGGTGGAGAAATGACTCCATAAGCACAAAATTAATATCTTGACCGATTCACTCGCTAAAACTGAATCCTATTGAACATATCTAGAATGAAATTGAAGGAAAATGTCGTGGTCAAAAGGTTAGAAATTAAACTAAATTAAGCACATGTAGATTAATGTTAGTCAGTCCTTTATCGACAAATTGCTTCAATCAATGATTAGAGCTCATAGCTTTGCAACTGATTATTAAGTTTGTTTATAGATTTTGTGGTTAGAGTAAATTTCTCAGACAAAACTTGCAATACTTTTATCGCACCAAAAACCTGAAATCTCGTGTCGTTTTCCGCGAAAATTTCTTTATCCGCTTAAAATTAGCTATTGTTAAAGCAACTGATAGGAGCTACACTGCATTGGCATTGAAGTAACAGATAATTAAACGATTACAGAATTAAAAATAAAAAACTTTCATTACTTTTACCCAATATTGTATAAAAGATTTTTAAAAAACGAATTCTATTTAGTAAAAAATTAAAAAATTAATTTTTTCTTTAAAACAAATGTGAAGTTAATTTTTAAAAGTTTGAAGTTATAACGATCGGACAATAATTATGGAATAAAAAAACTGGTATAAAGACCAGGGAAATTGTTTTTTAATTTCGAAAGTGAAAGTCGAGCTGACAATGTGGGAAATTCAAAAATTGTAAATAGTCCAAAAATAATATAATCAGAGAAAATGATCGACTTTCTAACTATTTAAATTAAAAATTACAATGAATTTTAACAAATATGAAAACCTAAGTTTCAGACATTCTTCATGTTTTTAACGTGTTTTAATAAATGGGTATATTTTTGGAAGTAATATGTGAGCTACTAAACCAGTAAATTTTGAATTATTTAGTGAAGTCTCTAAGTCGCTTGTTTTGGAATCTCGAAACCCAAACCAACCTGGGAAGCTCATTCTTCTCATCTTGTTCCACAGGAACCTTCCATCATTGATGATTTTCGGATCTCCAGTCTCATTTAGAGCCATCCGAACTGCTAGAGCATATAGCTTCATAGCATCATAGAGATGGATGTACCCATACAGATTCTGCATGTTCAGTTGATCTACCGTAATCCCATTGGCTTCAACTCTTTCTCTGAATGGAGTGATGAGGGTGTTGTCGAATCCGTTGACGTCATCAACAATGATGGCGTTAGCGAAGTTATCTTTTACGTTCTGGAGGAGTTGACCGTCATTCCCGATCCATGGAGCGGTTTCCTTGGCTTCTGCCTGGAGCCAGGGGAGGACGTAGACGTAGTCGTGGGTGTTCATGTTGTTCGTGATGGCTGCCTGCATGAACTCCCGGGTCATTTCTCGAGTTGCGGAAAAGACACAGACGATAACTAAAAATCCAAGATTACTGTAGTTTTTTCTTAGAATCCTCACTTCTGGCGCTGTTCTTGACTTCATCCAAGTACCCACTTGAAAGAATAGTCTTAGTATCGGCGTTTTCGTCGAATAGAACTTTTTTGACTACAGTAATTTGCTTCAAGTGGAAGATTTCCTCAAAGGCAGTGGTTCGTTCGAAGGCGAGAGTTCCAGTGTTGGTGATGATGGAGACCTTCGCCCATCCATAGTGCTTCAGAAGGGCATAGACGGCCAAAGCAAGGGAATTCGTCGTTCTGAGGGACACTCGAGCTTGGGTTTTGTAGATTGTCTTGTCGGCGAAGGCATTGCTCGAGGCCATGTAGCCAATGATCGGGACGTTCCAGTAGGCTGCCATCTTCGAAACGGCATCCATTTCTGGAAAAAAATTCGTAACAATCATACTCAATTTCATCAGCAAAATCAAGAAATTTTTTGCGAAATTATCTCGAGACGAATCTTTAGAATTATTTAGAAAATTCAAAAATTATTATTCATTCGGAAGCTGAATAGATTCTGGAAGACTTCAGAATCTCCTACTGAATGATAGAAGATTATACAAATTTTCAGAATCCTTCATCGGATTTTAGATGATTTTGAAAATTTGCTCGGGAAAGTTTATTTTAGAAGCTTCTACAGTACTGTAGTTACGTAAGAAATTCGACAAACCTGCGTTACAGTATGGTCCAATGAAGGCCTTGACGTTCTGTTGATGGTACATGTCAGCCCCTACGGCGACGCCTTCGAAGGACTCCCCGCACCCGTTCTGGGAGAGGATTCTGGAAGTTAGACGTCAATTATAACTTGATAGTTTTTAAACTTACTCGATGTCGAAATCGTCGGCCAGAATGCCTTCCTTCCAGAGCTCCTTCCGACAGATCTCCAGAATCGCTTCGGACTTGGGCATGGCGTTGACGGCTCCGATGTGCCCGACTCGGATCCTCATTTTGTCGATGGTGGATTCATTTGCTCCCAGAGTCGTCTTCAAAAGACAGAAACCGATAAAAACGACCGTCTTCCACATTTTTGGAAGACGAATTAACATCTCCATCTTTGGTAAACGAAACATACAAAACCCGCCTCACTTTCTGATCCGTCTCGGAATGCCTCTTATCCCCACTTCGTTGATTGACCAAGCCAGGATTCACTCCAGTTGATTAACACTCATACTTGGATTAGGGATAAGCTTAATGACTCCAACTGAAGGATTTCGAAAATACTTTGGCCACAGAGTAGAGTCAAGAAATAAAAACGACTTCAGTAATTTCGAACAGTAAAACAAGAACTAATTCAGTTTCGAACAAATTCTAGAAAATTCGTGTCAGGACGATTTCGTAGGAAAATTTATTTTTTAGTTTTTCTAATAGAATAGTCATAATTTAAAATTCTTTTAACATTATTATAAATGCAAAATATCCATTTTCGGTCTTAACTAGAAAGTTCTGAAAATTCGTGTCAGGACAGTTTTAAAACAGTTTTTTTAAATTTTCCTAATATGATAATTATAATTTAAAACCTTATAGAATTACACAAACATTAATTTTTACACTGTTAAATCTCAACTAAAAAATTCTGAAAATTCGTGTCGAGACTATTTTGTTGAAAAAGTTTTTTTTAATTTTAAAATGTCTATATTTCGTTCTCTAATGCTACAAGAACTCCAGAATTACTGCTAAAACTAATTCTTTATTTTTACTGATTATATATCAACATTAGTTGAGTAATCTACAGAATCTGCTATTTTCGAATAATCTTCTACAGTATCCATCGTAATTTCATGCTTATTGATAAAACGAGCAAAGTACCTCGTTTCTGGAGAGTACTGTAGTATTAGTTGTAATCTGTTCAACGTCCATAAGTACTTTCATACGTAACCATTGACCCTCAAAAATGGACAGGGGGTTATGTGTCCCGTATAATTAAATTTAAAAATTTCTAATTAAAAAAAAAATATTTAAAAAAATTACAAAATTACATAAAACTACGAAACGATATTTTAGCTTACTGTAGTTTCCGGAAATCCCCTTCGAGACAACTTTGCAGGAATTTCTTAACTTGTTATAATATAATTGTTAATTAAAGATTGCTTTTTAGTGGGAAATGACCGTCGTTGGAACAATTCTAACGTGATTTTTAAATTTTTCATATACAAATTTTTCAGATGAGTCTCCAGAAGATTTAATTTTGAACTTTTAATTCAAAGTTGTTTTTTCAAACTTCTGGAGAAAATATATATTATGATTTACTACTAACACGATTCTTCTGAAGCTTACATAGTATGTCCCAAAAAGTCATGCCATTCAATCATAACTTCTTCCAAAATAGATGTATGAGAATCATATTTCGTAGATACATGTAGCACTTTGAGATCTACTATTTGAACTTTCAATCATCTCTCAAAGCCTATCGCTTCGGGAGTTATAATGCAGAATACAAACTTTTCCCTAATAAAAAATCCCGAAACTTGTCCCACATAACTCACTTCAGAAACCACAAATAAAATCTATTTCTACCGTTTTCCCAAGGGCAATCCCTTCTATATCGTAACCACTAATAAATATTTCTTCATTGTCTACGATTCCCTAGAATCTTCTTACAGTACTTACTTAGTTACCTATATTCATGAATTTCTCCACAAAATTCAAAATCCTTGTTCATATTCTTGGTTCCAAGCTGATTTACGAAACCGAGATTTGCTAAGCGAAAGAAGGAATTATCCAAGTCGTGGCAGTGGAATTAAAAGACACAGGGATCAACTTACTAATGTTTCGTTTTGACAATCGATATCTGGACTTAATAAGTGGAATTTCCTTTAAAAAAGTCAAGCTTAATAATTACATCTATCTGTTACAACTTGCAAAATAATAAATTATATCACATTTCGGTTGGACGGGTAAAGCGGCGTCTTCTAGCAGGATTAGACAACACGTTTCTTGCAATATGGAAACTGCTAGCCATAGATGCAGTCAAATCGCTAACGGAAGGATTCGAATACGACTGAAGAGTCGCCACACTGGTCGAGGAAACTGATCTCGTTGTAGTTTTGACAGGTCCTAGAACCCCATTCATCCATGCCTTCTGGATATGACGAGGTAGAAAGACACAAACAGGTGGAGGATCTCTTTTGATCAATTCGAAGCCGTAACTCATCGCTTGCCGTCCATCATCGTACTAAAATTAGTGCACTATTCTTTCTTCATCTTCTCTAATCAGAAACTAACCTTCTGTTGGGGATATTGACTAGGATCATAACCATCTTTGTTGGCAGAAACAAATGGAAGCCGATCCAAAGGATAGTCGTCAAAAAAGTCTGGAGGCATATATCATGATGGAGCAAATACATTGGATATAGGAGCAGGAGTCGAGAGAATGTGTTCCAATCCATGACACTTTTCCCAGTCGAAGGAGTAAGTTGAGTAATTACACACCGGAGACTGGTTATCCTAAATAATGGACATTAATATGAAATATTAGAACTGAACATACATATCTCCAGTAACTTTCGATGATTTCTCTAGGACGATGGCTAATGGCTTCTTTAGTCAGCTGGATCAGATAGGGGACGACTTTGTTCCATTCCTTCAGAGAATAATAAGAAAAAAATGATTAAAACCAATCTCCTTAGTCACTGGGAAAGATTTCGTGGTTGTCTTAAAGTAACGGAGAGCATCATAGAAGGGATCATCTTCATTGGGAACACGGAATTCAAAAGAAGAACATTCAGAAGACATATTTTCATGAAGACTTTAAAAAAGATAGTTTCGAAATAGACGAAATTGAACCAAGTTAGTTCAATAGAATCTCACAACGAAAGACTGCACAATTCTGGTTCTGTAGCTTTCTGGACATAATTTTTCCCGCGCTTTTGATTTATCCAACTTCTTATTTTCCGTCTGTTTTCTTCACTCTGTAATCCTGTGTCGTCATGGCCAGAACCAAGAAGGACGCTGAAAAGTCTTCCAGCAAGAAGAGTGAAGGCATCAAGAAGAGAAGCAAAGCCCGGAAGGAGACCTTCTCCGTCTACATTCATCGCGTGTTAAAACAGGTTCATCCCGACACCGGTGAGGTTTATTGTTATCTGAATGTTAATGTGATTAATATAGAGCACTTCAGGCATCTCCTCTAAAGCGATGGCTATCATGAATTCCTTCGTCCTGGACACCTTTGAGCGTATTGCCGCTGAAGCTTCGCGTCTGATCCAGATCAACAGAAAGAACACGATGAGCTCTCGTGACATCCAAACTGCCGTCCGTCTCGTTCTTCCAGGTGAACTTTCCAAGCACGCTGTTTCCGAAGGCACCAAGGCGGTCACCAAGTACGCCGCTTCCAAGTGAGTTGTTTCTTTTTCAATATTTTTGTTTTATTGACCAGTTGTTTTGTGACCGTAATTAATTAGGTTTAGGATAAAGTACTCTAATTATCAGAACTTTTAACTTATTGATTTTCATGCTCGCCATGTTTCGTCGGAATCAAGTGCACTTGAATATATCGACATTTCTGTCCCATTTGGTCTCACTCTGATTCATTCAGGAAATTCTGATGAACAGAAACTTTTTGATTTTTTTCCCTGTTTATTCAATTATTTTCTCTTTTGTTTACTTTTATCACCGCGAAGGAGTCCTAGATAACACCCCCTTGGGCTACGTGAGTGCTGTCTCTGGGGAATGGAAAAGAGGATACTGTATCTATGGAAATGTACTCGAGAGGGAATATAAGGATGAGAATGTAATTTCCTTGATCTTGCATGCGAGTCAAGATAGAGTTGATGGAAGGATTGCTGAACAAGTAAGGTTACTGTAGAATGATTAGTAGTATTGTCTGTCTTTCAGGTAAAGAACTGGAACTCTTCAGTTTCCCTCGCTGTTGTCCTTGATGACGGGGCACTAGATCCTGTTTCTTGTTTCTTTCGGAAATTACTTCCCATCTGGTCCAAGGTTAAATTCCTTCTCAGTGTTCATCTTCTGATTCCACACCAATCCACCGACTGTCCTACTCTGGAATTCACTAAAAACCAAGCATTCCCGTGCCATTCGACACCTACCGTATCCCGATTAGATATATCCAAGATAACTTCCTACCCAGTTAATCTCGCGAGGAATGCAGCCAGGTCCTTTGTGACTTCGAGGTTTATCCTGATAGCGGATTTGGATCACTTTTTTTCCAAATCTTTCGAGGCCAAAATGCGAGCCCTGGCAGAGGACTTTTACCAGGACGAAAACAACCACAAAACGGTTCTCGTTTATCGTATCTTCGAAGTCGCCGATGGTTATTATAAAGGATTTGATCCCTTGACCAAGAAGAGATTAAAAAGTCTTCTACGAAACAAGAAAGCCAGAGAATTCCACTCTTCTTTCGGGAATGGCCACCAGATTCCCTTTCTAAAAGAATGGCTAGAAGAGGATTCAGAAGGCATTCAATTCTACAAAGAGTAAGTTTTCTTTTCTGAATCACTAAAATTGACAACCTTCCAGCTACACCTCTTCCAATTGGGAACCCCAATTCGTGTCCTTGCCGTTCATTCCTTTCCACGACGAAAGCTTTCTCTACCCCAGGAAAGACAACACTGTCCTCGTGAGTTCCTCAAACGGCCGTACGACAGTTACTCCCGCTAATTTCGAAATTTTCCTTTTTCGAATTACTCTTGGATTGGTTTAAAATGCCAATATGGCAGTCAAAGTATCAAAAACTAGAAAAAAATCCAGCCTTACAAAGCAACAACTGTCATACAGTCTCCCAAACAACCAAAAATAATCCTAATTCTCTTTAGCGTTGGGAAATGTGCCGATCTAATTTCACCTTCACCATCGTCTTCAACCACTTCATGTACCATAGAGGATTCAAGTCCTTCAAAACCCACCGCCTCCTCGACAGAGCCAGGGCAAAAATCCAAAAAGAAACAAGATCTGCTTTCCTAGAATTCGACCAAAGAATGGATTTCCTTTATCCAAAAACAAAAAAATCTTGTCCAAACCCTAGAATTTAGCACGAGTTAGATTTCCTTAGAGTAAAAAGAGAATCAACATCGATTTCAACAAAACCAACATGGAGATATTTGTTGTCGTCTGTGATTATCCTTAGTCTCTCACTCAAATAAGTTCCCGTTGATGAAATCCTTGCCAGAACCTTTTCACCCGTCTTGATAGTCGCTCCAGAAGACTCATATAGCTTCAGTTCGTCCGCTTCAATCTTGGATAATTCAGAAGAATTAAATGACTTCTTCAATGACCAGGCAATTTCCGCGAGTTTTTTATCGACTTCCTTCTTATCTCTTCCGAATACTGTCATCGAAACAAACTGCTTCTGCCATCCTTTGTAGGTTCTACTGTATCCAGTTCCTTTAGCCAGGAAAACCAAGGGGAAACCATTAGTATTGCCAAACTTCATCGAGACAAAAGACACAAGCAGTCCTGGCGGCGAGATTCCTAGAGATTTCACTCATCAAATTTCTTCTTAAAAGCAGACAACACTCACCAACAAGATGCATAGCCGGGTTCTGTCCTTCATGGAATCTGATAATTTCCGAACTTTTACAATTGAAAGCCTCTGTAATTGCCGGTCTAACCATCCTAGGAGGATCCAATCTGACCGGACAAAACGCTTCAAAAACAGCAGTCTCCAACGAATCCATCGTTTTCATCACCGACCTACTTGGTTGAAATCCACTAATCTCCTTAAAATCCACTTTTTCATCCACAAAGTGACCAGAATCCAAAAAATTCGGCAATTTCAAAGCTTCAATCAATCCTTCTTCTTCTTCCAAAAGATCCAACTTGATTTCCTTCTTCTCACTTGACTCATTTACCCCTTCAAATCCTTGATAAATCTCCCACCATTTACTGTACTTCTTTGCTATTTCATTTACTTGAATTTTCCAGATTTTCCTTTTGTTCAAATCCTTCTGAAGTTCCTCTGCTCTTTCAAAAACCCGTCTAAAATCCATGTTAGGATCCACCACATGGACAGCCACATCTGCCGGTTTCAAACTTGTCGAATGTTTGACAAATCTGAACGCAAGATTTCTCATCTTCAAAACGAACATCAACTTTAACCTAAAAAACAAAAAAAATAACAAAAAGCATTAAACTTTTAACGACAGTACCACCGAGAAAACCCGTGTAATTTTATGATTCTATACATTACATCAATGAGGAGCTTCACATTCTCGTAACTGATCTTCTTTTTCAAATTCTTCTGCAATCAAATCAAAATTAGCATAATCTCCCCAGTAATCTCCATCATCATCTGTATCAGATACATCCAAAAAGTACCGTCCATCCTCGTCCTCCGAATTAAAGCAACCAATGTATCCTTTCATTGGATCAATGAAATCCGCATTTTCTATTTTCTTTTGTTCTCTTCTGGCTATTTTCGCTTCTTTTCTCCTTACTAGTTCCATTTTCCGTTGTCTTCTGATGTCCTCACTTTCTGATTCTTCAGATTCACTCGATTGTTCTTCATTACTTTCTTCACTGTTACTCGACTCTTCCTCTTCCGTCCCACTCATCACTCCATCTGCTTTGTCATCTTCAAGAATCGATTCTTCATCGCTAGGTTCCGGAGTATTAGGTTGGTATCTGGAGGTCCAATTCAAGCCATCAATATCTAAGAACAACTTAGGAGCCACAAATATGGGCAAAGACTTGAAAAACGCCATATAATTCTCACTTGCAGTCACATAAATCCCATCCTTCAACCTTTTGATGCATTGATAAGGTTCAAAAGTCGAAATTATGTCATCTACATGGATTCCAGACATTCTAGAGAGGTCAGTAACCAAAATAAGTCCTTCTATTCCCATGGAATCCAGGGTATTGACCAAGACATACCACCAGAGACTCTTATAGCTCACTTTTCCCAAATCGGACAAAGGTTTTTCCGGAGATCCTATGTATCCTTCTCGAGCAGAAAGAGTATAGCTCAATTGGATCAAGAACTTTCCATATCCTTTCCTCTGGTAAGGCGGCAGGACCATGATACAAGCGAGATTATTCATACTAAAGTGTTCCTTCGAGAAAAATCCAACAACATGTTGCTTTCCTTCTTTGTCAAATTCAGCCAGGACGTAAAAAGTGAAGGTATGAATAGCATAAAAAATCGTCTTGTGATCCAGAAAGAGTTTCGACAACAGACATAAAGATTGGCAGTATCTGTAGTTGTCTGCTCCATCGATTTCATGGACTACAAATTCATTCGTTCGATAAATTATCTCTCCTGGAGGTTCTGTCAAGGTACAAGTTTTCTAAAAATAGTTCAATTACAAAGTAAACAATGAAAAGTAACAAACCTTGTGTAAAGCGTAGAATTCAGGAAAAGCACAGTACATCATACAGTATTCGCACATGTACAGTTTCCTTGTAACCGCGATCTTCGGAGGAAAAGGAGAAAAGTACCAACATCGAATAACATTCGGTCCAAATTCCAAAGTGTCTATGTTCCTGACTTCCACAGCTTTTTCTAGCTTCTCCTCACATTTGGCATATGTCGCTCCGACTTCGACGTTGGCCGCCACGTCGTCGTGAGCAAATTCCGCTTCCATTTTCCGATTAGTCCTGGTTTTAGTGTCGTCATCAGCGGCCAATTGTTGACTTTCTTCCTCATCTGAGGACTCTTCTTCCACAGAACGTTCAACAAGACAATGAATCTCGTATCCATCTATCCATTCATCTAGTCTTCTATCTGCTTGATGATAATGAACAAGAAAAACTGAGATCGGAGTATTGGGATTTTGCATCATTCCTGAAACAGGGGATTAGATAAGAAGAAAGCGAAACTCTACTTTGCTTGGCAGTTTCGTCGAGAATAACCAATTGTCCTTCGTAATACTGTTTCCGAGCGCTGTATTCATGGAATGCGACCAAAACTGTTGCTTTCTTGTACCTGTCTTCCTTTTCTTCTTCCTTGTCGACGTAGATGATGTCACCTTTCTTCAATGTTTCAATGCCGAAACTGAGATCCCTCGGAGGCACTTCTTCCTCTGCCGTCTGAGAAGGGGTTTCCTGTAACTCCTGTTCCCGTCGTTTATCTGCTTCCTCTAATTCCTCCTTCTGACGAACAATGTATTCCAGAAACCTTTCATCGACTCTATAGATGGTTCGGCCGCGTCTACGAGGAGAGACCTCGTCTTCGGAAGAAAATTCCTCTTCCTCTTCATCCGAAACTCCTTCAGATTCTTCTTCATCGTCGACTTCTTCTTCGTCTTCTACTTCCTCTGATTCTTCTTCAGAATCGTTTTCGAGTTTGAGCGATTCGTTAGACTCATCGGACTCGAATTCGTCGTCGACTTCCTCTTTGAGATTCAGCAGCTTCTTCACCGGCCGTCGTTTCTTCACAGGTTCTCCTTCTTCGCTGACAGTGGATCTGGTTCTGGTGCTTCTTTGACTACTGAGTCTCTTGGGTCTCGGTTTAGGCTCTGGAAGTGAGAGATTCAATTTCGAAACGACTTCAGTTATGCTTTCGTTAATGGATTCGTCGACTTCCCTCACTTGACGTTTTCTTACTTCTTCTTGGGCTTTCCTTCTCTGCTCTTCTTCTTCTTCAAGGATTTTCTTGTATTCTTCACTGTCGACGGAAGGTACGTTTCCAGTGAGGTAGTCTTCGGGCCGGAAGCGAGGACGGACCGGAGCTGCTTCTTTCGGCTTCGGCTCCATCTAGAAATGACTTATTCATATATCAAAAAACTACTTTATCCGCATATAATCTGTTCCACAAGGACTAGAACAAAGACAAAACAAATTACTGGTCAATTTTCCGAGATAAAAGAAAGTCCATTGTCGCGGGAAAATTTCCAAAGTTTTTATATAAAAAAATTGTTTGGGTTTTATCGTTCTGTAGCTCTAAAGTAGGAGTACAAGGTAGAGATGGTTTGTGAGAAAAAAAGAAGTAAGAAAAATTTATATTTATTGAGAAAATCAATAATTAATTTTTGAAACTTTTGGAACAAACAAGACAACCCGCTCAAACAACGACCAGTTTTCCTGTCGCGAAAAAGTAGGTTCTCGCTCGAACAGGAAAATTCGAGAAGCTGGACTGAGGCCGACTTTCTTCAGACCTGCTCATTCCAACCCGTTGTTTTCCTTCCGTGTGGTTGCTGTGTACGTGCTCCAACTTTATTCATCGATATGTCTACCGTCGATCTGTCTCCAGATAAAGTATGTCAATCAATATATATATATTACTAAATCGAATATTTTAGGACGGAAAGGTCGTCAAGGAAATCATCAAGGAAGGGTCCCAGGAAGGCACCCCTTCCACCGGTGACAAAGTCTATGTTCATTATACTGGTACACTCTTGAATGGTGATGTTTTTGACTCGAGTCGTGATAGAAAAGAACCGTTCTCGTTCACTTTGGGTCGTGGACAGGTTTGTTTTTCTGGAAAATTCCAAGTTTATTTACATCCAGCCTTTAGGTCATCAAAGGATGGGATCTCTGTGTCCCCACCATGAAGAAGGGAGAACATTGTACTCTTACCATCGATTCCAAGTATGCTTATGGCGAAGCTGGTTCTCCACCTAAGATTCCTCCAGAAGCGACTCTGAAATTCGACATGGAACTCATCTCCTGGGAAGGCGAGGACATCTCTCCCGATCATGATGGAACTATCACAAAATCCATCATTGTTGAGGGAGAAAAGTACAATTGCCCATCTGAGAACGCTCCTGTTACTGCTCACATCGTTGGATCCCACGATGGAAAACAGTTCTACGATGCTGACGTCACCTTCCCTCTCGGTGAAGGAGCTGAATTCGGACTTCCTGAAGGAATTGACCGTGCCCTTCGTCGCATCAACAAAGGAGAAAAGTGCCGTATTACTCTGAAGGGATCTCGCTTCACCTACGGATCCGAGCCCCCTGCGGAATACAACTTGCCCAAGAATGCTGAACTCGAGTTCACTGTGTTCTTGAAGGACTTTGAAAAAATCAAAGCCAGCTGGGAATTGACTGATGAGGAGAAAATTGCTGAATCCGAGAGAATCCGTCTCCGTGGTAACGAGTTTTTGAAGCAAGGTAAATTGAAGCTGGCTTTGAACAAGTACCTTGCTGTTGTCAACCTTTTGGAATATGCCACACCTATGGACGAAAAACACAAGGAGGATTTTGAGAAGCAGCTCATTTCTGGCCGTCTCAACAGGTTGGTTTCGCAGGTTTATGATTTGCAATGACTTGACACATTTAGTGCCCTTGTTCATTTGAAACTTCGTGAGACTGCTGATTGTATCAAGCAGATCGAGAAAGTTCTTGAAAAAGAACCGAAGAATGTCAAAGCTCTGTATCGTCTGGCTCAAGCCCTCGAGAGTCGCAAGGATTACGATGAAGCCATTGTCGAGTACAAGAAGATTCTCGAAATTGAACCTGACAATAAAGCTGCTCAACAGCAAATCCTTGTCTGCAAGAATGCCCTGGCTGAGCTTCGCGCCCAAGAGAAGAAGCGTTACACGAATCTCTTCAAGATGTACACGAGCGAGAATAAGTCCACTCCGCCACCTGAGAACTCTGGCAACAGCGATTCTGTGACTGTCAACTAAAGTCACTTTCATTCTTTTTAATTAAATACAAGTAATTATTAATTTTTTTCATGTAAAGTTGTGATCTCGGTAGTAAATTTTTTCGTGCAGAATTCCGGTGATGTATTTGGAGGGGATCTAGTTTGTTAATGGGCGGATAGACTTGGCTGGGGTCTAAAGAGAGGTATTTGTTAGAAGTAGACTTGGATAGTGACTGAAGTGGATATTTTACTGTTTCAGATAGTCACTATCCAAAATATTACTGAAACGGTTTTTTTGATAAAAATCAGTTCTGCAATTTGTCTGGATAGTGACTGACAGAGAGATTTTAGTTTGACTCTTGAACACTATCCATGATTAATGTTGGAGATGCTATTTGTGCTGAGAAAAAAATAACGAAATTGGATAGTGATTTGGATGATCAATCTTTTGTCGACTTTAACCACTATCCATGGTGTTAAGATAGAAAACAGAAGTATATTAATAGTTTTTCTAGCACAATAAGACACAGATAGCAGTTGTTATAATGATCTCAACACAACTACAGCCGAGTTCCATTCATGTCCTACAGTATTCCACACTTTCTGATATTCCGACTATCTCCTCAGGTCCTCTCTTTCTAGTCTAGTTTCTGTTTCCACAGTAATATAATAATAAATAGGATTATCTTGATTAAAAGTCGGCCGTTAAGATAGAAAACAGAAGTATATTAATAGTCTTTCTAGCACAATAAGACACAGATAGCAGTTGTTATAATGATCTCAACACAACTACAACCGAGTTCCATTCATGTCCTACAGTATTCCACACTTCCTGATGTTCAGACTATCTCCTCAGGTTCTCTCTTTCTAGTCTACTTTTCTGTGCCAACACATGGGTTGTAATACATGATGAAGATAATCCTAAAAATTCAGAATACACATAGGTTTTAATCCTTCTGATGTCGAAATCAGTTAGAGTTTGTTTTGTTTTGACTTTTCTCCATCGTCACGACGAATGTTTCAAGTATCTTTGATGAATTACCATCACATACAACCTGGGGGATGAAGGATCAAATTAAAAACAGTTTTATCAAATTTTTAAAAATCATCATTTTATATAAAATTCAAAATTTGAAAATTAAATTAATTCCTAAAATTTCATTAAAAACTTTTTTTTCGATTTTAAAAAATAGAATATTAAAGTAAATTTAAAAAATAAAAATAAATCTACAGTATTACTGAAAAATCAAAAAATACGGTAACTTTTAAAAAAAAATTAAAAATTTTTAAAATAAAAAAAATTAAAAATTTTAAAATAAAAAAAATTAAAAAATAATTTTTGAATATAAAATGTTTTAAATTTGGTTTACTGTGTATAAAATAAAAATTTGTAAAATTGTTTTAGATTTTTAATTTTTAATATTTTGAATCTTTTTAAAATAAGGTTTTTGATTAAAGTTATTTTTTTTTGAAAAGTAAACTACTCCACGACGGTCTCTGGTCAATCAGAAACGGGTGATCGGTCCTGTAGTTCGACTTCATATTCTGACCCCGCCTCCGGGGAAAAGACGGATGATAGACCGTCATCACAATCCGTCCATGAGACAAGTTTTCTCGTGAATGAATAAACTTGAATCTTCCAAGCGATGCCCTGTCGGAATCTGTCGACGAAAATTGATTTAGAATTGGTTCAACATAATTTCTCGATAATTCTAACCAATTTAGTTATTTTTAATTTTTGTAAATAATATTCCAACCATGTCAGCTATTGATTTCGTCGCCGGATGTTTCGGGGGTAAGTATTTCGTCACATTTCATCATTCAAAAAATTATTTTTTTCAATTTCGGTCTCGACGCGAAAAATCCTTAAATTCAGTTTTACCGTAATCACTTTTTAAAAATTAATAATTTTTAATTTTCTATTATTTAATAAAAAACCGAAAAAACTCATTAAAAACGAATATTCGCTTCGGGACCAAAATTTGGAAATTTTTTACTTTTTAACATTCAAAAAACAAGTTATTTAAAAAAATACAATTACAATAATTTTTAAAACTTACCGTAATTGTGAAATTTAATGCAGATTTTTAAAATTTAAATTATTTACTGAAATTCCTCCAGGTGCCGCAGGGGTTCTTGCTGGTCATCCCCTGGATACGGTAAAAGTGAGGTTGCAAACCCAAACAGGAGTGTACCGGGGTCCCTGGCACTGCTTCACTTTGATCCTCAGGAAGGAGCACATTAAGGGGCTCTACAAAGGTCAGTTTTTCCTTCTAACTACACACAAAAAACGCAACTTTCGGTCCAGTAACGAATGCAAATCGTCACTATTAATTTTCAATTTTCGTCACTATTAAGTTTTGATTTTCGTCACTATTAATTTCAATTTTCGTCACAAAAGTCAAATATTCATGAAAAATATGACAATTATGTCACATTTCACAATTGTTACAAAACCAAAAGTTACACTTTTTTGTGTACGTTTTAAACTCACACTATTATAAAAAAACAAAAATTATCAAATTGCCTCGAGGGGAATTTTCGAAACCTTCCAATTGGGACCAAAAACTGCAAAATTTGAGTTTTATGTAATTCTGGATAGAATCATAATTACAGTGTTTAAAAAATTAAAAATAAATTTTTCTTACGAAATTTTCCAATCAAGACCCAAAACTAAAAATCAGTGTTTATTTAATTCTATAAAGTTCTCAAAATCCGTCTCGAGACCATTTAAAAAAAAAGTTGACTTTTGGTCTTTAAAGCACTAAATTTGATTTAGAACTTTTCAGAAATATCTAGTTTCGGATACTGATTCTAAAATTATAAAAAATAAAAAATTTTCCAAAATTGTTTTGGAAGAAAATTCCGGAAACTACAGTAAGCTAAGATTTCATTTTTGGATTGTTTTGTAGTTTTTTTTCGGAATTATATTGTGCTTGGATAGATCTGGAAATTTTTAAATTGGGGTATATGGGGTACGGAACCCTCTGTTCATTGTCGAAAGTCAACGACACACATGTGTACCTGAGAATTTCGGAAAAATAACGGACCCCAAAAGACCCATGGAAGACGATTCGGTTTGCTTGTTTGACAAAAATCAATTTACCCTGACGATCAATCTCCATGGCTATCATTAATCAATCAAGTTCGGCTTGGGGAAGTCGTAATTTTAATAGGGCGGGTGATCAGGCCGTAATAACTTCTCACGAAGATCGTAAATCGTCGAGAAAACACGTCAATGATTCTCTTCCTTTTTCGTTGACAAAAGTTTAAAAAAAATAAAAAATAAATTCTAGGGATGTCCAGTCCATTAGCATCTTTGACATTTATGAACGCAATAATTTTCGGAGTACATGGACATGTGGTCAGATCCATGGAAAATCCCACTTCTATCTGGACCCATTTCATCGCTGGATGTGCTGCCGGATCTGCTCAAGCCATCCTGGGCTCGCCCTCAGAGTTGCTCAAGCTGCGGATACAGATCCAAGCCGATGACGTCCACGCCAAGTACCGGTCCCCCTACCACTGTCTCCAGACCATCGTCAAAAAAGAAGGAATTTCCAAGCTCGGAAGGTTTGTAATTATCAGCAAAAATCACATTGTAAAAATCAACATGATAAAAAAGAAAAATTATCACGAAATGGTCCCGACACGAAATTTCAAAATTTTCCAGTCGAGACCCAAAACTGCAAAATCATACAATTGTTGTAATTTTACAAAAACCCAATCATAATTACAGTATTTTAAAAATCAAAAATGAAAACTATCACGAAATTTTAAAAATTTTCCAGTCGAGACCCAAAACTGCAAAATTTCAAAGTTTATATGATTTTATAAAAATTCAATGATAATTATAGTATTTTAAAAATCAAAAATGAAAACTATCACGAAATGGTCCCGACACGAAAATTAATTACATAATTTTTCGATAATTTTCAATTTTTTTAAATTTTATAATTACTAAACATAAAAACAATAAAAAAAATACAAATAAACGACCAAAAAAAAAAAAAATTACTATCAGTGTCATAACCAAGGTTAATAAAGTTGACTTCCTCCTTTAACTTTCATTTTCAGAGGCATGCTAGCAACCCAACTCCGAGATTGTCCGGCTTTTGGGATCTATTTTGCTTCATACGAGTACATGGCCAAGAAGATGAGCAAAGACGGTACCATGGAAGCCCTCACAAGTACCCAACTCCTACTCGCCGGAGGTACTTAATTTTTAAAAAACTTACAAAATCCAAAAAAAACTATTACCTTTAAAAAACTACCTAATTAAATTTTTTTTAAATTATTAAAATTTCTAAAAAATCCCAAAATATATTTTTAAAAAACAAAATTTTTTAAAATTATTAAATTAAATTTTTTTAAATTACTAAATTAAATTTTTCAAAATTATTAAATTAAATTTTTTTAAATTATTAAATTAAATTTTCCAGGTGGTGCTGGAATGCTTTCTTGGCTTTTCAATTACCCAACAGATGTTGTAAAAACAAGATTTCAAGCTTCTAATGACTACAATTCTTATCTCCAAGTTATCAAACATACTTATGCTGAAAATGGTATCAAAACATTCTTCGTAGGACTAGGTACAACTCTTCTAAGAGCATTTCCCACAAATGCAGCTACATTTTTTGCTGTTGAATGGACTTATCGGATATTTGTTGATATCAAATTCCTGGATAAGATTCTAGATGCTGATCATAGTCATGACCAGAAACAAACAAGATACGTTACTGCTTACGACCTATGGCAGAGGAATTCATTCTGTCTTCCTGAAGCCGGATCTACCTACATTGACCCGATGATTCACGGTTGTCGTTTTCTGTGATTACCTACCCAAAATGTAGCATAAAGCGGGAACACTTGCCTAATTTGTGTTGATTTTAACAATAAAGTTCCAAATCTTTCATTTTAAAAGTAACACAAAAATAACAGGTCTCAAAACAGATTCCTTAATAATCTTCACCGCGACTAAGAACTTCCTTGCATGTAGGACGCAAAACAAGAGTATGTTCCCATTGAGCAGTGTAACATCCCTTGACATCGCTCAATGGTGGATATGGTTCAACAATGCCTTTGTCACAGAGATCCTTCAAAGCCATCAAATATCTAGTTTCACCCAGACGATCTAACCACCGACGACAGAATGCAAGGGTACCAAAGTTGTTGTTAATTGTATGAAGTAGTTGCTTAGAACGAGCAACACGCAAGATTCCATTAGCTCGCTGAACATCAGCATCAAAGTTGAGCATGTAATGGGAAACTTCCATATCATCGTGAACATGACCTTTTCCTGTTGAACCAAAAGTCTCAATAGCATAGAATTCATTTTCCTCCATTTTCGTCTGATCACCACCCTTAACAATCGGAACGGATTTTCCAGCATGAATACGATAACGTTCAATAGAATGACCTAAAACCCACTCCATTACTTCATGTATGAAATCATTCAACCTTACCGCTCAGATTGCGAATAGACTTGATAGGATACGTCTTACCATCAAGTTCAATTTCATGTGAAGTCATAACCTCCTCGATAATCTCCCCCACATCACAAAGACGGACATCGATTCCGGCAGCCTTAATTCCAGCATTGGTAGCTTCTTTCACAGCATTGACCAATGGATCAAATTTGGGGTCAAAGTTGACAGTAAAAGCACAGTCAATGATTCTTCCATTAACATGAACACCAAAATCAATCTTGCAAACATCGTGTTCACCCAAAATTGTTTTGTCACCGGCATTTGGAGTATAATGGGCAGCACAATGGTTAAGAGAGCATCCAGTTGGAAACGCAAGACCTGCTTTCAAACCCTGCTCATTGATCATTTTTCGTGAATGTGCTTCTAGGCGTTCACTACAAATCAATTATAAAAAAAACCAATGATAAAAACCAACCAAATATCAATCATGCTCATTCCAGGTTTAATCCAAGATTTGACATATTTGCGAGTTTGACGATGAGCCTCGGCAGCACGACGAACATCTCTATAATCATCTTCAAAACTTTGATCGAGTTGTTTCTTCTCAGCATTTGTCATCCGATTTAAAGCGTTGCTGTCATCTTTGTCAACAGGATACTCACAAATTTCACCAAGAGGATAATTTCTATCAGGAAACTGTTCATCAACAGATTTCAAAGCTGCAATTTCCTTGAATATTGCTTCTTTTCCATCAGATTTTGCTTCTGGAGGAGCATTTTCATTCGGAGTTGAAGCATTCCCATCAGCACTAGATTGCCCTAAAAATTACTTTTCATATAATAAAAACAAGTCAAAAACCTACCTTTGCCTTTCTTTTTGTTGTTTCCTTGTTTATTATTCGCTTTCTTCTCATCTGCATCCAGTTCAGCCAAGATCGCATCAATATCGTCATTGGCCGCAACAGCAGTATTCTTCCCCTTGTTCTTCTTTGGTGGCATTTTGAATGATGGTTCCAAACGTTAGCCTTAGAAACTAAAACAATTTAAAAATTACAAAAAATCAGAAAAATTGGACAGAGACGCAGAAAGTTAGGGAGCAGTCAAAATGGGAAAGAAGAAAGCCAAGCTCTGGCCACATTGTGCACATTTTGCCAAACCAATTTAGAAAAACAAGTTCAACTCTCGACGCATTTTTTAGGTAAAAAATCCCACCCAAATTATAACATTTCCCACCTATTAAAATCCCTAGATCTTCTTCAATTTCCTCAAATACTTCCCTGGAATTGAAAAACTATAAAAAACAAAAACTTTTATATATCGAAAATTAAAAAAAAGCACTTTTCTGTTTTTATTTCAGTAATTATTTCCTTATGGTTATATAAACCTACAGTACCAAATTCCAGACATGAAATCGGATTTTTTATAACGCAATCAAAAACATGGGAAATTAAAGATTTACGGATTTTATAGATTATCTCGTTTTCAAAAAAGTAATTCTCGAAAATTAATATTTCCCAAATTCAGCGAAATAATACACAACTCGTGTCAAAAATCCAGTCTAAAAAGTTATTTTTTATTAGTGATTAAGAATCACAAATAAAAAATTAAATAAAATTTTAAATAACATGGTTTAAAACCAGATAAATTCTAACAATTTCCTAATTTACTTTCCTTTTAATTATCGGTAAATTACGAAATACTTAATAAAATAATAAAATTTGCCATATTACAGACTATTTTGTTTCCAGGAAACGGATTGAATGTCTTGACTTTTCAATCCACTGTAATAATCATTGCAACGTTTCTTGGCTTCATCATAGGTGAATTTAGGTTTGAGTCCGAAGAAGATTCTCTGTTTGAAGTCACTTAGAAAAGTCCAGTGACGGAAAATGAAATAAATATAGACAGGATCCGGGAAGTCATCCAGAAAAGTGTTGACGCCCATCTTGTTGAGGATCCAAGAGGTCAATGAAGCGAGAATCAAGAACGGGAAAATAAGGAAAAAGGGAATGGTAATCTTGCCCAATTGGAAACGACCAGAATCGGCAAGTAACGGGGTCAAAGTGGCTGTGTAAATATCCTTGTCTGGGGTCTTATCCCTGATGGTGACAATCTCACGATGAACATCAGAACGGCTACAAAGTTGATCGGCAATTTCGACTAGAGCATGAGCAGCGTTGGCGGCATAGGTCATCTGGAAGATTCCTCCGCAATCTCCATAAACAGGAAGAAATCCAAGTTTTTCAGAAGCTAGAATAGCGTCACAAACAGGAGAACAAACATCGCCTTCGCCGTAAAGACTCCCAACTCGAGCAATGACTACTTTGGAGTAGTTCCGATCCATTTGCATCAACAACGTCTCCGCTTTGTGTTTGGAATCAACATAAGGCTTGAAAGAGATCATTCCGTACTTCTGGATGCCTTCAATTTCACGATTGTTGACATTCGGCCACATCGGAGTGCATTGGAGGTAGATGGAACTGACGTGGACAATATTGGAGATCGGGGACTCGTTGCAAAGTTTCACAACTTCTTCGACGACTAAAACACAAGAAATAAATAAAAATTAATATATCGACTTACAATTGTAGTTGATTTTCTCGAGTTCTTCCAGGTCTGGAGAGACAGAGAAATCTCGACATTCATAGGCGTTAATTACCTAAAATTCGGCTTTTCATACAGAAATTTTTTGAATAACTTACGACATTGGCTCCTTCAATGGCGTTCTTGAGGGTTTCCATCCCGACAAACTGCTCCATCCTCATGTTCTCCAGATTGTTGTTAGGGGAAAATCGAAGTTGGGATTTCGCATCGTGATACCAGACTCTGATTTCGTTCACTCCAAATCCAGCTGCGGCATCGATCAAATGTTGTCCCAGGAGACAGTTTCCGTCCAAAATCGTCAAAACGGTCATCGTGAAGAAAGTTAGTAGGGTTAATGGTAGAAGTCACCGGCAAGTTGCTGGATAAAAACAAAAACGTGCCAAATCAAACTGCGAGTCAACATGAGGAAAAACTGTCGTAAAAACCATTTATATCTCTTTTAAAAAGTCAAATAAGCCATTTTTGACGTTCTGGTGATTGTTTAAATGACCATTTTTACACTCTTCAATTGTTAAAAGCCATTTTTCTTTATTTCAAATGTTCAAATGACCATTTTTGACTCTTTGGATCTTATCATAAGACCGATAAGCCATCTAATTACATTTCCCACTGTTCGTGTTTTTCTTGACTTTCGTAATTCTTTCTTTTCTAATTTTTTTCATTATTTTTCACTGTTCTTTGGTTTTTTCCTGTTTTTTCTCCTTATTTGTCCATAAGGAAGTTTATGCACTATAAAGTAACATAATTAAGTAGTTATTTAGCCGGAAAATTTGATAAATTGAACAAAAGGCCAAGTGTTATTTTTTTATTCAAAAAAATTATAAAATTCGCTTATAAAAAACGAATATATTTATGAATTCAAAGAACGACAAAGTTTTTAAGACTACTGTAGGCTTGTGACGTAGAGTCTGAATTTGGGAATTTCCAAGTTTACCGAAAATAGTCAACTTGGTATTTGGACTTATTAAATTAGAATTATAAAAACATAAATGCAAATATTAAATTAGGAAAATACTAAATTAGAAGTCGGAGGAATTTAATTTGGGACATGGCACAATTACCCAAGTTACGGTAGGGAGTAATGGAGTACCGGTCCAGCGGGCTCAAAGCCGGGACCCGACGCCCCGTAATTAGGGACAATCACGGCAGGAAAAGAAGGTGATATGTAATTAAGTACGTTTTCAAGTACAAAATCCCGGAAATAACTTAGAAATGATTAAATCTGGTCGAAAAATATAAATTTTGTTTAAAAATCCGAAATTTCGAAAAAACTGAAAAAATTCGGATTTTTAAAAATAAGCAAAAATAAAAAACAATTTAAAACCGGAAATTCCGCACTTGAATTAACAATGAGTAAGAACAGATAAACGATTTTCGAAACTTTGGAGCTGTTAATTTTTGTTCGAATTTAATATTACGACCGTTATTAATCTGTTTTACAAAAAAAATTAAAAATTTTACAAATGATTTTAAAAATATTTAAAAAATAAATCAGTTAATTCTTTTTCGTCGAGAAAGATTGTCCGTTTTAAATAGGAAAATTTGGTAATGATAAAATCACACTATGGTTTCTAAACGGAAAAACTGACACAAAGATCAGAAAAATCGTTTTTTAAAATCTCAAAAATAAAAGTCAAACTGATAACGCGGGAAATTCAAAAATTACAACTTTTTTAAAAATACTTTTAAATTTTTCTAAAAAATGCTTAAATTTTTCTAAAAATAGTTTTAAATTTTTCTTTTTTAAAATAATAAAAAAATCATCGATTTTTTAACTTTGAAAATTAAAAATCAATGAATTTAAAAAATATGAAAAATAAAATTTCTGTTCAAAAAATAAAAAAATGATTTTGAAAACTTTTGATTTTTAAAATTATTCTTTTCTAACATCTGTTAATTGCGAAATTGTTTCGTTAATTGGGGTAATAATATTTTTTTGTACCTTTCTGTATCTCCCTGAGTTTCGTCCTTGATTCTCGTTGTTTTTGACCTTTTAGACTTCCGGAGTCGAATTACCAAAATTTTATTTTTAACTTTTAAAATGCCAGAAATTCTATTTTAATCCAATTTTTAGGTGGTAATTCTTTCAATTACTGTCATTCAATTTTTAATTCTAAAAAAGTAGTTTTCTAAATTCTTACAAAATGGCATTTTCTAGTGGGCTGATGATCAAGTTCCAAGTAGTGCAAGATAATTTTCGAATATTCTAATTTTAAAATTGTCGTCATTTTCCAAAGTTTCCTGTTTGGCGAAACTAATCCTAAAATTACAACAATTTTTCCAAAATAAGTTTTTCGACTAAATTAATTTTTTTGCGTAATTCAAGCAGTTTCAAAAATATTTTTTATGAAATTTCTCAAAATTAGTCTAATTAGTGAATAAAAACAGTGTTTGAAATAACGATTAAAACAACAGAGATCTTTATTGTAAAATTCAGAACAGGAACTATTCAGATCATTTAGGATATGGGAAAATGTATATTTCTAACTGGACTACTGTAGTTTACCACTTTTGCATTAAAGCCATTTTTGGAATAGGTGAATATTGAAAGGACTTCTTCTGGGACGTGAAGGTTACTGTAACATGAAGGCTTTGAATTGGACTAGACTTCGCGGGTGAAGATACATTGGATCGGGGAGAAGTAACATATTCTGGGATAGGATTTCTTTTCTGATCTTCGTTCTCGGGTTGTTTCGTCAGAATCCGGGATTTCCGTTGTTGCCCGTTCAGCAATTTCACGTTCAACTGATCTGAAATTTAAAAAGTTAGAAAATAAACATAAAAATTCCCAGCAAAATTAAAATTGGATAGTGACTACCTTAGTTTAAAAATTTCCCTTTGCAGTCACTATCAAAGACTGCTATTAGTTATTTTTCATTGTTGAAATTCAATTCCAATAGCAATCTTGGATAGTGACTACCTTAGTTTAAAAATTCTCTCCTTCTAGTCACTATCCAAGACTGCTATTAGAGCTGTTTTTTTATTGTCAAAAACTGGTTCCAATACCAAATCTGCATAGTGACTGCTTTAATTAATAAATTTCTTCCCTTGAATCACTATCCAAGACTGTTATTAGAGCTGTTGTTGATCACCAAGTGAACTCTAATACTACTCTTAGATAGTGACTGAATTAAAAGAATAATCTTCTTTCCCAGTCATTATCTATATTTATTTACAGTATATTTTCTTTTTGAGTCTGATCTTTAATTATCCCAGGTACTAGTTGTCAGTTTATCTGTCCTCAAAATACTTTTTCAAAACAACCGTAATTTGATTTTAATATTTTCGAAATTATCACGTTCGAATTCAATTTTTTTTATTGTTGCAGGGATTACAAGGTACCCAGAAGCAAAATGATATCATTCAAACTTCGCCTGCGGCTCCCTCCGGGTGAAAGTTTATGACGTATTCCGGTGTCGATTTTGAAATTGATACTTGGATTGGAATTTTTAAGCGCCCCCGTAAGCATTTCACAAAAAAAACAAAAAACAAAATAACCACCCACTTGACCGGTCAACCCTTAGTTTTTAAAATTTTTTACTACAGTAAGTCAACTAAGAAGGTAAAAAAGATTAAAGAACTTTAGTGTACTTCAGTTATAGTACTTCTGGAATGCTCCAGAAACTAGATTGCCAAAGGCTAACTAAACAAAGAACTCAATTGATCTCGGTAGGAAACATGACGAAAGTGTAATTAAAAAAGATTTCGATTTTCACTCATTTCAGAGATGGGCAAAGTGCGCCAGAAGGAAGTCTTGGTACAATCCCAAAGAAAAAATATGATAATTACAATAGTTGAATTACTTTTTACCTAGTTACATATAACGAAATAATATTACCGTATATGAAAATAAAGTTCAAAAATTTTCCAGTTGCACTATGCCCGCAACATGGGCGCAAGCTGCCAGTTGGAATTTTAAATTTTAGTTGGCAATGATTAACTTTTATGTACAAATGATATTTTTTAAACCTGATCTTTAAATTCGCAATTTTTCGATTGCACTATGCCCGCAACATGGGCGCGAGCTGCCAGTTAGAATTTAAAATTTTTAGATAAATAATTTTTTAACCTTGATCATTCAATTCGTAATTTCCTAATCGCATTAGATTCAGTGTTGACGCAAATTATTCGTAATTTTTAATCATTATGTGAAAATTATTCACTTTTTTGCTGACAATATTACGTCACTCCGATCATTGAGTGAAATTGATTAATTTTTGATCACCAGCATTTCTTCGTCCCTAATGCTCCGATTTCTCAATCCAGACATTAGTCAAATATTTGTTCCACCTCCTTGTCGTTCCATAAACCGAAAAGCTTTGTAAAATGTTTTTTGTTTGGAATTACTAAACCGTAACTAGTTTGTTGGTTCTTTGTCTGAGTACTATATCATAATTCAAACTAGTTTTTGCATTTTCTTGATTAGTGGGCGAAAGAGCAGCTATATTCCCCGGGGCAATTTGGCGTGTACTTCAAAAAATATCCGAAAATTTAAGTTAATCAAGCAGGTGTATTCCGAAAATAGAAAAAGTACAAAAATTAATTAATCTTAAAAAAAAATGAATTTCGTACAGCTGTGAATCATTGTATTCAGGATCTCAAAGATCAAAGTGATTCACGTAGTCAGATAGACAACTCAGCGGGGGATGACAAGGACCTCGTTGACATGATGAGGAAGTTATAATTATCTTAGTCATTTGAATTTTTTCGAAATTTTTTGAAACTTATTATTCACATTCCGTACATACAAAAAACGCAACTTTTGGTCCAGTAACGAATGCAAATCGTCACTATTAATTTTTAATTTTCCTCACTATTAAGTTTTGATTTTCGTCACTATTAATTTCCAATTTTCGTCATAAAAATCAAATATTAATGAAAATGTAACAATTATATCACATTTCACAATTATTACTGGACCAAAAGTTGCGTTTTTTATATACTGGCGCTGTTTTTGGATAGTGATTTTGACAGCTCCAGTAAATTTTGGATAGTGACTAGAAAGCCCTGATTTGAGTTCGAAATAAACACTATCCAAAACCTCTACACGAAAATATAACTTTTGACTTTGTAAAAAAATGCAAATCGTCATTATTTTTTAATTTCCGTCATAAAAGTCAAATATTAATGAAAATGTAACGATTGTGATTCATTTCGCAATTATTACTGGACCAAAAGTTGCGTTTTTTTATGTGTATAGTTAGTACATATTTGCAAGCTGTAGAAACCCCAGAGACACGGTTCTAGATAGTTATCTGAGGCATTTAAACCCAATAGAATTCCCCCTGAATGAGTCATTATTGAATACTATCGTCCTATGTTGGAAATTTCACTATCTTAATCATCCGAATCAACGTGTCACTCTACTTCGGTCACGACGTCAGCACTTGTATAGTTAGAAATTTCAATAAAATTATTACACTAAATATTTTGCAATTTCCACCCCCCGTAAAATCCACATGGTTTTAAGCTTGATCGAAGCAATTTTCAAAGGAAGCGGATGCCAAAACAAAAAATCCCGATTTCCGGGTGACAGACAAATCGTGGTTCAAGGTACAGACCTAGTACATGGTCCGATCAGACTTGAAAAAATTTCTTTGCAAAAAAACTGACCTTAGTATTCTCCTCAAAGCTCGGGTTTCTCTTCGAACATTAGGAATCTGGGGTTCTTGCTGGATTAACACACCGTCGTCAGAGATAGCGATGTCTGAATCAGATTGTCTGATTGGCACTCCGTTAGTGAACAATAGTAAACTGGAGAAAAATAATACAAAAAATACTGTAGAACAAGGAAATGAGGAAATGTAACTTCTTTTTTGTTTCCTGTTTTCAGAATCCTCATTCTGGAGCTGAATAGTTTCAATTTCCTCTGGCATCGTTTCTTCTGAAGCCGTCGTAGTTGATGTCGAAGCTTTCGAACACTCGGGAAAATGCATGATTTCGGAAATTTTAAATTTCACTGAAAAAATACAAAATAATTTTATAATTTTAGCTAGTAGGCCAACACGATTGAACTACAATAGGACAAATGTCGGCTTCAGTAGGTGGAAAGCAAAATGTCGAAAACTAAGGGCGGAGCAAGACAAGCTGGATTTTTCACAAGTCACTTCTAGTCAAGGGGGATTCCGAAGTTCTTTTTCGAAGGGGATTTGTAGTGAAATGAAAGATTTTCTAGATAATCTTGTCGAGACATGTTATAAACAGAAAAAAGATTTGAAGGGATAAAGTGATTAAAAAAGAAGTTTCAGAAGATAAAGATTAGATACTGACCGCAAATGACGACTGGTAGACAGAGCCATATAATTCAGAATTGTGACGGATGCGGGGGAAGTCGTCACAAACACGTCCCGAATATAACTTTGTTAATTAATGACGTTTTAAAAAAATTCGCAAATTAATGTCACAAATTTCTGGAATAGTGACCGGAAATTCTCCCCGTAAAATTCCAGTCACTATCCAGAATTGTTATTGGAGCTGTTTTTGTTTAAAATGTTAATTATTACTTTGGATAGTGATTGAACATCATTTTAATAATAAAATAGACACTATCCAAGGTCGTCATTGGAGTTTTTTGATTCCGATATATTATCTCAGATAGTGACTGAATATTATTTTTGATAATAAAATGGACACTGTCTGAGATCGTCATTGGACTTGTTTTATGGTTGTCGGAAATGAATTCCAATATCACTTTTGACTCATGGCCGGTTTGGAAAGCAGATCATTATTTTAGGCATTATTCGAAATTATTAACGAAACTGGTTTTGAGAGAAATCAGTTCCAGTAGCGAACTTGGATAGCAACTTCATTAAGTATCACTATACTAAATTTCCTAATTTTAATAAACTCAAAAAATTTTACATTCTATCAAATATTACTATTTCGACTAGATTCGCTACAGTAATTCATGGGACTTTTATGAATAAAAATAAAAAACAAAAATTCCATCAAGTGGAGCGGGCAACCAACTTACGAAATTCAAAAACTTGAATAATCTTTCCTAGTACCACCCTTTTTATATTTGTTTTCAGAGATGGACCCTTAGGACCTCCCTCTTGTTAGCAGGGAGATAAATAAGATTAGCATAATTCAATAGGTAATTTTGAAATTAGTGAGTTCTGTTTGTTGACTCAAATCCAACTATTAATTTTTCACTCAAATTCGGTCAAATAACAATTTAAAACTTAAAAATTACAAGGTAAGACATAATTATGAAAAATTTTAAAATAATTTTGATACCAAAATTGAAGGCTTCTAGTTCTCGTGATAAAACTTACTCCTTGGTCTTGGAAGGAAAAAATGCAAAAATGTTTTAAAACGAAAAATATTTTTAATTTCGCAAAAAATCTTTTTTTTACTTTTTTGGAATGGAAATTCTCTATTTGTTTAAAATCCATTTTTAGTTATTTTCCCGTCGGAATGTGGAAAGGATAAACGTCCATTTGGTCAGCATATCCCACTCGCGTAAGTCCTCTCAAGTTTAACTGCAACAGAACTAAGGGGACTCGAGTGACCAGTCGAAATGGAACAAGTGCTTTTTTCGAGGGAAATTCAAACTAGTCACGTTGAAACGTGAAAGTTTATCCAATTAGGAGGATTTTGAGATATTCATATGTTTAGATTTTTCAAATATAAAAGTGGAACGAACTTTATTTTTTTGAAAATGGAATTCTTCAAACTCAAAGGTCGTACGGAGTATGGACGATTTAGACAAACGAGATAATTCTAAGAATATTTGACTATCTGAATTCAATGAACTAAAATCGCATTCGAAATTCGAAGAAGATCGACAACACGAGTTGGGCAAACTGCACAAATCGCTCTGGTTAGTAATTGGCGCCAATGTCCCTAATAGGAGCTTCGTGTTCCACTTTCGAAATGCTAGTCTAACAAACCGATAGGGAGCTTTTGTTGTGAGAAAACTCCTAGCTAAATTCCGAGGTACTCGAATAGTGATTGGAAAATTTACTAAAGAATCACTATCCAAGATCGCTATCGGAGCAGATTTCCAACAACAAAAAAGGTGTGCACTCACCTTGCTACTGAGAACAGACTGGTTCGTTCAGTGGCAAAGTGAACTTGGCGTTCTGTGACAAACACTGTTTTCATGTAAATCACTTCCATGTTAACATACTTGATTTCGAATTCCTATGGATGTTTATTTGTAGGTTTCATATACCAACTCTTATTAATTTTTGCTTCAATTACGATTTGTGGCATCTTTACTGCCTGTAATTACAGGATTATTATCCACTTTTTTGACTATTAAATGCATCAAAAATGTGCGAAATTTACACAAAAATATGAACAAAGATTTGCAATTTACTCAGTAAATCAATTAGGGAAACACCCATCATAGGTGTCGAGAATGAGAAACAAAATATGTCTAAGCCTAAATCCAATCTAAACCTGGCCTAACATAATTAAGATGGCCACTGAAAATTGAAATATATGGATTAACCAAAGTTGTCTTTGAAGATACATAAATACATATTAAGTGATTCATGGGGCGAGAACAACATTAAGATCAAGAAGTTGTTCAAATTTCAAAAAATTCATATATTATTACTTTGTATTTTCGTTCAATTTCACCATAATACCTCTAATTTCTAATGTCCAACTATTATTCCATCGATATATCTTTAAGATATTACGGTAATAGTAATAAATAATTTCAAGGAAATTAGAAAAAAATTGGTGTAATATAAAAAATTAATTTTTCATCGGTCACAAAATGCCAAATTCATTTTGCTACTTCTAAAAAACAGTTCTAATAGCAGTCTTGGATAGTGACTAGAAGGAGAGAATTTTTAAACTAAGGTAGTCACTATCCAAGATTGCTATTGGAGCAGGTTTTCAATAATAAAAAACAGCTCTAATAACAGTCTTGGATAGTGACTAGAAAAGGAAAATTTTTAAACTAAAGTAGTTACTATCCAAGATTGCTATTGGAATTGAATTTCAACACTGAAAAATAACTAATAGCAGTCTTGGATAGTGACTGGAAAGGGAAGTTTTCTAAACTAAAGTGGCCACCGTCAATGTTTGTTATTGGATCATTTATTCGTAGAGATAGATCCAATAACAAGCGTTGAATAATGTCAACATTTGCCCAATCCATTGCCATTTCTAGGGACTATAGACCTCGTCTAAATATCAAATTCCGATATTCTTCTCAAAAAGATTAGTCGTCTTAATCATCATATATCCACCATGAAAGTTAGTTTTCTCATCATTCATTTCCTTTATTTCAGAATCCTAAGTCCCGAAAAGTCACTTCAATCTCTTTCTAAATCAAGTCCGTCCACTACGTCAACGTTCGGTTTCATCATTAATTTTTGAATTAAATTCCCGGAGTCACGTTTCAAGACAGACTTTCCTTTTTTTCGACGTCAGTTTGTCCATGGCAAAAAACAAATAAAAAAAACGAGGGCGTTGAATGACCACTCTTGAATAGAAAAACGTGGTTTTTAAAGACATTCTTATTTCTAAAATTCAACAAACGCGTGGGAGAGGTTTCATTTCCTAAGGCAATGCCTACTGTGATTCTTCTGACGTAAAATTAGAAATATTTTTGGAACAATAAAAATTAAAAAAATTAAATTTTTTAAGTAACAAAGGAATAATTGGATTTTTCCAGATCATCGCCCTAATTTTTTCTTCGAAAAACTGCAAAATGCGACTAAATTATTTTTTGCAGAAAAGTATTAGGTCATTGAAATGCTAATTTCGTCTTAGAAACTTTAATTAGAAATGTTTAATTTTTCAAAATCGTATGTAAAAAATATTTCGCAATAATAACAATAATAAATTTTTTTAAAAATATTATTAAATTTGAATATTATAATAATTTCGAAAATTAAAAATAAATTTAAAAAAATAATAATTTCGAAAATTTAAAATTTAAAAAAAATTATTAAGTTCAAAAATTTTTAAAAATATAATAACTTCGAAAATTTAAAATAAATTTAAAAAATATAATAATTTTGAAAGTTTTTAAAAAATTTAAAAAATAATAATTTCGAAAATTTAAAATTAAAAAAAATTAATAATTTCGGAAATTTAAAATAAATTAAAAAAATATAAAAATTTCGAAAATTTAAAATAAATTTAAGAAAAAATGAAAAATCACTTTTTTCAGTAATCTTTGAATCATCAAAAATGATTTTTTTTGATGACAAATCAAGGATTAACATCATTGTATTTTTAATTTTCGAAGATGGATTTCCAACTACCAATTTAGTTTTCCCAAAAAAATTTTAATTTATGATCGACTACAGGAGTAGGCAGTAATTGCAACTTTTTCTTCAAATTCTATTCTCACGGGGAAAAATAAATTATTAAAAAGAATATAGTCATTTGATGATGCTACTTCTGGAAGTTCATTTTATTAAAGAAAATTAAAGTTCATTTTTACTACGAATTTTTTTTTCACAATTTAACGAGCAATTCTTCCGTGAATCCCACGTCCTCTTGCCCTGAGGGGATGGAAACAATAAAATCCAAGACGTGCCAAATTTGACCTTTCTCAATTTGGCATTTGGACCGGAATTGCAGAATCTGGTCGATTTTCGAAGGTGTTAGTAAACAAACAACCAGGCATACTGTAGGTGTTAATTAGTTTAAAAAGTAGTTTTTGCAGGGTGGAGAATTTTGACAAACAGTCAAAGGGTCGAAAATGTTGAGGTTATTGGCATTTGGAACAGAAGGTCAAGGGTTAATTCCAAAATAGAAACTTCCGGAAAATAAGTTGCAAAATGAATTACTTCCTGACATTCGAAGAGCCGAATGCCAAAATGTAAATTTTTATTTTTGCTCTTAAAAACGTCACTACCGTAACTTCGAAACTAAAACGTTAGAAATACTACTCCAAGGATTGAATTTGTATTTCGCACTAGGTATCAGGACGTCAATATTGTGTTTTTTAAATCGAAGTATTCAGAACACTACGCCAAGGATCAAATTTACATCTTGACATTCGATCCCACAATGTCAAAAATTATGGTTTTTATTTTTTATGAAAAATAATTCTAATATAATCATTCTAAAATTGAAGTATTCAGAATACTACACAAGAATCAAATTTATATTTTGGCATTCAGTCCCACAATGCCAAAAATTAAGGTTCTTTATAAAAAGTAATATTAATATAATCATTCTAAAATTGAAGTATTCAGAACACTACACAAGAATCAAATTTATATTTTGGCATTCAGTCCCACAATGCCAGAAATTAAGGTTTTTATTTTTTTCTAAAGTACTAAACTCCAATGTACCAAGCATCAACATATACAGTACTACACCAAAAAACAAATTTATATTTTGGTATTCAGTTCCACAATGCCAGAAATTAAGATTTTTAAAATGAAAAATAATTCTAATATAATCATTCTAAAATTGAAGTATTCAGAACACTACGCCAAAAATCAAATTTGCATCTTGACATTCGATCCCTCAATGCCAGAAATTAAGATTTTTATTTTTTTCT
The DNA here is from genome assembly GCA_009193035.1 of Halicephalobus mephisto. Lineage (NCBI taxonomy): Eukaryota > Metazoa > Nematoda > Chromadorea > Rhabditida > Panagrolaimidae > Halicephalobus > Halicephalobus mephisto. The sequence continues at coordinate 311,122 of SWDT01000058.1, forward strand.
AAAGTACTGAACTTCAATGTACTAAACATCAACATATACAGTACCACGTCAAGAATCAAATTTATATTTTGGCATTGAGTACCAGGACGCCAAAATACTAATTTTTTTTTATTACAGAGGACAAAACGCCGACTATAATTTCCTAATTGAGGTGTTCAAAAAAGACACTAAATAATAAATATATATTTTGAAATTAAATATCGAAACGTCATAACTTTTATTTTTATTTTTATTATAGAAAATTGAACATAAAGTAATTTTCGAATTTACTTGCTCTGTACTACAAAAAAAACAATAAATTAATATTTTTAAATCAGAATGTCAAAATAATAATTTTCATGAACAACATAACGTCATACTGTAATTTCGAAGTTAAACTACTCATAACGTTAAGTCAAAAAACAATATTTCGACATTCAGTCGCACAACGCCAAAAAAATTATTTTTTTATTTTTTATAAAAATTAAATATTAACATAATAATTTTCAGATTAAGATATTCAGAACATTGCGCCAAATAATAAATTAAATTTTTGGCATTCAGTCGCACAACGCCAAAAAAATGATTTTTTATTTTTTATAAAAATTAAATATTAATACAGTAATTCTAAAATTAAGATATTCAGAACACTACGCCAAAGATCAAGTTTGCATTTTTGGCATTCGGTTCCAAAACGCCAAAAACAGTCGTTTTTATTTTTTATAAAAATTAAATATTAATATTCGGTAACAAAATCCCGAGATCTTAATTCATTTACTACTGTAATGGAAATGTTCCCAGACCATAAATTTTTCGTCTACGCTCGTTAGAAGACAACGCCGAGCTTTTTGAAATAAATAATTTTATACTGCATTTCCCAAGTGCTTCATTTTTGTTACTTAATTACAAAATGTAGTTTCTAGAATGAACTACGACTCAAGGATGCAAAAAAACACGGAAGACCTAAAAGGCAGTCGACATAAAAATAAAATTCAAAGTGAAATCTGCAGCTTGCTTGCAATATTTAAGCAGATTTGCTAGGTATTTTTATATTTAGATTTGTAGAAATTTCGAAATCAAATCTGCAGTTTGCCCGCAACATTGAGGCAAGTAGGTCAATATAAAAGTCAAATCGAAATCTGCAGCTTGCTTGCAGTACTTAAGTCTATCTATCGTTATTTTTATTTTTATATTTATAAAAATTTCGAAATCAAATCTGCAGTTTGCCCGCAACATTGAGGCAAGTAGGTCAATATTAAAGTCAAATCGAAATCTGCAGCTTGCTTGCAGTATTTAGGTCTATCTATCGTTATTTTTATTTTTATATTTATAAAAATTCCAAAATCAAATCTGCAATTTGCCCGCAACATTGAAGCAAGTAGATCAATATTAAAGTCAAATCGAAATCTGCAGCTTGCTTGCAGTACTTAAGTCTATCTATCGTTATTTTTATTTTTATATTTATAAAAATTTCGAAATCAAATCTGCAGTTTGCACGCAACATTGAGGCAAGTAGGTCAATATTAAAGTCAAATCGAAATCTGCAGCTTGCTTGCAGTACTTAGGTCTATCTATCGTTATTTTTATTTTTATATTTATAAAAATTTCGAAATCAAATCTGCAGTTTGCCCGCAACATTGAAGCAGACCAGTCTACCCAATTGCTGCTCGAAAATTTGACTTTGATTTCGACATTGACATTAATTCTTTGTAATTCTACGCTTTTTTAATAAATAATTCCACATTTGTCATTTAGTTTGACATCACAGAAAATCTTCATTGTTGTATTCAGTAATCTCGATATTACGTTAAAATGAAACCGGATGAGATTAAGAAAAACAACTTTTTCTTTGTTTGCGATCTTTCCAGAAGGCAACAAAGAATGAATCTTTTTAAAAAAACACGTCAGAAAATTCTGTTGAAATAGTAATTATCACGCTACCGTCGGATAATCAAGCAATTTCCATTTTGCAAATTGAGACAATTCTAAAATGGTTTCTGCGATCTTTGAACTTTTTTGCAGATGTTTTTCAAATATGTTTTATCCGAAATTTTTTATTTAAAATATAAAATTAAAAAAAATCAATGTTTTCGGAAAAATCAAAATTCGAAAATTTCGAAATTTGCTTAATCAAGGAATAATCCGGCAAAAGTAATTACCGTTAAGTAAATGTTAAAAAGTGAATATAAAAACAATAAAAAACACAACTAACAAAATATTTTTGAATGCCTGCGGGGATTTTCTTTTTTTGAAGGTCTTAAGAAAAAATTTATCAAAATAAGATTATATTTTTTAAGAAATATATTATTTAATAAAAATTAAAAAATAATAAATATATTTAAAAAATTATTAAAACTATATTTTACAAAATGTTTTCTAATATTTGTAAAAAGTTTTTTTCAAAGGTCCTGGAACGAAAATTTTTTAAAATAAAATTATATTTTAAAAAATATTATTTAATAAAAAATAATAAATATATTTAAAAAATGATTAAAAATATATTTTACAAAATGTTTTCTAATATTTGTAAAAAGTTTTTTTCAAAGGTCCTGAAACGAAAACTTTTTAAAATAAAATTATATTTTAAAAATATTATTTTCATCAAATAATGTATTTGACCAAGTGTTCTCTAATATCTACAAATATATTTTTTTTGAAATTCTTACAGCAAAAATTTACCAAATAAAATTACATTTTAAAAAAGTATTATTTAATAAAAATTAAATAATTTGTTTAAAAAATAATTAAAAATATATTTTGCAAAATGTTCTCTAATATCTACAAACATATTTTTTTTGAAATTCTTACAGCGAAAATTTACTAAATTAAATATTATTTCAAAAAATAAAAATATTTCAAAAAATAAAAATTCAACCTTAAACGAAAGCTTTTTTATTTTCTTAATAAATTAATAACTTACTTCAACATCTGTCTTTTACAATATCCACTAAATTTAATTATTTAAGTTGTTTGTAAAATCAATGTCGTTACAGTAACCCCGTCAAAACTCCACAATTAAAGTTACTACACTCTGTTGCCAGCGGCAAATTTTTAAAGCAATTTGGCCTTAAAATAAAATATAATTTGAAAAGTCCAATTTAAAAAGTCACGTTCGATACAATTCGCACCTCATGTCATACTGTACTTTTCTGTCCTAATACCACGAAAGGACAACGGTCACAAGATTGTTTTGTTTGGTTCAGTTTTGTTCTTGACGCAGAAACCTTTTTTGGATTAAAAGTGTTTTTAAAAACTTTATTTTTTTATAAAGAATTCAAAAAATAAAAAATACAAAATAAATGAACTTTGCAGGAAAGGATTAAGTTCACAAATTACTGTAATTTTTAGAATCAAACTTCCGAAGGATACTTTTTAGAATTTATTAAGTTTTTGAAGTATTTACTGAGAAAACAAGGAAATTAATTTTCACAGCTTCGGTCTTGACTGGAAAGTTAAAAATTCGCGTTGAGACAATTTAAGACTTTTTTTAAACAAAAAACTTTTATTTTTTTAAAATAATAATTTTAACTCTTTTTTAAAATTTCATAATTATCAATTTTTACAGTTTTGGTCTCAACTGGAAAATTCCAAATATTCGTGTTGAGACAATTTTGAAATTTTTTTGAGCAAAAAACTTTTATTTTTTTAATAATATAATTTTAACCCTTTTTTAAAACTTCATAACTATCAATTTTTACAGTTTTGGTCTCGACTGGAAAATTCCAAATATTCGTGTTGAGACAAGAATTGTTTTGAACAAAAAACTTATTTTTTAATAATGTAATCTTCTAATCTTTTAAAGCCATTTAAATTCAAAATTTTATACTTTTTAATCTAAATTCAAAAATTAGGAGCATTCATGTCAAAACAATTTTTGGGACTTTTTATTGAAGATTTCTGTAATACAATTTTTCTTTAACGAAGACAATCTGACATTTCTTATTTTTCTGGGAAAAGTTACGGAACGGAAGGCTGAGATTAAGAAATTTATCCAAAGTTCAAAATGATGTTATTCAACTGGGAGAATTTGAAAAATAAAACTTGAATGAACTTGGAAAACAAAAAATTAATTTTGATGTAAATTAATTAAAAAAAATTTTGGATGAAAATATTAGAAAAAATCTGACGAAATAAAACCAAATATCCAAGGGGATCTGTCCTTAACATGGATGACAAATTCATACGGTAGTCAAAGTGTCTTTTAATTCAAGGGATTTAGTTCGGGTAAAAGGCCAAGGAAGCAACATATTTGGTAAATAAAAATGATGACTTATACATGAATCAAAAAAATTCAAAGCAATTTAAATTATCCACTTTTTTGACTATTTTTGTAGTATTTAATATAAAAAATAAATTACAATAGTGATCATGGATAGTGACTAAGAAAGCAGATTTTTTGATTAAAGCAGTCACTATCCGGATTTGCTGTTGGAGTCAATTTTAACAGTCAAAAACACGGTTCCAACAGTAATCCTGGATAATGACTAAGAAAATTCACTGACGAAAGCAGTTACTATCCCGATTTGGTTTCAAAATTAAATTTTAGAGCCCAAAACAACTAATAGCAATCTTGGATAGTGATTGAAAGGCACAAATATATTGGTTAAAGTAGTCGCTATCCAAGATTTCTATTAAAGTTAATTTTCGGTAATCAAAAAGCAGATATAATTTCAATTTTGGATAGTAACTAGAAAAGACGATTTTTCCACTAAAGTAGTCACTATCCAGATTTAGAATTAGAATCAGTTTTCGATGATCAACAACAGCTCTAATAGCAGTCTTGGATAGTGATTCAAGGGAAGAAATTTATTAATTAAAGCAGTCACTCTGCAGATTTGGTATTGGAACCAGTTTTTGACAATAAAAAACAGCTCTAATAGCAGTCTTGGATAGTGACTAGAAGGGGAAATTTTTAAACTAAGGTAGTCACTATCCAAGATTGCTATTGGAATTGAATTTCAACAGTGAAAAATAACTAATAGCAGTCTTGGATAGTGACTGGAAAGGGAAGTTTTCTAAACTAAGGTAGTCACTATCCAAGATTGCTATTGGAGCGGGTTTTCAATAATAAAAAACAGCTCTAATAGCAGTCTTGGATAGTGACTGGAAAAAATTACTGATGAATCTATTTATCGTGTAATTATGTTGAAGATGTTTTTAATCATTGAAAACTAGTTTTAGCTGTAACTTTAAATGCTCAAAATCTTTTCTGATTCACTTTTTAAAAATACCATTAATTTTTTCCTTCAAAAACAATAACCGCGTGTTTTCGACAAATTAGTTTTCATAATTTCTTGAACTTCCTAGCCATCTACTCCGTCATCAGGGATTGTTTTTCAAAGATCGTCCATTTCATAACACAGAATTTCGCTGTTTTTACCATAATCTCCACACGTATTAAAATGACTCTAAGCCAATGTACATACCCCCCGGCCATTATCCCTGTTTTTGTTTTTTTCGGCTTATAAGACAGAAAACCCGGTTTACGGTAGGGATGATTACAGAGAAAATCCGAAATTATCAATTCTAAAAAATCCAAAAAGTTCAAACATTTATAAAAATTGAATTTTTGAAAGAAATTCTAAATATTCAGATTTAAAAAATATTCGAAAATTTCAATCATGTTAATCTCGGAAAACTGAAAACGAAAATTATTTTTAAAGATCCTTCCTAATCGGGAAACCTCCAGAAGGAAATCCTCACAAGTCTAATTTTAACCCTCAACGAATCCAAAAAGGACCTTTAATCCATTCTGCAAGGTCGGCTATTCAAGAACTTTCTGATTTTTACTCTTATCTGAAATAAAAATTTCGGTTAATCTGGGATTACGTTTCTATAATGTCCAATATCCAATATGACAACTGAAAAATCAAAATTAAAAATCCCGGAAAGAAATTTGAGAAAAAAAGAAAAAATTTGTTTTATTTTAGGAAAAAAGTATTAATATTTTTCCCATGCAAAGAGTTAAAAAAAAGATTTTCCGCATTAGGATTAGCTTAGAGTTTTCTACAGTAATAATTGTGAAAATAGATTATTAATAATTTTAAAAAAATACAAATTATCAAAGTTCATAATTAACAAAATTAAAAATTTTTCGTGTCAAGAATTTAAGTAAAAATTTCCGTGTCAGAACCAAACTAGAATTTTATATAAAATAAGTTTAAAAAAATAAATAGTTAATTATGAACTTTAATAATTTGTATTTTTTAAAATTATTGACAAAATTAAAAATTTTTCGTGTCGAGAGTTTAAATAAAAATTTTCGTGTTGAGAATTTAAGTAAAAATTTCCGTGTCAGAACCAAACTAGAATTTTTTATAAAATAATTAAAAAAAAATAAATTGTTAATTATGAACTTTAATAATTTGTATTTTTTTAAATTATTGACAAAATTAAAAATTTTTCGTGTCAAGAGTTTAAATAAAAATTTTCGTGTTGAGAATTTAAGTAAAAATTTCCGTGTCAGAACCAAACTAGAATTTTATATAAAATAATTTAAAAAAAATAAATAGTTAATTATGAACTTTAATAATTTGTATTTTTTTAAATTATTGACAAAATTAAAAAATTTTCGTGTCGAGAGTTTAAATAAAAATTTTTGTGTCAGAACTAAACTAGAATTTCTTATAAAATAATTTTTTAAAAAATAAATTATCAATAATTTAAAAAAATACAAATTATCAAAGTTCATAATTAATAAAATTAAAAATTTTTCGTGTCAAGAGTTTAAATAAAAATTTTCGTGTCAGGACCGAACTAGAATTTCTTATAAAATAATTTTAAAGAAATAAATTATTCATTTACATGTTGGAATAAGTTTAGAATTTTCAACAACAAGAATTTAGAAAATTTGTTTTTAATAACTTCTTTAAACACGGAATTTTAGAAATTCAATATATATTAAATTACGAAATTTTTAAAATTCTAACAATGGGAAAAATAAAAAATTACAACTTTCGAACCAAAAATAACAATTAAAATTTAAAATTCTAAAACGCAACAGATCCAGTTTCGCGTCATCCCCCCTGGCAATCCGTGTGTAGCGAGCAGTTGTCACGGATACTGTAAAATATTGTTCCTAATTTTTGTAAAATATTGTTCCTAACTTATGTAAAATATTATTGAACTTTAAAGAACTTATAAAATTATGTTTTGTAGTCGTTAATCCTTTTTGTAGGAGTCTTCGGAAGTATAATACCCCCAACTTTATTCATCCGTATCCCAACGATAAAAAAATAATCCTTCCGAAAACACTGCCAAATGGTCTTATTTACAGAAATGACGAAGCAATTGAGATTGCCCAACTCATCGGATGTGATCTTTGAAGACATAATTTAATTTTTTGAAAATTTTGCATTTTTTAATTTTGCAGTTTTTTGGATGAGATGAGACACATGACATTTTTGTAAATTAAAGGCTTATCAAGTAAACAAATTTTATAAAACATTACTATAAATCGAAATAAACACATTTTTGCAGAAAAAGTTTTAAAAAGTTTATGATGAAATAAAAAAATTTATTTGAAGAATACTACGTCAAAAAGCCTAAAATAAGTTTGGCATTGGGGAATTGAGCGCCAAAAAAATCAAACTGTTTGGCATTAAAGACTGAACATCAAAGAAATTAAATTAAGTTTGGCATTAAGGAACTAAACGCCAAAAAGCTCAAAATATTATTGGCATTCGTGGATATTTCGCCAATTTCCTTTGGCATTCATGAACACTTTGCCAATTTCCTTTTGGCATTCGTAGACATTTCGCCAATTTCCTTTTGGCATTCGTAGACACTTTGCCAACTTCCTTTTGGCATTCATGGACACTTTGCCAACTTCCTTTTGGCATTCGTGGACACTTTGCCAATTGTTAAAAAAACGATTTTCTAAATAATTCCCAATCCGCTTGATCCCAGGAGGAGAATTTATAAATTAATTAAGACCGATTTTAGCCAACAAGGGCTTTCAGAGTCCCGCAAGGATTATTCATTGACCTTGTATTTTCGTCATTACTGTAATCACCATTAAGCGGTCGACGAGGGACTCCGGATAAAAAATTGCAACAATTTTTACAAAAAAAGTCATTGTTAATTTTATAAAAACAAATTTTATCTTTTTCAAAGTCATAATCGCATCACGAAATTGGACTTTTAAATCCCCAAATCCTGACCACAGATGAAAAATCAGAAAAATGCTGATTCCTACAAAAAACCACGAAGATCGGTGAAAAACATTACTTTGTGAAAAATCCCAAAACGAAAACAGATATAATTGAAAAAGAAAAATAAAATCGAAAATTGAAAACTACAAAACCGCCACGGGTCTGCATTTTTTCTCGGAAAAATACCATTGACCTTGGGAGTCAGGCAACTCGGGTTACAAACCGACCTGGGGCCGGGTGGTGTGACAAACTACATTTATTGAGGTGAAGTGTAATTGGATTCTGTAATTTACAATGTTTACAAAATCACAATAAATTAAATAAAACTTAAAAAAACTAAAAATTTTCTCCGAAAAAAAAAATTTTAAATAATTTTCTCCAAAAAAAAATTTTAAATAATTTTCTCCAAAAAAAAATTTTAAATAATTTTCTTCGAAAAAAAAATTGAAAATTATTTAAAATTTTTTTCGGAGAAAATTTTCAAAATTATATAATTCTATATTTCTTAAAAAAATAATTGATAGTTCTGAAAAGAGTAATTTCAATTTAATTTTCTCCAATTTTAAACATGGAAATTTTTAGTTTTGAGAAAAGTACAAATTTTCAAGAACTTTGAAAAAATTAATTTTACAAAATCTGCTGCATTACAGTAACCTTCAAAGTTAGCTGTAATTAAGACATTTTTTGCTTCAAAAAGAATAAAGATTAAAAATTCAATTTCATCGCCTCCGGCAAAAAGTCAAATACCACATGTTTCGAAAATTAACAACTGGCCACAATTTGGGATTTACGTAAAATCTGAAATCCAAAACCGATGAAATTAAAAAAATGACGAAAAGTGGCCCATTTATCCAGATCCTAATCCCCTGGATCAGGACTCGAAAATACATTTTCCAAATCCGGATGTATTAAAACACCCTCACGGATTTTACATTTTTGTTAATCGATATTTTCAAAAATGAACTTTTTATTAAAAATACAATCTTCATTACTTATTCTATCAAAAGTTCAAAATTAATTTTTCTTCCAAGAAAAGGCGGTTTTTGCACGGGACATTAATTACACCGTCAGTTCAAAGTACGGGGGTGTCTAAAAATTTAAATTTTAAAGCTTTGTAACTCAGCGACTACTGTAGGGATTTTAATAATTTTTCTTTTATTAAAATTCAATGAGTCTAGTTCTGTTCGGAATAAAAAACGACAAAATTAGGAATTTTTCATTGAAAAAATCCGGCATTAAAGGATTTTTTCTGATGTCACGGAGACAATTTTCAATTTTTGGCGTTCTGTTACGAAATACAATTCATTCACTTCAGAGAAGGAAAAGTGTTCCCTATGACGTCATAATACTTCCCAACTTCCGGAGTTATTTTTTAAACTTAATTTCCGAAAAAAAGTGTTTTTTCTGACGCCACGAAGACTGTTCACTTCCTGGCGTTCTGTTCCAGATTCATTTCGTTCACTTTTAAAAGTGAAAAGTGTTCCCTCAGGTCCTACAGTAACCTTTAACTTTCGGGATTTTGTTTTAAATTCTATTTCATTCATTTCTAAGAATAAAAAAATGTTTTTTCTTTCAACATCAAACAATTTTTAATTTATGGGATTCTGTTTTACACTTCTTTTCGAAGAACGAAAAGTGTTCCCTTTGACCTCAAGGTAACTTTTAGTTTTTAGTACTTTGTTGTAAATTATGTTTGATTCACTTCTAAAAAAGGAAAAGTGTTCCCTAATGTAAGAAAAACAAATTTCAATTTTCGGAATTCCGTTTTGGAGATTTTTGCGATTATGATTTCCGAAGAAAAGTGGTCCCTTTCGTGTCGCTGAAAAATTAATTTTTGATTTTACAGAACTTTGGTTAGAAATAAAATCATAAGATTATTTGAATTAAATAACAAATTGTGGAAATTCATTTAGTACCGAAAAGTTAAAATATATTTAATTAATATTTTCCGGGCATTTTTGAAGTTCTTTGAGCTGGAAGAACCGCCAGAGGCAAACTAGATTAACGTATATGTTAAAATTATTCAAAATTAAAGTTTCCATAAAAACGCTGTAAATTAGCTTCAAATTGTGAAATAACCCTTTTAGCGTCGGCGGACAGATGGTAAATGAGGAAATTTATGGATTTACGTTGTCTCGACAGGATTATTTGATGAAGGTCATTTTAGAAAAGCTTCAGAATTTTTACGTCATTTTTTCGGATTCAAAATAAGGGGTCAAATATCTCGATAAAAATGGGATTAATCGGGAATTGAAAAACAATTTACCGACATCCGATGTTACAAAACATCAACATTTACAGCTTTTCGAAATTGTTTAATTTCGTCATCGTCGTTAATGTTTCAAAAAATAGTAACTAATTTGTAATTCAAGAAATTTAATGAAATCGACATTTTGAAATGTACAATCGCGATTTTCCAACTGTAAATTTTATACAAAATATGATTTTTCAAATTTCGGTCCTGAGAAGAAAAATTATTATTAAATTTCGGTCCTGAGAAGAAAAATAATTATTAAATTTAGGTCCTGAGAAGAAAAATGATTTTTCAAATTCCGATCCTGAGAAGAAAAATAATTATTAAATTTTGGTCCTAAGAAGAAAAATTATTATTAAATTTAGGTCCTGAGAAGAAAAATGATTATTAAATTTTAATCTTAAAAAGAAAAATAATTATTAAATTTTAATCCTGAGAAGAAAAATTATTATTAAATTTTGGTTTTAAGAAGAAAAATGATTTTTCAATTTGTGATCCTGAGAAGAAAAATGATTATTAAATTTTAATCCTGACACGAAAGACGATTTCGTCATCTTTAAAACAATTCATTTTTTAATATTTACTAAATAGAAAAAATCTAAACTTTAACTTCAAAAAATTCACAAAAAGTTAAATTTAATTATTTTTAATTTAATTTTTTAAATTTAATTGTACAGTTGTTCGTTTCGGGACCAGGGTTCAAGAACCAAGTTTCATTGTTGAAAACAACTTTTATAACAAAATACGAAATAAATCTGCAAAGGACGCGGTATACCGCTCGAAACGAATAACAACAAAAATCAAAACTGTTGGGACTTGAGGAGACGTCATACCAGTGGCGCTCCCTGATTAGGTGATCTCACCACGACCACCGTAACCCTACAGGGTTCACCTTGTTGTGTTAATATTTTGTAAGTTTTCTGAAAGCACACCTAACTGAATGGAATCAGTATGTAACAGCTTCTGATCACGGTTTTCAGATTATTTGATTCTAACTGAATACTATCGATGGCAGGATTGCATTCCAAGAGAAGATTGAGTATAACTGAATATAATCAACATATTTAGACCATGTTTATTTCCGGTTAGAAAGATATTATGTTGATTATACTTAATTGTAATCAATCTTCTGTTAGAATGCAATCTTACCATCGATAGTATTCAGTTAGAATCAAATAATGTGAAAACCGTAATCAGGAGCTGTTACGTATTGATCCCATTCAGTTAGATGTTATTCCAGAAAACATTTGTTAAGATATATGGAAGATTGTGATTTGTACGTTCTAATAAAAGCTCGAGTATCTCTCCCTGCTCTCTCCACGACAAACCACAACAAAAATATTTTGCGAAAAGTAGCCAATATACAAAACCAGTTTCCGGACCATCTCTCCCTACCCAGGTCAAGAGTGTTCTCTGATCAAGTAAGGTAAAAGATCGTTTAAAATACTCTACACTTCCAAATTACCCCATGGGGTATTTTCTGCAAATTTGGAAATTCTATGAACATGATTTTTGAGTTTCGTAATATATAATTTTCAATTTTAAAAGTACTTATAATAATAGTAATTTTAGATGATAATTTTTCGAAATTATATTAGACTTTTCCGTAAAAATGCACTTTTACAATGACCATCGACAGGCCTTCCGAAAGCTCGTCGTGTTTTGGAATAAATACACCGTTAAAAAATAAAAAAACAACGCGGATTGTTTTTGATAAAAAAGTTTATCCGGTTTTTTATTTTAATAAATTATAAACTTTTCTAGGAAGTCAGATTTTTTACAATGATAGAAAAAACGCGATTTTATCCAATTTATCTGTTTTAGAATCTAATGCAAGTTTTGAAACATTCTGAAACAATATATATAAAATTCTACGATTTTGGTCCCAGCTGGAAAGTCCCAAAATTTCGCGTTGAAACAAATTTTGAGGATTTTACGAAATTTCACTTTTTATAATGACGTAATTTTGAGACTTTTTAGGGACACAAAAACATGAATTTTCACATTTTTGGTCCCAACTGGAAAATTCTGAAATTTCGTGTTGAGACAAGTTTTTAGAAATCTTCCAAGAAATCTTTTAAATTTTTTATAATGACGTAATTTTGAGATCTTTAGGGACACAAAAATATGAATTTTCTAACTTTTGGTCCCAACTGGAAAATTCCGAAATTTCGTGTTGGGACAAATTTCCATAATTTTATGACAAAAAATTAATTTTTTATAATCTTCAAAAAAGTCGTGAAATTTCGAAAATGAAATAAATTCGAAATCCTAAAATTTTTGCCTCAAACGAAAACTATAAAAATCTTCATGACGATATATATTTCGAAACACCATAGATGCGTTTTTATTCCTACAATTTTGTATAATAAATCTAATCCTCATAACCTTTGAAATTCATTTAAAAAAAATTTTGTGTGTTCTTTGATTTTCAAAAATAAGGATTCATCTTAGATCATAGAAAACAATTTTAAATTTTCACGTAAAAACAAAAAAATTTCGTTTTTAACATTCAAAACAAATTAAAATTCTACAAAAATTTTTCGTTGAAATTAAATCATAAAAAAAATAAAAAAAATTTTTTCCAAAATTTAATTAAATTTTTATTTTTAAATAAAATTAAAAATTTATTGAAAATTAAATTTTTTTAAAAATTTGAATAACAATTTTATTATTTAAAAATATACTTTTTGTACTCTATCATATGTTCCTACATAACCGGATTATCCCCCTGATGATTTCATATGTTATTTTTAATCTAGATTAACTTCCTGACGAAATTTACATCTTTAAAATAAATAATTTACGTTATTTTGGAAACTGTAGTCTTTTCCGCTCGGAAATAAAGCTATATGACATTTTTATTCAAAAAACTTCTGTTCCAAAAATATGTTTCAATTTTAGAATAAGATTTGAACAAAAAACGTTTATAATAGAGCAATCTGATCCGTAAATTCTGAATATGAAATCAGAATCAGAAGTTAATCTTCAGAATCTTGGATTCTGGGTTATGTAACATTTTTATTCAAAAAACTTCTGCTCCAAAAATATGTTTCAATTTTAGAATCAGATTTGAACAAAAAGCATTTATAATACAGCAATCTGATCCGTAAATTATGAATATGAAATCAGAATCAGAAGTTAATCTTCAGAATCTTGGATTCTGGGTTATGTAACATTTTTATTCAAAAAACTTCTGCTCCAAAAATATGTTTCAATTTTAGAATCAGAATTGAACAAAAAATACATCTATTGATGTTATGAAACCCACAGATTCTGAATCTGAATTCAAAATCAATAGTCAAGCTCCAGAATCCAGGATTCTGAAGACTAATCTTCAATTCTAAGAACATTTAAAATTTCATTTTCGAATTTCATAAAAAAGTAGAATTTTTTAAAAATACTTTTTATTTTTAAATAAAAATTGTAAAAGTTGGAAAATAGATACTTGGGACGCAGATGTCTCAGCACGAAAAATAAACCTACACTGATGACGTCAGAGAATCTCGATCTTGAAACACGTGAAAATCGAAAACAACACGAGAAAGTTTCAAAAACTGAAAAACATCCCAAAATGGAAAAATTAAAATACAATTTATTTAAAATTCATATATTTCTTAATTGAGCAAATTGCACTAAAGACACTAAAATTTCGAAAGCACAACAAATCAGTAAAATTACAAAAATGATAAAATTACAGTATCCAGCTGTAACTTGGAAAATTACAGTAACTGATTGTAATTCGGAGAATTTACAGTATCTTACTATAATTTAGAATATTACAGTATCCGGCTGTAAATTGGAAAATTACAGTATCCTACCATAACTTGGGATATTACAGTAACCGACTGTAGCTTGAAATTTTACAGTACCCAACTATATCTTGAAAAAGTACAGTATCTTAGTAAAATCGGAAAAATTACAGTATCTTATTAGGACTTGGAAAACTACAGTATCTTCCTATATCTTGAAAAATTACAGTATCTTACTGTAATTTAGAATATTACAGTAACCGACTGTAGCTTGAAATTTTACAGTACCCAACTATATCTTGAAAAAGTACAGTATCTTAGTAAAGTTGAAAAAATTACAGTATCTTATTAGGACTTGGAAAACTACAGTATCTTCCTATATCTTGAAAAATTACAGTATCTTATTGAAATTGAAAAAATTACAGTAATCGACTGTAGCTTGAAACTTTACAGTACCCAACTATGACTCAGAAAACTACAGTACACTTTGATGGAAATCTGATAATTATTTTTAAGTGGTTTCTAAGTACAAAAACCCAAATTTCGAAGAAAACTTAAAAATATAAATTTAATAAGGAAGTCGAAAAAATCGTTTTTAAAAGTCACAAGTTTTTTAAAATTCAAAAAATAAAACTGGTTTCTTATTGATTTTTAAATTTTTATAATTCTTTAAAATTAATTTTTATAATTCTTTAAAATTAATTTTTTAATTTTCTTCGAGAATTTTGCCGGATAAAAAATTAACCAATTTCGGTCCCGACGCGAATTTTTGGAATTTATTTTTAATGATTTTTGAATATTTTTATTTTTACATATCCGATTATAAAAAAATATAAAATTAAAAAAAATCTAAAAAGTCTTCAAAAACCGGCAAAAATAGTGTTTAACCCTAGTGTGAGGATCGTTCGTGTCAGGACCGAAATTAACCAACTTGACCTGCCCCTTTAAGCTATGTCTATCTGATATCTGGATTTTCAAAGAAAAACCTCTCCTCCTTCTTGTTTGACGACGATTCTTTGGTCCTGATTCCCCTCTGTGTCGTTGCAGGCGATGACGCTGAAGTCGCTTCCGGATTCAGACTCCACTTCCTTCTTGAGGATGATCTTCTCCCTGCTCCCCTTGGGGTACTTCAGCAGGAGCTCAGTTATCCTGACCAGCATGGGGGCATAGGGGGAGTTGGAGGTGGTGGAACTGAGGTCTTCTTTGTACTTGTCCTTCGAAACGAGGTTTTTACAGAAGTCTTTGAATTCGTTCAGAAGACTCGGCTGACACATGACGTAGATCGGCAATCTAAGTGCTCCAGCAAGGATCGTCGCTATCGAAATCTAAAAAACAAACATTACATAGAAATTGATCCAAAAATTGAATTTTATGAAAACTCCATATATCAACTCGGTAAAAAATTCAATTTTCATATATCAACTCGGTAAAAAATTAATTTTCATATATCAACTCAGTAAAAAATTTGATTTTCATATATCAACTCGGTAAAAAATTCAATTTTCATATATCAACTCAGTAAAAAATTTGATTTTCATATATCAACTTCAACTTTTAGAAAGTTTCAAATAAAAAATCAATATTACATCGAAATAATATATGAAAGTTGGATTTGAGAACTATGTATTAATTTCGAAGTTCATATATGAAATTTGATTTTTGTCTAAAGTTTACATACGGATATTAGAAATTAGTTGAAAATAACAGGAATTTTAAAATCGATCGAAAATAATATGTGAAATTTTGATTTTGGATTAAATTTCCATACAAAAACACTTACCAAATCAACTCCAAAAGTATACAGTCCATAGAAATCTTGCGATAGACTCTTCATGTCTATGTACTCCCAAATAGTAAAAATAACATTAAAAATATTAGAAAACAAATAAGTAGAAGCAAGTAACAAGAGGGTTCTAGTAGCTGCTCTCACTCTGCTCTGAAAATCAACAATGACGTCATCGATATAAAACTCCAAATCCAGACAATCGTTAAATTTCGGAAAAACTTAATTTAGTAAAAAAACCAAAAAATACGAATCTAGGGAAACAGATTTTCAAAAATAAAAATAAATTTTAAATAAAATTTTAAAAAATAACTTTTCTAAAAAAATTTAAAAAATAACTTTTCTGAAAAAATTTAAATTTTAAAAATAATTTTAAAAGTTCAAATTTTAATTTTAAATAAAATTTAAAAAATAACTTTTCTGAAAAAACTTTAATTTTAAAAATAATTTTAAAAATTCAAATTTTAATTTTAAATAAAATTTACTTTTCTCTGGACTTCGCTGAGTTTTTCGTGGAGGATCTTCGCAAAAGCACTCTTCTTCAGAACGTAGACGATTCTGGCGTTGATGAAGAAAAGCAAGAAGAAGGGTAGGAGTACGGTAACGATGCTTCTGAACCATAGTCTCCAGACGAGGTTGTAGATTCTGTTCGTTGCGAAATCCGAAAGGGACAGAGAGTACTCGGACATGGTCCCGATGCACTTCGGGATGACTTCGATCTGGAATAATTTGCTTCAATTTTTTAAATAATTAATAGACTTCTTTGAAGCAGTGTGATGACGTGAGAGATGAAAGACATAAAAGTTTCTTATTCATCCAAAAAATAACAAAATTAAGCAAAATAATAATAATAAATATTAATCAACTAGTCAACACTCGATCTGTCGTATAGACAATTGCGTGAAATATCTATTTCAAACATTTTTATTCCAATTATTTCTATTTTGAAAATTTCTATTTCAAACATTTCTGTCCCAATCATTTTTATTTCAAATATTTCTGTCTCGATTATTTCTATTTCAAAAATTTTTATCCTGATCATTTTTATTTCGAATATTTCTATCCCGATTATTTTTATTTCGAAAATTTCTATTTCAAAAATTTCTCTCCCAAAAATTTCTATCCCGATCATTTCTATTTCAAACATTTTTATTCTGATCATTTCTATTTCGAATATTTCTATTTCAAACATTTTTATTTTAAAAATTTCTGTCCCGATTATTTCTATTTCGAAAATTTCTATTTCAAACATTTCTGTCCCAAATATTTTTATCCCGAAAATTTATATTCCAATTTCTATATCTTTAAAAATTAAAAATGTTTCCAAACAATTTCATATCTATTATATAGAATTTTAAAAATCATTTTAAATAAGGTTTTATTTTTTATATTTTTGATATAAAATATCAAATATCTTTAAAGTCCAGAGTCAGTCTTCAGAATCTTGGATCTGAAGATTAGTTATTGGTTTTGATTTCAGATTCAGAATCTACGGCTTTTATTACATCATTATAAGTATTTTTCAGTTCTGATGCCAGAGTTGAAATATAAATGTTTAGGACAGAAATATCCGAGGCACTAGTGTCTCAGCACGGCGCATACAGTATACCCACTCTCCAACTTAGAGGACATTTCCCTCCGAGACCTGATTTGCTCACGCAATAACCACTTAATAAATCGACATAACAATAGCAATCAAAGTAACTCTAGGGAATACTGTACTGTTAGTTATGGTCTCTTAAATATTCGTGTATACTGTAGATATATAACCATCGATTTTAGAGGGCTAGATACCCCGTGCAGCCTAGGTTTAGAAGTTCCTAAATCACCTAGAATACGGATCCAGAAAATTAACTAAAAACTCCCGTGCGATTTCGAAATAACCCAAACCCAAAATTTCAGGTTACTGTAATTTTTGAAAAGTTCCGAAATTCTTTCGAAACGATTTCGTAAGACCTTTAATTTCGAGTTTTTACAATACATATTGATTTCGAAATAATTTAAAATTACGAAATGATTCAAATCCAAAATTACAAGTTACTGTAATTTCTAAAAAGTTAGGTTTTTGATTTTTAAAATATTACGAAATTATCACTCACTTTGAACTCCAAAGCCAGGGTCAGTTTGGCGAACACTCCTATCAGAATCGCCCCAACTCCTATCTGCTTCCGGAATTTGTGGAGAAATCTGGCTTTTTTGGAGTTTACTGTAATACAGTATCTTTCGAAAGAAGCCGCAACGATCAGGAAACTTGACGACGATATTGCCACGTGCGAAACTGAAAAAAATCAAATTTTAAAAATCAAAAAAGTCAAGTTTCAAAAATCGAAGATTATTTTTCTGCATGGAGGTCTGTAAAAAGATCAACATCGGAATCAAAAGTAAAATTTGCACTTTGCTTGCAATTTTTGGGCAGATTGGCTGGTATTTTTATATTTTTATTTTCGAAAGTTTGAAATAAAAGTAAAATTTGCACTTTGCTCGCAACTTTTGGGCGGACTGATTTGTTTAATTTTTGCACGAAAATTGGACTTTAACTTTTGTTAATAATGATAATTTTGAAGAAAAATAAAAAAATTATTTTCAAAGATTGGTGTAAAATTATTCTAAAAAGTTGCGAAATCACAAAGAAGGTCAGTGGGGTCGTTGCGAGACTCACTCGTGATCATGGGGATCATGTAGGTGAACCAAGCCCTCAGGAGCACCAGACTCTGGTAGTAGTCCAGCCACAACCCCACACTCATGAGCGGGATGTAGGCCATCGCAATGAAGATGTCACAGAACGCCAACAGCAACAGGTAGAAACTGTGTGAATTTCTGTGTTGTCGAGAACTCGCGAAAAGACAAAAAAGAAAACAATTTTCGACGAAACTGATGATGGCTACCGAAGTCCCGAACACGGACACCAACCAGAACCGGCCTTCAAGGTAGAGAGGAGGGGTGAATTGACAGGGGTCCGGGGTCTCGGGGATCGAGTCATTCAGAAGAGGTTCCGGCGTCATCCAGGTGAGGACACCGCGAAGTGGACGGACTGGGTCTGGAAAGCACCACATTACTGTAAAAAAACATTTTCCGCGAAAAATCCGAAAATTCAATCAAATTGTAAAAAAATATAGAAAACATTAAAAATTTAAAAATCATTTTTAAAAATTAATTTTTTTTTAAATTTTTGAAAAAATTAAAAACATTAATTTCAGATTTCTACAGTATCCTGGGAGACTTCAAGAGCTTCGAAAAAGTCCCGAAATTTCGAATAGGATTATTTTAGAAAAAAATAAAAATTAATTTTGTTAAAAATTTTAAAACTTTCACATTTGGACTGAAAATCAAAGAACTTGATACTTTTGAGGTCTTACGTGGTTTCCAAATCATGTCAATTTATAAAACTTCCTTGTCACGGAATTCCGAAAATTTATCCAAACATGAATTTCAAAACGTTTCTGATGAAACCAACAAACTAAAAATGTCAAAATTATGTAGTTTGATAAAATTCCGAAATTAAATTTGAAAAAAAATTTAATCTTGAAAGTTTGAAAAAATATCTCAACAAAAATTTTTCAAGTTTTCCAGTTAGGACCAGAAATAGTAGGATTTGAGATACATGTGATCCTACAAGTTTTCAGGATTATATTTTTTCCAAAAAATAAACATATTTGTTACAAAATTAGAAAAATTTGTTTTAACACGAATTTTTAAAACTTTCCAGTCGAGACCAAAAGTTAAAAAATTTGATGCATATTTAGTTTTAAAAAGTTTTAAAACTATATAAACATAAAAAATAGAACTTTTTTGTCGTGAAATTCTGACAAATATTTCGAGAAGAATATCTGCAAGATTTGAGTCGAAATAAAATGCTGAAATTTAACGTGGATATTTTAAGTCCCAAGAGCACCAAGTAGATTCGAAAAACGATAGTGAGGGAGTTCATCGAAAAAGGCTGTTTCATTTTTAGATGCAAAAATTGAAAAAAAATCTACATTAAGACCACCACAATCTCCAAAATAATCGTCAAACATGTACAAAAAAAAAGTAATTTTTGACTCAGTAAAAAATGGAAATCGTCATTATTAAGTTATAATTTCGATAACAAAAATCAAATATTTATAGAAAATGTGACGATTTTGTCACATTTAATAATTATTAAAAAAATTACAATTTTTTGTGTTAGGAGATATTTTTGAATAGTGATTTTCACAAATAATAAATTTTAAATAGTGACTAGAAAACCCTGATTAATTTCGAAATAGACACTATCCGAAATCTCTACACACAAAAAAGTTATAAATTTTAGTACAGTAATATATATAAACCGTCACTATTAAGTTAGAATTTCGTCACAAAAATCAAACATTCATAAAAATGTGACAATTTTGTCATGTTTTCGTCACATTTCGCAATTGTTACGAAACCAAAAATTACGCTTTTTGTGTGTGGATTAAACACAAATCCACGTCAACACTATGAAATTTTTCATCCCAAAAAACATACATCAACCGTAATCCCGAAAGGTCATTGTGCTATTTGTTTTTTGAAACTTCAAAAATCGCGTGAATTCAAAGAACTAAAAACATTTAAAAATAAAAAAACAGAGTTCTAAAAACCAGTCAAGTGAGAAGTTCTCGTGGTTCCAGATTACCACGGTCTGGATTAAGTCAGAAACGTTAAACTTGGTCTGAAGACTCGAAAGCAGAAGACTGGAATCTCAATGAAGGCTTCAAAATAAAAATAAATAAAAAAACAAATTAATTTTAAACTGTTTTGACGATTTCGAAATTAACCAATGAGTATCTGCTTTAAAAGCTGTAGAATTTCATCGGAGCTATTAAACTACTTCAGAACCCAATGAAAAATTCTGAAAACTGAAGAATTTTATAAAAAATTAGAGATGATTCAAAATCTCAGGAAATTTTGGAATTTTCTAGAATCTCGTGGAAAATTCTGAAAATATTAACTGTAAAGTAGAAGATTCTAAAATCTTCTAGAATTCCAAAAAAATTTCTAAAATCCAATGAATAGTTCTAAAAATTTCTCGGATTTCGTAGAAGCTTCTATGGTCTGACGAAACAAAGTAAAAAAACCGAATTTTCTAACAATATCATGGAAATTTCAAAAGCCTTCCAAAATCTAATAAAAGCTTCTAGAAATTTCTAAAACTCCATCAGAGCTTCAGAAGCCTTCCAGAATTTCCTCAGAATCTTCGAAATTTCCCATAATCCATCAGAAAATTTAAAATAAAAATTTAAAATTTAAATATTTTTCACAACATCCAGGAACTTCATTTTCAAAAAACTCCATGTCTAAAAATATTTTTTTTACAATAGTATAAGTTGTTCAAAAACAGACAACTCCATCCTGTGGAATGCCCGAACTAAATTTGAACAATCTTAGGTTCTTAGAGGACGAGAAAACGAGAGCTTTACATTTATTTCTGGATGCAAAACATGGATGGCCATTGGCGACTCAGCATTTCAGACTCGGACGCGAGGAATCCAGTGACGTCAGAAGAATGAAAAAGACTGGACTGCTGAGTCTTATTTGTGGATGGCAGAAAGGGATTTACTGACCAGCAAGTGAAAAAAAATGATGAGGTAATGAATTGTTATTTTTTAGATGCCAAAGCAGTTTCCAGCGATCAAAAATCAGAGTGGATAGTGACTTCAAGGAGCAATTACTCTCACATTACAGTCACTATCCAAATTCCTCATTGCAAAAACTAATAAAAATAAAAATTAATTTTAATAAAATATTAGGATAGTGACTGAAAAAAATTATAAAAAAGTAAACTCAGTCATTATCCATATTCCATATTAGAGAAGTTTGTAAAAATTAAAATTAATTCTAATAAAATATTAGGATAGTGACTGAAGAGAAAAATAATACGATAAATTGAGTCACTATCCAAATCATTTAATGAAGTAATTTATAAATATTAAAAATTACGTTTAATAAAAATAAAAAAATAAAAAATAAGAAATAAAAAATAAAAAAAATAAACAAAAATTAAAATAATAATTTACTCACTACCAAAACTACTCATAAATTCTATTGGTGAAATTACTTTTTTATGTTAACCGGAAAACTTCCTAATAACCTATTCTCAGGACCCTATTTATCAAACCAGCTGGAACCCAAATTTGCACCCTTGACGTTCGACAAAAAATTGACTAAAGCAAAAACACGAAATTCCAAAAAAGTGGTTTTTAGCTCGAATTCCAGCTTTATTATTTAACAAAACCAAAGCTCCCTAATAAACCCGTGAGAACCCGGTTCAGACCACATTGCAACAAACAAGAGGATCCTAAAACCTTTTCGAAAACTAAAAAAACTACTTTATACTTTGTTTACTTTTGTAAATTTACAACTGTCTCGACGCGAAAAACCGACATAAAGTTCAAAAAACAGCAATCCGATGACTTCATTTGTCTTCGAAATTTCTGCAAAGTGTTTTCGAAATAAATTTGCCAAAAATTGAGTTTGAGGATTGACCGAGGGATAAACCAAATGCCCACATGGGTAATCCAGGCTATTTTTGGGAAATCTCATGATGCTATTTTGAGAAACCAAAAATTGTATATTTATATGGTAAGACAAAACACAAAATTTAAGCAGTAATTTCGAGACAATGTGGATAAACAAAAAATACGTAGGTTGTTATCCAATTAGATGGGAAATTTGATAAAGGTTGGTGAAAAACAAAGTAGATTATAAACAGCTCGAAAAAGTTCTATAATGAGAATTTGCACAAAATCCAGAAGTTCAAAGAAATCATCTTTTCAGTTACTATCCAAGGAAACTATTAGAAAATTTTTAATAAATAAAAATCAGCTCTGTAAATTGCGAGGATAGTGACTGATAAAAACAATTTTCAGATGGTTGTTAAACACTATCCAGAACTATTATCAAAGATGTCATTTGTACTGAAAAAATTATTCTAATATCGAACTTGGATAGTGACTAAAGTGGACACTTTATTATTCCAGATAGTCACTGTCCAAAAATACTATTGGAAATTTAAAAAAAAATTAAAAATCAGTTTCACAAATTGCGAGGATAGTGACTGATAAAAACAATTTTCAGATGGTTGTTAAACACTATTTAGAACTATTATCAAAGATGTCATTTGTACTGAGAAAATAATTCTAATGTCGAACTTGGATAGTGACTAAAATTGAGCGTTTCCTGTCCCGGAAGTCACTGTCCAGTTTTCCAATGTTAAACCAAGTTCGAAACAAAAAGTCCATTACTCCATATCAATTTTGTCTCAAAAAGCAGTTCAAAGACGAGAAAATTGTTTGACCGTTGTAAACTCTAAAATGACCAGAAGCAATTTAAAATCCAGATTATTCAAAGTCAGCTATTCGTAAAGTTTGGAATCCATGAATTTAAATTTTTCAAGGAAATCACTTTAACTCGAAAAACTCACGAATCGCCCCAGGGGTTCTTTGGAATTTTGAAATTCTTCGAGAATTCGGATAAGTCCAAAAAAGGAAAAAACTCTAACACTCAAAAAAGCTTTAAAGTAGGATGTCGAAAGGTTCGTTGGCCAAGCCCAGGTTTGGAGGAAAGACGGATAAGACAGAATCCCTAAAATGATTACATGAAGGTTTGGAAACAAAAAATTTCAAAACCAATTTTGTCAACATTGGAGTGAAAATGAAACTACTGTAGTTTTTTGTTTTAAAAATAAAAAAAAGTATTACGGTAGAGTGCTCCAATTTTCCGCACAGGACCAAAATTGGGGATTTACTTAGTTTTCAGATGACATCGAATGGATGCAGATTAGTGGTCTCGAGCTGGAAGTTAAAATACTGTTTTTACAAAATTCGTTTTTCCATAAAAAATGAAATTACTGTACTTTGGTCCTGACACGAACGACGACAAAATTCTTTTTTAAAATATTTTTAAATATTTTTTTACAAATAAAAAAACCTAATTTTTATCAAAAAAAAATTTATCTAAATTCAAATAAAAATCAAATTTTTAAATTTCGACCAAAAAGGAAGAATTTTAAAACATTTTGAAAAATTTAAATTTTTTTGAATTTAATTTAATAGTTTTTAAATTTTCTACATGCTCTAGAGCACAACTACCCTCAGTTCCCTGTCCTGACAAATGTGACAATGGATTTCGGACAAGTCAAACTCATCTCATTCCCTAACAAGAAAAAAATACATTTTCAAAGATACGTGTCAAAATGACGTTCTAAAAATAAAAAAAATACAATCAAAAAAATCGTTAATTTTTAAAAATTACAATTTTTAAATTTGAACTTTATCGTAATCCAAAAAAACTAAAAATCTAACTTATAGCTTTTCCGAAAAGTTTACCAATTGTCCACACGACCAAAATTGAATTTCCTTAAAAATTATAAAAATTGACGTAAGGAAAAAATATATTTATTGATTTAGCAAAAAGGGCCAAATCAACAAAAATCAGTCAATCGGACAAATTGGCCAAGGTGAGAAAGCTTCAAAGTCCCCATGGATGCCAGCTGTCCAGTGTCAAATGACACATCCTCGGGGACTAAAAAATCCTAGGGGCATCTATTTATTCCCATATCGCACATTCAAAGTTCACAAACAACACCAAAGTTAAACTCTTTTTATTTTTGATCCAACTCATCCGTAGGTGCGAGCCTTCTGTTCCTAGGACTTTGAAATTCTTATTATCATCTAGCTTGTCTTTGGTCAACCGGGCTTCTACTGAGAGATATCCAGAGGGCTTCGCTTCTTTAGCCTACAAGCAGCTTGCGGGCTAAGGTTCTTTAACCGATACAAGCAGCTTGCGGGCCAGGTTTCTAGCTCCCGGTCTTCGGTCGGGAATCGAACCCGGGTTTCGTGAATTTGAATTCACGTGTACTACCATTGTACTATCCGAGGACTATCCTAGGGGTATTTGGAACAATAAATTTCATCCAAAATAATGTATTTAAAAATGGTTTTTAAGGATAATTAAAACAATGAAAACAACAGCTGACATTTTTTATGACCGGAGATACCGATGTTTGGAAGATAATTGATCAAACAAGTGGGTGTTTTTCAAAGTAAAGAAATTTTCACATAGTTGACATCGATAACAAAAAATTGGAAAAATAAAATTTTAAATATGGTAATTCTAGTTCTAAGAAAATTAATCTCGAGAATTTTCCTATTTAATAATTTATAAAACATTTTTTGCATGTTGAAATATAAATAAATTCCGAAAACTTATCTATAAAGTTATTTTTTAAAAAATTCAAAAAAATTGAGAAAAATAAAATTTTAAAAATTCAAAAAAAATAAAATTTTAAAATTCAAAAAATATAAAATTTTAAAAACAAAAAAAAAAATAAAATTTTAAAAATTCAAAAAAAAATAAAATTTTAAAAATATGAAATGTATCTAAATTTACCCGTGTCTGAACACAAAAAAAATATTTTTATGACTAATTACTTCTACAAATAAAAACCTTACAAAATAATTACTTTTTAACTACTTTGTAAAATGCACAATAAAATAAAGTTTAAAAATTATTTTAAAATATTACGTAAAACTTTTTTCAAAAAAATTTATTTTTTTAATTTTTTAAAAGTGGATTGAAAAATTTGAAATTATTTTTGGCATTTTTTAATAAATATGAAAAATTCAAAAAATAAAAAAAAAATCAATTTTATTTAAAATTAAAAAATATAAATTTAGTGAAATATTTGAATTTATAAATTTCTTAAATCTGACATTTAAGTCGTGACAAAGTTATTTTAGAAAAAATTGAAAAAAAATAAAAATTATAAATAATTCTGAATCCACGGGACCGAATTCTGTTCGGAACAAGAAGTTGAGATGAACATCCAGTGTTTCGTTTTATTGAAATTAAAATTCAAAATTCGAGGTTGAAATTCTAATTTTTCGTGTTAAAACACGATTCATAAATAATTGTGATTCGAAAAATCCAGATATCCAATTTTATCAACTTAAATGAAAGAATATTTTACAGTAAGAAAAATTCAGATGTCTGAAGACGAGAAATTAGAATTTCGATCTTGAATTTTAATTTTGAATTCTGAGTTTCGATCTTGAATTTTGAATTTTAATTTTTATAAAACGAACCATAGTTTTCTGCCGAAGCAGATTCTTCTTTATTTTGCAAGAAATTCCAATAGTTTCCGCACGAAAAAGCCATATAGGTCAGATAAATAGTTTTTTCCAAAGCTTCAAAAAAGAATTAAATTGAGCTCCATTTCGTCAAAGTTGACGGTCAAAATTCGAGGTCGAAGTTTGGACTTTTCGCATTAGGACAACTTTTATGGATTTTTTTTTTCAAAAGCGGCTTACCTAAATTGATAATTAAAATTTGTTTTGATTTTTCTATTCAAAATATAACCTTCAAGTTCTGTCCCAACGCGAAAAGTCAAAATTTTGATTTTGAACTTTGATCGTCAACTTTGATAACATAGAAAATTCAAAAATTACAACTTTTGGTGTTAGTTTTCTCCTCAAGGGAATAGTTGTGGATGTTTTTCAGAATATAATTGAATCAAATACATCATCGATTTCTTAAATATAGAAATAAAAAATTACAACAAGTTAAAAGAATATTTTACATAAAAATTTGGAAAAAAATGATTTTAATTTTTTTATTTTTTCAGTTATGACGTTAGATTTATCTCCAAGGCCAAAAATACAGCGAATACTTCGTGTTATCAAAGGTGACGGTAAAAGTTCGAGATCGAAATTTGGACACTTCGAGTTGAAATAGTGTTTAATTGTCTATACTGTAAAATCCTCCTTCACTTAAGTTGATAAAATTGGATATCTGGATTTCGCGAAAATGAGGAAGTGCGACAGAGAACGAAAATGAAGGACGTTTACCTGGAAGCGAGGAAAAGGAAGCTAAAATGGGCTGGCCACGTCGCAAGACGAGAAGATAACAGATGGACAATCAAAACAACATTCTGGTAGTCCTACAATTTCAAACAACCTCAAGGAAGACCTCCAAATAGATGGCGCGAGAGCATAGAAAACATGGTTGGGAAACAGTGACGACAACTCGCGAAGAACCGCGAGGAATATGGAAAAAAGCTGAAGAATCTACTTCACCACGAAGGCGGATGAATCGGATTTTTTGTATTGAGTTTCGCGAATCACAACATGACTTATAAAACGTATTCTAACGCGAAAATACCAAAGCTCGAAATCGAAATTTGGGTTTTTAGTGTTAAAACAAAACTTATAAATTGTTTGAATTTAAAAATTCTAGTTAGTTTTCAACTATCAAGTTAGATAAAACAAATTTTTGAAATAAAAGAAGTTCATAGATGTTTTTTAACACGAAAAATTCAAATTTCGATTTTGATAAACAAAGCACACATAGAACTTCTAATATGGAAGATTTTTCGGGAACTGTCTTCGAGACCCCCGGACGACCATAACCCAAAATTGCAGTCCTTTGTTTTCCTACTAGACTGCCCATTTCTGAAGCCAAATCCCATCCCTGTCCACCGAGATTCAATTTTCCCTTTAATAACATTTTCTCAAAACTTAGTTCTCCAAAGAAACCAAATCCTTCTTTCACTGTTCTTAGTCACATGGAATTTCCTGAAATTGACAATGCCTAAGCTGTCATTGGCATTTCCAAGACATCATTAAAATTAACATTTTTATTCAACTAGCTCTTGGGAACACCCGTTTTTCCAAATTTCCTAGTTATGGTCTCAAAGTGAAAAACTCAGAAGAACAATGTCGACGACGAAAATGAGGAGAACACCGGCGATGAGATCGAATTTTGGCAACAAGCTGGTTCTGTCCTTTGATCGGAGGGAAATCGCCGAGGAGCTGAAAAACGATAATTAGTCATATAAATATACTGTAAGTTTTCTTTGAAGTCAATGCTAATGGAAAATAAGATAATAGTCTTTCTATCTATTCATGATTAAAACCACATGAGATGGTATGTAAAGATTGTTGAGACAGAAAAGTAGACTAGAAAGAGAGGACCTGAGGAGATAGTCTGAATATCAAAATCTAGAATATTGCATGTTATGAGTAAGACTTTCGGTTATCTTATGTTGAGATTACAATAATTATTATCTGTGTCTTATTGTGTTAGAAAGACTATTAATATACTTCTGTTTTCTACCCTAATGAAAATATTTGAAATTCTGTCAGTGATCAATCTAAAAAGTAACGTCAGAATCAGGTTCTGAGTTCTTCAATATTCTTCTTGGTGAGTTCAAATCTGGACTTGGGTTTGCTAGTTTTAATGCAAAATCTGATTTCACCAATTACAGCCTGAGGATCTGGTTTCTATAGACGATTTGGCCTCTCTAATCTCATTCTGAATTCAAATTTGTTCAACTTTAGTCTAATTTTAAAAAGTTTACAATACTTTCTTCATCTCCTCAATGAAGTGATTGAAAAATAACCATAATTCTTATTCTAAGATGATACCAGAGGACTCTCATTGTAACCCTGAATTTGGATTTCTTTTCCTTAAGGAAGTTAATAAACAAAAACTTGTTATTCAGAGCAGTATTCAAATGCATGAAACAAAGGACGAAATTGACAATGGCATCAAAAAACCAAAGAACGATACCAACCAAATCCAGGGGAAGGACTAAACAAAGAAGACCTTAAATCCAAAAAATAGCTCTAATATGTCGGTATATAAATTAAGCATAATATATAAATATATTATATTCAATATATCGATATATAAAATATAATATATCTAATATATTAGAGCTATTTTATTGTATTTAGATATTATACATAATTTATCTTTTTTGTGTAGATAAACAGAAGTTTTCGTGTCAGAAAATGCAATTTTACACACTATGTACAACTCATAATCTCAAATATGAATCGAAATACAAACTTACCAAGCGCATTCTGTCCTGTCTTGGATGATCTGTCCCAAGATGGCCATGCAGAAATGAGCTTTAGAAACCACACCAGTGAACTGCTGACATCGGAAATCACAACATCGATTGAAAACTGAACAATCATGTTTGTTGGACTTTTCTAGACAATCCTCAGTGATTGCCCTCTGGCTCCATCTATTCGTGATATCTAAGTAGCTAGCGGATACGAGGGGGATGATGGACAACAGCAAGATGGGGAATTTTAATAACATTTTCGTTGATTTTAAAATCTTATAATTAAATAACCTAGGAGATTCTTCATCCGAAAGGAGGTTTAATAGAATCTGAAAAGATGTTTAAAATTAAAAATTCTCAGAGAAATGTGGTTCTTGAAACGAAAGTTTTAAAAAACGCGGAAATTCAAAATAAAACATTTTTTGATTAAATCAATTTTTAAACTAGAGGATGTGAAAAAACAAGTCCAGATATATCAAATCCGTACAATAGGATCACAAAAACCAGCATCAACTCAAATCCAACTCGCGCGGCTTTCGGTTTTTGCATCGACCATTTTGTCGTTTTCGAAAGAGCAACCCTGAGCAGAAGGGACAATCACAGCTGCCAGATGGCCAAATCGGCACTTTAGACTGGTCATTTTATTGTTCTTCCTTAGGTCAATTACACACAAAAAGAGACCAAGTGATCTCACGGAGTAAATCTGTCTCTTGAGGAGACTGGAGTGGATCGAGATATTCCCGATCGACGGGTTGCGCAACAACAAACAGGAAGTCCTTTCGAACTAGAAGAAATCCATTAGCTTTGTTTGTTCTGAGGGTTGTCAACCTGGCAAAAGGGGGATTAACAGACTTTGATTAGGAATTAAAAGAATTCGGGTCGACAGAACTTTTGAAGTGGTAGTAGGTCACTTTTAAGGTGCAGCAATAGTGACTACGAGTTTAATTAAGTCATCACATTGAGTCACTATCCGTTTCGAAAGTCAAAGTTGTTTTTATTTGTTCAAAAAACAGCTTGAAAAGTAGTTTTGGATAGTAATTTTAAAAAAAATAAATTACTGACGTCACTATTCAAGTTCGATCTTAGGGTTATTTTTGATGGAAAAATTTTAATATAAATTTAGATAATTTTTGGAAAAAATAAAATTTCGTAAAAAATTCAAAATTTGAAGCTCTGCAACTCAACGAATATTGAATGGATTTTTATAATTCTTTTTTTATTAAAGTTTTGTGAATTTTTAGTTTTTTTTTGATACTGAAAAAAATTTAAATTAAAAATGTTTTTAAACGAAAATTTATTATTGTGAAGATTTTTCGGTATTTTGTAAAGGTAATTTTCAATCTTTAGCGTTCTGTTCCAAAATTTACTTTTTTTATTTAAAAAAATAAAAAATGTTTTTTTTGTGTTTCGAAAAAATATTGCTTAAT
The DNA here is from genome assembly GCA_009193035.1 of Halicephalobus mephisto. Classification (NCBI taxonomy): domain Eukaryota; kingdom Metazoa; phylum Nematoda; class Chromadorea; order Rhabditida; family Panagrolaimidae; genus Halicephalobus; species Halicephalobus mephisto. Next base: position 341,323 of record SWDT01000058.1, read on the forward strand.
TTTACAGAATTTTGATCAGACATAAAACATCAAAGCTATTTGAGTTTAATAAAAAGGATTAATAAAATCCATTAATTATTAAATTAGAATTAATTTAAATTTTTAAAGAATATTTTATATAATCTACTATCGAAATTGACCACTATCCAAGATTATTACTGGGATTTTTTGAAATTATCAAAAACAAATCCAACAGCAATCTTGGATAGTGACTGGAATATATTATTAAACTTCTCAGTTACTATCCAAGATTATTACTGGGATTTTTTGAAATTATCAAAAACAGCTCCAACAGCAATCTTGGATAGTGACTGAAAAGTTTAATAATATATTCTAGTCACTATCCAAGATTATTACTGGGATTTTGTGAAATTATCAAAAATAGATCCAACAGCAATCTTGGATAGTGACCAAAAAGAAAGATGAATTAATCCAACCACTATCCAAACAGAATTCTCCAAAACAAAAATAATTCGGTTTTCACGTCAAATTTCAAAGAAATCAATAAAACGACATTGAACCAGCATGGCCAAAGGAAAGAAATCGAATCGACCTTGAACAGACGAGGAACCGTTCCACCAAAACAAGCGGGATAACCCTGGCGAACCGGATTGCCAATTATGGATCGACCGGTTGCTAGGAATCTATATTGGATAAACAAAAAATAACAATGGAAAACTTTTAAATGTAGAGTTGAACAATTTCATGTCAGTTATGTTTTTCAAGGACCCTCTCGTGAAATAGTTCTGCAAAATTTTACAATTTTTTCTTCATGACGAAATCGCGGGAAATTAGGCAGTTCAGTTTTGTAAACATTGTACTGCTTTAGAAATTAAAAATTTTCATTGCAAATTTCAAACATGTCTTAACAAGAATTTCCAAAACTTTCCAGTAAAGACCGGAAATTTGAATTTTTGTTTATTTGATTCTAAAAAGTTCTAAAATCGTCCTAAATATCGTAATATAAACAATAAAAAATATTCCAACACAAATTTTTAAATTTTCCAGTTAGGACCAAAAATGGAAAATTTGATCAGTTTTTTTAAATTATAAAAAAATATTTATTAGAAAATTCTTCAAATCTGTCTCGACACAAATTTTTGGAACTTTTTCTTTGAAGTCGAAATTTCAAATTTTAATTACATATTACTTTAGAAAATTTGACAAAGATTCAATACTTTAAAAAAATTTATTTTTCTTATTAAAGATGGAATTTGAGAAAGGTGTTTGAGGTGGAACCGAGTGTGAACTCTCACCACGAAAATCCCTACTGGAATGATAGGGGTTCCCACTAATTTTGGAATTAAATTTTTTAATATTGTTTTTATATAATAAATATCGTTGGATAAAAAGTAATTCAAAAGTTGTATCTACCTCATCGCTAAAAAGAGTCCACACCACATTAGTCTCAAAACGAAAATCCAAAAATAGAAATTTCGAAAAAGATTTCTGAAGTGGAACCGAGTACGAGCTCCCACCGCGAAAGTTCCTGTTAAAACAACAGCAATTTCGATCATTTTTGGAATTAATTTTTAGTGTTGTTTTTATATAATAAATATTGTTAGATAAAAAACTGTTAAAAAGTTGTATCTACCTCATCGATAGAAAGAGTCCATACCACACCAATGTTTTTAAGGAACGAGAAATCGTGAGAGGAGACGACGAAACTGGTTCCATGTTACACATGAAAGAAACAGCTGGAACTTCTGAAATTCCCTAGTGTTTGCTTCCGGGGTCTGGCTTTCGGCTGATCTTTACACCTTCAAGAGGATGGATGTTCTGCCTCATAAGTAAATAATAAAGGATATTGATTAAAAATCAGAAATAAATTCAACGATTAAAAATTTAAATTTTTCGAATAATTTTGATAAAAAATGGAATTAAAAAATTACGGTATAGAAATTCGGAAATGAAAAAATTTAGAAAATATAAATTTAAAAAATTCGAATAAGGATATACAGTAAGTGGATTTTTACTGGGTCTTTGAAGTGATTACTGTAAAATCGTTCAAAATGATTTTTTTGGGAAATTTCTAAAAAAATATTTTCTAAATTATCCTATTGTAAAAATTAATAAATTTTTAAAAGTTTTTAAAAATTAAAAATAACTTATGGGACAATTTTGGAATTAATTTTTGAAAATTATTTTATTTGGATAAATATAAGAACTTTCTGGATTGAGGTAAACGGGATATGTACACACAAAAAGAAGTGTAACTTTCGAGCCAGTAACAAATACAAATCGTCACTGTTAAGTTGTAATTTTCGTCACAAAAGTCAAATATTTACGAAAAATGTGATAATTCCGTCAAATTTCGCAATTTTTAAAAACCAAAAATTACACTTTTTTTTGTACAGTCCTATGTCCATCCTCAAAAATTAAAAACTATATTTTAAAATATATTTAAAAAAATCACAAAATGACGCTCCGAAGACGAGTGTTTTGCTTGTTTTTGAATTTTTTCGAAATTTAGAAATTCAAAAAAAACAACAACTTTTTGAAAATCCCCTAAAATTTGAAAGATTTCAGAATGCCTTCCTACAGACACATCTTCCAATTCTGATTCCTCTAATTTTTTGAGATATTGTTCATTTATTTAATTTTTGATTTTTTTGAAATATAATTTCTTTAAATTTTTTTACATAAAAAAACAAATTCGAAAAATTTTAAAATAACAACTTCTCGGAAAATGGATTTAAAACAAATTTTGTCAAATTGAAAACATTTCTGTTTTTGCTTGTTATTGATCTTGCAGATAGGACAGATTCGAAAAAATCATTTCTAAGATGATTTTCGAAGACAAAAAACTTCAGAAATTTCCATTCCTGAAGCGTCAAAGAACCAAAATCCAAAGTCGAATTTGGATCGTTCTTTGGTGTACTTGTATCTTGGGTGGAGTAACTTTGTCCTACTTGACGTTTGTAACTATCAGCCACGTTTCTGGAGAAAGCTCCCGATCGGATATCATCACTACAGGTTGTATCGTCAAAATCTCTTGCCAAATAATCCAACTTAATCACGTGAGTTTTAGATTACGGTAAACATCAAAATTACTAAAAATAAAACTTTTATTTTGACGCTTTATTAATAAATTTAAACATTAACTACTGTAAGGATCAATCTTCTTTTTGTTGATTATACAGTAATTTTAAACTTTTCTTTTTTAAACAAGTGAATTTAAACGAATTTTCATTTTTGATAGTATACTGTATCTTAAATTTTCGAATATAAAAATTTTCAAATTTTTTAACTACAGAAATAAAAATAAATATTTTTAAAATCCATCTGTATCTCAACGCGAAAAAATTCATAAATTATTTATATTTGAAAATTATCTAGTAATTTTGGCTTTAAAAAAATAAAAAGAAACTTGGGACTTTATCGAATTGTTTTCGAAACAAAAAGAACATCGAATAACTTAATTAAATATACAATTGTAAGGGATTCTGGCCTCTTCCCTTAATTGACAATTGTTAACTGGTCGCTTTATTCCAGCTATCAATAATAGAAATTAACAACAACTCTTCGCGACTTCGTTCAGTTGTCTGGTGTCGTTCCTGTGTTCCTCCGATTCTACTTGTCGCTCCTCTATTCCTCTGATTCTGCCTGTTGCTCCTGTATTCCTCCGATTCTACCTGTTGTTCCTGTGTTCCTCTGATTCTGCTTGCCGCTCCTCTGTTCCTCTGATTCTGCCTGTCGTTTGGTACGCAAATTGAGTTTCTGCATCTCCAGGGTTTTCGTGTTAGGAGTCTTCTCACTTTCTGCGACAACAATATTTAATCTATGTCTAGTGCTTCTGCTTGCGGTTCACAGCATACTTTCCATTGTTTACGATCTCGGACTTGACGAGGCCATGTATGACCATGGATCTTCTTTAAGTCATCTGATCGTCTAATCTTTGGTCTGCTGAGCATATGATTGAATCCGAGACCTTCTCGCGGCTTCTTGGAAGTCCGCCAATCAGTGATGGTTCTCGTCCAAGGCATATCTTCTTTTCTGCACACATGCCTTGTCCGTGAGTACTAAAAAACTAATTCTAAAATTGCCAGAATTTTATTTTTATTTATTATAAAATTTTGGAATTTTTTGTGTTTAAAAATAAAAAATATTCGATTTATAAAAACATTTCAGAATGCCCATTTCCTTCGTTCACTCGCTAAAATCAAAAATTCCATCGACATCGTCGAGGCTTCCGAGGAGTATTCTGTCGTAGTCAACCGTATCCGCAGAAGATTCGCGAGTGAGTTCAGCAACCGTAACAGCGCTTTGGTCTTCGAGCCCATTTACTTGTACATCTCCATTTTCATCGTCAGTCTCATCATTCCGTTCTACACAAAAGTTTCTGGACATTTGAACATCGTACCATCCAGAAAGGACACTTTTATCTGGTTCCTGCACATTTACTCTTGGAGTTATGTTATCCTAGGTCTTTATTATCTCCTCAAAACCTCCTATGTCGACTGCAGTCGCTATGCCGATCCTAATCTTTTTGCGAACGAGTACAGTTTCTGAAGCCCCACGTAAGGAATCAAGCACTTCCTATTAGTTCACGAGTTTTCTGAAATCATCTAACTGAATGGAATCAACGTGTTTGAACCATGTTTCTTTGGAGTTAAAAGAGCATTATTATGTTGATTATACTTAATTGTAATCAATCTTCTGTTAGAATATAATTCTATCATCGATAGTATTCAGTTAGAATCAAATAATGTGAAAACTGTGGTTAGAAACTCTTACGTGTCAATTCTATTCAGTTAGATGTGATTCCAGAAAACCTGTGTTGCGCCATCCCACTAAGGATGGAGTGCCCGATACACGTAATTATAAATTTTTTCAGAAAGAGATAAGTCTCCCTTGACAGTTTTATATTAACCAAAATTCTTGGATAAAGAACAATAATTATTCCAGACATACTCAAAATAGATAAATTATTTGATATTTGTGAACAAAATTCAGGATTGAATTTTATTTTGAAAAAATCTGATTTTGATTATTTGTTAAATAAATCGATCACCGAAAGCAGGATGGAATGGAGTTCGCTTTGGACAAGGACAGTAACTGAAATAAATTCAATGTAAATTAAAATTGAAAAAAATTTTAAATTTTGAATTTGTTTTGCTAATGAGATTTCCTAGTTTTCGAGAATTTTCTTAATGCCCACCTTGCATCAGGTCCAGGTTCCCCGTCTTCTCCATCAGGTCCGTCTTTTCCAGGTTGTCCGGGAATACCGTCTTTCCCCGAAGGGCCTCTAGGTCCTCTGGGTCCATAGCCTACTTTCCCTTCATTCCCGGGTTCTCCAATATGACCAGGTGATCCACGAAGTCCTGGGGGTCCAGGAGGCCCCGGAGGTCCAATTCCACCCGCTGCATCTTCTCCTCTGTTTCCTGGATTTCCGGGTCTTCCTGGAGCTCCAGGGAGTCCTCGGGGTCCTGGAGGTCCGACTGTGAACGACGGAGGTCCATCAAGACCTGGAGTGCCAGGAGGTCCAGGGGGTCCTCGTTGTCCCTTAGGGCCCGGAGGTCCGGGACTTCCAGGAGGTCCTCGAGGTCCAGATGGACAGATCTGACAATCTTCCTCATCCGATCCTGATTCATAATCGCCATCGAAACCCGGATTTCCATCTATGCCAGGAATTCCATCTTCTCCGTCAAAACCGTCTCTTCCTAAAAATTAAATCTTGTGAATCAAAATATTGCACAAAAATCATAATTTTCGCTGTAATAAAAAACCAAAGTGTAATTATTGTAATTTTTGCAATAATTACCAACTTTAACAAAAAAGTAACACAATTATTAGGGTTTTCATAAATATTTAGATTTTGTGACAAAAGTTGTAATATTTGACAACTTGAACTAAGTACCAAAAGTTACGATAAATTATGTACCAAAACATCACACAAAAACTGCGGAATTTTCTTTAATAAAATGTCACATAAAAATCACGAAATATTCCATGATAAAGTCCCACGTAAAGGTTTAGAATTTTCCCTGACGAAATATCATATGAAAATTACGGAATTTCTGTGACGAAATATCACAAGATATTCCATTACGAAATGTCATTTTGTTAAATTGTGCACAATCTATTTGAGTGGAAGCTTGTACAACTTTGGTCCCGAAGGGAAATAGCCTGAGGACGAACGAAAGACGTACGATTCCGGATTGACGGCAATTTTGAGATTGCGCAATTATTTTTGGAGAGTTGTGATTTATCTCGTGCCTTTGGATCCATAAAAGTTATTTCCACATACATTTGTCTACACGCGGATCCGGATTCCCCAGAGACAATCCAACACATATTTGTTACATTTTCAATCAAGTGGAATTTAGGATTTTTTGCGAAAACTCACCAGCTTCTCCTGGTATTCCGATGCACTTTATACCAATTTCATCTTCGCGAATCCCGTAAATGACGTGATCCCCATTGAATCCTGAAGAACTGCCTTTGTAGTAGTTACTGTCCGGATGAATCCCCGGAGATCTAGGAGGAAGTCCAACTTCATGAGTGTCGACATAACTGGAAATCTCATTGGCCGGATATATTGTTTTCCTTTCATTCGGATTAAAAATAGCTTCATGATTGACTTCAGAAGGCAGATTAGAGTCCAGACGTTCTCCTCGTCTTTCTTTTTCTTCAGAAGGCCTCAGTATTGAATTTCCTCCAGAAACTTTCTCCAAATTAATTTCCCCAAAATTACTGTAATCGAAATCGTCTTCTGGATTCATTGTTCCTATTTCTGTGATGACTTCAAAAAGGACCTGTTTGTCGGTCTCGGACAATGGAGACGGGGGCTTGGAGGTCAGTAGGGGCTTCAGGTTGTCCTGTACATCCACCAGTTCTGCTTTGGACAGTTTGTTGCTGACCATGTTAGGGATCGGGGATCCTTTCGACCGTCCCACGAAATCCAGAGGGGTTATCCCCGGAGGTTTAGGAACTGTCCTGAATTTCTGGAAAGGAAACGGAATAAACCCCTCCGGCAACGACACATCCGCACTTCGACGTTTCAATTTCCTCTTCAACATCTGCATCTGTGACCAAAGAGAATTCGATTTCGCCTGCAATCCACAAATTACCGTACATCATTTACCAAAAAATTACCCTAAACAATTGAGAATTTATTTTCACATTATTGCTCGTCTCCACCATCCCACTCAGTAGAAACGGAACGATTAACGCCGACATCAGCAATACAGTAACACTCAACCCAATACTCAGGAATCCAATCCATCGATAATCATCCTTGTCTGTTTCCAAGTTAGATCTGTTCCGGAGATTACGGTAATCAGGATCCAAACAATACGGGGCATTCCGGAAGGTAGTACTTACGATAGAATCTGAAGTCCTGGGTCTTCTGGATAAATAAGGAGAATAATTTACCGGAAGTTGCATTCCGAATTGACAGTGAATTCAGAAATCGAAGACATTTTTATTCGAAAGAACAAGGACACAATTGACACGTTTTCACTGAAAAACTTAGGTGCTTTGTTCTCATTTTTATTGTAGTTATTGAATCCGAATTTGATTGTTCTGACCTCAAATTTTTTTACTTTTATTATTCCAAAACCGAACGATGAAAAATATTATTTTTGAACATGACAAAACACTATACAACAAAAAAAATGTCTCGAGAAAAAGTTGCGTTTTTAAACCACTCTAATTCAACAAATATTGAACGGATTTTGATGATTTTTATTAACTTGGATAAACACTATTTAATACTAATTAAAAGGTTAGTTTTTAAAGGAGATTTACCATTATAGAGATTTTTAAATCACAAGATTTCGAAATTCTGGCATTCTCTTCCAAAATTACCCTTTTTCAGAGTGGAGTACTCCTTATATTCCGAAGTAATCTCCGATTTTAGGATTCTCCGATTGTAAGTAAAATAAAAAAGCGTTTGGATTGAACAGCCGATCAAAATCCACCGAGTGCCTTCTGAATTATGAAAGTTTAAAAACCAACTTTTCTCAAGGCACCTTATGCAATCCCGTAATATGAATAAACCTGCAGTCAAATTACCCCAGTCTCGGATGGTGAATAGCTTCTTCGTAGGTTGGAGGAGCAGGATGCAAACTTGGTCCAGGGCCATTAAAGAATGAAGTTCTCTGAGAAAGTTCTGGTCTCACGACTTCCCTCGCAACTCCTGGTTTCTGCACAGTTTCCACATATTCCACATCATATTTTATGAACTTGAAGGGGATTTTGTTCTCGAAAGGAACCCCATCACGGACGACCTTTCGAAGGGCATTCAGAAAACCACTTATGTTAACGACAGAGAAGCCTTTCTTGATCTTGCTGCCGTCGTCGAGAACAACGTTATATCCACGAGACGTCCATTCCCTTTTAACATCGGAAGCCCACCAGACACAGTTGAACGAGAATCCCCAGCTTTCAACTTTGCCAAAATCCTTGAACGGCTCGTTTATCTTAAAATAAACGTGGTTGATGTTCTTGATGTAGACGGTTTTGCTGACAAAGTCAAAGAAATAGTCCTTGATTTTCAGTTTATCTTTATAAAGCTGAAAAGGAGATCATTATAGAGGGATTCATATATGAACAAACAACAGAATATAAGTAACCATGGTCATAATTGAGTTCTAGCCATCAACAAAGGAATCCATATATGAAAACTTACCGTGACAAATTTATCTTTATACAAATGGGTTTCCATGTTGGTGAACAACGTTAATTAAATTCTGAAAACGCAATTATTAAAGCAAATTTTTAAAAAAAGCTACAAGTTTCGGGAGAATCGATAAAAAATCATCCAGTAAATCAAGTCCTTCAGAAAAATCACGAAATCAAACTGGTTGGGTCTAGTTATGGATCCTGACATGCACGCTAGAAAGTCGTAGTGTTAAATTAGATGTGATCTCATTTTGGCAAAAAGGAGTCTGGACGTCCAGACCCGTTTTGCCAATGTGGCCCAATTTAACGCTGCGGCACTCTACTATGGACATGCTTTTCTCCTAGTCCTGGCGGAACCTATTCATCTCAACAAATGTTTTACAAATTACAATATAACTAGGGAGTAACTCCATAATACAGTAAACTCCTAACATTAACTACGAGTATTTGTCTTCACCGCTGTTAGAAAAGCAAATACTACCCAAAAACGCTTATGCGCAGTTGCTTTTCGTGTTTGATTATTCGGATTTGGTGACGAGCAGGTTTCCGCAGTTATCTGGAGATTTTGCGGTGGAAGTCAACTTCGTATTCCGCGACAGGTTTATCGTGCTAAAACGTAGTATGACTCAACAGAACAAGAAAGGAACGCAGTTCTATCAGCGCGAATCCACTTAGAGAAAACACGGACGTCCAAACTATGTCGTTAAACCGAATGACATTTTCTTAATTTAGTAAATAATTATAAACCTGCCTGAGAAAACCAAACATCTAAAGGCACCAAAGTCAGAGTTATTCAAATCGGTTTTATTCGTAGAATAACAGTAATAATCACAAATAAAATTTTATTTCTTATTCGTCTATTAGTGTATGCTGTGTGGATTTCATACATCTTTAAAAACGCGTACCGTTGGGGCTTATATTGGTACATTCTACTCACCATTACCTACTACCGTAGCTGCTAAGAACATTAGTGGAAATTAACCACAAATCTATACACGCAAAACTAGGAGAGGGATATGATGTAGCGTTCCAGATAGAGTTGAAGAAATTATGTCCATAATCGTCCGTAGAAAAACCTAAAGGAAATTTCAGGGTAAATTCGAAAAAATCTAAACCTGACAGGTTTTGAAATTTGAAAACTAGGGGTCCAACGGCTGCATCATATCAAAGATAGAAACACAAGTGCTACAAATCACTTATAACCGAGCGTAATTGAACCTGTTTGATTGTACAGTATCTGTGCATTCCTAAAAACTTCAAAAAAGCCGTGTCGGGACTGTTTTATAAAAAAGTTCATGACTTTCACAATACACGATTGATTAAGAAATTACATAAGATTGAGAAGCAAGTACAGTATAAAATTTAAAAAATACTTCCACGAGCGCCGCAAACCACTTATAACCGAGCGGAATTGAACCTGCTTGATTGCGATCAATTACGAACGATTGTGTAACATTTGTGAAGTTTTTACACGAAAGAAATTAAAATCAACAAAAACCACGCAAAAAATAAAAACGTTAATTACAAACACGTTACAAATCAAATATTTCGTAATCTGAGAACTAATCTTTACGGTAAGCTCCCACGAATCTACGACGAGAATTGATGCGCGCGATTTTTTCTGTTTAAATTTCCTTTTAGTCGTTTTTTCCTCTCAATGGTTGAGAAATCTAACTTTGAATCAAGGAAACTGTATGTATGGAAATTCGTTGTGGGAACTATAGTAATGGCCTGCAAAAATAAGCTTTTGAATTACGAAATACTCAAATGTTTACTTTATAATGAAAATTTTTATCTTTTTATGCAGTACTTTGGTTTGAATTTTCTTCTTCATATAAAAATTTTCTATCCTTAACACGGTACATAATTTAATTTGGTGGAGAAAAGTCTGGACATCCCGAACCGAGCTACAATGTAAAGATGTTTAATTTTACGGAATATCTTTATCGTAAACAATGATAACGTTCTCAAATCCAAATAAAGGATTATCTAAATCCATTTAACAGTTCCCGAGATGTCGTAGATTAAAAAATAATTTTCCCCGAGAAATCCTGTACAAATAACGCACAACCCCGATGATAATTACAACTTCCGTAAATCACTCTAGTTTCGGATATTGGATAGCTTTTTCATAGACTGGAGGAGCAGAAGGAGTGCAAATGGGCTCGGCTTCGTCGAAAAACGAAGTCTTCTGGGGGAGTTCCGGTTCGGGTCTCAGGATTTCCTCGGCGACTCCTGCCTTCTCGACGGCTTCCAAATGTTTTGAATCTTGTTTCGTGAAGCTGTAAGGAATGTTATTTTCGAAAGGAACTCCACCAGGAACGACTTTTCTAAGAGCGTTGAGGAAGTCAGTTATCTTGACGACGGAGAAGCCTTTCTTGATGCTGCTGCCGTTGTCGATGACGACGTTATATCCATGAGAACTCCAGTTTCGTCCAATATCACAAGCCCACCAGATAGGACTGAATGCCATCCCCCAATCCTTGACTTTCCCGATGCTTTTGAAGCATTCATGCTTCTGGAAGTACACATGCTTGATGTCCTTGACGTGGATTGTTTTATTCGTGCAAATAGGGAAGTAATAAGTTTCAATTATTAACTCGTCTTGATAGAGCTGAAACAGAAAAAATTATTGCGAAATTTAAAAAATTCATATATGAAAAATAAAAATATGAGTAATTTTAATCTTATTCAAGTTTCATGCACATAAATGTAAAATTCATATATGAAAAACAAGAAAACTTGAATAATTGTGATCTTAATGAATTCCCATATATATTCAGTATATTCATATATCAAAACTGACCTGGACGTATTTGTCTTTATATAGACAAACCCTCATGTTGGTGGATAATGCTGGTCTCTGGAAATACGGTTATTAAAATAAATGTAAAAAACGAAAAACCACGAGCTTGAGAAGAATCGATAAAAATCATTCGATAGCTCACGTCATTCGAAATGTAAGAATAATGAAATCACATTCGTTGGGTCTGTTACTGAACGTAGTGTGACTCAAAGGAACGAGAAATAGAAGCACTTTTTCGAAGAAAGCTGGACAAACGAGGCGACTTCCAGCTGTCTTTTGATCAGGGACCGATGACGAAATCTTCAACATAATAAAAAAATAAAATTTCGGTTTTTTTGGAAATTTCAATGAGTTAAATTTATTGATCGAGATGAGTCAGATATTTTTAAAAACAAGTAATTTCATTTTCGGTTTTTTCTTGGAACCAGAGACACCACTGCTGGACAACTGTGTAGGTAACTGAAAAATAATTATTTTTAGACAAAAATTAATTTTTAAAAAATGAAAAATTAAATATTTTCTATTAATTTTTATAAAAAAGTAAATTCATCGTTTTCGTCGCGGGACCCAAATTCCGGTCGAGAGCCGTCGAAAAAGTTTTTATTTTTTAAATTTATTTAAAATTAATTTTTCTTCGTTAATTTTCATATTTTTAGAATCAGCAAATTTCGAATTATCTATTTATATAAAAATTGCAAAAAATTAAAATGCAATAAAAAAATCCGTCCGATGGATCTCAAGTGAAAAATAAATTTCATTAAAATAATCCAAAATTAAAGTTTTAAACATTTTAGAAAATTTTAGAATTACAGGACTTAAAAAAAATATAATTTTTAAAATTTTTTAAAAAAATATAATTTTTAAAGTTCTTTTAAAATTGTATATTTTTTAATTTTGAAAATATTTTATTTTTTAGGAATTTTTATGTTTGTTTTTGTACTTTTTTAAAGATTTCGAAAGTCTTAATATGAATTTTTAAAAAATTAACAATTAAAAATCGACAGCAAAATAGCTTTTTTATTAATTTTTTTGAATTTTCGCACAAATTATTTTTGTTTTTATGACAGTATAGTGTATATTATAATAGTGTAGATTACCTCGTCCGACGGGGGTCTCGGCGAACTTGCCCCGATCGACGGTCTTTGTGGAAGCGATCCCGACGAGTACGAATCTAGGTTCGGGTATGTTCTGAACGACCATCAGAGGTCCTCCGAGATCCCCATCTAAGACCCCTTCCCCAGGTCCTCCTACAGTGATCTCGTCCTTGTTAAAGTTCTTGATAGTGACGTTGCTGATCCTCAGGACCCTGCTCGGTTCGGAAAACATCCTGTTGTTAAAAAAGTACTTGAACCTATGACCCCATCCGGCGATCATGGCTTTTTTGGGTTTCGTCTCCAATTCAGAAGCGAGGCAGATTCTGGAAACAGCATGGTCGAATTCGAACGGACGGCTTACTGTAAATACATCGTTAACTAAGAAAATGTTAAAAGTCAATTTTTTAAAGCAAATTATAATTCAGAATTTTCCAAAGGTATTCGAAATTTGAATTTAATTTTAGTTAAAATATTTTAAAACGACAAAAATCGATAAATATAGGAAATTAAATATTATTGAAAAAAACCAAGTACAGTATTCATTTTTCTAACTTCCGATTATCCATTTTCAAAGTTTTTAAAAATTTTTATATTTTTTATATTTTTTAAAATTTTTAAAAATTTTTATAATTTTTATAATTTTTATAATTTTTATAATTTTTATAATTTTTATAATTTTTAATTTTTATAATTTTTTCAATTTTTTATAATTTATTTTATTCCAAAAAATTCAACAAAATTGGATTACTAATTTAAATTTTCTGTTTTGAAGATTTTAAAATTATGCTTCATTTGAAAAAAGTATTTTAATTTTTGATATTTAATTTGTAAATCAAAATAATAAAATAATAATATAGGCACACTAGTGATGAGATCTCTGAAAATGCCAACGTTAAAATCAAAATTAAATTAAATTTTTTGCAACAATTGGATAAATCAATTTAATGTTGCAAACAGACTGCGGATTTTGAAATCTTCGTAAATATGAATATAAATATAAAAATAAAAATAATAATTAATCTGTTCGAATGTTGCAAACAAATTGCGGATTTTGAAATCTTCGTAAATATGAATATAAAAATAAATATAATAATTAATCTGCTCAAATTTTGCAAGCAGACTGCGGATTCTGAAAACTTCGGAAATGTGAATATGAATATAAAAATAAGTACAAAAATAATAACTAATCTGCTCGAATGTTGCATGCAGACTGCGGATTTCGACTTTGATGTCTACCTCGACACAGACGATTTATGTAAAAGTTCTAAGATTACCTACTTGATTGATGTATCAAAAATCCCATCAAGGATTCTGAATCATAATTAAAATTCTGTCTCAATTGCTGCGGAAAAAACTACTAATACAGTAGGAAATGACAATCTTTATTTTAGATATGAAGGTTTTCTACCAACGTAACGCCCCTCTTTGCTGCTACAGTACACCTAGGATATTTACTGACCTTTGATAAGCCCGATATCGTAGCCTTCCAGATAACCGAAGTAATTCTCGCTTGTCAGAATACCTTTGTCCAACAAGGTCTGTATCTCGTCTGGAATCACGACTTGCTCGATCTGGTACCTCTTCAAAGCACTGGCATCTCTAACATCGGTGATTCCGACGGATATAAAACCGTTCTTGGTGATATTCACGAAGGGGAAGGAAATCAAGGGCCGGATGTAGCAGGAAGCAGAAGTCAAGACCCAATTCTGGTCCAGAATAACAGCCGTACATAGTGTTTCCCAGTCCCGCGATTCTGTCAGAAACACGATGGAAGCCACCCAGGGCCAATGGTACAGCTTGGCTTCTTGTCCGCCGATCAACTAGAAATTTAAAAATAATAAAAAATAAATAAAATCATAATATTATAGAAGTTTCTGAAATCCTCCAAATTTCTATAATTATCGAAAACTAAAAATATTAAATTTTAAAAGAAATTTCGGAAAATAAATTATTTCAAATTTTCGAAATAACTTCAAAAATTAAAAATTTGGAAAATTCGTGTCGAGACGATTTCGTAATAAATTTAATTTTTGACTTTTATAAAAAATATAATTTTCGAAATTTCCGAAAAATTTAAAATTCAAAGTTTTTAGAAAATTGAAAATTGAAAATTTTTAGGAAATTCCAAAAATTCGTATAAAATTATTTTTTATCGGAAATTTTTAATTTTTTGTAAAATTTAATTTACTCTTTTAAAAATTCTATGATCGTCGAAATTTGTCTCCAAAGCCGGAGAATAGCCGCAGGATTCATTGGCGAAATTAATATTTAATGATGAAAATAATAAAGAATAAAATAAAAAATAATTCTTCATTTTTGTTCGTTTTTAAAAAATTTTGTGAAATTTTCAATAAAAATTGTGAATCACTGATTTTTGAAAAATGAATCAAAAAACGATCTTTAGGCTTTTTAAAGAAAAAAAGTATGAAAAATTTAATCAAAAAATATTAGAAATTGATTTAGTATTTATATAATGTCACGTGAAGGGAAAATCTGACATAAATTCTTTGGTTTCTGTACCGAGATCGACATCAAAATAAAAGTAAAAATAAAATCTGCAAATTGCTCGCAATATTCTGGCAGGTCGGTCAATGTTTTCATATTCATAAGGATTTCGAAATCAAAGTAAAAATAAAATCCGCAAATTGCTCGCAATATTCTGGCAGGTCGGTCAATGTTTTCATATTCAAAAGAATTTCGAAATAAAAGTAAAAATAAAATCCGCAAATTGCTCGCAATATTCTGGCAGGTCGGTCAATGTTTTCATATTCATAAGGATTTCGAAATAAAAGTAAAAATAAAATCCGCAAATTGCTCGCAATATTCCGGCAGGTCGGTAAACGTCTTCATATTGATAAAAATTTCGAAATAAAAGTAAAAATAAAATCCGCAAGTTGCTCGCAATATTCCGGCAGATCTGTCGAGATCGAAATCACGATCAAAGTGATATTTGTAATTTATTCTTAATACTTAAGAATGCTGGTTGATATTTCCATATTCATATTCATATTTATAGATTTCGAAATCGAAATAAAAACTGCAGGTTGCTTGCAATGGTCAAACAAACCGGTCTATCTAATTTTTGCAAAAAATTAAATTTGACTTTGATGTCGACTGCTTTGTGGGCCTTAAAACTGATGTATTTTATTCAAATTTCCTTGTGATTTTTCAAATATCTCTAAATGAAGCTTTAAATTAGTTATTTTTCATTTTTCAGTACTAAATTAATTGATTAATTTAACTTATAATCGTTCTGCAAAAAGATTATGACGAAATACACCTAAGATCGACGAATACTTAATTCAGACTAGAAAGTTCACAATTGCAGAACTCGGGTAGTTTATCCATTATGTCTGGAATAAGTTCCTTTTCATCAGATAATTTTATATCTGATATGATATGAACTCTCTCTAGCAGCAAAGTAGACACAACAACTTTTTACCTAACTATTAGATTGGTCACTGCACCCTTAGTGGAAAGCATTTGGTCCTGAACGGATTTCCATAACATTGATAAGAAGTGTTTGGTCCCGAATGGATTCCTTTATCATCGACAAGGAGTATTTGGTCCTGAACGGATTTCCATAGCATCGAAAAGAAGTGCTTGGTCCTGAACGGATTCCTTTATCATCGACAAGGAGTGCTTGGTCCTGAACGGATTCCCTTAGCATCGATAAGAAATGCTTGGTCCCGAATGGATTCCTTTATCACCAACAAGGAGTGCTTGGTCCCGAATGGATTCCTTTAGCATCGAAAAAAAATGCTTGGTCCTGAACGGATTCCCTTAGCATCGAAAAGAAATGCTTGGTCCCGAATGGATTCCTTTATCATCGACAAGAGAACATACAGTTCCTTTTGACGGGAAATATGTTTGTTGCGTGTGTCGAGTTCAACACAAATTTTGTATTGTGCCTCAGGCATCTGTTGAATAAACTTCCCTATGATATCTACTTGTCTCATCGTTACGCAGGCCATTCGGACCGACAAATACAACACTAACGATATCTATTGTATATGAAGAACACTGAAAAATTAATTCCAAAATTTACAAGAACCCCTGCCACCCTAGCAGGGACTTTCGCGGTGAGAGTTCTCATTCGGTTCCACTTCAATATCGATGGATTTTTATTGATTAAAATTAATCAGTCAACTTAAATGAATTGAATCTTTTGTCAGCAAAACCCCCAAAAATCTATTTTATCAAAGTCGAAGGCCAGAGTTCAAGGTTAAAATCCGGACTTTTCGCGTTTAAACAACATTTGTGGATTTTTGTGTTTCGAAAATTGATAATTAGAACTTTATCCGAATTTTAAAAATAAAATTATTATTTTATGTCTTAACACGAAAAGTCTAAATTTTAATTTTAAATTTTAACTGTTGACTTTGATAAAAAATCAGAAATTTTTGGTTTTTTTCTTCCAAATTCTATGATTTTAAATTTTTTACTTTATCGAATAATTTTTTGAGAAAATTTTGATAAATACAGTATCAAAGAGGCTTTCTGATCCCGTATGTTTGAAGCTGGATTTGTCCTTGTTACTTACAGTAGGGTCTTCAAGCGGAATTTTTCACACTTGTCGGATTCGATAAAAATTAAATTTTCTTTACAGTATGTCTGTCAATGATGATAATTAAGATATAGTTAGTCCTTCTAAGAAAACTCATAATGATACCTATACTGTAAACCATATATCGTAGAAAATAAAAAAATTCTTAAATGCCTAAGGGGATGCAAATTTCGTAAGATCTTTATAAAGTCCCACAAGGTTCAAAACACCGAAAAAATAGGAATTTCTATTTTTCCAGGTTCCAAATTTAGAAAAATTAAGAAAAAAATAAATTTTTCACTTTTTTTGCAGAATTTTCACGTACGCCCTTAGGGCATTCTGTTAGTTTTTTAAAAAAGAAATTTTTCTTTCATAATTTATTGCTTCAGGTTCTAGGAGTGAGTAATTCTAAAAATTTTATTAAATAAATAATGACAAATTTTGGATTTGAATAAAAATTAAAAATTGTTTTTTTTTAAAATTCAATGACGTCATTGAATTTTCCATTCAGGAACATCAATGACTAAAATCTTTAAAAAATTAACTAAAATAAAAATTTTTAAAAATTAACTAAAAAAAATTATAAAAACTTAATTAAAATTAATTTCTTTATATTTTAAATATTTATTCAGTGACGTCATCGGATTTTCCGTTCGAGAAAATTTAAGTAATTTTTCTTAAATTTGACAAAAATAAAATTATTTTTTACTTTTAATATTTGTAAAAACTTATTTTAAAAGTAATTTTAAAAATTTTAATTTTAATTAAAATAAAAAATAAAAAATTGTCGAATAAAAATTAAAAATTATTGAATAAAAACAGGTTTGAACTTGTTTTGCAAAAAAATGATTTTTTTCCAAATATTTCAAAGCTGTTTTGAATTTTTTGTTTTTCTTATCAGTGAAAAAAAAAATAATAATTACAATGATGTCTGAAAATTTCGGTTACCTAAAAATCCAAGTTTTTCTAAGCTAACTTATAGAGTAAATGTTGTGTATTTAATTCTATCAGATAATTTTATTTTTTTAAAATAGTTCGATAAAGTTCTTTGAAGCTCACTTGGCCGGTCAAGTGGGTTTTTTTCGAAAGTACAAGCGAACTTGCCAGTCATTCCTTTCTCTATCAGTGACATTTTTGTTTTAGTTGGCGCGTTGCCCTGTGTTGGATCAGTTTCCAATCAATCGAACATTCGGTCTTTGTTGGTTTCGTTTTTTTTCTTTTTATATATCGATTATTTACGTTTGTTCCTAAATCCCACTTCCTAGTTAAATATTCATCCAAATCTATGTAACAATGCCACTAATTTCCTTGTCGTTGAAATAGCGTGATTATTTTAATTTTTTTGGTTCTTCATCTTTGGACATTGTTCTTTGTTCGTTCTTATTTCCCCCTTATATTTCAAATTTTTTCTTTCTTTTTCCTTAATCTTTTCCTTTTATCGCGAATTTTATACAGATTTTTCTTAGACTTTCGTTTAGGTCTCTCGCCGAAAACATGACTCCACCACGAACGGCAGTGACGTCAGACTTGGATCTCCAGAATCATGCCGTCTACAAGGCGGATGACAACTACGTCTTCAAGCGAGGCCACTATTCCACTGATACCTACAAGGAAGCTTCGTTCTTCACTGAATTGACTGTCAAATTCCAATTCTACACCCTTGTCGCCTTCGCCATCATCAATGCCATGCTCAGGAAAATTGGGATTCTGAAGACGTTCTATCCTCTGGAGAGACCTCAACAAGCTGTAAATTCTATATATTTGCGTATTTATACTGATAAACTTCAAATTTAGGATTTCGCAGAACTCAAGGACAGAATGGAAGCAATATACATCAACAAAATTTATCGGTTTGCTTCTAGCGTTGTCAACCGACCAGTGGCTGGTGTTCCTGGTGTGATTATGAGATTAAAAGACAGAGTTTCCAAGGACTACGGCTGGACTTATCAGTAAGTTTGTTTCCGCACTACAAATGTTTCGTTATCTCTGAGTAGAAGGCCAAGACCAAAGCGCTTCCCATTCCTCTCAGAACGTTGCTGCCAGCTCCTTTGAAAAATCCTCTGATTCCGCCTTCTTCGAGATAGACTCTTTTCCAACAATCTAGGGTGTTCTTGTAGAGGACGTCCTCTCGACCACTTTGCATCATCATCCTTCTGCGAACAGTGTCCCAAGGATAACAAATAAGTCCCGCAGAAACCACGCAGCATTGACCGATGATCCAAGCTGCGAAAAAGTTTAAATTTTTCTTGTCTTCTACGACATACTCGATTGCGGTGTCAAAGAACCCAAAATAAGCAGCGCTAAAACGATCATTTTTGAAATTTTAAAAAACAATTATCTACCGATAGATGATAATTCCCTGGACAGAAGAATTGAACCCTCTGTAGAGTCCTCTAATACCGTCAGTCTTGGCAATAGTTGTGATACAATGAATGAATCCTCTAAATTCTCTGTTTACCCCTTTACCAATATCCGTGGCTAGTCTTGTTCTTGCAAAATCCAGAGGATAGATGACGCACAGACTTGTGGCTCCAGCAGCGCCTCCAGAAGCCAGATTCCCCGCAAAAAAGCGCCAAAATTGTGTTTTCTTGTCGACATTCTAAAGCTACTTGTAGATAATCCTAAACTTTAAAAATCAGACTTACTTTGAGGAACATGAGCTTATAAGTGTCTTTGAAAGCAAAATTCAAAGCTTGTTGAGGGAATATCCGAGCTACATTGACTCCGTTTCCTCTCCAGAAGGTTAAAGGTCCTTGTTCTTTGGCAACTCTGACGAAACAATCAGCGATTCCTTTGTATCTTTTGTCTTCAGCGATAGTTTGTTGAGCATGCTGAAGCTGTAGTAAGAGCTTGACTCGGTCAATAGGGGCAGTTATTGTCCTGGCAAGAGCAGCAGAAGCTCCTCCAGCCAGGAAGTCCTGACAAAACTTGAGACTAGTAGATCTGGAGGTAGTAGGCTGAGCAGACATAGTAGGATGGCCACTAACTGAAACTAAAAATATTTTTTAAATTATTTTTTTCGGATATCAGCAAAATTGCCCTAAATAGAAATTTAAAAAACGAATATCTGGAAGAAATAAGCAGAACGTTTGAAAATTCTGGCAGCTTTTATATCACATAAAAAACAAAAGATCAATGATGAGCAATGAACAGTCAAAGAACGAACAATATAAATTTTAGAGGATCTTTGAAAGAATTGAGAATAGTTCAATGAACTTTGAGTACTAAGGAAATTGAAATTTAAAGGAATTTTTATTGATTAATCGGTTTTAATCTTCATATCGACTTTGGTCTTCGTTGTACACTACAGATGTTAGAGTTTTGATGACATGAACTACCTCAGAAATTCCGCTAAATAATATGATGCTATTTCAGATATCCTGGAACGTTTACGGATGTCATCAATGTAGGCTCCTACAATTACCTAGGATTTTCTCATAATAATGGTCCTTGTGGAGAACGAGCAGCATATTATATTGATAAAAATGGACTTTCTGGTTGTACTGCTCTTAATGAATTTGGTAAGTTTAATTGGAAAATGATTTTTTTGATGATTTTGTTTTAGCAAACTTTAGGGATCAATTAGATTTAGAAAAGCAACTAGCAGATTTTGTTGGAACAGAAGATGCAATTTGTTGTCCAATGGGATTTGGCACGAATTCAATGAATATTCCAGCGATAGCAGATGAGAATACTCTGGTTTTAAGTGATGAATTGAATCATGCAAGTTTGGTGTTGGGTTTGAGATTGTCAAAAGCGAAAGTTGTTATTTTCAAACATAATAGTAAGTTTGTTTTTCTCATGTTTCTTAATAATTTTAATTTGTAGATGCTAAACATTGTGAATCGAAACTCCGACAAGCCTTTGCTGAATTTTTCCTGACGAAAAACCGTAAGCCTTCAAAGATATTGATAGTAATCGAAGGAGTGTACTCGATGGAAGGTACTATCGTCGATTTGCCGTCTTTCATAGAAGTGAAAAAAAGAAACAAAGCATATCTTTTCATGGATGAAGCTCATTCTATAGGTGCCCTGGGACCTAATGGAAAAGGAGTCGTGGATTACTGGGGATGTGACTCGAAAGATGTGGATATTCTGATGGGAACATTGACGAAAAGTTTTGCTTCTGCTGGAGGATACATAGCTGGATCTAGGGTATGTTTAAATTTGGATAATGGGGAATGTTGAGTATTATTTTTAGAAATTAATCGATCATTTGCGAGTCAATAGTGCTGTTGCCAACTATGGATCAATTACGTCACCTCCATTGATTGCTCAAGTTCAAGAATCTCTGAAAATTATAGCTGGGAAAGATGGAACTTCGATAGGAAAAGAGAAGATACAAAGACTGCTCAGAAATACTCGTTATTTTCGACAGAGATGTAAACAACTTGGATTTTTGATTTATGGACAAGATGATTCTCCAGTAGTGCCGATTATGACATTCTTTATGACTAAAGTTGTTTGTTTTGGAATTGCTACCTTAGAACAGAAGATTGGATTGATATGTGTTGGAGCTCCGGCCACAGCGGTCACGAAAGCAAGGGCAAGGGTCTGTCTGAGTGCAGATCACACGAAAGAACAACTAGATGAGGTATTGCGGGTCCTGGATGAAGTTGGAGAAAAACTAAGAATAAAGTACGGTAGAAATCCTTTTCCTGCCAATCATATTGTTGAGTATTGATTAAATCAGGGTTGTTAATTTTTGGAACTCATCAAACTTTAATAATTGTTTTTTTTGTGGATTAGAGATAAATTATTCAAATTTTATAATTAAGTTTGTTTTTTAAATCTTAGTATTGAGATTATAAAATTATTTTTCAATCAAAAAGTTTTCGAGGAAATTGGTTTTTGTCATGAAATATAGTTCTGTAAGTACCAGCGTTCAAAAGACAGATAACGCGTGAATCAGTTTTTTTTGCACATGATGTTTTTGGAATATTATGTTTTAATGAAGAAGTTGAATCTGAAATTACAGTACTTTGTAAGTTGTTTAAAAAAATTTTTAATATTGTTTTTTTTACAGATGAATACAGTAGGCAACGAAGAAGAACTTGAATGGGGGAGATTTTTCGATTCACTTCCGGAAGTCACGGATTCTGAAGCACGGGAAATCATCACTAAGTACCGTCTGGACAGTGTTCAAGTCCAAAAATTCGACGAAAGTTTCTCCAATCTTGTGAGTATTGCTTCAGAAATACTTCACAATGAAGAAAAAAATCGAAAAAATAGAAAAAAAAATTCTTATTTTCCGTGGAATTCTGGAAAATTCGACTACATTTGTAATCAACAAAAAACGGGCAGAAAAAAAATCTACTTCGGCAAGGAGAAATGGTGGCAGTCTTGGAGAAACAATTACTTTTTCTACACGAAGAAGAAAATCGACATGGAGATTCTGAAGGCAGAATTGAAGTTAGCAGAACAGAAGAAGAAGAGATTGGAAAAAAAACTTTATTACTTGAAAATGGAGATTCAGGAAACTGTGGAAACCTTGTGCGATTTCTGCAAAAAAAATAAAAAATAATTTTATCTAAAAAAGTAAAAAATAATTTTATTTAAAAAGTAAAAAATAATTTTATTTAAAAAATAAAAAATAATTTTATCTAAAAAGTAAAAAATAATTTTATCTAAAAAATAAAAAATAATTTTATCTAAAAAATAAAAAATAATTTTATTTAAAAAATAAAAAGTAATTTTATTTTACAATTAAAAAAAACAAATTTCTGCTATTGTAGTTATCTACAGTAAATTTTAAATCATTTTATACATAATGCAGTAATCAAAATACAGTATCATGTTTATGAAATCACTTCAAATAAGGTATTAAACACAATAAAAGAAGGAATTTAGAAATTAATATATCATTGATCATCATGACTTAAAAGTTGTTTTTTTCATATTTTAGTTAAATTAAAAATATAAAAATGAGAATATGAAGTAAAAATTCATGTATTTCAAATTTTCAACTTTCTTGATATTCCGAAATGAATTAATTTAAATTTAAATTTAATGTTTAAGTTTTATTCTTATTTTAATTTTAGTCTTAATTTTATTCTTATTCTTATTTTAATTTTAATTTTTGTTTTAACTTGTTTTTAAAAACAACTGCCTTCATGAATCTATTCTGATATGATTAATTTTAAAAATCTTGTGGAATTAATATATCCCTTCTGATATTTCTCCATTTGACATATCTTTTTTATCCCCACAGATGTTATTTATCTAATTCGAGAGAATACTAAATATTTGTAGAATAAAATTTTAAAAAAGTTCAATTTGAGATTTTCAATCATGTCAAAAATCTTGAAATCATGAAAAAACTGATGAATTTTTGAAATTCTTTTGTGTTAACTTTTATCGATTTTTCTCTCGATATCATTGTCTAAAATACGACTGCTCAATAACTTCTAGAATTACTGCCAAACTACTGAAAATATTATTGATGAAAGACATAAGTTTTCCAAAATAAAGTCTAACTGAATGGAATCAATATCTAAGAACTCCTGATCACGGTTTTCATTTTACTTGACTTTAATTAAGTACAATCTTCGAAAAAGTTCCAATCCAACGAAATATTGATTTCAATTAAATGCAATCAACGTATTTGGATCACTTTTGTTTCCAATTAAGCACAGTAGAAGCTCGATAAGTAAAAAATCGCCATAAATGGAACTCGGAAATGCTATTTGATTTTTGACCTTCTCTAAGTTGAATATTCGGTACTTGAAAAATCGCCATAAGTAGACCGTTATCCTGATCCCTTCAAGTTCCACTTATCGCAAGTCCACTGTAAAAAATTCAAAATAATTCCCTCGAGGAAAAACCAATATCAAAAATCACATTTTTTAGATTTTTTTCTTTATCAACTTGACGTTTATCTTTGAAATCGTGACAGAAAAATCTTCTTGATGTTTGCACTATATTTTTGTCTGTGAACTATTAGACACTCTTTTTAGACAAAAAGTTATTTCGATGAAAAAAATTAAAAAAACGGATTTTGTTTTTTTTCAACAAGATCCAACAGCACTTTTTTGAAATCGTTTATAAACACGTTGTTCAAATTTCTTCCGAAACAGCTTACAAAGGAAGTCCACTTACTCAAAGTGACATTTAGAGATAAATTACACAATTTTGTAGTTCTTAAAATACTCATTCAGAATCTGTATTCCATTTCTGCTGAACGACCATCCGAAACGAGAGGATTTCGAAAATCACTAAATTTAGGATTGCATTTATCATTGATTGTAGTCGTTTTTTCGAAAAAAATGTTTTAATTAACGAGAAAAACACACCTAATTACAGAGAACAAATATTAAAATTAAATAATCTAAAAAACGTTTTCAAAATGGAATTCTCAAACCTCAGAGAAAAAATAAAAGTATCTTTGCATTTTGAAGTTTTTATATATGAAATTTTACATAGTTGTCCCATTTTTCTTGTTCTACAAAAACATTCAACAAAAACTAAACACGGATTTTTAATATCCATCAGATAATATACAAAAATAGCTGTAATTTGTTTCAAAAATCACTTCGAGTAAATCCACTTCCATTATTAACGATAAATTAAACATTAAACTCAAATGAGAAATTGAAAAATTCAATAATTTCGAAAATCATGTAA
This sequence comes from Halicephalobus mephisto, assembly GCA_009193035.1. NCBI lineage: Eukaryota > Metazoa > Nematoda > Chromadorea > Rhabditida > Panagrolaimidae > Halicephalobus > Halicephalobus mephisto. The sequence continues at coordinate 366,019 of SWDT01000058.1, forward strand.
TCATCTTCAAATTAGTAACAAAAAATTTAATAATTTGTAATTCAAACTTTTACTTTACAAATTAACGAAATTCAAGTTGTTTTAAAATTCAAAAATTTAATTTTATAAAACTTCATCGTCACAGACAGTAATTTTTCAAATTCATTTTTGCGAATTTTATACTTTAAAACAAAATTGAAACTTTTAAAAATAAAACATTTTTACAAAAAAATTAAATTCATTTTCAACGATAATTATATTCCGTTGTGACAAAAAAGTTCTTACTGCTTTACTTTTGTGTAGTCAATAGTGTAACATAAAGAACCTTCTTCCGACAGAAAGTTCCCTGTCACTTACATGAAAACTGTAGATTCCTACTGTATTGGCTAAACTTTATTTCTTCTTCAAAACAGTTTGAAAAAAATTTCAATTCAGAACTGTTAAATGTTTTAAAAAATCAGCTGATTAAATACTACATCAGATTTTAGACAAGTCAGTCGGACAGAATAAAGCCCATCTTCCATACCTACAGTACCATCTCAGAACTAATCTCTGCCGACTCATCTTTGAAATCAGTTATTGTTAGGATCAGAATGAAGAACGATCAAGTTGTTTTTCGTTATTTTTTGGAAAACTTTTTGTAAATGATAGAATTTCAAAAAGTCGTGAAAGACATTCGTGCTGAAATCCATCAATTTGTTCAAAATGTCGTAAGAAAAAACATTAATTTTATATCATTGTAATTCAGCGAATATTGTACAAATTTCGATAATTTTGCTTTATTTGGATTGAAGAAGTTTTATCACTTTTTGACGTCAGAAAAGATAAAAATTGGGAGTGATTTTCAAAGAAAATTCTTCAAAAAATTTACATTTTGATGACAATTTTAAATCTTTGGTGTTTTATTCCAAAGGTTATTTTCGAAGGAAATTAGACGTTTCTAACATTTTACAACAAATTGCTGTTAATTTTTGCAGAATACTTTAGTTATAAAAAAATGAAAAAATTGAATAAAAAAATACAAAAATACAAAAATCCGTCTAATTTTTACTCAGTTAAAACAATTTCGAAATTTAAATTTTTAAAAGTTTATTTTTCGATTAATTGAGAAGATTACCTGATGACCAGCAGAGCAATGGAACCAGAAAGGGCGTAAGTGAGTGAAACCAACGGTACATACTCCAGGACCAGTCTGTAGAGGTTTTTATTGTTCTTTGTCAACGAAATTAAAATTATTAATCTGTAGAAAAATCTGACAATAAGTAGCAAAAATAAAAATACACCATAAGCTAGAATAAAATTATCTTTAAAGATATTTGAAAAACACATTTTTAAAAACATTTACATTTTTTAAGATTATGAAAGATATTTTTTATAAAAATGAACTTATTTCTTGTTGAGTGATATTATTGAAAATCGATCAAACTTACCTAACAAAGCGAACTCATGACTTTCGTGTTTCGAAACAGTACTGCTAACTACTACTTTTCGGAAACACAAAAAAGAAAGCAAAGTAAAAGCAAATTGAGGAAATATAGCAATGGCACAGAGAGTCAAATCCACTACTGTGTAGCTCAACTGAATAAAAGTGCTATCGTATCTCACAATGAAGACCCCATCTTCATCCCTTAAATAAGCTCCATAGAATAATCTGTAAGAATTGTACAAAAGTGGAACGAAAATTACAACAACACTGGCGATGAGGGTTTGTTTGAAGTTGTCTTCTAATTTAGAATGGATTCGCTTCAGAACAACGTAGCGATGGAAGCTGATGACAACATGGGTGAGGATTTGAGTGTGAGCAGAACAACTAGTCAAGTAGTAAATTATGGAGACTACTGTAGGATTCATAAACATTCGCCAACTCCCAGGGATTAGAGATATCTGTTTTATGAAGGCTATCTGTAAATATTTAAACTTTTATCAAAACTAAATTTCCTGATAGTTTTAATTTCATATAAAAATTTGAAATTATTCTACATAAGATTTTTAAAAAAATAGTTTTAAAATATTCCAAAGACGAAATTGCAAGATATTCATTGCACTGATTTATTAATTTTCTTCAATTCCTGGAGAAAATCTTCTTAATCATACTGTAGTATGAGAATATTAAATTTCTGTTTTTGAAATATTCGTCTACAACCACACCTACCGTGATAATTTCAACAATACTAGCGAAATAAATAATCACGACAAAAAGAAAAAACGGCGACAAATAAATCTGTACATTATTTATCCTCTGTCTGATGATCAGGATCAACGTCATCAGGTGGAGAATAAAGAACGGGATTTCGATAGCAAGAATAGTGATATCCAACACCTCCATTTGCCAATGATTACAATTCAGCACTCAAACGAGACTGAGCACGTTAAATTACGGCTATGGAACATTGGAATAATCTCATTTAGAAATCCACCTAATGTCTTTTCTCTGACTAATTTTATAAAAAACAGCAATTTAATATTATTTAATAAGATCGATAAAATTGTCTTTCGAAAACACCTAAACAATTGTCGTTGAATTGCATAAAATTGATATTTTTAATTGAATTTTATATTTACAACCTTGATGTTAGTTTAAATACCTTACTATACAAAATGTTTCAAAACTTGTTCCATTTGAATAAAAAATTACCAGATTGTTCAGATACTCACGTTCGAAAAATTCACTGGCTTTCTTCCAAAAGTTCTGATTAATATTACTGCTCTTCTTTCATAATATTTGAACTGTGAAAATTATGTTACATGCAAGCTGTCATTATCCACTGTACTCATGCAGAACTATTATAGAAATAATTATGATTCTTAAAATTCTTCCTTGTCAAATCCCATCATGTTCCGTCCAAACTATCATTAAATCTTCTTAGGACTCCTAATAATAATAATTGAAATCTTAACATCATAGAATCTTTCATAATCTTTAAAATTTCAACCTTAATCATTTCCAAACATGGCTGTAAATTATTCTGTTGATACTTTTCTATGGATATTCGAGGGTATTTTTGGTGCTATTCATATAATGATGATTATTTTTCTGATTCAGAAAAGAAGAAAGCAAGTAGAAGTCTACACATCTCCATTCTATGTCATTTTCCTCTGGATCTGCCTTTTTGATCTGTTATATGTCATAAACGTGAGTAATTTGTATCACCATTTAGGGATCACACAACGACATATTCTTAAAACTATATAGTAAATTAACTCTATAAATCTATTTCAGAACGACATCGGAGCTAAACCCGCCAAATATCCCTCCCTCAAAGCTTTTTACCTAGCTGACTCTTACTTTCCTACAGCATTTTACTTCCTTTCGACTTATACTGCATCTTTTGAGATTTGCGGTCACACAATCCTCTCCATCAATAGGTATTTTGTCATCAAGAACGCCCAGATAAATAAAGCAAGGTGGTCCAAACGAGTCAGATGGATTTTCTATCTCCTCTTGTTCCTTGCACCAATGCCGACCACAGTATTTCGACTCTTCACTCCAGCTAGATACAAGTACAACGAAGAGGGGGTTCCTTCCATTGACTATGTAGACCCTTTCGTTTCGAAGGTAGCTTTGTTTTGGACTACAATGCTTGCATAACCACTTTTTTCAGATAGGTGTTTTTGCCAATCTAGGCTACTACACTGTAAACTTTTTCATTTCTCTTATTACTACAGTATTGACTTGTATAAATTTCCGACGTTTAAGAAAATCCAAATATAAGACGACTGTTACAGAAAGACATGAACTCAAATTGATAAGTAAGATTATTTCTTCTAACTTAACCTAATTTGTTATTTACAGTACATGCAATATGTATGTTCTTGCTTCTAGCAGGGAGATATGCCTACCAAGTAACTCTTTTAATAACCTCGTATACAGGGTCCCTTAATATCATTACAATATCCCAGTTCTTTTTCCCGATTATTGCCAGTTGCTATTCGCTGATCGGTAGTTCTGTGTTGTTGATCATCAGCAGTCAAGTCAGAAACGATTTTTTCGAGTTTTATGGACTGAATTTTGAGAAACTTCGCTTAAATCGTTTTCAAATAATGATCAGCACTACTAACATGTCTAGACATACCGCTTAAGACAACTTTTTAATCATGAAATTAGGGAATATTTATTTGATCTCAGCAAAAAATAAAGCACCAGAAGAGATATCAGACATCTTTTAAAGAAAAGATAATAAACATGTATAATCATTTGTCGTCTTTTGACCCGAAAATTAAATGAAAAGATAATGCTTTTCAGTAATGAAATAATAGTTCTTACAGTATGTATATAATTTCACCAATTATCAGTTTGTATTTAGCTTTGTCTTAAATGTCTATGTAAGAAGATATAAGCCATATTTGAGTAAAAAAATTAAGTTTGTTCTTCAAATGATGAAAGCTACATTGTGGTAAAATCCAAGGTGGATCTTGACTTCATGAAACATTTTTAAGAATTAGAGAATAAAACGATTAGAATTTATTTTTAAAGCAATTATAGAGAATTGTTTATTTTCTTTAAAAGAATTAATTACCTTCGGAGGTGGGCAAAAATCATAGATAAAAGACTACAGCTGTAATTATCCTGTTCTCGATGTATTTGGCTCGACAATTTCATTAATATATTTCAAAACCACTCACAACCTATAGCTAATATTGTATTTAGTAAGCTACCAACTGACAAAAGCTTCTGTTTACCCCTCTAAACCATCATGAGGATCTGTTTTTGCGTTCATATGTCCGATGAGATAAGATTCTGATATCTTGACTCATTATTATCTACAGAGAGGTTTAAGAATCACCAAAACATTTGACACTTACTTAAAGCATGAATCATATAAGCGATAAAACGTGGAATAAATATAACATAACAAAACTGATAAAAGGTTTACCTAGAAACACGTAAATAACTTTTTGAATGTGATTAAAATTATTATATTTGTGTTCTTAAAAGAAACGTGCAAGTTGTTGTGTGGAAAATAATAAAAACTATTGAATTTACCGAATTTACTTTAGAATCAAAGTTCAGTTAAGAGAAAAGTTGTTTCAAATATTTCTAATAGGAAAGCTGATTCATCCTACTGGATAAGTTCAAGTTCACTTTGCTACTTTCTTAATATCATTAAGATTATAGTAATTGGTATATTAATTCTATGATGTGATAAATTTACTCACGTGGAAATATTCTAAGAATAATCAACACTACTAAAGTTTATTTCTTACTGGTCATTCAGTTTAATGAAAACTCTAATTATGTCACTTTGAAAATACGCTGTTTCAGGTATCAACTACTAGATTATCTCATCGCATTTACGTCCTGATAACTCATTTGTAGTTCACATATCTGTGACCGAAGTATTGTTGTCTTAAATTGAACAGCTTGACATCGGAAATTTAAAAAATCCAATTAATGAGAAAATATTCATTTTATTTCTCAAGCAGAAACATTTAGCTAGTTAATTAAACTATTAGAAGTATATCATCATATTCTGGAAGAGTTTTTAAATGTACACAAATATTGTTTAGGAAAATTCTTCTCACATATCTATAACATAAGTACTATTGGAAAACCAGGCCGAGCCAACAAGATCACATCAGCAGGAAAAGACAGATTTTATAAGGGAACTGAACACTCCTGATTGGGAAACAGAATTCCGAAGTTTTCATTAATTTAATTTTCTTTAATGTTTGATGTAAATCTATTTAATGTGCAATACAGATGGCTAAGATGTCAGTGCCATATAATCTTTCAGAATATCGAGACAATGATATTCGCAGTAAAATCACAACGAAATTACTATCCGTTTTGAATTCTTCATATCCAAAGATTTCATACTTGTTTTCTTATTTGTATTTTATTTCTAATTCTAATTACACAACTATTAACACCTTCATCCTTCGTTTCTATATTGAAAATTCTTTTATTAATGACCTTAGCAACCCTAAACATCTCGTATTTAATCATTTCCTTCCTCATAAGACAATTTATCATTCGATAAAAATCTTTGAAAACGGCCACTAGAATTCACTTTGCTGTTTTTACTTTCCATAGGATTTAATTTTGTAATTTTTTATAGTTTTTAGAGAATTCTGAAAATAATCAAAGCATCTGTAATCTAGCCGCGCCACAATTCTTCTAGATAGCAATCAGTAGTAAGAAAGACTAGCGAACTTCAGCATTTCTATTCAGAACATTATTTTGGAAGGCGATATTCACAAGGAAACTGTAGACATTAAAAGTTATATCATTCAAAGAAAGGTAGTCAGAATTTAATTAATTTCACTCTAAAATCCAGAGCCTTAAATCTTAGAATTCCTCCTATGTTCATTCTAAAGATTAACCCGCGTTTCTGATGTAGGTTTCGGCAATTATGGGTTTCATTACCCTATTCAACAGATTTTTTGTAGAACTTTGACAGTAACTGTGCTAAACCTCCATATAAAAATGCAAAACGAACATAGAATAGCTCTCAAGTCCAACAGTAATTATACTTTTTATGGCATACAAGCTGTTTTCGAAAGGAGCTTTTAGCTGACGTTTGACTATAGTAATTTGTGCATCAAAGATAATAACAAGTAACTTACTGTACTTGGTTAGAATTATTCTAAGAAATATCGTTGTCTTTTACAGGATTTTCACACTAAATATTATTTGATTCCATTTTACCTGTCATATTTCCATATTCAATCTTCCGATATCAGTATTCAGTATAAACTGTAAGATTACTTTTTAGTGTACGATTTTTAGAATTAGTCAACTCATCCATTTTCAAATATGACTGTCAACCATTCTGTTGATAATTTTCTATGGATATTCGAGGGTATTTTCGGCACTATTCATATAATGATGATTATTTTCCTCATTCAGAAAAGACGAAAGAGAGTAAAAGCTTACATGTCTCCATTCTATGTCATCTTCCTCTCCATTAGTTTTGTTGATCTGATATATGTTATAAACGTAGGTAACTTCCTCTAGTTTTATAAGGAAACTTGGGAAAGGCTATATCGAACTAACCTTCAAATTGTATTTTAGCACGACATAGGGATCAAACTAGCAAAGTATCCATTCTTCAGACCTTTCTTTATAGCTGATTCCTATTATCCTACGGCATTTTACTTCATCTCAGCTTATACTTCATGTTTCGAAATCTGCGGCCACACAATTCTTTCGATCAATAGATATTATGTCATCAAAAACGCCAAGATAACCGGGGTGAAGTGGTCAAAACGAGTCAGGTGGATTCTCTATTCTCTCATATCATTTGGTCCGATAATAGTTAGTGGATTCCGATTATTTACTCCAGCTAAATACACCTACGACGAAAAAGGAAACTTTTCTGTTGAGTACGTAAATCCAACAATTTCAAAGGTGTTTTTGCTTTGAGTTAAGGTAATTGAATAATAATTATTTTTAGATAAGATGTTTTGTGAATATAAGTTTCTATACCATGAACTTCATTCCTTCTTTCATTGCTACAGTGCTGACCTGTGTAAATTTCCGGCGTTTGAGGAAATCCAAATATAAGGCAACCGTCACGGAAAGAGATGAACTCAAATTGATAGGTAAGATTATTTCTTCTAAATTAACCTAATTTGTCATTTACAGTACATGTAATATGCATGTTCTTGCTTCTGGCAGGGAGATATGCTTACCAAATAACCCTCTTGATAGCCTCGTACACGAAGTCCATCAGTATTGTTACAGTAGCCCAGTTCTTTTTCCCTATTATTGCCAGCTTCTATGCTTTGATTGGTAGCTCCATGCTGTTGATAATTAGTAGTCAAGTCAGAAACGACTTTTTCGAATTTTATGGACCAAAAATAAAGAAGATCTTCAATAATCCTACCATCACGAATGCTCATGAATAATGAAGTATCTAAATTGACCGTCTGATATGATCTTCTGATTACAATGAGGAAGTATCTGCTAGTCTTTACCAAAGAAGTGAGTAATCACAGAAAGCGTTGAATTTCCTTTAAAGAACAGATTGTGGATATGGAAACATCAATTTTTCTTCACGAAAGTAAATGAGAAAAGTGATCAACGTGGAAATGTTGTTCTTAATAACATAACGGCGTTTACCTTACACAATTTCAAAAATTATCAATCTTCATTTAAGTTTGCATTAAATGTATATAAAGATTGGTAATTTATATGAAAGTAAGTCTGTATTCTCTAGATTTTGGAATCGATACCGCCGTATAATTCAGGGTGGATCTCGGTTTCATAGAACATTTCTAAATACTGTTGATTAATATTTTAGAATTTATTTCTAAAAAACTGCAGAAAGCTTTGAATTTTTCCAATAAAAGAATTAATTACCCTTAGAGATGAATAAACATCATCTAGATGCGGATAATGAAATTTATATTTCCTTGTTCTCCAAGCTCAGAAACTTCATCATCCATGAATTTAGCACTGTCAAAACTAAAACTCAACATCCAATGCCTTGCTTTCTGGATCATTTACTAGCAGTATTTTCCTTATCACTTTGGACAATCACAATCAATAGTTTCTGCTACTTTACCTTCTGATGAGGAACAATTCTGATGGGTTCATCCATAATAGTTTATAAACGATTATGAGAGTCTCAAATCAAGAAATCTACTCGCAACATGATTACTTTAACGAATAAGCGGTGGAGAAGGTTCGTGAACTTCAGAAACTGCGATTCTGAATTTGAAAGCCAACTTCTAAGTGTAATTCCTGGTTTCCAAATCTCAAATATGATTACCTCGTTTTAAATGCTTTTTCTTCAATTATAAATATAACTATCTTTATGCCAAAGTTTCATATAAAAATTCAAGGTTTTGTTGATTCTAAAAATGGATCTATAAATTTTCTAAAGTTATAAAATTAAACTTAGATACTAATTTTATATAATAACAATATCAATCATGGAAGCTGAAGAGTGTAATTTCCATTTTTTATTTACACATTATAATTGTTTTATAACAAAAATAAAAAAGTAAAATAATTTAAAGAAACAAATATATAGAGCTATTAAAACATTATGTAAAGGACAAGTGTCACAATTTCAGTCATAAATAATATTGTTTCATATTAGTCGTTCTTTTCATCTGATTGTCGAAAAATTAAACTAAAAAACCACAGGAAAATTATAATATTCATCTATTTTTCTCAACCAGATGAAGCTTCAATTTTTCTCTTCATTATCCGATTCTTTGCTGAAGTTTCATAGGCACTATCTCATAATCTACGATCAGAAAATTGACCCAAGCAATCCATTTAAGTTTTTTAGTAAATCTGAATATTTTTAGTGTTAGAATACCCAGGGATTTTCTTCAGTCCATAAAACTCAAAGAAATCATGTCTCACTTGACTGTTGATCACTAGCAATATGAAACTACTAATTAAGGAATAGAAGCTGGCAATAATGGGGAAAAAGAACTGGGCTACTGTAAGAATGTTGATGGACTTCGTGTACGAGGCTATCAAGAGAGTTATTTGGTAGGCATATCTTCCTGCCAGAAGCAAAAACATGCAGACGGAGTGTACTGTAAAATTAGTATGAATTAATTCCGGAAAATACACTTACTAATCAATTTGAGTTCGTGTTTGTCGGTAGGAGTTATCTCATACTTAGATTGCTTTACATATTGGTAATTCATGCTAGCTAGTACGGTAACAATTAGGGATGGAATAAAGTTTACAGTGTAGTAGCCTATATTCGCGTAAGAGCTGATCTAAAAATAATAATTACACAATTACAGTGATCCGAAAGCCACCTTAGAGACGTTTGGATCTATATAGCTGATAGAAGGAACCCCCTCTTCGCTGTACTTGTATCTAGCTGGAGTGAAGAGTCGAAATACTGTGGTCGGCATTGGTGCAAGGAACAAGAGGAGATAGAAAATCCATCTGACTCGTTTGGACCACCTTGCTTTATTTATCTGGGCGTTCTTGATGACAAAGTACCTATTGATGGAGAGGATTGTGTGACCGCAAATCTCAAAAGATGAAGTATAAGCTGAGATGAAGTAAAATGCCGTAGGATAATAGGAGTCCGATGTGTAAAAAGACCTGAGAGAGGGATATTTGGACAATTTAGCTCCGATGTCGTTCTGAAATGGAAAGTTAATTTAGTATATAATTTTAAAGCACCTTAACATATAACTCCTAAATATTAAAACGAATTACTCACGTTTATGACATATATTAGATCAAAAAGGCAGATCCAGAGGAAGATGACATAGAATGGAGATGTGTAGACTTCTACTTGCTTTCTTCTTTTCTGAATGATGAAAATAATCATCATTATATGAATAGCGCCAAAAATACCCTCGAATATCCATAGAAAAGTATCAACAGAATAGTCTACTGGCATCCTTAAAAATGAAAAGAATGGCTAATTTTTAAAGATAGGATATTTGAAACAATCTAGCAGTTATTACGTAAATACTAGTGTGAGAATAGTTGCTAATGGAGATAGTGGTAGTTTACACCGAACTTACTGAAACTTGATAAATATAACCTTCTAGGAATGACGAACGTTCTCAGAAAAATTCCAAAGAAGCATAATAAGTTAACATACTTTATTTTTGACATGCAAAGCCTTACAATTTGAATTCCACTTAATTACAGCAGAGTTACCAAGATGTCAACAGAATTTTTGCTCAAAAATACCACTGCATTATTTGCTTTTTTTTCTAATTAACATTACATAAATTTAATATTCTTTTAGTAGTTTTATATAGCGAATTATTTAGAACTATGTTGATATCAAAATATTTAAAAAACAATTGAAAATTGTACAATTATAGTTGATTTAAAAAAGGAAATGTCAACTAGTCGTTTTCGAACGGAAGCACTATTGTTATGAAACAACACCAGATCTGCATAATTACTTTCTAGCCAATCTACGTCTTTCCTGGAATTTATGAGTTTTAATGACTCTTGATTTTCTATAAGCTAGGAAAAATGAAAAAATCACTTTTCATCAAAAGCAGTAGAAAACAAAATGTTTCTCGTAGTAGTCCGAGAGAATACATACAAATTTGTACTGATACATCATCTAATAAGAAAATAAAGTATCTGATATTAAGCTCCCAAGCATGCTGAATTAATGGATGATGAAATTTTGCAGCTCATGAGCCGAGTAAAAATGTAGATATGATTATCCTATTCCAAATGTTTTTTGTTCAATTCTAACAGTAACTAACTCTCATTGAAAAAATGCAAAATTTCCTATAACTTTTTTAAAAATATTAATCTACAATATTTAAACATATTCTTTGAAATAAAGGCCTATATTGCATTTTTGACAACCCAAATTCCAAGATCTGGAAAATGTGAATTTAATTTTTTATTTAAATATAAAAATACATTCTTTTGTAGGCATTCAATATATAGCTCACTGTGAACTAACTGTACAAAATAATTTCACAAAATTGTCACACTTATATATGCAACATGAGCACTCTCTCTCCATTGATTAATTCTTTCAATTCTCGGGCTGAAAATTGGCATGATTTCGTATTTATATTCATTGGCTCTTCCTTAAAAGAGGTCTGATATATCTTCCAGTGCTTTATGTTTTGCTGAGATCAAATAAACACTACCCAATTCTATAATTGAAAGATTGTCTTAGGCGGTTTGTCTAGACATGTCAGTAGCACTGACCATTATTTGGAGAGAAGTTACACGAAATTTGTCAAACTTCAGTCCATAAAATTCGAGGAAGTCATTTCTGACTTGACTGCTGATAGCCAACAGCATAGAACTGCCGATCAAAGCATAGAAGCTAGCGATTACCGGGATAAATAACTGGGCTGTAATAATAATATTGATGGACTTCGTGTACGAAGCTATTAAAAGAGTTATTTGGTAAGCATATCTTCCTACTAGAAGCAAGAACATACAAATTGAATGTACTGTAAATAACAAATTAGGTTAATTTAGAAGAAATAATCTTACTTATCAATTTGAGTTCATGTCTTTCTGTAACAGTCGTCTTATATTTGGATTTTCTTAAACGTCGGAAATTTATACAAGTCAGTACTGTAGCGATTAAAGAAGGAATAAAGTTCACGGTATAGTAGCCTAGATTTGTAAAAACACTTATCTGAAAGATAATGATTATCCAAGTACATTAGTCTAGAAAAAGATACTTGAGAAACGATCGGGTCCACATAGTTTATAGAAATATCTCCGTCTTCACTGTATTTATACTTGACTGGAGTAAACAATCGAAACACTGTAGTCGGCATTGGTCCAAGGAACATGAGAACATAGAAACTCCATTTAACCTTTCCTGACCATCTTGTTCTGTTTATTTGGGCATTTTTAATGGCATAATATCTATTGATGGAAATAATTGTATGACCACAAATTTCGAAACATGCAGTATAAGCTGTGATGAAGTAAATTGCAGTTGGAAAATAGGAATCAGCTAGATAAAAAGGCTTGAGGAAGGGATATTTAGCAAGTTTGGTCACGATACTATTCTGAAACAGATTCATAAAGTAAATTTGATGTATAGTTTTAGAAAAGCTTGTCACATAATTCGTAAATGTCCAAAAACTTTACATTTATCACATTTATCAGATCAACAAAACTAATGGAGAGGAAGATGGCATAGAATGGAGACATGTAGATTTCTACTTTCTTTCTTCTTTTCTGAATCAGGAAAATAATCATGAGGATGTGAATAGCGCCAAAAATGCCCTCGAATACCCACAGAAAGGCGTCTTCAGAATCATTTACAGCCATGTTTGGAAATGGATGAGTTGACTAATTCTAAAAATTGGACACTAAAAAGTAATCTTACAGCTTATACTGAATACTGATATCGGAAGGTTGGATTTAGAAATAATGACAGGTTAAATGAAGTCAAATGATTTTTGATAGAGAAAAGTATAAAGAGTAACACTGTTTCTTAGAAAAATGGCAACGAAGCAGGGCAAATTATAATCTTTTATCCTTGACATATAAATTACTATAACATGACTTCTAATACAAGCTTCTTTTTGGTAACTTTTGGTTTTATAGGAAAGCGTGACTACTCTTAGATTTCAGTAAATATAATTTAAAACATGATAATTACACCTGTAGATTCTGAATTTGCAACTAGATTTTAGAAGAAACTATTCAGAACTTAGGTATGAAAAATTCTAGGTTCGGGATTTAGGATTCCCCATCTTTGTTGATTAAAGTTTATCTGATTTCGCTCTTTGAGTAATATGTAATTTTCAAAATCTGTAATTTTTTTTGAAGACCGGCTTCGAAAATGATATGCTAAGAAGCGATTCTAAAGTTCACTAACCTTCCTTGCCGCTAATTATTGTTTACTTAAATTATGCTACGACCAGATTGTGAATTTCTTGATGAACTTTAAAGTTTTACGTATACCACAAAAATATTAAAGTTAAATCCTCTGAAAATCACGAGAAAAATGGATTCTGATAGCCATTTCAGGAAATACAAAATTTTCGAGTATTAAATTATTCAATGGAAAGGTGAAATATTAAATACGGGATATTTGAGCTTACCAAGTTGATTATTAATGGAATTTTTAATATAAAAACGAAGGATGAAGGTATTAATAGGTTTATAATTAAAAATTGGAAATAAATACAAACAAGAAATCACGTATAAAATCTTTGGATGTAAAAAGTTCAAAATATTAGTTTCTTTATGAGTTTATTGAGAATATCATTATACTGTTATTCTAACATAGTTAACGTCATTGTTGTGAGATTCCCACATAATCTTACAACTAAATTATTAATGCAATTTTAAAATTTTTCATACAAAACCTCAGAATTGACATTTCTACTTTTAGTATTTTCTATCTCCAAATTTCCGTTTTTTAATTGTATCCTTTATCCTGATTTGAAACATTTATCACCAATAATTTCAGGATCCTTAAAATTATGGTCTGTACTTTACTTCCATGTTAAATAATTTCTTAATTAATGAAACATTCTTAGTTGTCCTTGCGATAATCGTCAGTTTCTCTGGTTTGATAAAAATAGATAAGAAATCATGTCACTTTTTTTAGCTTTCCAAGTTTAATTTTCTGACAGCTGAAAAAAGAACCAAGTTAGAGATACTGTTGTTGACAACTAAAATGTAACATTTGAAATTTATCTAACATTTTAACAAATTTATATATTTATATATTTATTTGTTGAAATTAATTAATTTTTCACTTTCTATTAAAAATCACAAAGTTTAAATGAATAAAACATTTAACTTACACTCTTCGGATTTTGTAGTAACATTATAACATTAAATCTAGATGGTAATTTGGTATAAAAGACTTGTATATTTCGGCTGATTGTTTACGAAATCGATTTTAAGAATTTTTGTAACTTTTAACATAAAAATTAGGCTTAGAGGATATATCTCCAAAAACACTAAAACATACTGACTTTGAATTGGAGTATTTCCAATTTACAACTACTTTTATTTCTATTTTACTGATCTTGGGATTTCTAAGGTTCATAATCTAATGAAAATTCATGTGAACTTAGTTTAGTTTCATGAAGGAAATGCAAACTCAAAACTTAAATAACCAGAGTTTTCTGATGTCTCTTATACCTTATTTAGGAGTTTTATCTTTGTTCAATATTGATGGAGCAATTTTATCCATTATGATCATTCGGAAACCACTAAGAGCTTCTAGATTGTTCTTTATACTTTTGGAATACTTTTGCAATTTATTAATCTGACATAGGAACTGTTGAAAATGTCTAAGTAATTCAATTAAGATCAGCCTCCAAATCCCCAAAACCTCATATCTGTCGATTCCTTATATTTACTAAAAGATGTCAACTTGACACCTAATGACTCATTCAAGTTTTCCTGATTTCGCTTTTGCAAACATTGAAATCATACAAGGTATGAGTATTGCATTCACAACAATGGATTCATGTTCAACAACCAAGGAAAACAAATTTATAAATAAAAAAGGAAATCTGCATTGAAAAATCATTTTTTTCGTTTCCCTACTTTCGAAATAAGGTTATCATCGAGCGAAATTACAGCTGGTGGTTTTTAATCGGAGGAAAAATAATAATTGTGATTTTAGACGATGGCAGATTTGGCAGACATGGCCCAAGCAGTTTTGGCTGTTCTTCTGATCATCATCAATATCATCAACCTGATTCTAGCAGCAGTCGCTGTCTATGATGCAAAATATGAGTATAATTTCATAAGAGACATGAATTCGTATTTCTTTGGGTTTGGAAAATAAACCATCATTTTTCGACTTGAAAACCTAACTAAATGGTAGTAATACCATTGATATATTTGTTATTTTGTTTAGGATTTTACGTGTTGGGGTGTTTTATAACGGTATTAAATTACAGCATAATTTAAAAATTTTATGTCGTCCAACTTTGGTCCAAATATGAATAATAATTCTATCATAATTAACTCTATTTTTATTAGTTTCTTAATGCTTTTTTCGTCTTTATAGCTGAAAATGTCCTGAATCTTTCTTTCTAATAACATAAAAGTAATCATAACAGCTCAGAAACGACCAAGAATGACTTGGAGAAAAATTATACAATCATTCATGTTGAGGCCAAAGTTGAACAACGTATTTTTAAAGCATTTTTAGAACAATGATCATCAAAACGGCTGCTATCGGACTTCAATGCCTTCTACTGTTGATTTCCATCATCACTCTGGGATTATTAATCGCTGCGGTAGTTTATGGATCTCAAGCCACCAATTGCTTGGAAGGTTTGGATTACTTAATTCCTAAAAACCTAATTTGTGATGTTTTAGATATCAAACGCACAAATTTTTTGGGACCTTCTAGTAGCTGCGATTTTATAAGACTATATTAAATCCGGTAAAATCAGAAGAAGTGGTGCAGAATATGATGATTGAGTGACTTTTTTAATGTTTTGTCGTCATTTCAAAAAAGCAATATATGTTGAAAACAAATAAAGGAAAGATATTGTTTTAATTAGTGATCTGTATACGATTAACAAAACATACAGTCTAATAAATTAAATCGGAAATGCATTCCCCCTTTATTCTAATTTGATTAACAACTTTTTTTCGGTTTTTGTTAAGAACTCCCTCAGATCAATTTCTTAAGCAAAAAACTGAGTTATTCTGAATCAAGGTTGATTTCTCACAAGTGCTAGATATCATTCTTATTTTCCCCAACTCAATTTTATTTTCCATGTCAACATTGAAAATTAGTTTTTCTGGAAGTTAGTAATGATACTAAAGATGTCAATGTTGTTAAAACCTCAGCCAAGATTACAACTGGCTCGGCAATTGGCATTTCAAAGCGAGACTAAATATTATAAGTAAATTTTTAAACATCATGAACACAATTTCATTAATTTGTTACTCAATTATATAATTAAAGAGTTCGAAATCCTCCAAATATATTGACAGTTTATGATCCATCATAGTTTGTATGCAACATGCAAAACTCAAAAAACCTTAATTCAATAGGTTAGCATTATTTTAGGATTTTTTCTACATCCAATCAATCGTTTTTATTCAGTGTTGTAAGGTGTTAAAAAATTATAGGCATATTATCAGTCAATAGTCTTCATTAGCGAGACTCTTAATTTTAATTGCACCATCAATCAGCGACTAAGGAGAGAAGTTTATTTGCAAGAGAATTTAAAGATTCATTTACAAGAATTTGGTGATTATGTTCATAAAAATCACATAAGCGATTTGGGTTCATCATTCATTTTATGGGAAAACCAACAAGAGGAATAAAGGCTTACTAGGAGATCCAAAGTGACAAGAATATCAAGTTTGTGAAATCTCTATGATGATTATTAACAGTGGGTTAATAATAATTTTCTGAAAATGAATAAAACAATATTTTTAATAGCATACAACGTTGGTCGAGATCTTTTAAAACATAAAAAGTCACTCAAATTTGTAGGGTTAACATAAAGTAGATATTAACAATATATTAACTACAAGACTAATTTCTGTATTTTACAATTTTGAAATGTAAATGAGTTAATGTGCTAATATAGTTAGTGAACTAAATGAAACTGTTAGAATTTGAACAGTTCTGTTAAATTCTTGTACGGAATGCATTCAAAATCACTCTATTCTACTTGGGACGAATTTAATTCAAAGAACAACTCAATGAGACAGTTGAAATTTCAGACTCTAATAATAAGAAATTTGTTAAATACTGATATCCAAGTTAGGGATTGACAGGAAAACAGAGTATCAAGAAAAAGCACATTCTGGGAATGCATTGCAGAGTTCATATTATCCAATTCATTTTTAATGCCATAGGATAAATAAGTCACGATAGAACTTCATAATGGTTAAGAGTTCTTGTTTTTAAAATAATTAAAATCATAATAGAATTTACAGATACAAATTGAGATATAGCGAGCATGTCAGAAGGTCACGCAATGCTGGTTTAAAGATTTAAAAGATATAGTATTTATCAATTTTCTCTCTTTTGTGGATTTCTTCATATTGGATGTTATTATACTTGATATGCAAACTTTTGTGAACTAAAGTTGTTATTTCGAACAACCTGAAAGAATGATGTAAAAAACTAAACAAGTCAGATTTTAGAGCTGATACATAAACTCAAGGAAACTGTAAGATATTTCGAAAATACTGCATTGAATTTTATTAACTTTACTCCAAATTGTAAGCCACTATGGCCAGAAAACAATGTTTGGAGTATTCCGTATAATTTCTCCTGCTGAACTAGAGCAGAATCATTAATAGCTGTGAATATCTTTATTGATTGGGAACTTTTTTACGATCATTTTGATACCGGAATTACGTTATCTACACCACTAATTTCCTTTGTACTATCTTTATTATTTTTAACATAAGCGATTAAACTTATACTGCGTCTAAGGTTTGCTAAGTTTACTACGGTTGAACATACTTATGTACAACAGTCCTACAAAATGCTCAGCTTTATGTACTAACTTTTGTAAACTACATCATCTTCTTCTACCATAAATAAACTTTCGACTTCAAATATAGTAATTTCCCCAACGTTTCCTACTTTGAATTTTATCATTATTCAAATCAAAGAAGGTGTGGCTTCCAAACCTACGCAATAATGAACTTTTGCCTTGGCGCCAGAAAAATTAGATAAAAAGAGACAGTAACATTAAAAAGTCATTTTCATCGTTTTTAGAATTCAGTTTTCTTCGTAGCGCGCCAACAAATGTTGGATTTTTGTGAAGAAAAATAATGGTTTTAATTTTAGAAGGATGGCAGCTGCAGTAGATGTAATCCAGATAATTTTAGCTGTTCTCCTGATCGTTGTCAACTTCATTAACATTATTATAGCATCGGTCGCTGTTCATGAATCTAAATATATATATGACTTCGCGAAGGACTATTTTGGAGTAATCATGAAAATAATTTCACAAATTCCGTGATCGAGAAATCAATAAAGTTTTTTTTAATTTTGAAAACCTAATTAAATGGTAACTGTGCCATTACTTATTTTACTTCCTTGTTTAGGGCTTTCTGTATCATAATATCCCGTAGTAATATCACATTACAGTGTACTTTGAAGGAATTGATCAAGTTATTTAGCATTGGTCCTCCCACAAGCGAGTCTCATAGTTATTAATACTTTTTACAAAAATAAAAAATCCTTAAAAACTACTAAATCTGTCAGTTGACATACATCTTCTTTCTTCTATTAGATATAAGAATAATAACAAAACAGTATCAGAAAGTGATTCTGTCATTTCTTCCATGACCAAAATTGAATAACTATTTACTTTCTTAATAGTCTTTATTTTAGAAAAATGCTTATTCAATGGATATCGATCGGTATTCAAAGCTTTTTGCTGTTGGTGTCAATCGTTATTCTAGGAGTACTATCTGGCACAGCATATTATTCAATCCAAGTTGCCAGTTGTTTGCACGGTTGGGATTCTTCTACTTTAACAAATTTAATTACAATATTTTTAGGCATTGAGGATGACAACTCTGTGAAAATTAGTGATAACTGCGATTTTGTAAATAATTATGACATATGATGCAGTCAGAAGAAGATACAGACTACAACAATGGGATAATTTTTTTTAATACTGTATTATCATTTTCATAAAATATGTTAGACAAATAAAAATGAAATTTGGCTTTGATTAGTGATCTCCATAAAAACTATCAACGTAAAAAGTTTAATTAAACAAATTAAAAATATCAATTGTTATTTCAAAACTCACCCATGTCTGTTGGTCTCAATCGGAGATATAGTGACTTTTTCTAATACTCCATTAACATTCCTCTTAGCCTCTTTGTTTGATCTTGTGAGTTGATAATAGCAAAATGAATTCTCTTACCTAGATATTCCTTCTTTTCTGAAATCGCCATATCCGTATCTATTGTAAAAATATGAATTCTCTGATTGAGATTTACCAATGACGTTTTTCTGGAATTACGATCTATGAAAGAGATTGAGGAGATATTCCTTAGAATAACGATTCATGGAAGTATGTTTTTACACACAATTCATTCATTATGAGTAGTTTTCCGCAGTGAAGCAGACAAAGATGAGATTTTTCGAACAATATTGGGTATAATGCAATCGAATTACTTTTTAAAATGTTTTTATTATTATTTGATGTTATTAGAATCCGTTTGGTATATCTATGGTAAAAAATATTGATATCCACATAACTACTACAAATCAATCATCTCCATGTACTACAATTCTGGGTCTGAAGATTTCGAAGACACTCAATGAATTAGACAATTATGAACAGATAAAGAAAATTCATAACGGTTGCTTAGTGAGATTTTTATTAAAATAGCTGATTTAGTGGTAAATTTTTGCCATTTAGTTAGTTGAACACTTACGAAATGCTTCTTACTCATTCTTAAGGTGTATTGAAAGAGAACACGGAAAAGAGTTGCTGTAATGCTAAGGATATTTGACCTAAGGATTTGGTATGTTAACCAAGAATCATAGCTTTGATAATATCTGTATTGATCAACTAATTGAAAACAATTGAAACAATCAATGTCAAATAAATTTCCATGGCGAATTTTCTATAAGGTGATCAAAAATAGTAGGACTAAATCTGATGTAATTGAAAGCTCCCATGATTATTCAGTAATATGGGATCTTGTAAAGTATGGATAAACTTTCTTCGTTTGCTTCCCACAATATTTCAAGATAGATTCAAACCAGAAGACAAAGCATTGAATCTTTCTTAGATGAACTTCAATTCTTGAGAGCTTCACTGACAATTCGAAGTAATTTATTCCAATAGGTCTCATAAAATGAGTTATATTAGTGCATCTCTAACATAAATCGTACAATGGTGAAAAAGTTATCATCAACGATCATCTGCTCAATGTTCACATATTTACAATTAAATTCATATAATCCAAAGAACTTCTCTCATAAGACATGAGAAAATTCAATGTATTCTTTGTCTGAGATTACTTTCAAATTAAGCCACTCTATCTTTGTTTAAGCATTATGGATATGCACAATACAGGTCAACTGCACACTAAACTCTAATTTGTGTTTGTATGCTTTCATGAATACGAGAACCCGAAATGAAAATTTACTTTCACATCTGCTGATATGTTTATCGATAAGGACAATGACATCAAAAAAGTTCCCCATGTATATATTTACTTATTTTCCAGACTAAAATTTAGAAGTTATCTTAATAAATACTAAAATAGAACCAATAAGCTTCTTAGGAAGTTCTTAAATTAATTTGAAGGTAGGTAACATAATTTTATATACATTAGATTCATTCGATGCCATTGAAGAAGATTATTCATTGTTGGCACCTACTATTCTTTGCGAAAAACGTTTGTTCCTCAATCTATTCTAAAGAAGTGAAATAAAGTTATATATTTTATATTCTACTTTATTTCTACCTTTTTAACTCCAACGAACACCCACTTCATTGCGTTTATTCTAATAATCTAATCTATAACGAGACTTCTAGATTACAGATATTTATAATTTGTATCATATTTATTGTTGAATCAACATTCTTTCCTACTCTATAAAGTAAGTCTCTTGAATACTTAAAATCCTGTCTTGTGATGAAGGTGTAAATGTATTATTTGTTAACAATACTCTTAGACAGATAAGTCCACATTACTGATAGGAATAATGATATTCATGTTCGCTATAATAATTTCTTCTCTTGTTGCTTTTCGCTGATTTCATATCGTGTGACGTTGCGAACAAACTTATCGTTTTCTCGTATCCTTCCAAATCTCAAGTGCTTGATCGGGAAATCTTTAGGTTTTGATAATTACAGAACCAACATCTCAATCTACAATTAGATTCATCAAAAAAGCACAGCTGATGCTATTTCAGTCGTAAATGGTAAATCGTTTATTTTTATCTTATATAAGCGTTTCTATTGTTTTTGTAAATTTAACCAATTCAAAATTAAAATACACTTGATCAGTTTAATGGAAGTAGAGTTCTATTATCTGTAGTATCATTTTATAAAATCACAATGAAATGAAAGCGATCAATTTACTTATTATAAAGTATTGGATAAAAGAACTACGGAAATAGGACTTATACTTGTTGTTTTGAAGCTTCGCTATTAGAGTTCTCTTCTTGATGCTATTACAGTCACAATTTTGGTTCTCCAGACAATCCTTAAATATTTATTATGGATTTCTGAGAAAGATGTCAAGTGAAATAACTAATTATGAACTTTTGAAAACTTCCGAACAATAGTGAACATCAACTTTTTAATTCCTTTGATATTTTTTAAGATTTGCAGTTTCGGCTATTCAAGCTTCGAGACTTCTTACGATTAATTATTTTCTTGAAGTTTATTGAGGAATAAAATTTATTTTTTTAAAATTACCTAAAAATTAACCAAAGTAATTTTCAATTTTTGAATAAATAGATTGCGCAATTTTATATGTAAAATTCCCACACGTTTTCGATTTGATATGCGAATGATTAATTTAAAATTATTTCGTAACTTCTTGTTTGTTAAGGTAGAAATAGGAAGAATATCACTGATCTTTACTCAACAATAAAGCACAGACAGTAATTATATATCACACAGAAAAGACAATTGAAAATCTCACGCAAGTTCTACAGTTTTCTGCGGTCCCTGATACTCAGATTATCTCTTCAGGTCCCCTCTTTCTACTATCATTTACGTCCTAGCACTATTCTTAACTTTTGCCGAAATAAAATATCAATTTTAGATATAATAAGTCATTGTATATTCGCTGATTTGAACTTTCTAAGAGATTCCAAATTAAACAAAATTAAATTGTCGAAACATCAATAATTTTTTGCTTAACGACAAGGGGAAATAAAGATAAAGAAACATCAATATGGAAGAAGCAGTTTTATTGTTTTTATTCTTCGGAAGGAAATTGTCTTTCAAATAAAATTATTCTGTTTTCGTGATAGGAAAAATGATAATTTTGATTTCAGGATGAAGGAAGATTCGACAGACAAAACTCACATAATCCTGACTGTTCTTCTATTTGTCGTCAATGTTATTAATCTGATTCTGGCTGTGATTGCTTTCCATGACTTTAAATATGATTATGGTTTTGTGAGAGATATCAATGAAATGTTTGCGATCTGGAATAATGAATAAATCTTTATTTTTCGATTTCGAAACTTAATTAAGCGGTATAAATGCCATTATTATATATACTGTTCCTTGGAACTCCATATATCGAGATATCTTGTGATTTTATTCAGTTACAGTAAGATTTGAAGGAACAAACTTTGTTCTTCAATCTTGGTCTCTACACGAGTGACAGTCTTACTGTAATAAATTCTGTTTTTAATGACTTCTAGATGTTCTTCCAACTGTTTTTATTAGTTGAAAATGTCATAAACGTCTATCTAAGAAAATAAAAAAATCATAAAAATCCAGAAGCCATCAAAAATCAACATCCGGGAAAGTGACTTAATCACTCTTTCCAGACTCAAAGTTGGACAATTTCTTAATCGAATACTTTTTCAGACAAATGCTCACTAAAACGATAATTACCGGCATTCAATTATTTTTACTGTTGATTTCTATTATCACAATGGGATTCTTGATTGCTAGTATAGCTTACGGACGTCATCTCACCAATTGTTTTCATGGTTCGGGTTGCTTTACTTTAATGAAGTAATTTTATATTTCAGAAATCAAAGAAACAGAAGGCATGGGGCCGATGGATAGCTGCGATTTTATAAGGCCTGTGTTCGGTGCGTAAACCCAAGAGAAGATAATGAAGATCACGATAATTGAACATTGTTCTATTTTAATACCGTTTCATCATTTCGTTTTCCTGAATTTTGATTGTACATTCTAAAAATTCATAAGTTATATAAGCCGATTATCAGCAAGATTTTTTGACTATTCTCTTCATTCTAATTTAACAGCCAATCAGCAAAAGAGTTCATTCGTACGAAAGTGATATAAGCTCTTTAGACCCATTATCGACGTCCGCAAGGAAATCAGTAAGAAAGATAAAAGTTCACGGGTAGATTCAAATAATTCAGATGTCAAATCTACGAATATCCCTATATAGGTTCTGAATAGGAATGTTGATGAAAATTGAAAACGGATAAAAGTTATATTTTTATTAGTGTAAGCCATGGATAGATTTCTTGGGGAATAAAAATCAGTCAAATCCGTAAGATTGAAATGAAGTAAACGTTGAAGATACAGTACCGCCCAAAAGTTTGGGAATTTTTGTTTTTTGGCTATAACTTTTTTGTTTCTTCATTTTTTAAAATGATTTTCTTTTTAAAATGAGCAAAACAGAAATCCTCATCTGGTTCTACAAGGAAAACCTGCGGACTTTTTGAACTGCTTCGTCGTGAATGGGAAATGATCGATTCAGCTATAATTAAAAAATTCATTTTATCGATGCGAACAGATATAAAGGAATTATATGGTCTAAAAGCTTTGTAACAAGATATTAATTATTTTTTGCCTGAGTTATTATTTTAAATATTAATTTAATAGGTTTTTATGAAGCTTTAAACAAAAAATTATCGAACTTTTAATCGGTCCAAAACAGAAATTTTTGCAATATTCTGTGATTTTTTTTGTAGGACCAGGTAAGGATTTTTGTTTTCTTCATTTAAAAAAAGAATTAAAAAACATGAAGAAACAAAAAAGTGGTAACCAAAAAACAAAAGTTGCCAAGTTTTTGAGCGGTACTGTAGTTTAATCGAAGTTTTAATTTCTATTTTATGGGATCCCAAGTCGTTGAACAAGTTGATTTAACGTAGTTGTTCAATTGAATGAAGTTGTTAGAATTTAAGTCAGAATTTTCAAATCAAGTGACACCAAAGATGTTTTATTTCATTAAGAAGAGAATTGGGATAATTAGACTTGACAGTTCTGATTTTAAATTCTCATAATAAAAAAATTGTTTTATAATTTCTGATTTTGGAAATCACAAAAATCCGGAGTACCGAAAAAATAAAATTCCAGAGATTCAGCGTTAAGTCAATGTTATTCGATTTTTGTTTACTTTAAGGTGATAAACGAATCTTGATAGAACTTGATAGCATTTTATTTTTCTCGTCTTTAAACTGATCGAAATCAAAGTTCAAATTATCCCCAAAAATCCAGATTTAATGTTCATTGATAGCTTAGTTGATCGGATATCTTTCTTCACAGTTGTTTCGATGACGCAAGTTTGTTATCGAATCGACTATTTTTTGTACCGCTTCTGTTATCTTTCAATGAAGAGGTCAAATTGCTCAAGCATGGCTTTTATACGCACACCGAATACATGGTTATTATCACAGTTTTCAATTGCTTCCAAATGGTTTTTTTTGACATTTTACATCCAGCAAATAGGGAAAATTGATGTTTCAAAAAAGTTCGTCCAGATTTTAGGTGTAGTTATTGTATTTATTTCAGCAAAAAACAGCAATTATTTAAAAACAAACTTCTGCAATTTGATCTTTTTAGACTTGTTCCACTGCTGACATTTTTTATATAATTTTTCGAAATTAAATCGTTCCAAAAAGTAGAAAAATCAATATCTGTAATAAAAGCGCAGTTCCCGTCTAATTTTTTTATCGATTCAGTCATTTCAGAATATGTTATAAACTTGGTAACTAAAAAAAAAGGTTGTTGTTCCTTTTTTAGTAAACACGAAAAAATTGAATTAATTAATCTCTGAGTTGCAGTTGAATAAAAATATCACTACAGTAATCGACGACAGTAGGAAAGCAGATCCTTCACTTCCTCGTCGATTCGGATTTTCAATGTTTTAAAAATTATTTTTTATAACAAAAAATTTCTTCAACATTCTATTTTAAATATTTCGAAATTTAATTTTTTTGAAAATAATTTTTAAAAATTCGATTTTTGGAAACTTGGTCGTAATAAAATTAAAATTAAAATTTATTCAAAAAAATAATTTTCGAATTTGATGAAACCGAAGCAGAAAACGAGAAGATTCGAAAACAGAATTCAAACATCAATGATCATTTACGTTTTTTTAATTTGATATTTAAAACTTTACATTTTTTATTCAACTTCAAAGAAAACTTAAAAACACGATTTCTGAGTACATCTTTGAAAATTTTCAAAATAGCATGCAATTTATTTTTTTTAAATTTAAAAATTTTTTATTGCAAAAATATTATAAAATTAATTTTTGATTTTTTAATCTTCGATCCGGATTCTTTCTTCACTGGAATAAAATCAAGAGTTTAGTTTCTTATTTTTTGCTTCAAAACCGCTTCCAAGACCGAAATCAAACAAATCTGTCATCGATGAATCAGATTTTGCTTATTTTTTTCGAAAGTTTTCTTTTTGGAGAATCCTGAAACGACAATTGAATTTTTTTAAATAAATTTTAATCAATGATTGATTTCATAAATTGTAAATTATTTAATGATTGTTTAATTATTAGAAATTAAGTTTTTTTTCAACGATTAAACTGGTTTTTTATAAAAATGTTCTTTATCAAATAAAGGATAGGCTGTTGACATGAGGATGAGCTCCTCATCTGGTTTCCAATATATATATGAAGAAATAAACATTTTTTTCATTTTTATTTTGATCAGTTGATTTCGAAAGTTTAATTACGGTAACCGGTTAAATAAGTTGTTCTTTGAGTTTTCAGAAAATGCCGGAACCAATCCAAATGGCAAATCTCGGATGTACCGTATTCTTGGTCTTCTTGCTGATCGTCAACATAATCCTCGCTGGATTGGCCGTGGATTTTTCTTCATGGACGAAGGACAAGATGAAAATAATCGGTCCGATGTATAAGTTTTCTCCAATGGGATATGGATAAAGTCATTTTTAAATAAATTTTTCAATTTTGTAGGAAATTATAAAGTTACCGGATTTCCGAAATCTTACTTTTTAATTGTAATTTTTTATGCTTGAACAACCTTCAATTGTAGTTTTGGATAGTGATTAAAGTACAGTGTAAATTATCCGTTCGAAATCATTGTTGAAATTCATTTTTGAAGATTACCTGACATAAGATAGTGACTTGGATTTTCAGACAAGTTTTAGTTGGAAGATTTTCTACTTTCCGAAGTTTTCCAAATTCCAGACTTTTCCACAATGAGCGAGAAACTAAACGTCGGAATCCTCATCGGCCAAGTGATCCTCATCATCGCTTCCCTCATCTTAACTGCCCTTTTGTCGATAACCGTTTATTTCACAGACTTCACAAAAGACTGTCTTTCAAGTAAGCAATTTCTTTCAACCCCTTTGGCGATGATTAATTTATAATTTAACTTTTTGGTCCCACAAGGAATAGAATATTATTTATGCATTTTTACTAAATGTCCTTCAAAAAACCAAATTACTCAACTTTGGATCTGGTTTCAATGACTTGGATATTTTTGAAATTTTTAATGAAAAATAAAAATTAAAAAATATTCAAAAATTGTGGAAGATGGTCTTAACGATTTCGAAATTATCTTTCGTGCCGGGACCAAAGTTAAATGACAAATATACTCTTTCGAATTACAGTATTAATTTCCCCAGATTTCGAAATAATTCAATTTCAGACAAAAACAACTGCGGCACATGATCGGGACAACAAAGCCGGACTTCTGGGAACTTTCATTTTATCTCACGAAAATTCCTCCAAAAAAATAATTTTTTCTCAACTACGCTAGAATTTATTTCCCTGGGAAAATAAAATTGTACTAATTATACTTTAATGTCGAAAAAAATTGAATTAAACATCATAGCACGGTTTCTCGGTCCAGATGCGAGCACCTGGAGCGGCTCAAGATCCCGTGGATTAATTGACGCCATAAGGACACAATAATTGGATCCGTGCCAAGTGGGGTGCTTATTTTCGAAGTTATTGAATCTAGAATAAAGCTTTAATAAGATTACCAACAAGTCCAGAAAACGTACTCGACGTCCAAAGCTACAGCTGCGGTTTCCTTCTAAAAAAAGGTTAACTGTCCTTTTGTCAATTTTTACTTTTTAAACATTTTAAAATTCTCAAAAAATTAATTTTCTTCATCATAGTTATATTGATTTTTCACAATAATACTCTATTTTAAAATTTAAAAAAAATTAAAATATTTTTTCCAAATTTAAAAAAAATAAAAATATTGTTTAAAAAATTTAAAAATCATTTTTTTTTTAAATAAAAAAAAATAAAATGACTTAATTAATCCCGATTTGTGAGGATTTTGATAATATTGTTCTATTTCGAAGATTTTTTCAGATAAATCGAGTTATCCTCATTTCGGTTATGAAATATTTATAAAAATGTAGTCACAATCGTGAAGGATTTATTTATAGATTAATACGTTTTTAAATCCCGGAAGTTTCATTATTCAAAATTATTTTCGTCTTTTAGTAACAAACAACTGTACTTTTTAAAAATTATGGAAAAAAATACAAATTTTATTTATAAAATTTCTAAATTTTCGTCATTTCTACCGTACTGAGATAGTGGAAAATAAATATAATTAAAAATTTGCAATTTTTTCCTGGAATTCACCTGTTAAAATCTCGACCTTAATCTTTGAATGTTTACTCTCCTGCTGCGAGAAGCAAAGTTAGTTCAATTTCGGTCTTGAAGCGAATGATGTGAGATGGAACCGAGTACGAACTCCCACCACGAAAGTCCCTCCTGGGGGTGATAGGAGTTCTTGTCACTTTTGAAATTAATTTTTTATTATTGTTTTTATATAATAGATATTGTTAGATAAAAAGTTGTTAGAAAGTTATATCTGCTTTCTCGCTAAAGGAAGTCCACACCACATTAGTCTCAAAACGAAAATCCAAAAATAGAAATTTCGAAAAAGATTTCTGAAGTGGAACCGAGTACGAACTCCCACCACGAAAGTTCCTGCTAAAACAACAGCAATTTCGATCATTTTTGGAATTAATTTTTAGTGTTGTTTTTATATAATAAATATTGTTAAATAAAAAGCTGTCAAAAAGTTGTATCTACCTCATCGATAGAAAGAGTCCATACTACATCAGATGAAATTTTCAAATATTTTTAAATTTTTTGCATTTTATGGATAAAAAGTGTATGAAACTTGACAAATGTGAAAATGATCGAAAAAATTTAGAAATTTTTGAAAAATGAATCAGAAGTAGCGAGATTACAATGTATTTCGTTTTTAAAATCGAACAACTTTGGCTTAGTCCTTTAATCCTGACCTTCCGAGACTAAATTCTCCAAATCTCAAATGCCCTTTAAGATTCTCAGACTACGTGCCGAATGTCTTTTTTCGAATTTATTCAAATTTTACCAAGACTTCCAAAAAATCGTAATTTTCGTATTTTCGCTTCGAATCTCGTCCAATTCCTCTTGCTGACGGGATTAATTCGGCCATGGATCGTCTTGACTAAGCTAATCTGCCTTTATAGGACAGCTTTCTTTTTCAAAAAAGAACTCTGACGCACCTGCAGTACCGCCCCTCCCCCATGGCACATGCCCTTTTCTCCTTGGCTTTTATCCAATCCGTCAATAGGTCCTTAACTACTAATATTCTAATATCTATCTAGTCACTTGCCAGTCATCAATCGGATTGATTAATTTTTCTTTCAATAAAAAGTTGTTTTTTCCTATCTGAACGGCTGTCTTTTTGTCTGAAAAAAATAAAAAACATTTGGTGTTCTTACGACGGCCATCAGACCCAATCAACGGCCTTTGGTGGTCTTCCCGGAAGAAACAAAAACAAAACTAAGTTGTTTTTCCTTGCAAATGAGGCCAATTTTACTTCCAAAGTCTGGATAATTATCAAAGGTCGAATAAATAGTTTCCAAGGTTCGTAAAAAACAATTTCGAGTTGATTTTTGGTCTTGAAGAAAAATTCGGAATTTATTTAATTACAATATCATCTTAGGCAAATATATAACTATCTAAATCCTAAAATGAAAATTTAAATAAATTCATTTTTAAAAAATTTCTAAATCTCAACGCGAAAATTTATTCTAAACATATTTATAACTATACAAATCCCAAAACGAAAATTTAAATAAATTCATTTTTAAAAAATTTTTAAATCTCAACGCGAAAATTTATTTCAGACATATTTATAACTATCTAAATCTCAATGCGAAAATTTAAATTAATTTATTTTTTTTAATTTTTAAATCTCAACGCGAAAATTTATTCTAAACATATTTATAACTATCTAAATCCCAAAACGAAAATTTAAATAAATTCATTTTTTTTAAATCTCTGTCTCAACGCGAAAAATTGCAGTTACTTGAATTAAATCAAATTTATTTATTTTTTAATTTGAATTATTTTAAGCAACAAATGTTACATTTATTACTTTTAAATAAATACCCCTGTTACGAACACTTTTTAACTTTGCCTGCGGCATTCACTTGCCTTTCGAGTTCTGACCTTTGTTTTGGTTAAAATTTATTTTTTCTATTCTGCATCCATTGAGAATTGACTTTTGCTCTTGACATTAAACCAGCTAATTGTAATCCTTGTTTGAAAGTTTCGTTCCGAGACAACCGGACTTTGTAAACATGTCCGATTTGCCGTTCGTTAAAAAACCGACATTCGGTCAGACGTGTGATGAGTGGAAGACTGTTCAAAGTTCTGGATATTTTTAAACGCAAGTTTTTATAACTTGAATTTTCGTGGTGAGAAAACTTAAAAAATTAATTTTCGTGTCGAAATTAAAATTTTATTTTTGTTATAAAATAATATTTTTAGAATTTCTTTATGTAAATTAAATTCATATTTACATTTACAATTTATTATTAATTTTATTATTTTTGAATTTAAAAAAAATTATTTTTTATTTTTTTAAAATAATTTTAAAATTAAATTAAATAATAAAATTAATAATAAATTAATAATTATTTTTGCAATTTTTCGATTTAAAAAAAGTAATTTTTTATTTTTTAAAATAAAATAAAATTGCAAAAATAATTATTAATTTATTATTTTTGAATTTAAAAAAAGTTATTTTTTATTTTTTTAAAATAATTTTAAAATTAAATTAAATTGCAAAAATAATTATTAATTTATTATTAATTTTGTTATTTTTGACTCTTAAAATAATAATTTTAAAATCTGTTGCATGGCAGTTTGCCAGGAGTTTTCTTTGTTGTAGACAGCCGTTGGCATCATCGAGTCGGAACATAAGGGACCAACTTGACAGACAACTCTGGAACTGGAAAAGGGCCAAATATTCGCAGCTGCTCTTTTTTTAAGTTTTGAACGGACTCGTTTTTGCACTCTCGAGAGTGAAACAACCCTCTGACGCTCCTCAAGACACTGCTTGCCACTATGCCACTAAAAAAGTCTGTCCTAAAAAACTTGTGCCAGTCGTCTGTCTGCCCCCAGGCCACTTAAAAATTCGGATTTTGAAACCTTCATCATTTTCAATTTTAGGCTTATCTTTAAAATTATCTTTTGTCTTTCGAAAAATTGTCATTTTTTTGACACAAACTTTGTCAAATTTCATCTTTGGTCTCTAAATTGTAATATTTTCAACTTTCAAAAATAATATTTTTTGCAAGTTTTAATTGGCTCGGCCGTTCTTGGTTTTTTTAGTGGATGAAATTCGAGACTAGTTTTGGACTTTTGGGCCAGACATTGCCTCTGGGATTTTTCGAAGGTCTAATGTTCAACGTCGAATTTGGGTATTGTCCACAGTTGGGTTCAGAGGCAGTAAAAACGCAGCTTGATGTTACTTCCTCTTTCGAAAGTCTGGGGTCTGGGAAAAACAATTTGAAAGAAACCGAGAATGTGACAACATTAGGGACATTCCAGTCACTATTCTGAAAAGATAAATAAACTTAACTTTACTACCCAAAAGCTAACTCTGAATTGATTATTTAACAGTGACTGAGAAGAGTAATTTATATTTTCAGTCACTATCCAAGTGAAAAATATAAATTTTTATCGTATTAAAAATTATTATTTATTTTTGGATAGTGACTGAAAATATAAATTATTCTTTCCAGTCACTATCCAAATGAAGTAACTAATTTTTATTTTTGTCATATTATCGAAAACTAATTTTATTTTTGGATAGTGACTGAAAATATAAATTATTCTTTCAGTCACTATCCAAATGAAGTAATAATTTCTAATATGATGAAAATTTATTTATTTATTTTTGGATAGTGACTAACGGGGTGATTTATCTTCTTTTCAGTCACTATCCAAATGAAGCAAATAAATTTTATTTTCTTATTTTATTACCTAAAGAATTAACTCTGATTTTACTTTCAGATAGTGACTGAAGAGAATTATTTACTTTCTTTTCAGTCACTCTCCGGATTCGTCATTGGAGCTGATTTTTAATTTAAAAAACGTAATAGTACTTTTAGATAATGCCTATTGTGGACTGTTTACTATTCATTTAAGTCACTTTCATCATTTTCGAAGTCTCACACCTCTGATGTGATTTTCCAACTTCACTAAAAACACGTATTTCTTTCATTTGTGTCTGAAACGTGATCTTCTGAATTTTTTGTTTCCCGGTCATTTATGACCATCCAACCAGTCAGGAATGTCTGGTTTCGGATTTCAATTCATCCAATCTCATTTTTTGTTTAAACTTTATAATGTTTAAAAAGGGCAAATTGTTTAACCTTGGTCCCGACACGAAACATATTTCTTAATTCAGATATTGATGATTTTTAAATAATTTTTTATTTGGCGAATTTTGGATGTTTTTGTTCATTTAATAAAAAATTAAAAAATATTATTTTTCGTGTCTGGACCAAAGTTCGACGAATTGGTCGGATTCTTTAAATAGACTTCCCGATACCTGTATCTGGTCTTGTTTGGATTCCCTTCAAATAGGCCTAATTTGGTCTCGGAGACAAATTGCAACAAGAGAAACGAGGAATTGAGGAGACCAGGAAAACCATTTGCTCAACTGGAGAGTGGACGGCTCCTCCGGGATTTTGTCGCCACAGATGCGTCTCTTCCATCTTTTGTCCAAGTGTCAGCGATGACAACTCGACTCCCGTTCCGAAAATTTATCAAAACTGTTTTCTCTTTTCTTTTTGGATTTATTATGGAACATGAATTGATTTACAATAAGGAAGTAGATTTTAATAATTTTTATTTGATGACAGTCGTGTCGAAATTATTTATTTACGGAGTTTTTCATTACTGTAAATAAGTCATTATTTGGACTTTCCATTTGGAAATTTCCCACTATCGAAAAATCAACTCTATTAATCGTCGGATAGTGACTGAATAAAGTGGTTTTTAGTCACTATCCAAGATTGTCATTGGAGTGTTTTTTGGTCGCTAGAAAAATGTTTCAATAGTAAATATGGATAGTGACTATTTGGTTGAAAAAATTTATTTTTTGTCACTATCCTTGATTACTTTAACAATAACTTTGAATAGTGACTGTTTTTTAAGAATTTATTTTTCAGTCACTATCCAAAATTATAATTGCGCAATTTTGAATAGTGACTATTTTTTAAGAATTTATTTTTTAGTTACTATTCGAGGTTATTTTTGAAGTTATTTTTTAAATTAAAAATTGTCCGAACAGTAATTCTGGATATTAACTATTTTGTATTTAAAAATTTGTCTTTTCGGTGATTATCCAAGATTACCATTGGAGCTGTTTTTCGATTAAGAGAAAACTACTTTGCACACAAACTATGTAACCTTTAGCTCAGTAACAAATTCAAATAGTCACTATTAAGTTGTAATTTTTGTCACAAATGTAAAATATTGATGAAAATGTGACGATTATGTTACATTTCGCAATTTTTAAAAATAAAAAATTACAATTTTTTGTGTATTGGAGCTGTTTTTGGATAGTGATTTTGACAGGTCTAATGAATTTTGGATAGTGACTAGGAAGTCCTAATGAGTTGGAAATAGACACTATCCGAAATTTCTACACAAAAAAGAAACGTAATTTTTAGTATATTAGGAAATGGAAATTATCATTATTAAGTTATAGTTTTTATGACAAATGTCGAATGTTTATGAAAAATGAGACGATTGTGTTACGTTTTCGTCACATTTCGAAATTGTTACAAGGCCGAAAGTTGCGTTTTTTGCGTGTATAATCCTGGACAGTGGCTGGTTTACTTTCTTTCCAATTTCCCGCTCATCTCAGCTTTAATATCCTTTGCTAATTGCCGTTTTATTGCGGCTTCATGTAGCTCTCCTCGCGGGTGTTCAATTCTATTCATACTTAATCCAATTTATCCATAAAAATGAAACCGTCTGGATCCTTCCTCCTTTATTAGGGGTCATTTGGGTCTTC
This sequence comes from Halicephalobus mephisto, assembly GCA_009193035.1. NCBI lineage: Eukaryota > Metazoa > Nematoda > Chromadorea > Rhabditida > Panagrolaimidae > Halicephalobus > Halicephalobus mephisto. Next base: position 399,645 of record SWDT01000058.1, read on the forward strand.
TTCCGGTCCACACGTACAAATCTATATTTCCATGTTTATAATATACAAAATTTTTTTCGGAGAAAAATTTCGACAAAAACAGATAAAAAATCATGTTTACTATTTTATTCAATTTTAAAAATAGAAATTTTGCAATTTTTAATTCGGAAATAATCCAGATCGATCGTGATTTGATTATTGTTTTTTGAGCAAGACCTATGCTTTTTGCCTTTGGAAAACAATGGACCAAACTGAGGGGCAATTTTCTAATTTCAGTGACTAGACCAAAAGTCGTTTTCGATTTTTGAATTTTTTTACAAATTTCGTAGTAATTTAAAAAAATAAATTTAAAATTAAATTTTACGTTTAAAATAGAACATGATGTAATTTTTCAGCGGTGTTTAAAAAGTTGTTAATCGAGTAGTCAAAAATACAAAGATATTTTTTAAAAACTTCCGGCTTAAATCCAGAATCCGGACTTGAAGGCCGATAAGCCGTGTTCATTGACATTCTTATTTATCTAAAAAGTTTCTTTATTTCCTTTATTTTTAAAAACAAAATTAATTATTTATAAATTCGAAGATCAAAACACATCCATTTCTTCGGTTTTTCAAAAATCCACTGGACTAAAGATTATTTCTTTGTCCACTCCAGTAATCCATCCGAAAAAGTCCTTTTTCAGGTGTAAACCCCTCTGGATTTTGTCGGATTTTCCGGAATTTCAGATATTCTTCGTTACTGGGTCGTTGCCAAGTTAATTTTCGAAACCGGACACTTCTCAAAGAAGACCCACGTGGACTTTTGGGGATTCAGTTATTAAATAATTTATTTCCGACTTTAGTTTCGAGAATTGTCCTTTCGAAATTTATCGAAAAAATACTATTTTTCCAACTTTGTTTTTAAAGGCCTCAAAACTAGTTTTTTAATCCGTCATAACCCGGTAAATCTCTCCAAAAACGACAGATTTGGTTTTTTTTAACTAATCAAAAATTTGGATTTTTTCGAAATGCTAAGTTGGAATTATTCATAAAATGAGAATCTGGAATGCCAGGCAGATGTTTTGCAAAAAGGCCATGGGCTAATTTAAATTTAACCAAATCAGTACAATTTGGCCTTTCTTAGTTTGACCTGAAAGGAATTTTTAATTTTGGAAGATGACTAGTCTTGTTTATTTAAAATAAAAAATTCTTCTCAAAAAACATCTAAAAACTAAAATAGGATAATGTTTAAATTTTTAAAATCCACATCCAGTCACTATCCAATACTAAATCATTATTTAAAAATTCCTTTTTTGGATAGTGACTAAAAAAATCATCAAAGAATAATTTTATTTTTTTAATTTTTATTTATTTAAAAATTCCTTTTTTGGATAGTGATTGAAAAAAATCATCAATGAAGAATTTTATTTTTTTAATTTTTATTTATTTAATTTTTATTTTTGGATAGTGACTGAAAAAACTCATCAATGAAGAATTTTATTTTTTTAATTTTTATTTCTGGATAGTGACTAAAAAATTCATCTATGAATAATTTTATTTTTTAAATTTTTATTTATTTAAAAATCCCATTTTTGGATAGTGATTGAAAATTACAAGAATTATTTTCCCAAGTTCCTATCTAAACGTTTGATGAAACATTTCCGGCCTTCGAAAATACTACTTCAACAGTAATCATAAATAGTGACTAATCCTGACAGCTAATCGTCTCTCCTAGTCACTGTTTTCGTTCATTTTTTTGGAGTTATTTCCTGTGTTCAATCTCTTAAATCCTGGATTTTTGTTTTCGTTTCTGGATATATTAATTGTTTTTATTGACTTTTTTAATTTCCTGATATTTTAATTTTTTAAATCGCTTTATATTTAAAAATTGCGATTTTCAAAGATTATTACGTCAAAAATAATTTTTTTATTATTGTAAAAATTGTAATTTTTTGAATTAAAAATCTGAGAATATCGGTGTTTCGAAAACGTTGGAATGGGAAACAGCAGTACTACAATAGTCTTCACTAGAACAATAAAGATATAATTTATTTATTTCTTCCTACACAATACAGCCGAGAGTCTTCTCGTGTCCTACAGTATCCCGCATTCCTTGCTATTCAGACTTTCGCTTCAGGTCCTTTCTAGTTCTCTTTTTCAACAGTAACTTTGACAACTCAAATGAAAATCAAAGATAGTGTTCATTTTCAGTCACTATTTTTATTAAAGTTGTTTTTTGAATAGTAACTGCTAAAAACAAGGTCGTAAAGCTACCCCACCCCCTCAGGGGATCTTGTAGCGAAATGGGGACACATTCAATGTGGAAGATGGGGCGAGTCCGAGTGCTGCTGGCCCCAGCGGACCTGTAAAAACCACAGTTAGCCCTAGGGGTCAAGGTGGCAAGCCCGTCTTCGCCACACCCAGCAGTTTGTCAGAACTTCCAGATACCTGCGGATTTGGAAAGTTCCATCAAGTTCGATAACTGGGTCCCTTTTATTTTTATTTATTTTTAACTGCTAAAATAGGATACAGAAGTACTGTAATAGTCTTTACTAAGATAACAAAACAAATATAATTTACATATTTTCTCAAGCAATTCAACAGGAAATCTCATTTATGCCCTACAGTATCCCGCATTCCTTGATATTCAGGCCATCGCCTCGGGTTCTTTTCAGTTTAGTTTTCTGTCCCAAAAAATAAAAAATGAATTTTTTAAATAAAGTGAAAAGTCAGTGTTTGAAAGGTCACGGGTTCAAATCCCAGTCAAACAACATTCGACATTTATCCAATTTGTCACGCTTATGATGTTGACTACCACTTTAGGAAGCACTTTAAACCACTTTCGATATCTGGAAGTCAATAAACAACTTCGTAAATTTCGGTTTCGAACGTTTTTTGAAATTTTTTATTTAAAAATAATTTCAAAAACCGAATTTTTTTATTTTTTATTTTTTAGGAAATAAGTATTATTGATTTTTTGTATTTTATTTTTCACAGAATCAACTTTACTTTTCCAAATGTCCCTAAAACGTCGAATTCTAATTTGTTTTTTAAATTTTTAAATTTTTTTTATTTTTTTGAACATGTTTTTTGATAACTGTAGATCATGGTTAGGGATTTCTGATTTATATATAAATGAGAAAATGTACAAAATTTATTTATAGAACCGGAAACACAAGATACAAAAACAACTTTAATAAAATATTGCGCAATTTAATTTTTTCATCGACGCAACAATCGTAATTTTTTTGTTAGCCTCAGGGTATTTCCCTTCGGGACCAACACTGCAAATTTTTACTCAAATAAATGATACATGATCCGAGGATGAACTAAAAAATGAAACTTGTAATTACCACGTAAGAAAAGTAAACAACTTGTGACTATCCTGAAACCTTCAACAAACAAATGTTTTTCGATTTTTCGAAGAAACTGGTGACTTCTGTTTTTTGTGAGACCGCCGAAGGCGATTAGGCCTTCATGAGTTGTTTTCTTTGTAAACTTGAGCTTTTTTGCAAATTACTACTTTTAGTAACTTTTTAGAAAACTTCCAAAACGTAGAATTATAATTGGGACATTTTTCTAGAAAATTTAGCCGGAAATTAGTTTTTGCGATACTGTAGTGCAAAAAATGTTTTCATTAAATATTAATTTTTACAATGTAGTTTTGCATGTTTGGAATTATATGGTGTTTGGTTAACGAGAAAATTTGAATTTAAAAATTTTTTATTTTTAAAGTTTTCTGAATTATTGCTAAAATTATAATTTTTACATGTTTGTATTGTAGTTGATTTATAATTATATTTAGAAACTTTTGTACAAAATACAAAAATTTCTTTTTTATTTCCTGGTCTTTGGCGTTCTTTAAACTGTGGTTTGTCAAAATTTTTAATTTTTTTATTTTTCAAAATTTTTTAATTTTTTCAAACTTTTTATTTTTTCAAAAATTCTAAAATCACGTATTATTTTACTCATTCAATCCTTTTTTCTCATTAAAATTATTATTTTTCTATTTTCTTGATGACCTCTGACCGAAACTAAAATTATTTATTTTAAATGAAAAATAATTTTTTTCAAAATTTTGAATAAAAATATTTTTTTAAATTTGAAATTAAAAATTATTTCTTAAATTTTTAAATAAAAAACATTATTTTTTTCAAATTTGAATAAAAAATTATTTTTAAAAATTTTGAATAAAAAATTATTCAATTTTTAAAAACTTTAAATAAAAAATCATTTTTGAATTTTTAGTTGATTTTTAGTATTGTCTACTGTACTTAAAAATGATTCCTAAAATGAATCATATGGGATCAAACATCGACAAATTTAAGGATAGTGCTGATGTTTGAGCTGCTAAGAACTCCAAAATTCAAGCCAAAGGCTATTTCAACATTGTTTACTTTTGTGTTTTTTATTGAAGTCATTCCATCGTTGTGGAGGTGGTTTGTCAACAATTTCATCTCAGATGGGGTCTGAGAAAGATGTGGAACTTTTTACTCGGACCATTTATTTTAATTACTTTAATAGAAAATTTAAAAATATATCCTTAGGGTTTTTAGGGCAAGAATTTTATCAAAAAGATTTTTATTTTTTTAAAGATCATTTTCGCAACAAATTGAAAATATTTTTATGAAATTTCGAAAATCTGTTTTTTGGATTAAATCGTAGTTTGAATTTTCGGAAATATTTAAATAAAAATTAGAGGTTTGTGATTTCGAAAATGTGTCAAATGTGTGTTTGATGATAGGAGAGTACAGACGACTTGTCAAATAGAATCTATTTCGAATTTTGAGACAGATTTAAAAATAAATCTGTGCAGAATTACCCTGTATAGATCATTTTCCACTACACACAAAAATGAGTACATGATATATAATGTATGGATGCATTGTAATAATTCTGATGTATCGGATACAATGTATCTTATGTATCCATATATTATGTTGATATAAGTGAATTGTGTTTAATATATCGATGCATTGTAATAATTTTGATGTATCTTATATATTATATTCAATATACTGATATATTAAGTTGATATAAGTGAATTGTGTTTAATATGTTGATATATTGTAACAATTCTGATGTATCTTATATATTATATTCAATATACTGATATATTAAGTTGATTAAGTCTATTATGTTTAATATATCGATGCATTGTAACGATTCTGATGTATCTTATATATTATATTCAATATACTGATATACTGATATATTAAGTTGACATTGATACACTATATTCAATGCATCTATGGATTTTAACGACTTTGATGTATCGGATACATCATATTCAATGTACTAATATATTTAGTTGATATCGGCTCATTAAATATATTGTATCTGACGCATCAAAACGACCCTGGTGTATCGGATACATTATATTCAATATATCGATACATTAAGTTGACGTCGATACACTATATTTGATGTGCCGGTACACTATATTTAGTGTATCCCAGACATTAGAGCTGTTTTAATATACTCTTTTTGTGTTTATATAAGAAGGTGCTGTAGAAATATTTTTATCATATGAAAGACCCCTATACCGACCCAGTTTTCTCAATCTTGATAACCCGATTTGGGAGAAATGTCCAGATTCCTTAAGGGATGAACAAGACCTGATTGATATGCAGAAACACGTGTATTTCATTTTCACTCAGGACTACGTAAAGTGTATTCCGGAAATTTTCGAAATTTCATAATTCCGTACAAATATAACTTCGTGTTGGGTGGTTTGAAATTTTTTTATTTCGAAATTACCCACAGAAAGCGAAATCTGCTTGTCGAAACCGAAAAGTCCAGTTTCCGTCCACTTGTCCCAAGTTACTTTCTCTCACTTAGGAATCACATTATTTAATAGTCTCATTTTTTGTTTTTTTTAATCACATGTTCGAAAAATTTGAGAATTTTTAATTTCCCAAGCCACGAGTTATTTAAAAAGCTTTAACCTTGGATTTTTGCCATATGAAATTCGAATCCATGGATCCAAAGTTCTTTTTTCCATTTCCTTTCCAAGTCTAGTTATTTTTTGCTGCACTCTTGTTGCTGACGGATGAGAGAGCTCCTGAAATCAGCTGACTGGACTTGCGGAGTCATTGCAAAACACGTACACGTTTTTTGAACGGCGCCAGAGTTTTCCTCTTAGTCGAGGATTTGACTGACTTTTCCTCGATAATGTGTTAGTTTTACTTTATTTTCTTTAGATTATGAAACTTGAGAATTTTTGTCATGGAAAAATTTAATTTTTGATGATTATTTCGAAATTAAAAAAATGTTTATTTAAAAGATTTCGTGTTAGGACCAAACTCACGTGTCAAAACTTTTTTGTCGAAATTCGAAATATTTAAAAAAAACCTCTGGTATTTTTATTTCGTCATTTTTGCGAAAATATTTTAGTCATCATTTTTGTTCATTCCGAAGCTATTTCGTAAAAGTTATTTTTTACTTTTTTAGATGTTTAATTTTCTAACATTGTCAAAAAAGTTTGATTTTTGATTTTTTAATAATTTAAATGAATAAAATAATTGAATTTTATTTTGTTACTATTTGTTAAAAAACCAAATTTTCGTGTCGGGATTATTTAAAAAATTATTGGTCAATTTTTCGCTGTTTTCAATTTTTATTATTTTTAAACATAATTGAATTTTTTTATTTTCAAAAAGACTCAGCTGATCCAGTGTCGCGTTGTTGCAAAACAACAGCTGAGAACATACGGAAATTCATAGATTATTTTTTATATTTTTATATTTTTTTGTTTCTTTTCCATTCACGTGCTATGTAGTCCTTATCTCGACGATTGAGTTGAATTTTTTCAGATGAGCTTCCAAATGATCATCTGTCATTTTGTTTTTATTTTAAAATTATTCCATGAGATTATGATCATTGAATTCTCTTCGGAGCCGCCAGTTTTAATTAGTTTCTCTACGCCTATCAAGCCCTGATTTTCTTTTGCAAAATTCTCCGAATTTCAAAGAAAACTGAATTTCTATCAAAAAAATTTGTCTAATGATGAAAAAAAACTTTTTTTATGAACGGACGATTTGACGGAAGAACGTTTGAAAAATTTGTTTGGCATCAAGGTGAGTATCATCAAGGTCAAACGGGTGACAAATGATATTCTTGATCAGCTTTTGAAATCTTTCATCAAAGATAAATGAAGCAGCTGTCTGGAATTTATTTCAAAGAACGAGGAACACCAGCAGTGATTTATTGGAGTTAAAACCTAAAAAATGATGGTCTGATACGTAGAACACGATAATGGAAGAAGTTTTACCTATTTCACGGAGAATCCAAAGTCTAAAAGTGGTATTTGTGGCATTCAAAACAGTACGCCAAAATTATTTTCCAACTTTTTCATTAAGAATACAACGCAAAAACTACAATTTGGCATTCAAAAAAGATTGCCAAAGTTGTATTTTATTAATTATGGTAAAAATATAGTAAATAGGTTAGTATTTGTGGCATTCAAAACAGTACGCCAAAATTATTTTTCAACTTTTTCATTAAGAATACAATGCAAAAACTACAATTTGGCATTCAAAACAGATTGCCAAAGTTGTATTTTATTAATTATGGTAAAAATATAGTAAATAAGTTGGTATTTGTGGCATTCAAAACAGTACGCCAAAATTACTTTTTGCTATTTTTCATGTAAAATATCATGCTAAAACATAATTTTGCATTTAGGAAATTTTCCAAAATAGTTTTTATTATTATTAAATTACAGCAGTTATACTGGCACTGATAGTGTTCAGAACATAATGCCAAATTGCATTTTCCCTTGAATCATTTTCCGCAAACGTGGGTTTTTAGATGCACTTATTTCAATGCCAAACTCATTCAAGTCGTAAAATTTAAAGATCATTTTTTTAAAATCATGTAATTTATCCCATTCAAACTCCATTTTATTCTTGTTTCATCGACAGATTTTAGTGCAAAATTCCATGGATATCTTTGTTTTTCCGATTTTGCGTGGGGTTGCTTCCGGATCCACTAAATTTTCCGATTTATTCTTGACCGCGAGTTGAAACATTTCCACCCACGTTTTCTCTTTTTCCGTCTTCAATGTCTGGCTCCTTTAATTTCGATTTTGTCGTTATTTTTGTTTTTTTAAAATTATTTTCATTTTTACCGTACTTTAATGGAGCATCTGGCTGTCATTAAAAATCAAATTTTTTTAAAATTGAAATTTAAAAAAGTTGTTTTGACTAAATTATTCTGAAAACCAGGACCACAGGGTGCGCAACCTCGTGCAGACACATGGCCCTTGGCCAGTTTCCCCTTTCCGACCTTGCTCCACAGCTGCCAGTCCCTTCTTGCGCGAAATCGACGTGAACAGTCAACGGACCAGCCGTTTTCGACATTTTGGCGCCAAATTTTCTTTGTCTTTTTTTACGATAAAAAAGAAACCCGTGTTTTTGTTAGTTTCAAACTTGGGATTTCTTGTTTTTGTCCAGATTTTTGACTTTTTTGAAGTCCTTGAAATGTTGATGAAGAAAAATGACTTTCTTTGTTTTGAACAAAGTTACTTGAACCATTTGTCAACAACAATGAGGAACTGATTTTATTTTCGAAAGTCAGTAAGGATATCCGAACATCGCTAAAAGTTCAAAAGGAATATTTTTGATCCGAAAATTTCCTACTTATGCAAATCCGCCATAATCCGTTTTTAAATACCCATGTTCCGCGCGAGATATTACGTTTCGAAAAATCACGTAGACAATTTTAAATTTATTTTCAAATAAAAATAGATCATTGATGAAATAATTGTTTGATCACGGACAAGAAAGCCATTCACATTTTCTCATTTTTTCGATTATTCATCCTGAGACGAACGGCAGTCAGCCGAAAAACTTTTATTTTTTTTGCCGAAAATTTTGTCTGGCGCCTCCACATGTGTCATAGTGATCAGAGATCGGATTTTCTATGGAAATTAATTGTTTGCTTATTTGATATATTTGGAAATTCGTAGGTGTTTTGAGTTTTTTTACACTTTGAATAAAATAAAAATATTTTTTACCGAATAATTTTGAATAATTTTTCGTAAAAACTGGTATTTACGGCATTCAAAACGAAACGCAAAAAATTTAATTCCATTGTTCCTCGATGCATAATGTTAAAATTAAATATTTTCGCTGTAAACAGATTATCAGGAAAGTTTTTCCATCATTTCCATTTGAAATGTAACGTCACAATAAGTGTCGTTGGCATTCAGAATAGAACGCCAAAAATTTAATTTTGGTTTTTTGTCACTCAACGCCAAAATTAAATATTTCTTTATTGTAGATGAGTTACTAAGAGGATTTTCTGCTATTTTCGTTCAGAACAGAACGCCAAAGTTAGTGTCGTTGGCATTCAGAACAGAACGCCAGAGTAAGACATTTTCTATTGTACATATATTGCCAAAATGATTTCCTGTCATTTACTATACAACGCTGGAACTTTATCACTGGCATTTAGAATTAAATAAAATTTTTTTCATCGATTTTTTTCATCAGACGATTCGAAAATCGTCAAATTTTCTCTAAAAATAAGAACCTCTATTGATTCCATTTTTGTTAACTTTAATTGTTGAATAATGTTCCATTTTCACGTGTTCGAGAACGATTGCAAAATGAGCGACATTTTGTGGGTCCTTCATTTTTCGTAATTTTGTAATTTCCACCAATTTTCTTTTTTGTTATTTTCCTAACAGTCCTGCATACTTGAGTCCGTATAATTAAGTGGATGATCAAAATTCCATTTCAAATTAACGATTACAGAATTGTAAATTAGAATTCCACTCTTATTTGAGACACATTTTTGTCCAATCACTTGAGTTGCAAAAACTACCGTTATTTCCGATCTTGATCCCTGAGAAAATTTTTTCCTGTGCCCTTGCACAACTTAGTCGTTTTATTTTTGATGAAATCGAGGCTGGCATTTATTTCCCAGGAACATGTGAAGAACACGAGAGGACCGTTTTTGGTCTAAATAAGTTATTTTACGATTTATCTTATTAAAAAAACTTATTTATTTTATTAAAAAAATTAATTTTATTAAAAAACTAATTTATTTTATTTTTAAAAACTCATTTATTTTATTTAAAAAAATTTATTTTTGAAAATAATTTATTTTATTTTAAAAAATTGATTTATTTTATTTTTTTTATTTTTATAAATTTACTTTTTTAATTTTTATAAATTTATTTTTTTTAAAATTTTTCGCGATGACGAGGTTTATTCGCGCGAGATTCAAGAATTTTATGGATCGTTTCTTTACAGGATCAACTACTAGCCATTGAATCAGTCAATTTGTCAGTCATTCCAAAACTCCGCGATCATAATCCCATTTGATCGCCGACATTCTTCACATCTGACAAAATTGGCAAGTGGGTTTGATTTTGTTTTGCTCCTAATTTTGGAGATGAACGAAATTTGTACTAATCTAAGTTTTTTCGTCGCAATTTGGGGATCGAGTGAAAGCTATGATAAAATGAAGATTTCGACAAGACTACTAATGTGAATACTGTAGTGTGATTGCCGTGCAAAAATCAACAATATGATGCCCTAACACGGTGCTAACTCTTAACACGAACAAATTTTTAAATTTTCGTTTTGGGATTTAAGTTTTTTAATTTTAGGTCCTAACACGAAAGTTTGAAATTTAATTTTTTTGCTTTTAGGTCCTAACACGAAAGTTTGAAATTTAATTTTTTTGCTTTTAGGTCCTAACACGAAAACTTCAAAAAAACTTAAATCTTAAAACGAAAGTTTGAAATTTAATTTTTTAAATTTTAGGTCCTAACACGAAAGTTTTTAAATTTTCGTTTCAGGATTTGAATTTTTTTGCTTTTAGGTCCTAACACGAAAACTTCAAAAAAAACTTAAATCTTAAAACGGAAATTTTAATTTTAGGTCCTAGCACGAACAAATTTTTAAATTTTCGTTTCGAGATCTAAATCCTATAATTTTATATCCTAACACAAAAATCGTAAAAATAATTGTTCTTTACTTTTTTGACTTTGGGAAATTTGCAATTTTCACATATTCGATTTCGATTTTCCAACTGAAATCATCTTGATTTTATTTTTGATCTCTCGACACGAAAATTTTTTTACCTATACTGACCCTAGTAACAAATGATGTATATTTTTTCTTTTCGGTACTTCCTGTCACGAATGTCTCGATTTGTCTTGCAACTCTCCTCTTTCATCAATGCAAAAAAGAAGGCCAACGGCACGCGTCATTTGATAATGATCCAAGGCCGTTTGACTTTCTGACTCGATTATTATTACAGTTCGATAAAATACTTGTTCTATGATTAATTATTTAATTTAAATTTCGGATTTATTTAAGGAATATCGTGAGCTTTTTTGTTTTACAATCAGTTCGCGCGACAGCTGGCCAAGTGTTCCACATCTGGAGTCTTGCCAAAGTTTATTTTCATTTAATGTGGAAGAATTTTATTTATTAGAAAGCTTCCGAGTCCAAGTGGCTAGATGACATTTATTACGTACATCCTTTAAGTGTAGATGAAAATAAGATCCATCTTGTTAGAATCCTCCGAAAAATAAATTTAATCTTTAATGTTTTGATCCAAAATGCCAACTGTTGGAAGATCCAGGAAATGCGGTTTAGTGGTAGTTCCGGAGGTGTTAGACGGAGCATTTGGGGTTGTTTGGACGATCGTTGAATTTTTAGTTTTACAACCCCAAGTGTCCCGTTCGCGAACCGAACACTGTCGTCAAATTGTATTTCCAGGACACTTAAACCACTTGGCATTTGGATCGAAACATTAAAAACTAAAATTCGTTTTCGGAATACTTTGCCAATTGAAATTTAATTTTGATCTTTGAAAAAATCGAAAAAATATCCTTTCGGAATTTGAATATTCGCTGTTCGATGACAAATTGAAATGTCATAAACCATGCGAATTCCGTATATAATCCCCATACGTGTTTGGAATCTCTTTGATCATTTGAATTCACTCGAAAAGTCTCAAAGACCAAGGTCTATCATGACGATATTCGGTCTAATCCGATTATTGAAATTGAGATGTCCAGAAACTTTCAATCTCATCAAAGTTTTATTCGATTTAAAGTTGTTTTGAAAAAATTCAGATTTTTAAATAATTCAAATTTTTTTGTTTTTAAAATTTTTGATTTATAAAATAAATTATTTTATTTTTATTTTTCGAATTAATTTGTTTTTCAAAAAATACGAAATTTGTGATTTAATTTTCCAAAATGAGAAAATTTAAAAATATATTTTCGAAAATTTTAATTTTTAAAAATTTAAATAAATTTTAAAATAATTAAAAATTCAAAAAAATATTTGTATTTTTCGAATAAAAATATGTGAAATTTCTCACTTCAGAAAAGTCCAACAACGGGATCAACGGATTTCGAACAAATCCCGGATCAGCTACAAAACAAACTACAACTTTTCGAAGTAACTAAAATTAGTTTTGTCAGTCCCTTTTTTAATTCTAAAATTGCAACAATTTTTACGAACAAGTGTTCGACAGGGTAAACCAAGGACCCTCGACACTCTTCGTCACCAATATTTCATTTTTTCTCGACTCAAAAACCAACTGTTCCATCGGTGATTTGCGTCAACCGGAAGTTAACCCGTGAAAACTTCTTGTTAGAATAAAAAATCTCTGGAGACGCCTTTTTTCTAGACACTCGAAGACCCTCGACCACGGGACCTGTCTCACTCGTTCCAAGTTTTGATTTTTAGAAGGACAAACGTCTGCGCAGATTCATGAGACATGTTAAGTAAACAGAAACAGGTCAAATTGGATCCAATTTTTCATATTTTTTAAAACGAAATTAAACTTTAATCGTGGTATAGTCGAAATTCAAAGATACTGTAATCAATTTTTTTATATTTATTAAGTACTTTATTTTTAATAATATTCATCCCGGAAATTACGGTATTGTCGATTCAGTTGGAAATTCGATTTTTAGTCCCACCACGAAATTACCGTTTCCGAAAACCAAAGTTCTTTTTTCTGATCATAGCTCAGACCGTCTGTTTGAATTTGGTTTGCTTAATGTGACATAAAACGCTCTATGGTCCATTCATCGATGAAGTCCTCGATGAAACGTTTCTTTTTTGACTTTTCAAATTTGACGATAAAAATTATCGAAAATTTTTAATTTTAAAAATCTTAAATTACATGACAATTTTTAACAACTATGATCATAGATCTAAATATAATTGAAACGTGAGTTCTTTTGTCGAGGACTCCATCGACGAAGACAGCTCTCAATTTCGGTTGGCTCGCGTCCCAGTCGTCCTGTCATCCTACTTTGTTGCAACTTGTTTGTCTAAGCAGATTTTTCTTCGCAAGGTTATTTGACCGAATGAACAGAGAAAATGCAAACGATTTTTTTCTGGATAAAAAATTGGCTTGTCAAAGTGCACGCAGTCGTTTTTGTGTTTGTTTTTCACGGAACGCCAAAAGTTGCAAGTCGGTCCATTGTCCTGATCATGTGAGTAAAGTTAAGTCTACCAAAGGGGGGTTTTCTGGAGATCCTATGGACTTTGATTCTTGAGTGAAGTGATCTATTTCAATTTTCGAGTACAACATTTAAGAAAATCGATTTCAAAAATCGTCTGGTCTCGAGACGAAAAGACAGGTTTTCGTTGTAGGAAATTCCGGAACAAAAATGTCTTAGAACTGTGATCCGAGACTGGTCTTGTGGGGATTTTTCGTCTGAGCAGGAAGATGGATTTTTGGGATTTCCAGATTGAAGTCCATTGGTTACATACAATTTCTTATTGATCTCGAGAACCATAATAATCGGCTTCGTTATTTGTTTTAGCATCGACTACGTACGGTCGCGAGAAACTATTCGCTAGCTCAAAAGAAAGTTAATTATTGAGCTTTTAGCCGTCTTGACAAACTGCAGTCATCTTTAACTTGCGCACTTTTGTAAGGTTGTGCAGGTTTCTTTTTATTTAATCAAACTGGACAATCTTGAATTAACTGGCGGTTTGAGGTCCGTCGAGGACTCGATTGTTGCAATTCTCTTCGTTAAGTTTGTGCTTTGGTTCATTTCCGTTCGATTTTTAAGTTGAAATTCATTTTTGATTTTTATAAAATTCCAGATTTTATTGCAAAATTCTTTAAAAATATCCTGTTTCTCGAAACGAAAATCCACAAATTGCTGGTCCGTTTTTCCTTTTTTGTCATAGTCTAAAAATCCAATTTCCACGTGTTACTCATCATGATTTATGAAAGCAAGTTATTTTTTGTCTCACGTGAAAATTCTGAAATTTAAAGAATTTTTATTTTTTCACTCCCAACGCGAAAATTCCTGAATTTTTACTTTTTTACTCCCAACGCGAAAATTCTGAAATTTTTACTTTTTTACTCTCAACACGAAAATTTCGAAATTTTTTACTTTTTCACTCTCAACACGAAAGTTCTGAAATTTAAAGAATTTTTACTTTTTTACTTTCAACACGAAAATTCTGAAATTTTTACTTTTTTACTCTCAACACGAAAGTTCTGAAATTTTTATTTTTTCACTCCCAACGCGAAAATTCTGAAATTTTTTAGATTTTTACTTTTTTACTCTCAACACGAAAATTTTAAAATTAAAAATGTTTTTACTTTTTCACTTTTGATATGAAATTTTTTGAATTCTTATTTTTTTCACTCCCAACACGAGGCTTGGATTTTTTCCAATCCAAATGTAGTCTGAATTCAAAAAAATAAAATCCTTTGAATAGATTCTAATTTTTCTCCTCAATTACTCTCTCCACCGAAGGACATTCATTTTTTTCTTTGTTGCCACTGGTTTCTAAAAACAGCTGTAAAAAATGACCAGAAGACAGCTGTTCTTCAATACCTAAATTACTTTTTTTTCACACATTGATAATTTTACCGCTGTAAAATAAACATTTTCTTAATTTTTAAAATTTTTTTAATTTTTAAAATTTTTAAAATTTTCTTAATTTTCTAAATTTCCTAAATTTTTTTGATTTTTTTTATTCAAAAATATTTCAATTTTCTTAATTCTAATTAAAATTCGGCGAAATTTGAGATTTTTTAAGTTGGATTTTTGTATATCTAATTATTTAAGTTTTTACTGACAAAAAAATTTGTATTTTTTAATAGAGAATTTTCAAAAATCATTGAAATTGAGATTTTTATTTCAACAAGGTTTCTAATTATATATTTCTTCAATTCCAATAAAGGAAATTGTTCTTCATCCAGAACCCAATCCTCTTTATTTACAAATCAAATCTTGCCGGAAAATTTATGAGGGGCTTCGGCACTCCATCTCCAAGGAATGGTCAGCCAGTCCGGTCAGAACGAGCACGTCTCCAGACATTAGTTTTGTCATTAGCTTATTTCCTGTCTGGTCGTGATGTCGGTACACAAATCCATTGTAGGAGATTAGATATACAAAATTTAAAATTTCTCTGAAGGAAAAATTTAAAAATCTCTAAGAAATTCCTAAATTTATTTTTATATCATTTTTCAAAAATTTGGGAATGTTCGAAAAATACTTGTTTTCAAGTCGAGATTTTGGAATTTATTCGTTTCAAGACCTATAATTATACGTTTTCGCCGCGGAACTCATAAATTTCGAACGTTTACGTCGACGAATTTTGAATTTTGGATTGTCACGTAAATGCTGAAATTTTTATCTTTTTTGTTCCGTCGTAAAGCGCCTGATTAGTCCAAACCCGAATAACCTTGGGTTTACTTTTACAAAACCCCACCCAACGCCTACTCATTCCATATCCCCTAAAGTTCTCCACCCTCATTTTCCTATCCACAAAAGTACTCTGCACTCTTGAAAAAATTCACTCAAGTCTTGAATGTTGAATCTTGAGTTTTCAAGACAAACTTGGCCTTTTTTTTGCAAAGGTTGCATGATTTTTTGTTGAAATAATCGTTCACACCTATTTTTTTAATTTTTTTTGACGGTTTTTGTCTTTTTGATCCTCTAAGATTCGTAACTGTCGATGTGGTTTTTTATTATTCTATTCGGACGACTGGGAGTCAAGAATGCTCGGTATTTTCAAGTTTTATGAGTTGGATACTGTATTAGGAACATGTTCAAAATTTTAAGAAGTTGTAAGATTTGAAAAAACTTCAAAAGAGTGATTTCGACATGGATTTACAGATATTTGACAATAACTCAAGTCTGGTTGTTTTTAAAATTTCTTTGGAAAATCTATTTTTATCGATTTTTATTCATTCGAAGAACTTTGTAGTTCTGCCACGAAAATTCGCACTTTAGAAATGATGAAATACCCCGTCACAAAGTTTGAATTTGTTATTTTAAACATTTTTCGAAATCATCAAATTTTAACGCCGAAAATCCCTTTTCTGAAATCATCCATCAAGTCCACAAATCCTCGGTTTCGCTCTTGATCATAGATATCTCTTTGTCAACATTTCCAGTATCGTATTTTTCATTTATCCGTTTCTAGAGGCTATTTCTGGATTCACATGGAACTCACGAGATCCATCCACTTTTGTTTTCGTTGACATTGGCAGAGCTCCGGTCTCGACAATCTGTGGTTGTTTGAGGTTTGTCGTCCGAATCTGGCTTTTGAGTCGCGTTAGTTCTGCGCGTGGAGATTGTTTGCTGAGCTGCCTGTAATTTGGCCAAAAGACACGGCCGATGAGAGACTTGATGAGCGGCTTGTTCTTCACTCATTTTAACTGTTGCGTTTTCCGCGTTGGAACACGAAAATTTGATTTGTTTAGGATTTTAAGTAGTGAATTTCCATCAAAGAATGTTTCAACAGGGACATAATACAGTATTATGAAGATATTTTTATTTATGAAAATCAACTGGCAGGTGGTATTTCGTAATGGGATAACTTAAAACCCGACAGTTGACTTGGAGTTGAATGACATCATCGACTGGTGTCATAGTTCGCTGATTACCTTCATGATCTTCGAGTTGTTCCCTTGTTCAAATCTTCCTCGAAAAAAATTCGAATGTATTTAAAAATTTTAAATTTAATTTTGATAGGATCTGAATTCTCGAGGATCTTTTTTACCACATCCCGGATCTACTGATCGATAAAAACAAATCCTCGAGAATTCAGATTCCATCAACAACAGATCGAATCCAGTCATCTTTTATATCATTTCGGAACCCCAACCTTTGATCTTCCTCATCCAAACAAATCCTCTTCTATACCTTGTCGCGCAAATTTTCACCCTTGAAAACCGTTTTTATCACCGAAAGACGCCTAGAGGCGAAAAAGGCTCATAAAAACCCGACAAGGGACAGGAATGCAGTCTTCCCGACCGGTGCTTGAACGCATTTGTTGCGAATTTAACAAACACATCTATGAGCTTCAAGTAGCTCCTGACCGTCCTGGATTTATCTTGTTTCTAATTTTAGTCGAGCTTTATACAACGCTGGAAAAATGTTGCCAGCTGAGTTGTTATCAAAGTTTATTTTATGGACTAAAAAACGTGATTGTCTTTTTTCCCTATAATTGTGACTAAATTGTTGCTAGTTTAGAGGAATACTTAGGCTTATCTATTTAAGCTCGGAAAAATCAGTCTGTGATTAGGAAAATTTCGATAAAAAGGCGCCACAACTTGTCGAAAAAATTTTTAGCTTCTGTTAATTCATAAGATACTGTAGAAAATAAATTGTTTCTATCAAAAGAAAATTCTATTTTGTCTACAAATGACTGATGGTTGTCCGATGAGACGAGTTTTTTCGTTGCTAAAAACTCGGCCCTATGTTTATAAAAAATTGGTAACCGTCAATTGGCCTTGAGAAATTTTCTCGATTGGAGATTGTCCAAAATGACCTTTAACTGATAGGATTAATTAGAGAAATAGATTGTTTAAAAAAACACAGGGAAATGAACTTTTGAAACATGTGTTTTAAAACATTTGTGTCATAATGATGACGGAATTTAAAAACAGATGTTTTCGAGTGTTCATTTCTAGACGGATTTTTTAAGTTTATTTTTGAAATTAGAGGTCATTCGGAAAAATTCAATATAAACTTTAATGGCATATTCATGGATCTTTCGGCCAGACGTTCCTCGGTAGTGCCAGACAGTGCCATCAAACAAGGGTTTGATTCAGTAGATCGGGCGGGGCTTGGAACTTTTGATTCACGACCCGGGGAACTTGATAGAAGAACAAAAACGGTAGTCTCCGCCCTATCTGCTATAAGCGAAGAAATATTCTCTCGGCAACATGTCCTAATGGCAGCAAGTATTGCAAAACTGCAAATGTGTACGTGCAGACACTAGTTGATCCTCATCGAAAGTGTCATCCGTCCTGAACTGACCCAAGTGTGTTAACGAGCTGTCCGGAAGTCTAACTTGCTATATTTCATCCTGTCTCGTTACAAAAAGAGTTGAATGGATTTAGTCTGGTTTTTTTTACCGATCTTTGATTTTTTCGCGAATTGGCATTTTTCTGAATGGAAGACGATTCACTTTTTAAAGGGCATTCCTTCATCCAAGATCAGAAAAACCAATTTGTATTTTCAATAACACAAAAAACGGTTTTTTAAAATAATTCGAAATTTTCGGGGAAATTACCGGTCTTGAAAAAACGCCTTCGAACTAAAACTCAAGCCAAATTTACAATGTTGTCCAGAAATCCAATCAGGACCGTTTCTCTCGTGATCTGTCCGACAAACTTTAAAATTCATATTTACTAATATATTTTTTAAAATCAAAATATTCGTAACAATATATAATGTACGAATATCAAAGAAAAATAACATTTTATGAAACAAAACAAGATATTTTGTAAAAACAAATGAATAATCCTGATACGATGTCTAACAATATCATTCCTTCAAATAAATCCGCGTTGGGATTCTTTGAAGGGTTACTATTCTCTAAGTTTTCTTTCCAAGACCACTAAAGATTATAAATTTTCTTCTCAAGACCACCGAAAATTATAAATTTTCTTCTCAGGACCACTGAAAGTTCTATTTTTTCCTTCCGAGACCACTAAAAATTATAAATTTGTCTTCCGAGACCACTGAAAGTTCTATTTTTTCCTTCCAAGACCACTAAAAATTATAAATTCTCTTCTCAGGACCACTGAAAGTTCTATTTTTTCCTTCCGAGACCACTAAACATGATTGATTTTTCTTTCCAAGATCATTAGACTTTATAAAAGTTTCCTTCCAAGACCACCAGACCTTCGAAATTGTCCTTTTCCATCAAGTCGCCGACTCCCATTAGACTTCTCATCCTTATCAATTATGCCTAAAATGTCTCTTAATCTTGACCAAGCACTATTGGTCAAATGGCTATCAGTGCCACCCGATTCCGTTGCTGGTGTACAACATGTCTCCTTATCAGGAAAAATTGAAATGCTGGCGCCTCAACGGAAGATCCGTCTCCTTTCTATGACTTTAAACATCTTCGCCATTACTTTCATATATAAACCGATAATTTGATTACGTTGCCGGAAGTGCATCCGGGAATATAAAGTCTTATCGTGGACGTATTCCGTGATATTCCGTGATTTGTTAATGACTTTATGATCTTTTTTTTCCAGACAATTCCATTTTGAAAAAATCCAAGTTTCTCGTTCGCTGTTTTGAGAAGACAGAACCAGCGAGCACCTCATCCAGTGGAGTTTTGTTCCTTCCCGGTTCTGTGAACAGTTTTGGAATTCTCAACAGAATCCAAGCTGTCGCCGTGCTCTGAGAAGCGTCTTCCTCGTCGGCGGTCAACTGCGGAATCTCCGCCAATGACGCAGCTTGAGGAAGAAGCTTCCGTCTCAAGTTCGGCGGTTAAAGTCGCTGAGAAGATCTGTGGGGTAAAAGCAGAGCAATTCGACGATCTTGATCGTTATTATCTCGAACATCTTCTGGACATCAAACCAAAAGATGAAGTCAATTTATCTGGAAATTACTCTAGTATGAATTCCCCACCGACTCCCCAAAGAACAAGAAGCAGGTTCATTCATCAAAGTCAGTCCTTGAACGGCGGTATCTCTCAAGAATCCTTTCAAACACCAAGTTTTCCGAATCCTCAGATCTCCAACAATGGTAACACTTATAGTATCTACCATCCCGGGATGAAAGGTAAGTCTGATCCGTCTATGAAACTCCTTCCATCGATTAAGTCCACCTCAACGCTCATTTCGTATTTATCCGTGATCAGACAGCTGATGACTTTATGATTGAAAGTTCTCAAATGTCATGTTTAACATTACCTCTGGCCATCAGCCAACAAAGTCTCCATTTCGTCACCTGACTGACCATCGGCATCTGTTCATTGCCTCCTACGTTATCCATTCAGGTAGTGACAGCCTGGTCAGCTGTCCAGTTTCAAATTCCTGCAAATTCCAAGTTTGCTTTCCTCGGCCATTATCTTTGCAAAATAATTTTATCGGAAAAATAGGGATCAAAATCAATTACGCTATACTCGAGACTTGAATTCAAAGTACACTTTGTAAAGTTACATGTGATTGACAACGAATATTTTCTGATAACTTTTTAAGCGTTCCATTAAGAAAAAACCCAGACAGATAACGATGGATGTCGTAATTTTGTTCATTAGACAATTTTCGATTCTTTCATGTCTGCGCACCGAAAAGCAAAGATTAATGACACAAATCACTCAAACTGCTTCGAATGTCATTGAAACAGAAAAAATTGATTGAATTGTTGCAATTTGTTCCTTGTGATTCCTAAGGAAGAAAGTCTTTCATCAACTTTGGTGGCCTTTGCGCACATTTATCAACGTGAAAGACGAAATGCTATCATGTTCACGAATCAGTGATGTTGACAGTTTTACAAGGGTACCAGATTAGGCAAAACAAGGGAACATTCGTATTTTGCTACTGCGATTATTATAATTTTAAAACAAAAGTGGTATACGTGCATTTTTGATCACTGATTTTCGTGACCGTATCGTAAAGCTGTCTCAAACTGTCTGACTAGGGAATTTTTTCCCCGAAAAACTTATGTAGTAATAGAAATAAAAAACTCCAAAGAGCCAGACAATAAGACGAGAATTTTGACTGATTGACAAAAAGTAAAAGATCATTGATTTTGGTCTTTGTCTGCTCATTGATATCTGGTTCATGAAGAAATTTAAATTTACTTGGATGCATTAAAAACAAACATTTCAGATGTCCCGACATGGTTAAAGACTCTGAGACTCCACAAGTACACCCAAATGTTCCAAGATCTAACTTACGAGGAGATGATGAATCTGGACGACAAGAAACTTGAAGCTCGTAAAGTTACGAAAGGAGCCAGGAAGAAAATCCTCCAGAGTCTGGAGAAACTGAAGGAACGGGTGCCTTCCTTAAAAGCCCTCGAAAATAGCCTAGATGACAAATGTGATCTCTCTTGTGCTATTGTCGAATTACGGTCAATGATGAACACCCCAATCTGTTCTTACGACGGTGTCTACCTCCATCGAGAACTCTCTATCGAAGATCTTTCAGAAAAAGTGAGTTTCTGACCTAAGTTTGCCCTGACTTGTACTTGCCTAGTTATGTAGTTAAATGCGTATTGCTCCTTTTTCCGAATAATGTCAACTTTAGAAAACTCTTGTCTTTAACAAGAAGCGATTTGTTCGGGATTATTGCGGCAAATATTGGCTGCCAAGTGTCTTGTTCTCTCTGCGCAAACAAGAATAGTGGCTAGTTTGTCTGATTAGCATCTAACCCAACTAGTAGATGCGCTAAACAAACTAGGGACCTGTTATTCGCAATGAAATGCACAGATCAATAAAATCAAAAAGTACAGTACTCTAAATAACATTTCAGGATCTTCCTGGGCATATCAGCTACGTTGCAGCCAGAATCCATGACCTCCTCTTCAAAAGTGGAAGAATTAATGACTTGGAAAATGAGTACCTTCTGAAACTTCTCCAAGTTTATGAAAAAATCTGTGTAAACGAGGTTAGTTGTGTTACCGTAATCAAAACCTAGTGAATTTTCGCATTTCTGATGGCTTTGTAATTTCATTTGTCATCAACAACCAAATGGACTAAGTACACTTGACCTTTTCGAAATAATTCTAGTTTATCTTCATCAAGGAAGTTGAACTTATTTCAACATTTTTGACCTTTATCTCCTCCGTTTTCGATCTTATTTTCTACGGAAATCCAACATCTATTTTCTAAATGAAATATATCGTTTACAGTAATACTTTGTAAAAAACTGAAAAATTTAAAGTTTTTATAAGAATTAAACTGATTTTTTTTATCATTTGGTGTCTGAGACAACTCAAAAAAGGCTAACTGTGTCCGTTTTCTTTTTGATTACCCTTGGATTGTTTTTTCCTCTGGAAGAAAACAGGAGCCGACATCTTGGCGCCTCGAGAAAAAATGTTTATGTTCAGTGGAAGAAATGAGCTCGTTAAAGATTGCAACAGTTTTTTTGAGGGAACTTTTTTAAAATAAATGATTTCAGTGTTTTACTGAACGTCAAAGGCATCAAGCACTTGGATGGAAGAGAACATTGAGGAAAGTTGCTGTTGACAGAAATCTGCTTCCTGGTGGAGGTGGTTATCCACCTGTTGGATATGCTGGATTCAAGAAATCTTCTCAATATCGTATTCCTTCTTATCCATCAACAAGATCATCAACGACTTCTCCACCTGAATCGACGTGTGCAATCAGTCCCCCTCCGATGCCTCAGGCGAATTCTGCTCCACCTCATATAAACGAACTTAGTCGAAGACTGGTCCAACATGAGCACGAGGTGAGTTCACTGCTTCCATCGAGCGGTTCCAAGCCACTTAACCTTGGAACTCTACTTTGATCCGTAATCCCAAAAGTGTTCCGACAAGTACTTTTTCGGCATATTGGCTTTTGATTTAATTGCTGGATTTGACAGATTTGATCTCTCTTTTATTACGATTAGAGACCTAAGTACTTCCGATCGAGCCACCCACATTGAGGCCACGATTGAACGCTCGATGATCCGCTTAGCCTTGGACGCGTTTCAATAAGTTCTGTTCACAGAAAACATAGGGGCTGTCTCTAAGCGATGGAGATATGATCTGTCTGAAGAAAGAAAATGTTTTCTTTATGTGGAATGCAGAGAGTCGCTTTGTCTGGCGCAATATTTCTTTTCTAACAGAAGACATCTAAAAGGACAAAAAAATTTGTTGCAATTTTCCACTGTTGTCCATTTTGACAAAAGTTCCGACCTCCCACAGCGAAGACAGTTTCGGAAAACCCATTCAAATAGAGATTTATAACTTCAAAAGTGATTTTAATAGGCAAATGGTTGGATTTTTTTGAAATCTAGGTGGTCTGAATCAGGAAATGATTTTTGGAATTACTCAAATTTCGAGGGAAAATGTGAAAATAATTAATGTTTTTTTAGCAAAAAACCGGTGCGATTTCTCTTCAAAATGAGAGATTGTCTATCACGAAAAGCAGATCTTCTCCGGATAACACGATGATGGATTTTGCTAAGCCGAATGAGAACAAGCTACCAGCCCAACTGAAATCCTACATGGATCCTGTTGAGAAGTTTGAACCCCAATTCGCGAACATGACCCTTTTTGAGTCTACCGTAACGTCCACTCCCATGCATCAGAATCCAATGATGTCGATGAGACCCGATTACGTCACTCTTCAAAATAGGTTCCCGACAATGCCCCCAGTTCCAACAAGGCCAGATTCGTACGTGATCCCGAGCGCAATAGTGTCTTCTCAAAGACCCCGAAACCCTCAATTCTACAATGGAAGACAATCGGATCCGACTCCGAGAATCTTCTCACATTCTAGTTCTTCTGGATTCTCTTCTGGTGGATCTGATCGTTCATCCGGTGCCGGCTCACCGATTTCGTCGAATTTTTCACCAAGAATGTCCACCTTCCCCTACCCTTATTACGGTCCAAACATGACACCACATGTTCGTTGAAGCGCTGGGCGTTCCAACTCATGTTTTCCGAGTATTATCTAGCTTCTAAAGCTTAACCATGAGATTTACTATGGTATATTTACCTTTTAGAACCCTATCATTTTGCAATTTATCAATCTCAAAGTTAGTCTATTTTTCTTTCGAATTTCCGGCACACCGCTCCGAAGTTGCTCCATGATGTACATAGACCGTATCCTTTCATGGTAATTGCCCGCTTGATCCTGCCAAAAATGTCAGATGCTCATTTTTGGACTTGCTCATTTTACTTTCTTCACTTGTTGTTGCTTGTTCTTGTTGATAATGATTATCCCGCTCTCTAACGATGATTTAACAACCCACGTTCTTTCAAGTTTTGTTGTCAGAGAAGAAACTTGCACCTTTTTCCGGTAAAATTAAAATCACGGTTTTCTTCATTATGCACAGTGAACAGCTAGACTGTGAATTTTGTTCTTCCAGCTCTTTACTGAAAAGGCAACAAGGGAAATTGAGCAATTGGAGACGTTGTCGAGGCAGAAGAGCAATCATTGTTCTTCAGTTATGTTGAATTTTAACCCATGTTTTGTTTCAAAGAATTTATTGGATAATAAACAATTTGAATTTCAAGTCGAAGGATCGAAGCAAAAAAGGCAAATTTCGAAATTTTGTTTTTGAAAAAAAATTAAAAATCAGTCCGAAAATGAAATAACAGAGAACTTTGAAATGATTGGTTTTGAAAAAGTGAGAAATTATTCATTTTATTTTAATAATAACATGAAACAAGTGTTTTTGCACAAGTTTTTAAATACAAATTTACAAAATTTATTAGAAAATTCCGGAATTCTGGATTTTAATTTTAAATACTTAAATTCTGAAATTTTCCCTAGATTCCGGATGATTATAAAATCTCCAATAAAATCCTCAAAAATGCCTTCGTTCTACATCAGGTTACGGTGGATTTTAGGAACCTTGAGAAAGTTTGAAATTCTACAGAAATCTGAACAAACTACATTGAAAACTAATTAAAACTATTTATAAATCTTGAAGCAAAAAGTTCAGTTGTAGGATTATCTTTTAGTAAGTAATTCTCTTACGAAATTACAGTTTTTGGTTTCAAACCTTATTCACATGCCTTTAACACAACTTCCTGTGCCTATTCTGGTGGTCTTCGACCTTTCGATATCGGGTAATCCTGCTTGTACAAATTTCACAAAAAGTTTCGAAAATACTCCAATTTGCTGTAATCCGTCCAAATTGGCGGGATTTGTACCGCTCAATTACAACCACTTTGAGTTGTTGATGTTAGAATTTTAGACGCCTTTTACTTGGTTTATTTGAGTTCAACTACGGTAATATTAGTGGTACTCGTTCCTACTAATCTTGAAATTAGTTTGACTACTTTTATATTCTTCTAAAGTAGAAATGGCTAATATAACTTCATCTATGCCAGGATTGTCCGTGTTTGAACAAACAAAGGATGTTTTGCAAGTGTATTACTGTTATTTCGCACTCGGAATTCTGGCATCACTTGTCAATTTGATTATTATCGCTGTTTATTTTTCAAATCACTTACTGAGAACAAAATTCACTATGTATGCCGGATTGGCAATAGCCGACATGATAAATGGCTTGGGGTTTGCAATCACAGGTAAGTCCGTTTTATTAACCATATATCATAGAATCCATATTTTTGGTTGTATCCTGAACATTTGTATCTCGGGTACTTATATTGTAACTTTAACTACTTAAAAGCAAAGATCACAAACAAAAACTGTTTAAGAGTTATTTTATGTGACTTTATTGCATTTATATGGAAGTCTGACATAGACGTCCTTAGAATTCTACAAAAAGTATGTAGAATGGAGTAATCGGACACATAAATGCTGAATCTGACGTCAGAATTGAAGGTTGGCCTTCAGAATCCGGAATTCTGAAGTTTAGACTTATCGAGGAATGTCCATGTCGGACTTCCATTTAAATGCAATAAAGTCACATAAAATGACTCTTAAACAGTTTTTGTTTGTAATTTTCGATTTTAAGTAGTTAAAATTACGATATAAGTACCCGAGATACAACTGTCAGTATGTATTTTTCACATCAATTACTATAACATTGTTGTAGAATCACTTTCTGGGAAATTAACCAGTTCTAATAAGAGAACTAATAAACAAATTATCTTTAAAATACAACATTTTTTAATACAGAGCAAAGTATATTTCCTACAAATATTTTTGTTTTTTAAACTCTAAAATCAAAAACAAAACTTCATGATTGAGTATTTTCCGGAGTTTTGAGAGGAGTGATGAAATTCCTCAACAACCGCATCTTTGTAAACACTGTCTGATTACCATTGAAATCAACAAATAAACATGGTTTTGAAAAATGCTCCTGTCATTGAAATGTCATTAAGATCAGACAAAGTTAAAATGGAAAAATACGATCTTTGTCAAAGACAATGAGGAAACGGAAAATACGAAGTCGGTCTAATTTCATTCTTAGTAACTAATGTACATTAGAAAATTATTGATTTTTCCACGAATGATTTGTTACACAACTGCAATTTTAGTAGATTTTTAGTTTATCCGACTTGCACATTTATCCACTGTTCATCTTTATTGAAATTTAAATTCATTTCTGATACGTCAATTTTCGTGAATTCTTCAATTTAAATTTTATTTCTAACAAAATACAACAATTCTTTTATTAGGTTATTAGAAATCAACCCCCGTATTGTCTCTTTGGATGAGCTTTAATTTTTATCTTCAAAGTCCTGAAAGTTTGAAATAGAAAAATTATGCATTGGAGTACATAGAAATAACAAAAAATGAAAGCACAAAAGATGATATATAAAATAAGCTACAGAAGTTACTATATTGTTTCTGCCAACACTGATTTCAGGGTTGGAGAGGATCCAACTAGAGTACTCCCTCATCAATGCCTACAGCTATCCAATAATGAGTCGTCATCAATGTGCCGTTCAGATCGGGAACATACTCCAAGTCATTGGTTCTCAATGGCCAGCTCTGATCACCCTGGCTTTGGGGCTGGAAAGGTTCTTCGCAATTCGGTATCCCATTAAATATCGGTATTTCAAAATCAAGTAATTTCCTTAACTCTGGTTACTGTAATCCAAAAGACTGTTCTAGGATGTTTCACGGATTATTGATAACATCCTTTTTAATAAGTTTGATCTCAATTTCCGTAGCTCTCTACATAGGAACCGTTATTCAAAGATATTCGAGAGCTTTCTTTATTTGTACTTTGAGCAATGCTTACGGCTACGAATACAGGTGACATTCAATCAAATATAATATAGAATAAATCGTCTTTCAGCACATTCAATTACTTCCTAACAATGATCTGTCATCTTGTTGGGTTCTTTTTGAACATTGTTGCTTTCAGAATAGCCAAAAAAGTAGTTCGAAGAGTTGGGTTCTACAATAAGCTTCTTTCAAAGGAG
Organism: Halicephalobus mephisto; assembly: GCA_009193035.1. NCBI lineage: Eukaryota > Metazoa > Nematoda > Chromadorea > Rhabditida > Panagrolaimidae > Halicephalobus > Halicephalobus mephisto. The sequence continues at coordinate 426,894 of SWDT01000058.1, forward strand.
TACAACAAAGTCAAGTAGGTAGAAGCTTTTTACTTTGGATTCCATATAACTTTTCTAGGATAACCATGTTCATTTCCTTGCTTTCATTGTTCATGGTCGTTTTGCCGAATCTCTTTTTGTATCTGATGAGGTTTGTCGATAAAGAGGTTAATCCCGTTATCCTCGGATGGATTTACTGTTTCTTCGTGTTGAGATCAACTTTCAACTTATGGGTCATTGGATTCGGAGTCGCAGAGTTCAAGGTTAGGTTTTTCGAGGTGAGGAATTTTAAAAATATAGAAAGATTTACCTGCTGAACTCTGTTGCTATCTTTCTGTTGTGTTTTATTGCTCGAACACAGAATTTGTTAACTAACTCTGAAGTAAATCGAAAAAATCTTGATCAATTAACTAGTTTCTAATGTACGTACCAATTCTCCATGTTGACGGATTAGTAATTAAGCTTATAATCGAAGAATGAATCAAACACTATTTGTAATATAACCATTGTGTTTTTATCTAATAGTCCTGTTGTTCGTTATTCTCTTAGAATTTCCTTTAAATAGTAATTCTACGTGTACAATACATAATTCGTTTTTTGAACATAGACTTAATTATTGGTCCCTTAAAGATAGTTTGTAATATATAAGAGTAAGGCAATTAGTTGCTTTATTAACACCCTCTGTTTCTGACGAGATTACTTTGTCAAATCGTCATGACTACAAGTTGCTGAAGATTTGGCATTTTCTCTCTTCATCTGGTTCTTCCAACAACACCTGGTCTGGAAAACGAACTTGCCAAAGGGAGAAAACAAAAACCCCGGAAACCAAGCCCCTCTGAGGTCCGGAGCACGCGGGTTATCGTCTGTCAGGTTTCTTGCCTATTAGTTGGTCCCGTAGCGACCACTTGACCTCTTTTTACTTATTAAGAGAACTAATTCTCTATTACGTTTCTTTGACGTACTTTTAAGCTTAATCCTATTTCTGTGTTTTACCTGTACTTCAATAATAGAATATAGATGCTATTCTTATCCTAATTAACTTTTTAGATATTTCTCCCTTGTGTTTCTTCTCCTGCAGCTGCACTCTCCGTTGAGGAACCCAAAACTCGAATCACTCTTCAAGATCACATATCTCAAAGAAAGCACGATGCACCATCGTATGTAAAAGTTGCAACAATCAGTTAAATATTTCCATATCACGAAATTACCATAATACAAAAGTATGAAAAGTTTTTTTTAAATAAAGTTTACTTTTCTGGTTGATGGTTTTTGAAATTGAGTTTTTCCGATAGATATCCTCCAATAATGCTGCTGATACGGTAAGGATAATAACCGTAATTATCGCTAGAAAAGTAACTATAACCAGAATACTGGTACTTGTTCTTGTAGCTTTCACAGCAGTTAATTGATCCTAAACTTTGTTCAGTTTAATTAACATTTACAGTAATCAAACGACTCACTAATCAAAAAGAAGCTGAAAATAAGACCAATTATCAGAAACTTGTTCTTGTTGAATTTTTACTCTTTGAAATCTAGATTTACATTGAATTCATTTAAATACAGTTTTCGTTATTCATTTTGTTTAGGAATTTAATCATATCATTGTTTATTTGATGTTAGTTTATCATAACGCACGTTTAAGCCATAAAGTTACTGATAAAATGCTAAAAAAACATTTCTGAATCTTCTGTGATTTGATCGGAAACTACAATTTTTGCATTGTGAAAAAAGATAACTACATCTTTGAAAGTTCCGTAACTTTTAAAGAAAAATAATGAACTTTAATTTCTCTGTTGCGATACTAACTATATAAACAAATTCCTATATAAAAAATTAGTTTTTTTAATTTAAAAAAATTAGAACGATAAAAAGTGATGCTGTATTCTTACAGAAAATCAATACCATGTAAGATGATTTTAGAGTTCACTTTATTGATATCTTTATCAATTTAAAAAAAAAATTAAATTCTGCACTTTGACAATTATATTTTTTTACTATTTCTTTGACTAATCCGATTTACGTTCAAAAAATACCTCGGTTTATTTTTGTCTTACAAACGCGATTGAAAAAACGCTGTTTGTCGAATAAAGAGTGAAAAATCGGAAAATTGTGTTCTGAATGAAATCAATGTGAACTTGGTTTTATAAAAACAGATCATTGATCGGTTAAATGTTTTTCACCAATGTCAAGAATTTTTTCGAAGAATGGTCAGCAGACAAAGCACATGATATTATTGTCTAACTTGATAACAAGGAATTAAAATAGCATCGTTGTATAGAAAACACTTTTTAAAGAAAATAATCAATAATTATATTTCAGAAAATCAGAATTATTAGTGGTCAAATGAAAGAAAATAATTATAATATTAGATGGTTTTTAATTTCAGTAATGTTCTCTGAGGATTTATTCAATAACAGAACTGCAGAAATCGAACTTCGAATAAAATTTTAAATCAATTTCGAACTGAATTCAAAGGAGTAAAATCCGAAAACCTAAGACTTTCAAAAATCGACGTTCTAGTTAGTGTCAACCATTTTTTCTTATTTCATTCAATCCCACATTGTGATTTTTACAGTATAATGGTAATACTTTATTCTTGTGTATTCACCACATCAAATGCATAATAACTGATCAGAAAAGATAATTTTCCATCATTTACCGTACATCATAGCTCTGAACATCATACGTCTCATGAACATTCCTGGGTAGTATCCATATGGACGATAGCCATATCCGCCGTAATATGGGTAGCCGTAGCCATATCCCCCATAGTATGAGTAATGGGCTTCGCTGTAGCCTTAAAGTAGAAAAATTAAAACTGGATCAACATGTAGTCGTTCTGATTTAACTTACCAATCACAAACAAGATACAGAAGAGTCCGAGAATCACGAACTTATTCATTTTTCTCCAATTCCAACTTCCAAGTTGCTCTTTCGATTTCCTTCTACGGTTTAAATACTGTCTTGAGCTTGCACCACTTTGGCGAACTTGAACAGTAGAAAAAATCACACATTTGACCTTTTCTGTAGTTGCCTTCAAGACGCGGAAATTTGTCGCTTCTTTTTTTGTTCTTTCATGATCAAAAACGCCGAATTCCACCCTCTTCGTCAAATAAAATCATCAACGTCAAGAAGGAGACAAAGAATAGGTCATATAGTTTTCGTTTGTCGAATAAGTGGTGCAATCTTAAATTCCTCAATTAATCCCAGCCAAAAATTCGCCAAATACGTAAGAGAGGATTCCCCGATCGGCGAGTTTAACCAATTTTCCCCAGTATCTAATTAGCATATTCGCTGAATAATTGCTCCTGTAGGACATGGTTGTGAGTAAAAAATTGAGTTGTTCGATTTTCAGTGATTTTTGATCCTTAGAATCATCAAAAAATAAAACTGAGAATGTAAAATTTCTGCATTCTTTATTGTAAACTCCCGAAATTTCAAAACTTGAAAAAGTAAGTTACAACGTACAAACCCATGATTCAAGGTTTCCCTGTATGGTTCCCACACACTTCAAAAACAGCTAACAATGATGCCATTTGTCTTATTAATATTTCTCTAGGTTTTTAATTAATTTTTTTGCTTTCATTTATTAATCATGCTCATATTTATGAACAATATGTACAATATAATTTTTCAGAAACAAAACAGAGTCCTTTTCATTTATAAACTCACTATCGATAATTATGGGTTGATCTTCAGATTGGATTTGACCACAACAGTTAAAGTTCGAACTCTCTTTCAGCTATGAATGAGTAAACATTGATAAATCTCAAAAATTTTTACTTTTTATTAACATGTAACAAAGAAGCAATTTATCATATTCACTGGCAAACTATTCAATTGTAACTGATTTTAAGATTCTTTTGTTAGTATTGTAATAACAAATTGAGTTAGACCTCTTTTTAGAATAATAAATCATGAATTTATAGCTGCCAAATCGAAGTTACACTAAATCGTTTTTTTAGGTCTTTGATCCTTTTAGTGTTGTTGAGTGTTCAGAAGAGCTACACAGAAACATTCTATTGTTTGGAATCATGCCAAACCAAAATTCACTAGCAAAATCAACTTATCAATTTGCCACTGAAATTCATAAATAAGTGTTCAATTAACCTTGTTAGATTTCATTTCCCCAAACTGTTGATGATCCAAAAAAGATAGTAATTGAAAGATAAGATCGTTCGACTATTAAAAGATATAGTGTAGTAATGCAGAGTTAACAAATGTCTCAAAAGAATCTCCTAATATCTATCTCAATAACCATCGGATATTTGTTCAATGAAGAAGCTTTTAATTGTTCTTTTATATTTGGTAAATTCATCTATTTGGTAATCTTAACTAGATACTGTATAAAACGTTTAATAATGAAGTCGTTAAATGCTTCAAGATGTAACTCTTCTATCGCGACGATACTGCTTTAGATAGGTCTTCGAATAGCTGAAATCAAGATACCTTTTATTTATATGCCGTTCTAACCTCCAAAGTTATATTCATTATCTTTCTAAACAAAGTCATCTAATAGGTAGCTTTGCCAATTCCAATCCCTATTCTATGCTAATTACGAAGAATACCTTTAATCTTTCTTATTTTATATACCTTGTTCATAAACTTAAAACAAAATAAGAAACCAAAAAAATCCAGTACTTGTTTACAATATCATTTTTAAGAGCATGTGTTACATAGTATCTTAGTGAAAAAATAAAAGTACAACAAAGCCATTGAGAAACTTTCCTGTTTTCTGCCCTCCTAACCTCAAGAGTTGTAATGTCTAATATTTCGTAAATGTCAGACCAGATATCCGTATCCACGGCCATATGAGATGCAGTTATATATCGCATATCAAGTGCAGTGGTTATTACTGGAACCTTAAGGTACAAAATAGTTGATGAAACCGGATTTATAGTATAACAATTCTAATTTAAATCACTAATTAAAAACAAAGTGCAAAAGATTCCGAGAGTTACCAATTCATTAATTCCGCCTACAGTTCAACTTCTCAGTTACGTTTTTAATTCTATACGTTAGTTCCAAAGGTTTCCACAGAACTGCTATTCATTTTAGAGTCTTTCTTGGAATTAGATTTCTTATAAAACTTGGGACATGCCATACTATAAAAGTTAAAAGTAGTAGTAAATATTGAAACAAAAGCTTTGGAGATATAGTAATTTCACAAGATAAAAGATTACAATTTCACGACCAATCTCTGATCTTTACTCAAATGTTCTTTAGATAATTTCCTGTGCTTATTCGCATGATCTCCGGCTTCTTAGATTTGGCATCTCCCGCTTGAGCGAACTATATATCAAGTCATGGGAATATTCCAATTTGTTTTAATTTGTCAAATTTGATAAAATTTGTATTCTCCCACCAGAACTGTTTCTATTTCCTTCAGTTCATATCTTAAACACTTGCTCCCTTTTTATTTGAGTTTAATTACAGTACTATTTAAGTATATTCTGAAGCATTAATTTCAAATTGGTTTGACCGCTTTTATATTCTTCTAAAGTAGAAATGGCTAATATAACTTCACCTATGCCGCAATTGTCCGTGTTTGAACAGACAAAGGATGTTCTGCAAGTGTATTACAGCTATTTATCACTCGGGATCCTGGCATTTGTTGTCAATTTAATTATTATTGTTGTTTATATATCAAATCATTCGCTGAGAACAAGGTTCACCATGTATGCCGGATTGGCAATAGCCGACATGATAAATGGCTTGGGGTTTGCAATCACAGGTAAGTCTGTTTTATTAACCATATATCATTCAGTCCATCTTTTCCGCATCAATTACTACGAAATTATTGTAGAATCATTTTTTCAGAAATTAACCAGTTCTAGCAAGAGAACTAATAAACAAATTATCTTAAAAATACAAAACTTTAAGTATCTATAAACCAAAACATGCTGAACAGATTTTAATAAGTATTATCTGTTAACCTCAGCTAACCTCATTTTTTTATGATCACAAGATTTTGTGATATTAAACATTGATTATTTCAAAACATAAAGATATTTTCACATTATTTGTAAAAAGGAATTTAAAATAATGCATCAAGATCTAGAAATAGATATAGTAATACAAGAGAAAATCTGTGTAGTATATAATTTTCATTAAAATTTATTTTTACCTTATAGTTTTCAATATTAAATAAGATGCCGATTTTTTTTATTTATGATAGGGTGAATTTTCAAATATTATTTAGTATTCATAGTGACATTTTCATATGATTATTAAGTCTCCCCATTGTGACGTTGCTTAAGCTGGACTTTAAGTCTTTTCATGTTTTAAAAGTTCAAAATAGAAAAAATTATGCATTAAAGTCCATTGAGATGGCAAAAAGCGAAAGAATAAACAACAATACATAAATTAAATAAGTTACAGAAGTGCTTACATTAATTTCAGGGTTAGAGAGGATCCAACTAGAGTACTCCCTCATCAATGCTTACAGCTATCCGATAATGAGTCGTCATCAATGTGCCGTTCAGATCGGGAACATACTCCAAGTCATTGGTTCTCAATGGCCAGCTCTGATCACCCTGGCTTTGGGGCTGGAAAGGTTCTTCGCAATACGGTATCCCATCCAATATCGACATTTCAAAATCAAGTAATTTCCTTAACTCTGATTACTGTAATCCAAAATACTGTTCTAGGATGTTTCACGGATTATTGATAACATCCTTTTTAATAAGTTTGATCTCAATTTCCGTAGCTCTCTACATCGGAACCGTTATTCAAAGATATTCGAGAGCTTTCTTTATTTGCAGTTTGAGCAATGCTTATGGCTACGAATACAGGTGACATTCAATCAAATATAATATAGAATAAATCGTCTTTCAGCACATTCAATTACTTCCTAACAATGATCTGTCATCTTGTTGGGTTCTTTTTGAATATTGTTGCTTTCAAAATGATCCGACAAACAGCCCAAAGAGTGGGATCTTATAACAGAAATCTATCAAAAGAGATGAAGAAGGTTAAGTAAGTTTAAATTGGCTTTTTCTGTAGTTTCTATATATTTTCCAGGATAAACTTCTTTGTTTCATTGTTATCCTTGATCATGGTCGTTATACCAAATTTCTTTTTGTATATCTCGAGATTCATTGATGGAGGGTTCTCCTATCTCCTGCTCGGATGGGTTTACTGTTTCTTCGTGCTGAGGTCGGCCTTTAACCTGTGGGTTATCGGATTTGGGGTTACGGAGTTCAAGATTACGTTCTTTGAGGTAAGGAGTTTTGAAAAACAAGTAGTAATACATAATTACTATCGTCTCCATTTTTAGTGTGTTTTATTGGTTGAGTGCATGATTAATTACTTTTAACCGATGAATAGTTAAGGGATTAAGTAAACCTTAGACTTAATTGCGGATATTTACTAACTGCATATATTAATAGACCAGCAACCGAATTTGCAATTAAAAAGTAAATTTAGCACCATTAGTAGTGAAATTAACGCGTTCTCACTCAACGATTTTTATGCTTTATTCTCTAAAAGCATATTTCACAGAGATTTTCATAAGCAAGACCACTAATTTGTTCTTTGGCTGAGAGTCTGATTACTAGTCCCTTAAAGATAGTTTGTAATATGTAAGAGTAAGGTGATTAGTTGTTTTGTTAACACCCTCTGTTTCTGACGAGATTACTTTGTCAAATCGTCATGACTACAAGTTGCTGAAGATTTGGCATTTTCTCTCTTCATCTGGTTCTTCCAACAACACCTGGTCTGGAAAACGAACTTGCCAAAGGGAGAAGACAAAAACCCCGGAAACCAAGCTTCTCTGAGGTCCGGAGCACGCGGGTTATCGTCTGTCAGGTTTCTTGCCTATTAGTTGGTCCCGTAGCGACCACTTGACCTCTTTTTATTTGTGAAAACAAAAGTACATTAAAGAGCAAAATTGAAAATCAAATTTTATTTCCTGTTTCCATCTGCACCATAACAGCAGAATACAAATTTTGTTCTCAATTTAATTCACTTTTCAGAGATTTGTCCCTTGTGCCTCTCCTTCCGGAACTTTACCTTCTCTCGATGACAGCAAAACCGGAATTGCTGGTCAAAATCACACATCTCAGAACAAGCACAGTGTACCGAGAACCATAAAAGTAGCCACAATTAGTTGAATTTTTCGTACTATGAGACTAATATGTGGAAAGTAGAAAATAAAAGTTATTTTGTTGAAAGTAAGGTCTATTCACCGAGTATACGGTACTTTGAAATGTATTTTCCCAACAGATAACCTTTAGTAAAGCTGCTAAGACGGATAACCGTAGTTATCACCAGGTTCGTAACTATGGCTGTAATATGGACAGTCGTAGGTGTAGTTTTCACAGTGGTTCCCAAAACTTACAGCTTATCAATTTACTCGACATTTACAGTACTCAGATGACTTATAAATCAAGAACAGACTACAAACAACAACAACGACTAGAAGCTTATTCATTTTGCTGCAATTTTTTCCTTTAAAATATAAACCATCTTATTGAGCTCGTTTAAATATCGTTTTTCTCATTTCCTTGTGAAGTTTAATCATTTCTCTGCTCATCCATGTCAGCTTATCATAACACATTAAAGTCATAAAGTTACTGATAAAATACTGAAGAAACTTTTCTGAATCTTCGGTGATGTCATCAGAGACCACCGACCTTGAATCGTAAAGTAGATATTTCCAAATATTTCATCAAATTAAAAAAATTAACTTTTCTTTTTCGATAATAAGGATATAAACAAGGAAATCTAGTTCATGATAAACTTTTTAAATTAATTACAAAATTCTAAAAAGCTGAAGTGAACAAAAAATGACAATATTGTCATCGAAAATCCATATGACTGACCCAATCACAGCCATGAAGACGTTATTCCCCGATTTTGTACTAAATATATAACTATTGGAAGAGGCAATAAATAATAATAATAATAAAATCCATATGATGTTATCTTATGCAAAACTTATTTTTTCAAAAATTGTCAAAATTTAATAAAATCTTAGACCATATTTTGAGAAATCAACTGATCATTGTATCTTCTTCTTTTTAATTTTTTACATTATTTTTTGACCAACCCAATTCAAGTTCAAAAGAATATTTTTATTTTTGTCATATTAACGCAATCATCGAAATGACGTGTTTGGCCAATAAAGGGTGTAAAATTAAGAACATTGTGTTGTAAGTGGAATGCGCTTGAAGTCGGTCTCATAAAAACCAGATCATTGGTCGATGAAATATTTTTCGCAAATTTTTTCAATGGTCATCAAAAAAAAGATGTTTATGCTTAACTATGACAATGAGAAATTAAACCAATGCAATTAATAGAAGAAAACATTTTTGAGGAATTTGGAAGTCGTTAATCATTTAGTCCATTAACCACCCAAACAGACTTCCATACAGGCTCCTGTGGAGACAGCGTCCCACGCAATGGAAGACGCACCAGGTAGCTCCGAAGAAGACGTGGATTAATCAAGTGAAAAAAGACCTAATAAGCCAGCAACTCCACCTAAATCAAGCAAGAGAAGCTGCATCAAACCGAGCAGAATGGAAGGACATAACAAGGCAAATCAAGGATCAGGCGGCACCCACAGTAAGGTACTGGTCACGAGGCAAGCCCCCACCATACTCGAGCTAAAGGAATAGAAGAAGAAGAAGTCCATTAACCAAGAGGAAACCAATAAAGTGAATAGACGATTTGTTGCTCCTTATTCAATCACTTATTTTCGTATCCGGATATTCAGATCAACATATATGTTTATTTTTGATCGCGTTTAATCTTGATGATATGGAAAAAAGAAAATCCTTCAAATTTTACTCATTAATCTGCATCGATTTTAGGGATAAAGTAACAATTATAATGAATAATTGTAGATTTTGAAAAATAAGAATTATCGACAATCACATCAAGTAAAAGGAGAGTTATAACATGAGATGCTTCTCAATCTCGGTAACTACAGATATTTAATAACAAAGTTGTGGATTTCAAACCAAATTTAAAGTCCAGAAGATTCATTTTCAAACTGAATTAATATAATTTTAAAACGAAAAGTTTGAACTGAACTAATTCGATTCGAAAATCAAAGATTTCTAAAAATCTACAGCTCAAGTTGATACTAGTTAATTTCTCCTGTTTCATTCAGTTTCACATTGTGATTTCCGTTGTATACCGGTAATATTTTATTATTACATATTTGTTATATAAAATGCACAATAACTGATCGGAAAAGATAATTTTCTACTTTTTACCAAACATCATGTGCCTCATGAACATTCCTGGGAATCCGTAAGAACGATAACCATATCCGCCATAATGTGGGTAACCGTAGCCATATCCGCCATAATGTGGGTAACCGTAACCGTACCCCCCATATCCTCCATATCCCCCGTAGCAAGAGTAACAGGCTTCGGTATAGCCTAAAAACCGAAAAAATCAGTAAAACTCGATTAAACAACTGATTTCATAGAACTCACCAATCAAAGCCAGAATACAGAACAGTCCGAGAACCACAAATTTATTCATTTTGTTCAAATTGAAATTGTTAAATTTCTTACTTGACTTTTTCTTCGGTATATATACTGTTTTAAACTTTCATCTCTTTGGCGAACTCAGACGTCACGGACGGACCATCTGCTTGATTTCTGTTCTTAGGTTTCAAAAACAAGAAAAAGTATTACTTTTCTTATTGTCTGACGACAAAAATACCGAATTATCCCTTCTTCGGCCAACAAGATGTAAAAATGAAACAAAAATGCACCATACCATTTTGTTTGTTTGAAAAAAGTCAAAGTTTTAAATTCCGAATTAGTGTACCCCGAGTTCTCGCCCACGATTGCTCATCGATCTTTAATTTGAACTTGCAAAGTTAAACTTTTTTAATAATTCACTTTTACTGATGTAATCACAATTCGAAAAAGCTTCATAATCATCTTCTGTGATATTTTTCGTTTTCATTCTTTTAATCCTTTCTAAATCGATAATTAAAACTGACATTTAAGTACCATATAGTTGAAAAGATCAAAGTGTAAAAAAAACGTATATTTTTAATTTTCCGAAAACTCCGTTGGGATTTGAGAATATCAAACTAATTGGACCAAAGGAACGCCTACAGTAGAGTCATTTTTATCTCGCAGAAATCCTTCCACGAATGGATTTTTATTGATTGGATGTTTTTAAAGATCAATCATCCAATCGATAGTCTCATTGGCATGCTGAATAAATGAAAATTTTTATAATCAAAATATCGTAAAATAACTAGGATTTTAAATCCAAAAATGTTCGTCAATGAACAACGAAATTTGAAAAGTTATCGATGTTATGAAATTTAATCAAGTATCCTTCAAAATAACTAAAAACAGTTTTTTATATGATCGAATAAATCAATCCGGAGATGAATTAAAATTATGAAAGTTTTAAGATTAATTGAAACTTTGTGTAATGGATGGACACTAATGAGTTATTACATATCTAAAATTTAATTTAACCATTCATCCATTAACACATATCATAGACATTTCCAGCGGTTTCCCGCACGAGTGAATACGTCATCAATCCAGCTTTGTGTTAATATAACTTACTTCTTATTACCTACTAAGTATATCAGCAATATTGCTTTCTAAAAATTTAATAAAAATCCATATTTGAAAAGTCCGACTGTGAATGAAATTTAACAATTTTTTTGATTTGCGATGTTTTTCAACAATTTTAAAGAAAATTACACTTGAAATCATGTACAAACAAGTTTTAAAAATTTCCGAATATATTAAAGTCATATTTGAACATAAAAAAAATCAAAATTTGAATTTTATGGAAGTCTTAGGGGTACTTTTCATGTATAAGTTTTTGTTAAATTTCTAACAATTAATATCATTAATATCTGTACTAGTAGATAACGATGAGCATGTTATCTTATTACAAAGTATATTGACAGCATATGCACTCACAGTAAAACCACATGAATATACGACAGTATACACAAAAGAAGTGCAATTTCCGGCTTTGTAACAACTGCGAAATATGACGAAAATGTAACATAATTGCCACATTTTTCATGAATATTTTAAATTTGTGACAAAAATTCCAACTTAATAGTGACTATTTGTATATATTACTGTACTAAAAGTTACATTTTTTGTGTGTAGTCTTCAAGGGACAATTACTTCCTTATGACTTTTACTCTTTAATTTCGTAAAGGTAATTTTATTTTTTAGTTTTATATCGATTTTTGATTAATAAATTAATATACAATGCTAATCAAATCACCAGAAAGACTGATATTGAAAACTATAACTAAGAGGAACAAAAGTCACAGGAAAGTAACTAATTGGAGAACTACTGTCGTGTACCAAAACCACACAAATCCCACTGGCATATACTAATAAAAAATAGCAAAATCAATACCCATTTTTTGTATTTCGTTATTATTATCTGTCGTAAAACTTTTCACTTAATCTGAGTAGTTCTATTTCGTCAAGGTGGTCAGTTTCTCAAAATAATAACATAATTGCTTCAGTCTTATCTACGGTGAAATACTAGCTTGAGAACTGCGTAATTTCATTATTTAAAACTAAGCCTTCCGAAGACTAGTTCTATGGAGCACAATCCGGCCATATTACTGAATGCTTCGAACATCCTTAAACCTACTGTAGATCTGAGGAAAATCGGGGAACTAAACGAGTACATCTGTAGTGTGATCGGAATCTGTCTGAATTTATTACTTTGTTATTTGATCCTCTGTAAAACAACCTCCAGACTCCGTGTTTACAAACGAGTTCTTCTTCAGAACTGTCTCCTGGATATTTTCTACAACATTGTCAACGGATTGACCCACTGCCAAGGGGAATTCAAAGCCGGGAACTTCTTCGTCCTTCTGAACGGACCTTTTCAAGATTTACCCATCCCCTGGGGTGCTTACTGTATTGGGCTATGGGTATTTGCCCTGTTCCTCTGCGTGACGGGAGTACCTATCCAGTTCGTATTCCGCTACTTTTTGCTAGTCAAGAAACGCTTACTAACAAAGTTGGAATATTTTTCACTGTTGGGGATTTCTTGTTTCTTGGCCCTGGTCTACGCGATAGCCTGGACTTATGTCTGCTGGTTGACTCCGGAAGAAATCCATCAGAAATCGGTTTTACTAGCCAAAGATCCATATTACTACTCTGGTATTCCGACATTTCTGTCCTCAGAGATCTGGAACATCAACATGCAGTTTGTTTTTTTCTATTGTTATTCCTTAGTTGCAGGATCTTACATGATAATCATATTCACAAGCATCAGAGTTTATCAACATTTATCCCGTTCTGTCTATATTTCCCCCGAAATTCTGGACATCCACAAGCAAATAACTACAACATTGATGGTCCAAGCAGTAGCCCCGGTTGTTGTCTGTCTGCTGCCGATTGTGCTGTTAGTCAGCGGTTGTTTCCTATACTTGGACATCCCAGGAGCAGGACTTATCATCAACTTCCTCTTCGGATGGATACCTTTGGCCAACTCTACGATCACCATAGTCGCAATAAAGACTTATCGGCAGTTTTGTTTCGGATGGATAAAAACCATCAAGTACAAAATATATCGAAATTCATAGTTTCTTAATCATTTTGCGGAGTAAAATGACTAATTATAAACTTTCCTGTTCTTTAAATTTCGTATTATTCATCGAAATAACACGGTCACTATGCATCCTATAATCGGATTATACGAGCATCTTCATGCATGCTTCCGACAATTCAGAACAAAATATGAGGAACTTCTAAGTACGGACTATTTCTGAAAAAAGAAAAAATTTAAATTTTTTGTCTTTGAAAATTTTTCAGTTTTCTTACTGTATTAATAAAATTAATCATTGCAAATTACAATATTTAAACTGTTGTTGTATTTTTAAATTGGAAAAAGTACTTAAAAAAAACAGAAACTTCAAACATAATTTTTGAAATTTATTTGTCATTTTTACAGTCAAAATTGAAAAAAACTGGTTTCGAAAATAATCATGAATATAAAAATGATTTTTTTATTTGATTAAAAAATTAAAATTTTATAAAAATTAAAAAATTCGTCAATTTTCGTTATAAAAGTTCTTGATCAAATTTTTTTTAGATTTTTATGATTTTAAATGTTTTATATTTCGATTTTAAATATTCAATTAAACACGTATTATATTGTAAAAAAATTCATCGAAGACTTGTGGCGAAATTTTATGGATTTTTTTATTTATAAAAATTAGTTTTAAATACATATTTTAAAATAACATGAAGATTCAAATATTTTGTGTTTTATCTTCATTTTGGTACACTTCAATTCCAATCAACAACAATGATAAATTCGTTCTTATTAGTCACGAACAAAAGAAGACTAACTTTCGGTTTCGTAACAATTGCGAAATGTGACGAAAATGTAACATAATTATCACATTTTCCATGAATATTTTAAATTTTGACAAAAATTCCAACTTAATAGTGACGATTTATATATATTACTGTACTAAAAGTTACATTTTTTGTGTGTAGAGATTTCGGATAGTGTCTATTTCCGACACGCGGCAAACCCGCTTGAGGATGGATCTCCTAAGTATCCTAAGTATCCTATTTCCGACTCATATTAGGAGTTTCAGTCACTATCCCAAATTTAGAGTTGTCGAAATCACTATCCAAAATAACTCCAATAGATATAAAAAAGTATAACTTTTGTCTTCGTAACAATTGTGAAATGTGACACAACTGTCACATGTTTCATGAACATTTGACTTTTGGGAAGAAAGTTATAACTTAATAGTGACGATTTCTGTTTGTTACTGTACTAAAATTTAAAATTTTTTGTGTGCAGTATTTTTATCGTCTGCAAAAACAAGTGTCATTTTTCATAAAAAACACCAAAATCGAGGACGATGTAAACTTCCGACAACCCTCATCTGTCTGGGAATCCCAAAAGACCTAATCAAGTCCCCAAATTTCGGAAATCTCCAAAATTACATTTTTCTATTAAATCAAGAAATATGAATAACATTTTTTCCGAAAATTCCAAGTCTCAGTAAGTCACGCGATCGAGTTTCCGGGTTTTCCAAGTTTATAGGACTCTTCGGATAAATTTTTGAGCAGTTTTTTGTTCTTTTTCTTGCGGAAACTGCAAATCCGGCATTTCCCGATGATGATGAATACGCCGACTCTAGCCCTCCCCCGAGGCCGAGGGCGGTCTGTCACTGTTTTGCTTTTTAGAAACCACCATCAGTCGTGTTATCCGTTCTCGACAAATCGCGTCTTCCAAGACAACAAAGTTCAATTTTTTTGAATTATTACATCGTTTTCAGTTTTTATTGAAATTTTTCTTGAGCTTCTTCCTGGATGGGAAACAGCAGTTCCACAAGTCATCCAAATCCTCAATTCATTAGGAGAAACGAATCTTTCGGGTCGAATTCGCCGCGGAAAATCGAAAAAAGTAACAATCATCATCCGAGTAACCAGATCGTCTCAGAGGTAAACATTTACTACTTTTAATTTTTATATAAAATTTTATATATAAAATTTTCGTTTTTAAAAAATTTCGAATTTCAGAAAAATGGAAGTTTTGGATCTTCTGACAGAATAGGAAATGACAAACTTCCAAAAAGATCGTCTTTGAAAAGATCCAGCAGAAGTCAATCACTAGAGCAACGGTGGGCTAAAATTTAACTTTTTTATTTAAATTATTTTTTAATTTTAAATTCCGAAAAAATTTTATCTATAATCAACTACAAAAAATAAAAAATAAAAATTCAAAATTTATTTTTAATTTTTATTAAATAATTTTAAATAAAATTTAAAAATTTCGCATATAATTTTAAAAATAAAAATTTACTTTTTTATTTATTTTTAAAATTTTTTTGAATTTTAATATTTTTATGATTAAAAATATTTTTAATTTCACAAATGGATTTACTCGAAGTAACTTTTGAAACAAATTACAGCTGATTTTGTAATTTATCTGATGGATATTGAAAATCCGTGTTTAGTTTTTGTCGAACGTTTTTGCAGAACGAGAAAAATGGGACAATTATGTAAAATTTCATAAAAATTTCAAAATGCAAAGATACTTTTATTTTTTCTTTCAAATTTGAGGATTTCATTTCGGAGATAATTTTTAAATTATTTAATTTTAATATTTGTTCTCTGTAATTAGGTGTGCTTTTCTCGTTAATTAAAACATTTTTTTCGAAAAAATGATTACAAACAAGGATAAATCCAATCCTAAATTTAGTGATTTTCGAAATTTTCTCGTTTCGGATGGTCGTTCAGCAGAAATGGAATACAGATTCTGAATGAGTATTTTAAGAACTACAAAATTATGTAATTTATCTCTAAATGTCACTTTGAGTAATTGGGCTTCCGTCGTCAGTTACAGTTGTCCAATAACTAAAAAAATATAAAAAATCCAAATTTTTATTTCCTTGATTATTTCGATATAGAAGAATTTTCGGCAAATCGAATTACAGACTCCACAAATATACTTTTGACGAATGTCAACACGACATATAGTCCGTCAAAAATAGCCAAAATGATTAATTTTATTTTTTTATTTTTCAAATTCAAAAAATTTTGAATTTCGTAAAAATCTATTTTTAAAAATTTCACAATTGTCAAAAAAATCAAATACATTATCATAATTTTTTAGATTATTATTTTAGAAAAATTAGTTTTTAAATTAATTTTTAAATGAAAAAAAAGTTTAATCTTTAAATTTAAAAAAAGTTAATTTTTAAATTAAAAAAAAAGTTAAAAATTAAACTTTTTAAAATTTAAAAATTAATTTTTTTTAATTTAAAAATTAAACTTTTTTTAAACTTAAATAGTTTAATTTTTAAATTTAAAAAAGTTTAATTTTTAAATTCCAATTTGCAGATCGATATTCAGCGGATCTCATTCGCCTTCCAGCAGTCAGTCTTCTTCGAACAGCTATCTCAACAACATCATCAACGACAAAGGTTGCCTCAGGTAAAACGACTTTCACGAAATCGTCTTTTTTGAGGTGTTATTTTTTCTTTCATCATTTTACGTCATATCTTCCGAAAAATAGACTTGAAACACAGCTTTTGTTTTTCGAAATTCCCTCGGGGAATTAAATTCTGAAAATTTTTGTGGTTGAACAGCTTTATTGTCGAGTTATATTTTCAACTTGCAGACAATCAACTCAACCAAAATTCCAAATCAGTGGGGACTTGAATCCGCACCAAGTGAACCTAGTAAAAAGGACCTGGAAACAAGTCCTCAAGACGGCCAACGACGACGAAAACGAGATGGCTTGCAGACTGCTGCTCCGGATATTCCAGTTGGATCACCGAAATCAAGTCTTGTTCGGTCTAGGGGATGTGGCACCGACAGAGTTAAGAAGTAATCCGTTATTTGTAAAACATGTAAAAGTAAGTTTTCCAAAGTAATCAAAATTGCCATATTTCTTCAAATTAAAATTTTTTGATTAATTTCATTTTTTAAATTTTTTAAAATTTCTAAAAATTGTTATTTTTGAAAAAGTTGTAAAGTTTCGGAATTTTAAAAATAAGTTCGACATGGTCCCAAAACTTCAGAATTTTAAAAAATAGGTTTCAAACATCGTCAAAAATGCAATTTTTCTTTTTTTCAAAATTCTGAAAAATGAATAAACATAAAAATTCCGAAATAATTACTGTAACTGAATTTGAAAATCTTATTTTTAAAACTTTTTAAATAAAATTAATATTCCGTAATTTAATAAATAATTTTTATATAATTTAAAAAAACGAACTTTTTTAAGACAATTAAAATTTTATAATTATTTTTATCTAAAAAGTATTTAAAAATAACTGTGTATTGTTGGTACTCGAAACATATTTAAAAAATTAAGAAATTTTAATAATTAATAATAAAAAAATTTTAATTAATTTTTATAATAAAAATTTAAAATTATTTAATAATATAAAAATTTTAAATTACTTAATAGTAAAAAATTTTAATTAATTTTTACAATAAAAAAATTTAAAATTATTTAATAATAAAAGAATTTTAATTAATTTTTATAATAAAAATTTTAAAATTACTTAATAATAAAAAAATCCAGCATTTAAAAAACTTACAGTAATCTATGTTGGGATTTGAAAAGCACTTCAGGTAATGTCTTTCATCCATTTTATAACTGCGGAAGATGCTGAAGGGGAATCCCTGTATCTCTGGTTTCGAACTTTCAAAAAATCGGAAAAATCCCCGAGGGAATTTTTTGTCCTCTCCAAAAAATCTTAGGCTACATTTACGAAACAACTCCTGAGGGTTTCTGGCGCTAAATCAATCCAAATTTATATATTTTTAAAAAGCTAAAAAATTAAAATTCATTTTTATTAATTTTCAGAACATATTGTGGAATCTAAAATACCGTATCCAAATCAAAGTACAAATACGGTATTTTCATTTCGAGAAATTTTAGATTTAATAATTTTCAAACTGACTAAAAAATAACTTTTTAATGTTCAAAAATTTCAAAAAAATATTAATTTATAAAAAATTAAAAACTGAAATTATTTGTGTTTGATTTAGTTGACCTAAATTACCGTAATCATAGCTGAAATTTAATGTTTTTTGAGAAATAATTATCTATAAAAATTTGAAATTTGAAATTAACTGAGGAAATGAAATGATGAATGATATCATGGAATCTGATGTGGTCTACAGGATTCTACCGTAACTTGAAAGATAGTAGTCATTGTTCATTCTAGTAGAGTAATATTACAGTATAATGTATATCCTAAACCTAGGGGAACAACGGATTAATATAGGGAATAAACGCAAAAAAAACCTAAGCAATGATACAGTCAACTTGGATATAAGATATCCTTTGGGACCAGCCAAAATGTATGTTATAACAAAAGATATGTTATAGAGAGGGTAAATTTGAAGGTAGAATAACAAAACTCACTCACTCAGACCGTATGCTATAACAAGAGTATCTTATATCCGAGTTATACTGTATCTGTTTTTCTGTCGCGTAGTGATGGGCGATTTCATGACTTTTTTTAAATAGTAGATATCTAAGTCTTATTTGACTCGTCCTCAAGGACACACGGCCTTTTGTGGACTTCAGAGATCTCGCATCAGAATCAGATTCGCATTCCACGACAAATGAAATGAATTTTAAACTTCCAGGCCATCGAACCAACTTTGAGCAACGTCATGGCCCATCCGACTAACGCCACAAATCTGTCCAAGTACCTTCAGCAGCTAGGGGGCAGGCATGTACAGTATACCGGCGTCACTTACAAGTGTTCTTACTGGAAGGTCAGTTTATCCAATTCCAAAACTACCATAAAAACATTTTTAAATTTATAAATTTTACAACCTTCACATCTAAGACCATATTTAACGCTTTTGTCACGAACGATGTTTGATTCATTTTCGAACATCACGTTGATCATTAGTTCTTTCGGCTTCTGAATCATAAATTATTAACATATATTCAACAATTTCAGACATTTGTCCAGTCCCTGTTGGACATCGTGGGGGTTGACAAAGCCTCAGGGGACACCCACGACGCTTTCTTCATCCTCGGGAGCTTTTGTGTGGAACAAATGCGGATAGGGTACAAGATTGAATATCTCCTCCAAAGGGAAGCCGAGCGAATCGCCCTGGCCCAGCAGAAAAAAAAGGATGCTCTTCAACAAGGTTATACAGTATCTGGTAAGAAAGTGACTTGAATGATATAGTTTCTAAAAAGTCAATAAAGTTTGAGTTTATTTTTTCAATTCGAGAATAATTTCAGCAAAATCAAAGATTCAATGATTTTAAAAAATTTTATTTTTTTAAAATTGATTTTTGTGCATTTGTGAATCTGCTTGAAAACACGGAAAATAGGCACTTGATCAATAACTTTAAAAATATGGAATTAAATTCATATTTTCAGTTCTTTTAAAAATTTATGAAAATTGTTATTTTTAGGATTTTCTAAATTTTTAAAATTATTTTTAATTTTTTAGGATTTTCTAAATTTTTTAAATTATTTTTAATTTTTTAGGATTTTCTAAATTTTTAAAATTATTTTTTATTTTTTAGGATTTTCTAAATTTTTAAAATTATTTTTTATTTTTTAGGATTTTCTAAATTTTTAAAATTATTTTTTATTTTTTCGGATTTTCTAAATTTTTAAAATTATTTTTAATTTTTTAGGATTTTCTAAATTTTTTAAATTATTTTTAATTTTTTCGGATTAAGATCCTAGTTCAAAAAAATCGTCGATAAAACTGTTACAATCAATCTTGTTTTAAATTTTAATTAATTTTCAAAATTTCTTACTTTTTAAAAAAAAATTAATTAATCGTGAAATTTTTTTGAATTACAACATTAATGAAATTTTGTATTTATAATTACTTAGTTCGCCAATTTGAAAATCGTAAATAATTTTTTTCATTGGATCCCGAAGTAAATCTGTCTAAATTTCAGAAATTGTCAAAATTAACTTTCATAAATAATTTTATAATGAAATTCCGAACTGAATCACACACGAAGAAAACATTTTTTATCATTTTTAATTTTTTCAATTTTTCACAAAATTATTTTCTTCAAAATCACGAATCTCCTGATTTCCTTTCTGTTTTCAAAGGGGAAATTACGGTACAACAAAGGAAACTATTCAGCGATTCTGAAATCTGTAGAGAAATCCGAAATCAGAAGACTCTACCAAGTCGAAGGGAAGAAACATTGCAGAGCCGTCGAAGTGCCGTTCTAGTTCAAATCTCTGAATCAAGATGACGTGTTCATCCTCGATGTCGGGGAGAGAATTCTCGTTTGGAACGGATCTTACAGCAACAACGTCGAAATAGTCAAAGCAGCCGAAATGGCGAGGGATATCAGAGATTTCGAAAGAGCCGGAAGAGCTCAAATCTAGTTCATCGGTGAGTTTTGAAACTACTTAAAATAGGAAATTTTCTAAAAATCTCATTATCCATGAAATACCTACACTTCAAATATGGTTAAAACAATAGCTTATGTAATTCAAATTTCAATGGAAATTTTTATTCATTTCTAAACATCTTCTGAAGCTCATCGGCTTGAGTCTGGTTCAATATCGATGAATATGACATCGGTAAATCAGCAATTGAAAGTTCTTGATATCGGAACATTTACAACAACATGACACATAAGTATTTAAAAAAGCACTATAAATCATAAACAAAATATATTTTTTGAAACTGTGTTAATGTTTTTGATGATATATCCATCAAGTTTAAATGTCTATGTAAAATTTAATCTTGTCGAGGTCCGTAAAGTAGTCAACATCGAAATCAAATTTTTGCACAACAATTAGGCAGTCTGATCTGCCGCAATGCTGCGAGCAACTTGCAAATTTTACTTTAATTTCGAAATCTCCATAAATATTGATATAAAAATGCTGATCGATGTGCTTCAATATTGCTGGCAACTTGCGGATTTTCTTTGATGTTGATCTTTTTACGGACTTTGACACTGATTCCTCAATTATACTTTATCAGACAAATTTGAAATTTCTGAAAAACTTTCCTCCATAAAAAATACAAAAAATTAAAGTTATTTAATAATCACGTCTGACATCGTATGTATCTTAATTTAGACGACGAATGGGACTCCCACCCCGAATTTTTCGCTTTTCTGAAATCCAAACCCCTTCTTGCTGTTCACAGAACAGATGACGAGAAAGGAATTGCGACCATTTTCGTTTCGAAAATAGATGAAACTGAATTCAAAGGGAAGGCAACCCACGTCCGAGTCATTCAGTCAAAGGAACCCGATCATTTTTTAAGCATTTTCAGAAACGCCATTGTAGTTCTGAAAGGAGGAGTCGCTTCAGGATTCAATAAGACTCCTAAATCGACTATTCCAGACAAGAATCGAAATCAACATTACAGTAACAAAAAGCAAATGTTTCAGATCAGAGGAAGAAGGATTCTGGAGATCGACTTGGACGCTTCGTTACTAAATAGCAATGATATATTTTTCATCAAGGTTGGTAGGGGTTCAAGTACATAGATCACTCGTTGTAAAAATCGTAACTTCAGCTCAAGTAACAAATGTAAAAATTCCTATTATGTGATTTTTGTAACAATAGTAAACTGCTAAGAAGTAACGCAATAGTTACGATTTCATGAACCTTTGAGACTAATTACGATATCGCATCTATTATGAAAACAATAAATTGGTAAAAGTTGCACTGAATAGGAAAAATGAAAGAGATATCTCGTCACGAACTATCACACGAAGACTATAGAATCTTCCGTGATGAAACCTCGCATTTGTTACATTTTTCATCATGCTGAAGTTACGATTTTTTGTGCTTATAAATGAAGCACTGCATATAACCAAAGACTTTATTCTTAATGAATTTTGTTTAAAAAGTAATAAGTTTGAACTTAATAAATGACCAAGAAGATAAACATACTTTTTCCTACTTTTTGGAACCTGGTAATGGAGCAGAAGATCCTATTATACCCTATGATTGCCCTAACTAATATTACTCAATATCCTATTCCAGACAGGAGAGAAAAAAGGACTAACATGGTTCGGCAAAGGTGCCAACAAGGATGAGCAAAACACAGTCCTCAGACTCCCGGACTTCTTCAAACCTAGAAGAATACAAAACCATAATGGAAGGAGAGGAACCAGAATCCTTCTGGGAACTTCTTGGTGGATTCAAACCCTATGCCAAAGGAGGAATCCTCGAAAATCCTGAAGTCGAGTTCATTGCTCCAATGCCAAGGGTAGGTTTACTGTAGAAGAAATCGTTAATTTCAATCAACATGATCTGGAATCCGATGACGTCATGATACTAGATGCCTATGAGGAAATCTATGTCTGGCTCGGGAGATCCAGCAACACCGAAGAGAAAAAATCTTCATTGGATACTGTGTTGGTAAGTCATCTAATTTTCAAGAGTTACTCTACGTAATTTTGCACATTTTTGTTATAAAATCTAGATGTCTTTGAAGTTCAACAACAAGCACTTGAAACAAGGTAATCGAGTTCACAGATTCTGAATCAGAAGTCGTAATTAAAGCTGGTCTTCAGAATCTACGAACCCGATCACCTTTTTCCAAGTACTTATTGTTAAAATTTAAAGACATCTAGATTTTATAACAAAAATGTACAAAATTACGTAGAACGGTCCTTAATAGAACTGGGGCTACCTTGGGAGCTTTTTAAATTAAAACTGTAATATAATCGTTATTACTCATAAATGCAGGTTCATGAGTATATACGTCATCAGTTTTACATTTAACTTTTTTCATCGTCTGTAACTTCCCATTCCAGCGATACATTTCAACTGATAAAACAAGCAGAACTGAAGATAACACGACAATGCTAGTTGTGAAGCAAGAGTTCGAGCCAGTTTCGTTCAAATCCCACTTTGGTGTGTGGGATGAGAACTTGTGGAATGTGAGGCTTATCTACGGAGGATTAAACAAAGGAAAAGATGAATTTCAGGATGAACTCAGCTATGACCAACATAAACTACGTATAAATGCCAAATTAAATCTCCCAGAATCGAATTCAACCCAGACAATGAGGGAATTAGAAGCTGAATTTTGCAAAATTTACTCTATTGAAGAACTCCGAGTTCCGTCAGAGTCCTTGCCCTTTGGGGTGGATCCGGTCAACAAAGAGGTAAAAACTGATAATTGTGGTCTTTTTAGTATTATTTATTAATAATGATTTAGAAGCACTTAACTGATGCTGAATTCAGCCAAGTCTTCGGGATGAAAAGAAACAGTTTCGAAAAACTCCCGAAATGGCGCCAACTTGAACATAAAAAACGAGTTGGACTTTTCTAATTATATATAATAATTATTATTAAAAATAAATGTTTTAGTAAAACTGGATAAATGATATTTACTAGTTAAAAACATGATTTTTTAAAAATCATCTTGAGAAAAATTCCTAAGAATTTTTGAAATTAAAATAGCCTACGTGAGAGTTTTAATTTTCCGTAATCTTACAACATTTCGCAATTGAGTTTTTAGAAACATTATTTTTAAATAAATCTAAAAACCTTTGAATTAGGGCATATGAGGTTTAAAACCATCTGTCTACTCCTGAGAGTTTAGAGTCATATATGAAATTACTAATAAACATTTAAAAATTACAACTAATCCTAAATAATCTGTCGGAAGTAGGTTCGATCGTCAGAAAAAAACATTTGACACTGTGGCCGACAGCGTCCCGTAGCGATTATTTTGCGCGGGAACGTTTACGCACGAATTTCGTTTTTTTGTGTTCAACTGCTTTATGAATTTTCCGAATTTTTTTCATTTTAGTGATTAGTAATTTCCTTGTTTGGATCCCACTATTGTACTTCCACCATGGCAAGAGAAAAAAAAGTAAATTCAATCAGCTCCGAAGCTGTGGAAGGATTTCGTCAACATGCCGCTGCTTTGAAAGCAAGTAGGTTTTATTTTTTATTTTTCATATATCAATTTTCTAGTCGAAGCAAAGAGAAACCTCATTGACGAAACAATCAGACAGCTGGAATCAGAATTACCCAGGATTATTGAGAAATCGATCAACGAAGCTTTGAAGGTGATTTTTGACTTTATTAAATCCTCTAATTTCGTCTCTCCAGGACCTTGATTCCAGTATGAAGTTCATGGATTTCCTCAAGATGAAGACTGATTCAACTACTACTATTGGTAGGTGTGTTTTTGGTATATGAAATCAGTGTTTTTTTCAGAACAATCCAGTCCTACCAAGCTTGCTCGTGAGATGATCCCGGGAGAACCTATTTTCAGTGCTAATGGAACCCCACTGAGATTAACTTAAATTTGTCCTGGACTACGTGACTCAAAAGAAGGGGGAGTTTACTGAACTCTAAGGATTTCACGATTCGATAAAATTCCGCTCGACGTCCATTCGTTTGGCTTTTATTTTTTATTACTTTTGCCGATTTGGTTCATTGTCCAGTTCGCACTTCGCATACACAAAACGTTTGACTATGATTCTTATAAAAACTACAATTTGGAAGATCCTTTGAGCTGGATTTACGAAATCCGCTAACTATCAGAAGATCTGGAAACTACAATTCCGATGTTAGTTTCGAAATTTTAACTCAAAAAATTTGTGTAAAATAATTTTCGGAGATTTTTAGGAATTTCCTGTAAAATTACCGTAATGTAGTTTGAGATTTAGTTTCATTTTAGTCAGTTTCGTAATTTGTAAGTATCGGTATTTCTCGTCATTGTTGAATTCTGAATTCCGAAAACTACAAAAATGACGCCATGAACAAATACTTTCGACACAGCTCATGAATGAAATGAGGAAAATAAATGTCTGCGAATTATGGGAGTTCAAAGTCCTTCTGTTCAAGAGGTCAGACTTGAAATCTAGGGAAATTAACCGAAGTGATGTGAATCCGATATCAATTATCTCATTTATTCTGAAAAAACAAGTATTTTTTAGAGTTTGTAAAGTGGTCGACATCAAAACCAAATTTTCAGAACAATTAGACAGGCTTGGTCGGACGTTGCAGGCAAACTGCAAATTTTTGATTTTGCCGTCGATCACTAGACTTCGACATGGACAAATTTTAGAAAAGATATTGTGATTTTTCCGTGAACTCTTTATTCTAGGGTTTATCCAGTCTTAGGGGAATCTATTTTCGGATATGTTTATGTGACGTGTCTTTTTCCATGAAAAAGTCTGTCCCAAGTCCAACACAAATGCTCTTCGATCCGGAATCGAACCCACTTCTCGCGAACGACAGTCCTGCGCACTGACCACTGCACCATCGGAAAACTAACAGAAGTTTTAAATCAACTTTGTAACATTAAAGTTTTTGATTTCATTTTCTGCTTATATTAAATTCCAAATGTCGATGACGCAAGTTACCGAATATTTTTTGTGAGTTGCGAGTTTTATCGAATCGTGAATTTATGGGCAAAACACAAATATTATCATTCATTTAGACTATGTTATAAGAAATGCGACACCGGCGTACGTAATTGTAGCAGAAGAAACACCGAATAATGAATTTCACGGGAGAAGCCAGAAGAGACCAGAATAGTTTGGATAAATCAAAGACGATCCGTTTTGAGGCATAGATTAGGAAACAATCAAATATTGAATACCTTTTTACAATGCCTAGGGATCGTAATCCCCAGCATTCAAAATATAAATCTATGGTAACAGCTGGGAGTCCCCTATCCTCGGCTTAGGGGTACTGGTGGAGGTTTGTGGACTTTTTTGTTGAGAATCTTCCCGTTCCCACTCATCAAGCAAGTCATCTAACGCGTCAATGTCCGTCCGAGAGAAGGTCTTAGCTGTGGATTTCATCATTTTCTGACATGCCTGGTAGTCTTCGTACACTTCCTGAAAGTTTAATTTGATGATTTGGCATTTAGAGCTGTCATAATCAGATATAGGACATCATCATCTGACAGATATTACATGTTTGAAAATGTCGTCAGATCGAAAATAGAAAAATTTAAACTCACCGCGATTAAAGCGTGGAGTTTGCCCAAGGCATCGAGATAGCTGGAGGTACATGTGTAAAGTCCCCTGCTCATGTACTCTTCGAAGAGGTTGACCTGGGGTTTGGAACTCTGGGGTAGTCTGTCCGCGAAGGGCAATCCAGCAACGGCCGCCGAAGTTATTTCTTCTTTGGTTTTTCTTCTGCCCAAAGGCGGATTCTCATTCACACTCGAATCTGTAACTGCCCGTCGTTGTTGTCCATACGAAGGACCTAGATGTCCAGCAATAACTGACTGCAGTAGACATACAGTAACGAGTACCATGATGATCAAGCCGCAGATTCCGAATGCCGGCATGATTTTATTTTTTCTGAGGAAGTTAGAACTATTCGATTTCGGGTCCTCTTTTAACAGAGGCTCAGCTGAGGAATTAGAAGGTGAAGGCAGGACTAGATGAACGTTCTTTGGACGATACGGTAGCGGGGGTGTTTGGTCCAGGAAAAGCGAACTCGATGTAGAGGGAATCTTGATGGCACCAGAGTCCGCTGAAGTTGAGGGGAATCCGAAGATCGGCGGAATGTTTGAAACACGAAAGCTCAGCTGAACTGAGTTCCGGAGATTCTCACAAAACGGTAAATCTGAAAAAATATAATTTTTAAAATCGATTTTCAGAAAAAAATTAAAAACACAAATCACGCAAAATTGATACTGACGAAAGTTCGGTATCAGATAAGGTAATTCTAAAATCTTCTCAAAATTCCAAAGCCAAATAAACCCGATTAATCGAAGCACTAAAAAGCAAAATTTTAATCAACTTTTCAAAAATGATTTTAAAAATTTGTTAATTTTAAATTAGACTTTTAATTTTTGGATAGCTTTTAAAAATTGTGGGTATCCAAATGGAAACAAAGATTCCGAATTGGTTTTCTTTTTGGCCCAGGCCCCGCCCTCAGGGCACGACAGACGCGTTTCCGGAGAACCTTTCGTCATGGATTCTGTCTAAAGATCCCGACAGCTCCGATTTCCCAAATTATGTTCTGATTGATATCAGGAAGTCCAGAACGTGACGAAAGCAAAGGGTAATTTCTTTGGGAAGCAAATGTTTATCAACAAAAGCTATTTGGAAAATTTCGAATGTCCTAAAACACTAAAACTACGGTATAAAAATAGAAACGAATATGGTGCTGTTATAAAAATGAAAAATGGACGTTATTATGGAGTTGTTTTGACGCGCGATTTCAACGATTTTCGGAAGTTGTTCGAGTCCGGATGATTACAGAACTTTCTGATGGATTCTGGAGACTTCCAAAGAATCTAGAGATTCCTGGGGACTTTAATAAGATTCTGGGAGACTGTAAAGGCTTCCATGAGATCTAAAAGTTTCTGGATGCTTGTGGAAGGCTTCTGTGAAAATTTCGAAATTTTCAGAATTCTGAATTAAATTTTATAAGATTCCGGAGACTTGAAGTAATATGTATAAAATTCTAGAAGTATCCAGAAGTTTCTGGAAGGCTTCTATAAAAATTTCGAAATTTTCAAAATTCTGAATTAAATTTTATAAAATTCTGGAGACTTGAAGTAATATGTATAAAATTCTAGAAGTTCCCAAAATCTCCAAAAAGATTCTTGAAGATCTCTAGGAAATTACAAACTTTTCAGAGTTTTATAAAATTCTAACACTTTAAAAATACCACAAGATTACGGTAGCTTTTATGAGATTTTAGAAGTTTTCAGAAATTTGGAAAAATTTATTCAAATTTTTATAATTTTTATTTAATTTCAAAAATTTAATTTTTTAGTAAATTTTAAAAGATAAAATTTTTTAATATTATTTATATAAAATTCATATTACAAAAATTAATTTTTTAGTAAATTTAAAGATAAATTTCTAAAAATATTATTTATATAAAATTTAATTTTTTAGTAAATTTTAAAAGATAAAATTTTTTATATTATTTATTTAAAATACATTACAAAAATTAATTTTTTAGTAAAATTTCTAAAAATATTATTTATATTTTTTATTTAATTTCAAAAATTTAATTTTTTAGTAAATTTTAAAAGATAAAATTTTTTTAATATTATTTATTTAAAATACATATTACAAAAATTAATTTTTTAGTAAATTTCTAAAAATATTATTTATATAAAATTTAATTTTTTAGTAAATTTTAAAAGATAAAATTTTTTTAATATTATTTATTTAAAATTTACATTACAAAAATTAATTTTTTAGTAAATTTTAAAAGATAAATTTCTAAAAATATTATTTATTTAAAATTTACATTACAAAAATTTATTTTTTTAGTAAATTTTAGAAGATAAAATTTTTTTAATATTATTTATTTAAAATTCACGCTACAAAAATTAAAAATCCACCTTCGTTGACGCATTTTCACGTGTACCAAAGATGAAATTTTACGTTCGTTTTTGGTTCGGTCACTTTTTGGCAACAATTTCGACAGTTTGGGCCGACGTAAAGTAATTGAAGCATAAATGTGCGTCAGAAAATTCGACTACGATATTTTAGAAAAAAAACAGATTTTTATTCTAGGACTGAAATCTCCTAAATTTTTATAACCATGTTGACTGAGGGAATTTGAGCTTCATTGTCCCGAAAAATACTGTAAATGATATTTTCAAATACGGTCGTTTTTTCGGTTTTATAATTCGAAAATTTAAAATTTATTTTTGGTCTGAAAAAAATTAATAATTTTTAAAAAATATTTTCGAATAAAAACTACAAAAAATCAAAAAACACGTTAAAAATGGAAAAATATTCTAATTTTGGGAAACACGTTATTTTTCGTAATCGTCGTAATCGTCGTAATTAGAGAAGATGAGAAATGCGAATTATGCCGGACTTAAGATGGGGAAATTGGTTCTTGGAGATTTGACAAAGGTCGGCGGATTTAAACATCACTCAATCGATACTACGAAACAAACTACAAAAAATATAAAATTAATATTCCTATTCATTGCAGCATTTCTGAAATTAAAAAATTGTTTAATTAAAAAAATAACATTTGAATAATTTTTATGCAAAAATACAATAAGCATTTCTAAAAAGTAAAAATTTCACGGCCCCGAGTGGAAATTATGACGAAATAAAAGTATATATTTTCCACTCAAGACCAAGTTGAAAATTCTCAAAAAATACTTTTTTGGTCTTGAGTGGAAAATACAAAAATTGAAATTTATATTTTCCACCTAGGATTTAAAAAATAAAACTCTCACGGTCCCGAGTGGAAATTAAAGTTTATATATTTTCCACTCAAGACCAAGTCAAAAATTCTCAAAAAATACTTTTTTGGTCTTGAGTGGAAATGATATAAAAATTGAAATTTATATATTTTCCACCTAGGACTGAAAAAAATACTTTTTTTTAAATTCTGGTCCTGAGTGGAAAATACAAAAATTGAAATTCACATTTTCCACTTAGAATCAGGGTATTTTATTTTTTGGTTTTTAATAGAAAACGTAAAAATTAAATTTTATACAACGGACATCGAGGACCAAGAGTTTTCAAAATGTCAATTTCGCGGTCCTGAGTTCAGACTATGGATTCAATTTGTGCAGTTTCCATCCAGGAGTAAAAAATTCTGAAAATAACACTTATGTAATCCCGACTGGAAATCATGCGAAAAATCGAATGTAAATATTTATCTTAAAAATCGACGGTAAATTTTCAAGAAAATTTTTTGTACCGAAAGCCTTGGAGGATTTATTAAATCCGAGATTTCCATCCAGGACCAAGGAATTAAAAAAGCACCTTTCGCTGTTCTAAACCTCCGGCGGAATGACGTGGACTTAAATCCCGTTTTGAATCAAAGCAATTTCAAAAAACTTTCGATTTTTAATGAATAAAAATACAAAAAAACACGCAATTTATTTCCACTCGAGACCAGAGGAAAATTTAAATTATTTTCAACCGTCTTGAGTGGACATTTAGTATTTGTAATTTTTAACAATTATTTTAAAAAATATTTTTTAGAATATTTTTGGATTAAAAATTTTTCAAGCTTTTTGAATTTGAAAAAAATATTTTTAAAGATTTTTAAATTTAAAATTTTTAAAAATTCGAAAAAAAATATTTTTTTTAAAGATTTTTAAATTTAAAAAATTTGATAATTAAGAAAAATATTTTTAAAGATTTTTAAATTTAAAAAATTTAATAATTTTGAATTGAAAATTTTAAGATTTTTCAAAACCAGTTTAAAATTTGATATAGTAGATAATTTTAAATTTCTGCAACCTGCAGATAATCCTATCTTCATTTTGAAAAATTCTCCAAAAACGTTTTTTTATTTTAAATTAAAAATCTCATCTGACATGGATGAATCGAAAATCCGGAAGTTCTTTGTGGATTTTTTCAATCCGGGGATCAACACACAAAAAAAAGTAATTTTTGGTTTTTGACAATTACGAAATGTGACACAATTATCACATTTTCATTAATATTTGACATTTGTGACGGAAATTAAAACTTAATAGTGACGATTTGTATACATTACTGTACTAAAAGTTGTAACTTTTTGTGTAGAAATTTTGGATAGTGTTTATTTCCGACTCATATTAGGACTTTCTAGTCACTATCCTAAATTTACTAGAGCTGTCAAAATCACTCTCCAAAAACAGCTCCAATACACAAAAAATTGTAATTTTTAATTTTCAACAATTACGAAATGTGACACAATTATCACATTTTCATGAATATTTGGAACTTAATAGTGACAATTTTCGTTTGTTAATATACTAAAAATTA
Source organism: Halicephalobus mephisto (assembly GCA_009193035.1). Lineage (NCBI taxonomy): Eukaryota > Metazoa > Nematoda > Chromadorea > Rhabditida > Panagrolaimidae > Halicephalobus > Halicephalobus mephisto. Next base: position 458,033 of record SWDT01000058.1, read on the forward strand.
CACTTTTTGAATGTGGGTAAAATTAGGTAATGGAGGGTGGAGTCTCAAAACGACATTAATCCGGACAAGTTTGGATTTATTTATGCAAAATCGGGATTATTTGGTGTTTGACTACAAACGGACCATTGTAAAAAACAAATTTTATCCAGGAAGTGTTTTTTCGGTTTCATTCAAGTTTCCTCATTTGGGACTCTCGAAGCTGAAAATGAGACCGAAACGAGGAAGCCTTTGTTGACGAAGTTAATGAGGACTTGAGATTCTCCAAAATGCCAAATTCATAAAATGACATGACATCAACGGCCCGTCATGAGAAAATCGTATGAAAATATCTGAGCCAGATGGAGGTGGAATCACTCAAGAAGCCCCCGAGTTTTCCAAGGTGTGATCCCAGAACGAATTTTTAACAACCCCAAAGGCAGAAAACGTAATAAACTATACATCTTTTTTCACAAATTTGGGCGCTAAAAAAAGACAAATGACAGTTTCGTAAAATGGAAAAACTGGCATCTTCGTGTTTCTAAAATAAATTCAGATTCCAAAAATTAAGTTTCAAAGGTCGTTATTTGAATAAACTTCCTCTTTACCATAATTGTTAAAGTTAAAATGAATTTTCACAAAAAAGTTAAAACATTTCAGAATTTCTAAAAACAAATATGACTTTTAAGTTTCTTGTTCAAAGGATACTGTAGATGAGAGAAGTTAGTTGAGGTTTTTCTAGACTACGGTATTGGTTGTGTAATTTCTCGGATTAGAACAAAGTTTGGGGAATTTCGGAGTTCTTCGTGGGTGGCTTTTATGCAAATCCACAGAAGTGCCGCGGAATCCAACTGCCCTCTCCACCACCCACGTCCGAGTCTGATTCCACGCACATTCACCGAAGTTCGCGGGGAACTAAGCAAACTCAGTTGTCTCAAAGCAATCACCCCATCATTTACTCCCAAACCGCTTCATTTTGAGATTCAGTTAGAAACTCATCTAAACACATGTTCGAGCCTCGAGAACGACGTTCAAGTTGAATAAAGCGGTGTTTCCCGAGGGTTTGTCGGAAGTTATGAAAATCCGAAAGTCAATTTTAGGTAATTGTGAGATCAGATGTAGTCAAAAAGTAAGGCAGTAATTACAGTAATCAGGAATTAAGTTGTTGGTCAAACAAAGTTTATATAAATTTGTTTATAAAAACCGAGAATAGTTTTAGTTATTGTGAAATTATATACAATTAAAATCACAAATTGTTGTTTTCGTCAATTTATGAAAAAATATTTTTAGAACCAGGAAATTTCGATTCTTCTTCGATACAGTAATCAGGAATTAAGTTTTTAGTTAAAAAAAATTATAAATTCATTTATAAAAAGTCAAAAACTATTTTACAAGAAAATCTATAAAATTATTTTTAAAAATTACGATAAACAAAATCCACATTATCCTTTAATTTATCTTTTTTAAACTTCCTATTTCTGAATCTTCAAAAATAACAATTTTTGAAAATTATTTCCGTATTTTTTAAATTTAAAATCAAATTCAAAAATTTATAATTATTTGAATTTTAAAAAAAATTATTTTTTAAATAAAAATTTTTTGAAATTTAAAGTTAAATTAAAAAATTTTAATTATTTCAATTTCCAAAAATAAAATATTTTTAAAATTTTAAAAATTTAGTCAAAAAATAAAATTAAAAATATTTAAAAATTAATTTTTTTTTAATTTTAAAAAATCTACAATAAAATTTAAAAACTTTAATTATTTCAATTTCCAAAAATAAAACATGCTTTAATTTATGAAATTCAGTCAACAAATAAAATTAAAAATGTTTAAAAATTAATTTTTTTTAATTTTTTAGATTTTTAAAAATTTTAATTGTTTGAATTTCCAAAAATAAAACATGTTTTAATCCTTGAAATTTAGCCAGAGGATAAGATTACTGATGAACTCATCAAGTTGACCTTGAGACAAAAGATCCAAATATGGCTCTGGTTTCGTCTTGTTTTGTTTTTCCGGATGAACGATTTGCGTAAGCAACTTTAAGTAAGTCAGATTTTCTCCAGATTGACAAAGCAACAAAGGCATTTTCGTTCATTATTAATAAACTTATTTTATAAACAAAAACTTTAAAAACTGAATTTTTAGAAAATTGGAATTTTAAAAAACTACAAGGAATTAATTTTAAAAATCCACAATTTCGCCTCCGGAACGAAGATGCGTTAAAAATATAATTAATTTGACATGGAAGTCGCAATTATGAAATCGAAAATGGAAGTCGTTATGGAAATTGCCTCGAGACGAGTTTTCCGACTTTTCGGAATTTTCAAGGAACAAGATTTCAGGCAAACTCAAGCAAGATGAGGATCTGGAAAATTCGAGCAACTTCAGAATCTCCCACTGGATTCCGGAAGAGGAAAAAATTGTAAAAAATCACAAAAAGATAAAAAATAATTAAATTCGAGCAACTTCAGAATCTCCCACTGGATTCTGAAAAGTCCTAAAATTTTCTACAAAATTACAGAAAATCCTTAAATTTTTCTTAAAACTCAAAAAGGGTTCAGAATCCTTCGCTAGATTCTGGAAAGTTCTAGAAATATAAAATTCTAAAAATTTCAAAATTCTCAACTGTATTCTGGAGAAGTTTTAGAATCATATAAAATTCTAGAAATTTCAGAATCCCCAACTGTATTCTGGAAAATTCTAAAAATATAAAATTCTAGAAACTTCAGAATCTTCAAGTTTCTAAAATTTTCCAAATTCTTTCAAAATTTCCTCTCAGATTCTAGAAAATTCCAGAATCTATTCGAAAACTTTCAAACATTTCAGAATCGTCTACTGAATTCGAGAAATCGGAAAATTAAAAAATTGGACTATAATAATATAAAAATTAACGTTTTTTGGACAGAAATCCGACTTAAACTTGGCGAAACAAAGGACTCAATTTTCGTCTGAGAACTTTTGGAACAATTTTTTACTTTTTTGTCGAAACTTAATTGTGAAAAATAATTAAATTATTTTTCGTTATTTTTATAAAAGTAGTTAATCAAATTTCACTGATAACAAAGATATTTTAAAAATTTTTAATGAAAATTAAAATTTTAAAAATTAAAAATTTAAGTTTTTTAATAACATAATTAAATTCAATTTTTTTAATAAAGAAATTCCGGAATTTAATCAACTACTAATCCTACCACGAAATTCGAAAATAATTAATTATGTAAAAATAAATTTTTTTTCGAACTAAATTAAAAATAAAAAATGTCAAATATTCGATAAATTTTTTTAATTTAAAAAATTAAAAATATGCAAAATTTTCCTGTAGAAAAGTTACTTTCATTTTTTATTAATTTTCAAAAAACAATCTTTCGAAAAACTTGCATCCTACAAGAAAAAAAAAGAATGTATCATATATAATATATTTGATGTACTGATGTCAACTTAATATATTGGTACATTGAATATAATGTATTCAATACGTCAGAACTATTTTAGCATATTACATATATAGAATACAATACACGTATATCAACGTAATGTACCGATATATCAGGTTGATATAAGTGTATTGTATTTAATCTATTGATGTATTGAAATGGTTCTGATGTATCAGATACACTATATTTAATGTACTGATATATTGTATACAATACACTGGTATCTACTTAATATATCAGTACATTACGTTGATATATGTGCATTGTATTCAATATGCCTAATATACTAAAATAGTTCTGACGTATCGAATACATCATGTTCAATGTGCCAATATATTAAGTTGACATCGGTACATCAAATATATTATATCTGACACATCATAGTCGTTTCAATGTATCAGATATATTGTATGCAATGCACGTTTATCAACTTAATATATCGATGTACTGAATATAACGTATTTGATACATCAGAACCGTTCTAATATATCTATGTATTAAAGATAATACATCGCTATCGACTTAATATATTGGAACATTGAATACAATCTATTCGATACATTAGAGCCGGTTTAATGTAAAGATATATCAAGTATGATATCAATGTATTATATTCAATTTACCGATACATTGAATACAATACACGTATATCAATTTCATGTACCCGACACATCAGAACTGTTTAAAGTATCTATACATCACATACTGTGTACCTATTTCAGGGTGTACTGTACCATGAAATTAACTAGAAGTTGGAATTGCTCAAAACCGCTTTAAACGGTCTTTTGAACAAGACGTAATTAGTTATTTAAAATACAACTACTAATTACTCCCGCCACGACAATGCCTCCTGAGGGAATAATGACGTCTCCAGAGCAAGTGTTCTCAGATAACCTTTATTTGTGCATTGACGCAGGATTCTCTGGGAGTCATCAAAGGTCCCAACTTGCTCTCATTTAGCTTATATAGTGGTTTATCCCATTTTCCCATAAACCTCCAGGCATTCGAGGTTTCGAAAAAGCCTGGTGTAGTTTTTGTTTTTCTGCCAAGTCCTGGGAACAAGTACAATAATGACGTCAGCACTGCGGGAAAAACTGGGAACTTTCGACAGTTCCACATGATTCCGAAGTTTTCTCGAAAAATAAAATAAAATAATACAAAAAGGGGTTTTAAAAAATTTCGAGAAAAAATTAAAATTAAAAAACATAAAAATATAAGAAATATAAAAAACAAAAAATATATAAATTTGAAAATTTAAAAATTTGAAAATTTAAAAATTTGAAAATATAAAAACTATAAAAACTATAAAAATTTAAAAGTATAAAAAATATAAAAATATAAAAATTTAAAAATATATAAATCAAGGAAAACCAAATGTCAAAGTACATTCATCATTCGTGTCATGACCGAGGTTCGACCCGATCTATCTTTTAGTCATGTTATTGTCAAAAATGAACTTGATGTATAGATCAAAACTTTCTAAAAATTCAACGCTTTCTTCAAGACTAAAAATCGGATTAAGATCAGAATATTTTTATAATTTTTTCCAAGTCATAATTGCCGTGAGACAAAAACTGAAAACGCTGGGAAATCGTGTCGAAACCCAGCGGTTCTGTCGAATCCAAACTTGAAAAATCTGTTTTTAATAAAAATAAAAATTAATTTTCAGATTCAGAAAATTAAAAAATTTAAAAAATTAATTTTTAAATAATTTTTTAAAATCACCAAAATACCGTATTTTACGAAATTAAAACTTTTTTAAATTTAAAATTCGAAATTCATCAAATTTCAAAATATTATTTTTGGATTTTAAAATTTTCGGGTCAAATTTATTATACTAATATAAAACTAACCGGATTATGAACTCATCGGAGAGTTACGGTAGAATTATTATTTTGATCTAAAAAAGGTTCAAAGATTAATTAAAATTTTTAAGAAAATTAAAAAACTTAAATAAAATCATTTTTTTTAAAACTTCTTTAAATAAAATCATTTTTTTAAAATCTTTTTAAATAAAATCATTTTTTTTTAAACTTTTTTAAATAAAATTATTTTTTTAAACCTTTTTATATGAAATTATTTTTTTAAATTTTTTAAAATGAAATATTTAAAATTTTTGAAAAAAAGTAAAATGAATCCATATTGAAGTTGGATAACCATGCAAATTTATTTTTAATGTTGTTTGAGGATAAAACTGGGATTTGCAGGATTAGTTTAAAAATAAACTACATTTCAGGAGTTTTGAAAGTTAAAAATACTCATCCTGAATCCGGCAAATTTGATTAATCAGTTGGGAATTTTATTTAAAATAGCAATCTCAGGATTACTGTAGGAATTTAAAACCAAAGTCGTCACGGAATTGTCCCGACACGAATTTCGGGGATTCAGGAAATCCCAGAATCCCGGGTTTAAGGGTCTTCTGGAGCTTCGTTGATGTTTTGAAAATTGCAAAATTTGGAAAATTACAAAAATTTAAATTGGAATTTTTAGTTTTAGAACCATCTAGGAATTTCTGGAAGATGCTAGAAACTTCTGTAAGATTCCAATGAGCTCCGGAAACTTCTACATGCTCCTTCAGAATTCCAGAAGTTTCTTTTGGATTCTGAAAAGTCCTAAAATGTCTCATATGACCCTAAAAAGCCACAGAAACTTCTTTGAAAACTTCAAAAAATTCAATTTTTCATGTTTTAGAAAATTCAAAGAACTTCTAAGATTCTAATGAGTTATACAAGTTTCGAAAAAGTTCCACACGAACTTGAGAAGCTTCAGAATCTTCCATAAGAATACCGAAAGTTCCAGAATCTCCCACTAGGTCGCGGAAGATTCTGGAACTTTCCACAAGACTAAAAACTTCAGAATCTTGTGTCAAATTTAGGAACTTGTACGGGACTTGAACAACTCCGAACACCTCCACAAGACTCCCTAAGGCTTCAGAATTTTCCACAAAATCTCAGAAAATTCTAGAACTTTTCATAAGTTGTTAAAGAGCCCTGGGGATTTTGAAGAACTTTTGCAACTTTGTGCTAAATTCAAGAAAGTACTACTAACTTCTACAACATCCTAATTTCGTCCTAGTAATTGTTGCTTAGGAGTAATCCGATGTAACTTCCTTCTTGAGATTCATTAAAAATAAAAAAGTAACAATTTAGCACAAGTCGGACTCAATGAAACCAATCAACGATCTTTTAAAATTTCGGTTTTTTTAATTAAAAATTTTCCATTGAATATGAAATTGCAATTTAAAAATTATGATGTTTCTCAAATGGTAAATATAATGCAATAGTCAATAAATAATTTTCTCAGTCTTTTCAAAGTACCCTCATCACAAAGACCAAAAACGGTTTTCAATGGTCATGTGGTTGAAAAAATACGAAAATTCCCAGGCTAAACGACAGCTGCTCCTCCGGGGCATTTACCCCCTTCTACCAGGGTTAATTTTCAAGGGTTTTTGTTTTTAGATTAGGTTTTTTGATTACTGTATTAGAAATCTTAAAATAATCTAAATTTAAATAAATTATTTAAAAAAAATTAAAACTAAAATTATTTCAAAATTGAAGAACAAGTATCTCAAAAAATAATTACAAAATAGTTTATTTTTTAAATTAGATTTTTTGATTGCTGTATTGGGAATCTTAAAATAATCTAAATTTAAATAAATTATTTAAAAAAAATTAAAACTAAAATTATTTCGAAATCACAAAATCATCATTTTACAATCTAGTTTTTTAAAACCAATTTTTCAGTTACTTAATTCCTGTATTAACCTAATTTAGTACCGAAATTACTTCTCAAAAAAATGAAAATAAACTGTAAAACAACTGCTCCCCTGGGGCATTTATCCCCTTCGGTTCGGGCTGGTTTCGAAATTTTCCTTTGAATCAATTTTTTGTTTACTTGACTGGCACTTTGGATTAATCCAACTTCCAAAAATATTGATCCAAAGAAAATAATATAAAATAAAAATTTTTTTGAACAAATTTTGGTTTTTCCCAAAATCGAAAAAGATGTTGAAAATCCGTTTCTTATCTAAGTAAATTTCACTGAATATTTTCTAAAAATAACAGAAACTTCTTTTTAAACCACTTCTCCTAGGTGGAATTCGCGGCAAGAACCTCGAAAATTTTGTGGAATCTGGAATAACTACCGTAGGAAACGTCCCATGGGGCAACTTTGGTATTCTCAGATGTCTTGAGTCACTTTAATTATGTACAGAAAATTAACCTTTTAACTTTTCTAGTAAAAACTGGAGCCAAAAATAAAATTTTCAATACATCCTGGACATTCAAAAAAGTTCAAAAAGGTCAAGTACTAAAAAGTTGATTAAAAACTTTTTAAAAATATTTTTTCAAAAATCATAAAATCTTTGGAAAAAATTGCACAAGAAAAATAAATTATAAAAAAACTAAATTTTGAGAAAATTTTCCATTCAGAAGTATTTTATTAATTTTTTTAAATCCGACTAAAATTGCGGTTTTTATTTTTCAAAAATGCTATTAAAGTTAGTAAAAAAGTAATTTTAAATAAAAATTTATTTAATTTTGGTTAAAAAATGAGTATTTTATTTTAAAGTTTCATCAATTTTTAATAAAAAAGATTAATTTTCTACAGTAATGTATTTCATTTTTAATAAAAGAAATCATCCACATGGTCATAAAGCGAAACCTTGTTTAAATCGATAAAAAAGATCAAAATGAAAATTGCCCTTTAACTATGCTAAACATTCAAGAACTGGAATTATCAGAGATTAAGAGTGCTGCTAAACTGATAACACCCGCACTTGTTTACATGTGCACTTTGTTTCGTATCAAATCTAGTTTCTAAAAGTAGGGCAGAATAATTGCAGTTTTTGTAAGGGACAATTGTTCAGAAATAATCCGGTTAAGCACAAAAAATGAGTTGAGTTTGTGACTAAGGATTAAATTCGGCCTTGAACTTCCAAGTGTCCAAAGTTCTGAAAAATCCTAACCGTATCTGATAAGACATATTTAATCTAAAACCAGGATTTAGAAGACTTGGTCATGCGCGCACAAAAAGGGTGTATTAAAACGGCTCCGATGTACCAGATACACTATATTTAATATACCGGTATATGGAATACAATACACCGATATCAACTTAATATATCAATGCATTGAACATGGTATATCTGATACATCATAGTCGTTTCGATGTATCAGATATATTGTATACTATGCGTCAGTATCAACTCAATATACTGATGTATTGAACATGATATATCTGATACATCATAGTCGTTTCGATGTATCAGATATATTGTATACTATGCGTCAGTATCAACTCAATATATCAATGTATTGAACATGATATACCTAATGCATCATTGTCGTTTCAATGTATCAGATATATTGTATGCAATGCAAGTTTATCAACTTAATATATCGATATATTGAAACGACTATGATGCATTAGATATATTATGTTCAATACATCGATATATTAAGTATGATATCAGTGTATTGTATTCAAATTATTAGTAAATTAAATATAGTATACTGATATTCACTTAATATGTCGATGTATTGAATATAATGTATTCGATACATCAGAACTATTAAATATATTGATTATTAAGTATGGTATCGGTGCATTATATTCAACTTATTGATAAATCATACACAATGCATCTATATCAACTTAATATATCGATACATTGAATATAATGTATTCGATACATCAGAGTTGTTGTAATGTATCAGATATATTGTATACAATGCAAGTTTATCGACTTAATATATCGATGTATTGAATATAATGTATTCGATACATCAGAATCGTTCTAATATATCTATACATTAAATACAATGCACGTATATCAGCATAATATACCTATTACATCAGAATTGTTTTAATTTATCTATACATTATACACCATGTACTAATTTTTTCTGTGCGGAGTAGGCGAAGTTTAGTTCTATTCGGAGATTAACATAAAAAATTCAAAATCAAATATATTTAACATAAGCTGAGTTAAAAAAGACGAATTTTATTTATCCTTATTTGTAGTTTCCACTCGGGACCATTTAATTATTTTTTTAAATTTTTATTAATTTCAAGACATTTAAAAAATAAAAATAAAAATTGACAAACATTTATTCACGTTTTCCCGAACGGAAATTTCAACGACTTTGATGAATAAGACCAAGTTGACTTTTTTTCTTTAATCGTTAAACTTACAAAAAATAAGTAGGTCGAAAAAAGTTGAAAAATCAAGAGTTTAAAAATTTCGAAATTGAAATTCTTTAAAAAATAAAAATACAACTTTTTATTTAAAAATTAAAAGATATAAATTTAGTGCAAAAGTAATTTTAAAAATATTCAAAAAAATTAAATAATCGAAAATTTTAAAATAAATTTTTTTAAACTTAAAAAAATATATTTTATAATTACTATATTGAAGAAGAATCGAAATTTCCTGGTTCTAAAAATACTTTTTCATAAATTGACGAAAACAACAATTTGTGATTTTAATTGTATATAATTTCACAATAACTAAAACTATTCTCGGTTTTTATAAACAAATTTATATAAACCTTGTTCGACCAACAACTTAATTCCTGATTACTGTAATTACTGCCTTACTTCTCGACTACATCTGATCTCACAATTACCTAAAATTGACTTTCGGATTTTCATAACTTCCGACAAACCCTCGGGAAACACCGCTTTATTCAACTTGAACGTCGTTTTCGAGGCTCGAACATGTGTTTAGATGAGTTTCTAACTGAATCTCAAAATGAAGCAGTTTGGGAGTAAATGATGGGGTGATTGCTTCGAGACAACTGAGTTTGCTTAGTTCCCCGCGAACTTCGGTGAATGTGCGTGGAATCAGACTCGGACGTGGGTGGTGGAGAGGGCAGTTGGATTCCGCGGCACTTCTGTGGATTTGCATAAAAGCCACCCACGAAGAACTCCGAAATTCCCCAAACTTAGTTCTAATCCGAGAAATTACACAACCAATACCGTAGTCCAGAAAAATCCCAACTAACTTCTCTCATCTACAGTATTTTTCAAATTTATACTTTTTTGAATACGGTGTTTGGTTTTTAAAAGTTTTTTTTTGAGGAAATTGTAAGCTTCTTAACAGCATTGTGGGTTTTCAATTCTATCTACTTAGAAGAACAAAGTTCGCCCAATCGACCTTTCGACCTCTGAATCCTCAAGTTGGAAGTATTTCGAAATCTACCTATTTTACACAAAGGATGACAATTAGAAAAAAGCGTCATGGAACTCGACAACTTTCACGCCAAAAGAACACTGATTCGTTTTGGTTGGATTGTAATTTTTGAACTTCTTTTATATCGTGAGGGATTTGGAATCTGTTGATTTTAAAAATCCAATCTGGTTGGTAAAATCGCTTAGATTTCTATTTTCGGATCACAGATAATCCGATTTTTAATTTTCGATCAACTATGACTCATCCATGTCCAATTAATTTGAATCTTCGAAAGCACCATTTTGTAATCTTGTGTTTACAAAAATGCGATTAGTCGGATAACCACAGTAACGACACATGACCCATAAACAGAGTTATTTCTGTGTTTTGGTTCTGATAAGATATTTTCGAAATACTGTAAGAGATAAACTTCTGGAAAGTTATTAAAGTAAAAACAGCACTTTTATGATTCTCAAAAATTTCATAAAACACCGTAATACATAAATTTCGGAAAATTTTAGAAACGAAAATAATATTTTTATTATTTTTAAAAACTTTATAAAATATTATAATACATAAATTTCAGAAAATTTTAGAAACAAAAATAATATTTTTGTTATTTTTAAAAATTTCATAAAATATTATAATACATAAATTTCAGAAGATTTTAGAAACAAATTTTATCCTATTTGAAGAATAAAAATATATCAAAGTACTTTAATGAGGAAATTCTTAGAAGATTTTTGGAATAAAGTTGCTGTTTTTAATGTTAGAAAAGTTCGAAAAATACTGTAAAATCAAGAATATAAGTTTTCACAAATACTTTTTTCAACTTCTTAAGATTACTGTATGGAATTTTGTCGGATCTTGCACCTATTTGTTTGAGCAGAAGTCCGCACAATGCTGGTCCGAAGGGACATCCCCTGAGGGCACACGGGGGATATATGGTTATCCGTTGACAAGAAATCGAAAGTATTTCGAAATTGTCGTTCGAATTTTTGTCTTGAACTTCGGGATTTGATAAATCAATTTTCACTTGTTTCTCATTTTTACGTGGATCAGAAGCCTCACGAAAATTGGAAAATTTTAATATTTGTTTACTAGTGACCTAATTTTACGTAAAACAACATTGACTCAGAAAACGTCATTTACAACATAATTGACTTTTACCGTATCTAAATATGAATGGCACTTGGCCGATGTGCAAAATCACATATTTCTAATTTCTGCTGAAAACTACAAAACAGTTTTTTTTACATTTTCCTCCGGTCCCGAGTGGAAATTACATTCACGTGATTTCCTATTTTAATTAAATAGCATTTTAAAAAATTATGTGAAAGATATTTGTAGCAAAAATCGAATATTTTTAAACATTCCAAAAAATACAATTTTACAAATTAAAAATCAATATTTTTACGGAATAGTCTCGACATGAATTTTGGGTTTTTTTTAAGTTTTCAGAATTTCAAAAATTTTCGAAAATTAAAAATTTTTTCACATTTACGAAAAAAATTAATTTAATGAAAATGAAATAATTTATCTAACAGATATTCAAAATCGATTTTTTTAAATTTTTTTAAAATTTCAATAATGCATAAAAAATAAAAATGAAATTTAACAAAGAACTCTCACGACGAAAATTGGAGAATTTTTTTAAATTTAGAAAATACTCATTATTTATTTGATTTTTGAAGTTCTTTTATTTTTTATTTTAATAATATAAATTAATTATAATATTTAACTAAAATTGGTGAATTTTTTTAAGTTTAGAAAATACTCATTATTTATTTGATTTTTGAAGTTCTTTTATTTTTAATAATACATAAAATTAATAACAATATTTAACTATAATTGTTAAATTTTTGCATTTATAAAATATCCATTCATTTTGCAATTTTTGAAGTTTTTTTATTTTTTATTTTAATAATATAAATTAATAACAATATTTAACTAAAATCGGTGAATTTTTGCATTTAGAAAATACCCATCCATTATGTGATCTTTGAAGTTATTTCATCGTTTTCTTTGGGCTTGCCTTTTCCCGCAATAAACTACAAGGATATCTGTCCTCATTATTGCCGGAATGTTCTTTGTTCAAGGCGATGGGTTCGACTCACGCCGACGACCCTTTGATCTTTTCGAAGGTGTCAGATTTTCCTTTATTCGATCCGACAGCAGGTACAACTTTGAACTGGTAATCGTTTTCCTCTCAGGACTATTGTCACTTGGTGGATTTTTTGTGAACATATTTTAGCACTTGGTATGGAGGATTAAGAAGATAAAAAATGGAAATCACCAGGAATATGGTATTTGAAAAAAAATCAATTTCTAGTTGGATTTTTATTTTTATTAAAAGTAAAACATCTTAGGTCAGGAGTACGGTAACCTACAGTAACCATTTTCCAGAGTGTTTTTAAACGATATTTTTTAATAAAAAAATATAATAATTTTTAATAAAAAAATTTTAATCAAATTCATCTTCGAAAAACTAAATTGAATTTTATTCCTCTCAGGACCATAACTTTCTCCATTTTCTTAGAAAATGAAAAATATCAAATCAAAGTACAGTAAGCTTATTTTGAAAAAATTATTCATTTCTCTGTCATAGATCTGGTTACTAATCCTTTAATTATTAAAAATTTTATGTTTTTTAAATTGCCAAAAATATCGTTTCTAGAAAATTACTTGATAAAAAACAAGAATTAAATAATTTTATAAATATTTAAGACATTGTGAGAAATCGGGGTCCTGACACGAAAAATTCAAATTTCAACTTCGATCTTTAGTCAGCAACTTTCATAAAGCAAAATATTGGAATTTCGTAGGATTTTTAATTTTATATCTGATAAAAGATAATAATCAAATGATTTTGAATAATTTTACAAATATTTAAGATATCGTGAGAAATCGGGGTCCTTAAAAAATTTAGTACTTGTTTTACTTTTCATTTTTCAAAAATATTTTTCGTAATAAAAGATTTCTAATATCTCATAAAAGACAAAAATCGAATAATTTTGAATAATCTTACAAATATTTAAGATATCGTCAAAAATCGAAATTCTTAAAAAATTTAATACTTGTTTTATTTTATATTTTTCAAAAATATTTTTCGTAATAAAAGATTTCTGATATCTGGTAAAAGACAAAAATCGAATGATTTTTAATAATTTTATACATTTGTAAGACATCGTCAAAAATCGAAATTCTTAAAAAATTTAATACTTGTTTTATTTTATATTTTTCAAAAATATTTTTCGTAATAAAAGATTTCTGATATCTGATAAATAGTCTTGATGTTTTGTACTCTAGTTCTAGTGCTACAACATTGCTAAATACAATAATTACTTTTAAAAAAACTCATTTTTTTTGTTTTTTTAACTTCCGGAAATTGGAACGGAAGTAAAAAGGAAAAAAATTCTCTATTTTAAGCAAATTTTAATAAAAATCTAAAATTCAAAATGTTTAATATTAATTAATATCATAGAAAATTAATAATAAACAAAAAAAATTTTTTGTAAAATTTCAAAAAAAACATCGTTCAAAAATTATTTTAAATTTTATATTTTATAAAAACTTTTTTAAATACAAAAATAAGTAATTTTAAAATTTGTTATATAAGAAATTAATAATTTTAAAAAATTTTAAATATAATTTATTTTTTTCGTAAAAATTAATATTTTTTTATTCATTATTTTAAAATTTATTTTTTATATAAAAATTAATCATTTTTTATTCATTATTTTAAAATTTATTTTTTAATCATTTTTTAAAATTTATTTTTTATTTAAAAATTAATCATTTTTTAAAATTTATTTTTTACCTAAAAATTAATCATTATTTTAAAATTTATTTTTTATATAAAAATTAATCATTTTTATAAGAATAACTAATTTTAATATTCTCCCTGTTTACGAAGATTGAACTTGTTATGTCCATGAGACTCGTGCCGAGTAGTCCTCGAATCGAGTTAGCATCTGTCATGTAGGGCCAAATACTCAATTAGGATTTGCATAAATCTGCCCAACTTTTGAGCCAGATTTCCGAAAGCTCTTCCCCAGGCAATCATGTATGCTAAACACCCCACTCTCTGGATCCATAGGTCAATTGCAAACTCCCCGGGATGCCGGCTTCCCACTGTTCCGGCACTTGTGACAATGGTCTCGATTCGATTCCTAAATTGCCAGCCGTTCCCTGAAAGCTCTTACAGTTCTAATTTGTCCACTTGACCGGGTTTCTATGACTTTGACCTGGCTTGATCTTGTTCCGGTAATTGAGATCCTTTCGCTCGACTTGCTTCATCGGCATCGGATGCAGTTGCACAAGTGTGGGAACAAATTGGATGACCAAGTGCCAACAATCGACGTCACGATCAGTCAAGGTTGTTTGATCGTATCGGAACTGGCGTATTGTGGCAGACATGACTGATCCAACATACAGTAAACAATCTTAGGAGATATCTTTATGAACTAATCACCAATCATACTGTAATAAGATTGAAAATAAACATAGTTCCGAAATTGTCTCAACACGAATGTTTAAAATTTCGATTTTAAATAATTTTAAATTTTTTAGGAGATTTCGAAATTTTTTATTTTATTTCAGAAAATTTCGAAATTTTTACAGAATTCTAAAAGGTTTTAAAAAATTTTAAATTTTTATAATTCTAGAAATTTCCGATTTTGTAATGTTCTAAAAATTACCATAAAATTCCAAGAACTTTTACAAATTCTCAAAAGATTCAAAATCTACAGGATTTCGGAATATTATAAAACACAATATTACAGTAATTAGAATTTTCAAGTTCTAATTTTTATAAAATTTAAAAAAGTTGAATTTTCCAAAATTTCAGACTGTGAATTAAACATTAAATTTTCCAATAAAATAATTCAGAATAATATCATTTTTCTAATCTACTTCAAAATCAACCAAAACAATGATCTTTATCTTTTTCGTCCATCAAATGCCATAATTTACTGTATCATTAAAATTATAAATTATAATTACTGTAAAAAACAACTTTTCTACAGAAATTTTAAAAAATTTTCAAAAATAAAAAAATTTTGTTTTTTAAATTTCAAAAAAATTGTTTTTTTTTTAATTTCAAAAAATTTTTGTTTTTTTTTAAATTTAATTTTGTGAATAATATTGAAAATCAATTGAAATTGAAAACCAATGTACCAAATGTTCAAAGAAAAAATACGATTTTAAAATTACTTTAATTCAGAAAGTACTGAATGGACTTATATTATTCATTCTTGAATTGGATGAAATTACTGTTTTCTTTGATATCAAGAACAATGAAATTGAAAATTGTTTTCTGGAAAAATTAATGATTATAAATATTCATTTTATGACGTGAAATCAGATTTTAAACTGTTGTTTTTTACGATGCAGATTGTTTCGTTTATTATTTAAGGAAGAAAAGTGTTCTCCAGAATGTTGTAATAATAATTTGAAACTTTGGCTTTCCATTCCAAAACTTCCTTAACTTCTTTTTTAAGGAGGAAAAGTGTTCTCCTGAATGTTGTAATAGTAACTAAAAGTCTTAACTTTCCATTTCAGAACTTCCTTAACTTCTTTTTTAAGGAAGAAAAGTGTTCTCCTGAATGTTATAATACTAATTTGAAACTTTGGCTTTCCATTTCAGAACTTCCTTAACTTCTTTTTTAAGGAAGAAAAGTGTTCTCTTTCATGTTGTAGTAAAAACAGAATTTCCTGATATTTTATTTTAGAATTTATTTCACCTATTTCTAAAGACTGAATAGTATTCTGTTACGTCATAAAGATAAGTTTCAAACTTTGAGATTCCATTGCAAAGATCACTGGATATTTTTGAAAGAAAAAGAATTTCCCCTCTCATATTGGAACATTGGCTTCGAACCTTAGGCTTCTGTTCTAAATATCTTTATTCATTTCTAAGCAATGAAAAATGTTCCCCATAAGATTGAAAAGATATCTTTAAAATTCTGGCGTTCTGTTCCAGAGATGAGTTTATTCATTTCTACAAACTGAAAAGTGGTCTTTGTTATGTTCTAATACTATTTATAAATTTTGGTCTTCTGCTCTAAAGTTCACTTCACTTACGTCAAAATGGTGAAACGTGTTCTCTCTTATGTCGAAAGGACGTTTTTCACTTTTGGCTTTATGTTCTACAACTTTTTTCGTTTTTTCTGAACAATGAAAAGTGTTCTCTCTTATTTTTTGCTGAAATTAATTTTTAATTTTATATAATTTCGGTCATAAATGAAACCATATGGTTATTTAAGACTAATAAAAGAGAATCATAAAAATTCGCTAAGTTTTCATCGAGTTATTGTTGTTTTAAAAGAACAACTTTGAAATATTATATGGTACACACAAAAGGATATATTAAAATAACTCTAATGTATTGGATATATTAAAATGACTCTGATGTATCGGATATATTAAAATAATTCTGATGTATCGGATATATTAAAATAATTCTGATGTATCGGATACGTTGAATATAATGCATCGATATTACACTTAATTACCGGTAAATTGAATATAATATATCTGATATGTCATATCTGTTCTAATATACAGATACATTGAATTTAATATTGATGTATTGTACTCAACTTATTGATACATTGAATATAATATATCTGATATGTCATATCTGTTCTAATATACAGATACATTGAATTTAATATCGATGTATTATATCCAACTTATTGATACATTGAATATAATGTACCCGATACATCAGAATTGTTTTAATATATCGATACATAGTGCACTATGTAACGCTTTTGTGTAAAGTATTATATTGATTTTTATTAATTCTATAACCTAAAACTATAATCACCTCAATAACGAATTAATTTTTACTAAAACCGATCCTGACAGTCCCTATTTTCGAATACAATTCCTTTCGGTTTGCCTTTGTTAGGAAGATGGCCTCGATATTTGTCATTTACCGGTCCTCGACAATTTGCGAGTCCATTTCTGTTCTTGCATTACCGTGTTTCCTTTCATGGCCAAACCGACGAAAGATGATGAACGTTTGGGCGTTAACCGAGAACACTCACGTCAAGGTGAAATAAAATTATTTTCTTTCGTAAATGGAGCTAATAGGTATGTAATTGAACAAATGGATTCTGGGTTCGTCAGAGGCCTCAGGTACTGTGGAAGATGTTTCGAGCTCAAAGTGGACAGTGAACAGTTGCATTATGGTAGATTCCACATAGGTACTCTGAATTAAACTTTGGTACATTTAACTAAAGATTCAGGATTCTCTACAGTAAGTATAAAGTTCATTAAAAAATAGTTTTCTTAAAATCTTATCGGACTTCGTTGAGGATTCAGGAATGTTTACTTTTTTGGTTCTGAAACATGTCATATATGAAATTTCAACAAAATACTAAAAGTAGAACGTGAAATTCAAAAATGACATATCTCGTAGTAGACAGTTTTAGTTATGTTTTAAATAATAATTATTTTAATAATAATGAACTATTGGAAAATGTTATCTTCCTCCATCGCTCAGAATCTACAATCAAAAACATTTTCTTTTGGTCGGTATTCTGGGTTACGGTAAAATTAAGCATATAATGTGACAATATTCATTTTTTCCAATTACGGTATAACTTGGATATAAGATACCCCCACTATAAGATATCTCTTGTTATAGCATACGGTGAATCTGGTTAGTTTGTCTTCAAATTTACCCTCTCTATAACATATTCTTTCTTATAACATACACTTTGGCCGGTCCCAAGAGGTACCTTATATCCAAATTCGACTGTAATACTATCATCAAAAATAAAAATGAAACAACTTCATTTTGAAATCGTAATACAGTAGAACTTGGATATAAAACACCCCCACTATAAGATATCTCTTGTTATAGCATACGATCTGAGTGAGTGAGCTAAGTTAGTTTGTCTTCAAATTTATCCCCTCTATAATATATCCTTTTTTATAACACATGCTTTGCCCGGTTCCAAAGGGATATCTTATATCCAAGTTCGACTGTATTTTCAAAATTAAGAACAAAACTTATGCCATCAAAAAATAGAAATTAAAAAAATACTTTTAAATAATTAAAAATAATTTTTTAAATTAAAGTCAAATATTCACTTACAGGAAGAATATATAAAAATAATATAAATTAATCACTTTGCTTTAATTTGATATTTTTTAAATTATAAATTATGAAGTTTTTTATTTTCAAAAATCACAATTAGTATTATATTAATAAAAAATAATTTGAATTAATTTTAACTTTTTTAAATAATTTTTGCTGATTTGAAACATGGATTCAGAATCTGTAATCTAATTTCGTCGAACTTTTTTGGATTCAATTAATCCGAAAAATCCGCAAATTTGGATTTTTTCAATATTTTTTTCAAAAGTAATCGAAAAACGAAAATTAATTTCGAAAATGCATTTAATTATAAAAAATAATTTCCAAAATTACTTAAATCGAAATAAAAATTATTTTTAAATATTTATAAAATTTTTTATTTTTATACATTACTTCAGAAAAAAGTTGGAGGACAAAAAACACGGATTCTGGATACATACAGTAATCTAAGAAATACAATTTTAAAAAAATTTTAATGTTTTTAAATCATAAAAATCGAAATTGTCAATTTAAAAAAATCGAAACTTTTTAAATAACTTTAAAAAATCGAAACTTTTTAAATAACTTTAAAAATTTCCGTCCCTATTTTTTCCGTTTTTTTGTATCATATTTCTTCCACCCAAGATTCCGCAATCCCATGTAACATGTTGTTTTCCATTATCCTTCTTTATCCGGTTCAAATTTCTGTCCTTAAAAAACAAAATTTCCTAGTTTTTCTAATCTCCAAAATTGTCCCGTAATTTCTGAACCGATAATCCCTCAATTTGCTCGCGCATGGATAAATAAACATATGCCTTTTTGTTATTCCACTCTGGTCGCTTTACACCTGTTGTTCATTCGAGCCATGAATCCACCAGTTATCCATCCATAGAGCCGACAAAAGAGGCATTGTCAAAATTGAACAAAGCGCGGATCCCATTTGGCTAATTGGACCCTGTTTTCCCTCACAAAACAACTTGAAAAATGGCAACAGTAGTAGTTCCATTGACACTAGGTTTAAATCGGTGCTAATAGCAGCTGTTTAGCGAAACAATGAACTCGACATGACACATGTACTGATCCCCGACTCCCCACCGAGAAGAATTCGAATCTCTCTCGTCAGAAGAATCAATTAGTGAAAACAAAATCGATTTGATTGGATTATTTCCCATAGGCCTCAGGGGTTCCAGCGACGCGGGTTGAGGTTTCATAACCCACCGATTCCGCACAATTTCGAAATTTTTTTCAAAAAATCTTCCATTTGTCTAAATTACAGTAAAAAAACGATTTTCTTCGGTTCTGAGAAATTTGAGATTGAAAAAGATCAAGTTCTTCAATTTCGGTCCTGACACGAATCATAATTTCACTTAATTTCGGACATTTGTAACTCTGTTAAAATTTGTTATTTTCGGTAAAAATTTTCCAAAATATATATTTTTAAACTTATTTAATAAATGTAAAAAAATTGAAAAAGTATTCAAAATTCGTTGGAAATAATGTTAAAAATAATATTATCGTTCGTGTTAAGACCAAAATTAAACAACTTAATTTTTTAAATTACTATAGTAATAATTATATTTGTTTTTAAAATGTTAACAATACTGTATTTTTCTAAATTACGTATATTGAATTTAATTTTTTTTCCAAAAATAACCGATTGATATGGGTTCATCATCCCTAAGCAGATAATGAACGATCTGTCATACACACAAAAAATTACAACTTTTAGTACAGTAATCATACTATTATAAAAGACAGAAGTGGTTTGTGCGGAAATTCAAAAAAAAATTAATATATATAAATCGTCACTATTAAGTTTTAATTTCTGTCACAAAAGTCAAATTTTCGTGAAAAATGTAACGATTGTGTTACATTTCGTAATTGTTAAAATCTAAAAGTTACGTTTTTTGTATCTTAGAAAGTTATATTCTGTAAAATCATATTAAATATTATTTTCTATAATACCATTTAAAAAGGTTTTTTATAAAAGCATTTACACATAAAAATGCAACTTTTAGTACAGTAATATATATAAACCGTAACTATTAAGTTTTAATTTTCGTGAAAAATGTGACAATTATGTCAAATTTTTATTTCGCAATTGTTACAAAGCCTAAATTTACAGTTTTTATGTGTACTGTAATAAGAACAATAATTTTTACTAATATTCTACAGAAAATTATAAATCCGATAACTGATGTAGTTGAATAAAGTAAATATTTTAACTGCATAATAATAGTTGTCGAAGATTGCGAAAATATCACGATGTGAAGTCATGTATGAAAAAAATATAATTAGGGTGCTCAAATCTCCGAATCCACATGCATAAAAATGCAACTATATTTCTGTTTTGATCTCATTTATCCACTGTTCAAATAAATCTTTTAAAATCTGCAGTTTTTTGTTTTAAATAAAAATGGCACTTGACAGATATGCAAAATCAAACGTGTACAATTTCCACCCAGGACTACAAAAAGGTTTTTTCCGGAATATTTATTATTAATCTTGAGTGGAAATTTATACACTTGATTTTGCATAATTCCCATTCAAGACCAAGTAAAAAGTAAAATTATTAAATAACTGTCATTTTGTCCTGAGTGGGAACTATTATACGTGACTTTGCAAATAGTTTCCACTCAGGATCATAATAAGTAACTTTTTTCTAGTTTTGAGTGGGGAACATTTACACACTTTTCTGCTTAGTTTCCGCTCAAGACTAGATAAAAAGTGCATTTGTTGGAAATAATTTCCTTGGTTTTTAATGAAAACTGTATACGTGACTTTGGAAATAGCTTCCACTTAGGATCATGATGAACATTTTCATCAGAAAATGTGATCTAATCTTGAGTGGAAAATATGTAAATTTTTCTAGTTTCCATTCGAGACAAGATAAAAAATATTGCTGAAAATATTTCCTCCGGTCTTGAATGGAAAATGTATGAGATTTTGCATATCAGTCAGATGACATTAACTTTTAAAAACTGTTTTTACAATTTGGATGTAAATAACTTCATTTCCTAAGGCCAAAATTCTTGTGACATTTGCCTTTCCCCAATTTACTAGTCTTGGATTCCTAACGTGAGCGTCAACTCCAATCTCCCGGTTTTCAATTGACGGCGTTTTTGGCAATTTACAGTGTGTACCTTTTTGGAGTGAAACAGGACCGGAAGAGAGCCTCCTGCTGATGCTTCTTTTGTGAAGCAGAGGAATGGAAAGCCGTGTCGCTTTTCTATTTCCATGAAGCGAAAGGAAAGCCGACCAGAAGCGCTATTTAGCTAGCGGGAGCTCAAGGACACGGTCGGATGTCAGCCTCGTCATTACCTTTGCCTCCATTTGACTTGTTAGCTTCCGGCGGCACGTCAATCGTTATAGTCGCTATTCCGAAACTGAATACAACCCCTACTGTTTGGGATTACGGTAGAGGAAGTTGACATTTACACTGGACAAAGAATACAAACCGAGCGTTCTATAGCAAAAGCGAAATATCCCAGCATCAGAGATCACATCGAAATGATAAACTTAGAAAATTAATTCGTTAAAATTTTTTATTATCAATATCAACGTATCAGTTACATAATTGAAATCCAATAACTTTATAGTTACCGTAATACACTATCAACTTTCTGAACAAGTCGATGTTTGACTAGATTTACACTGAAGACACATTCCCTAGGATACACCATTCACCACCACTCATCGTCGAAAGAACAAATTCTTAACATTTCAATAATATCTTTATAGTTAAAGAACCAGATAACAAACGAATGCTTTCCACTAACGCAGAAATTCATTGAACAAGTTTCGCTTTGAGAGTCCTCGACTCGATTTCGTCGTCATTTATCAAAATATATTCTCTGCATCAAACGACGACGAAATCGAGTCGAGGATTCTCAAAGCGAAATCTGCTTAATGAATTTTCGCACTACCTGATCCTTTGGTAAATCACAAAACTACAATTTGGAAAACAGCAAATCACATAAATAAATCAATTTTAAAAGTAATGTCATTGTTGGATTCTTACAAATACATATCATCATTGGGACATTCAGTAATAATTACACAGTAATTAAGTGCAAATTGTACTCTAGATAACGCGTTTTTAAGCCGAAGTATTTCATCATAACTTATTAGAAAACAGAAAATTAACTGAAATAGCAGGAAAATTTTTAATAATAAATATTAAAAAATAAAATAGAAAAAAATATTAAAAAGAGAGAAAATTTAAAAAATATTTAAAAGTAGAAAAATATTAAAAAGAGAGAAAATTTAAAAAATATAAAAAGCATTAAAATATTAAAAAGTAAAAAAAAACACTGAAATGTTAAAAAGTAAGGGGAAAATAATGAGGAAAACGATTACGAAATCACCGCAAAAAACCGTCCAGGACAGAACGCCAAACTTGCGATGTTTACCGAATTCAAAATCCTCTTTTAAAAATTAAATTTTTTCATTTTACTTTTATAATTATTTTTATAACTATGTCTATTTAGGTGACTATGACGAATTGGAAAAGTGATTTATAAAAATTCAATTTTATTACTTCCAAAATAAACTCCAAATTTTTTTGGTATAAGAAGCTCACACGATTCATGGGCAAAGAATCAATCAATATCTGATGAGAGAACCAATGTCATTGACAAGGAAAATAAAATTGAGCTGAACTATGGCTGAAGCTCCGGGAAGTGAAAAAATAAAAACTGTAATTCCTGAAGATTTCTAAATTTGTACACTTCAAAAATTTAAATTTAAATAAATATTCCTAAGTAGACGAGGAGGTTGAAGTGTTTGAGGGTTCCGAACTAGAATTTAACTGGTCCCGGGGGGAAGCAGGACCACCTTCGATTTTTTCTTCGGGATCTTCTTCCTCGACGATCCCTTCTTTGACTTCGGTTTTGACAGGAGTGGTTTTCAGATTCAGGATGTCGTCGATGGAGATTCTGGCTTTCTTCGGTTTGGCATCGGGATTTTGTTTTGGTTTTTCCTCCTTGGGCAGTAGACTAGCCAGATTCGGGAGTCCCTGGAAGAGGTTCTGGTTGGCCAGCATCTGACGCTGGAACTGCTGCATCATCAGCTGAATCTGCTCAGGATTCGAAGGAAGACCGGGGAAGAGACCCATTGCTGGATTCGGGAAGAACGGAGACATCATCGGAAGCGGAGGGAATGAGGGGAAGTTGACTGAATTCTGGGTTCCCTTAGGGGTCGAGGTTGAAGCTTGACTGAGATCCTTGGGGTTGTCTGACGAATCCGAGGATGGAGAAGCCACAGAAACACTGTCGTCAGCTTCATCGTCGGATTCCGGACCGGGGGAATGGACATTGTCGAGAAGGCTGCCATTTTGTCTGAAAAATTAAAAATTAAAAAAAAAATTAAAAAAAAACAATATTTCCTAAAAAAATATATTTTCCATTAAAAACCACAAATTTCACAAAGAACATTTGCATTACAGTAACTTGAGAAGATTTTATAACTAATCCTATCAGTTACCGTAACAGAAATGTTCCTTGTGAAATTTGTAGTCTTGAAGAGAAAATTTCTTAATAAAAATTAAATACTGTAACTAACTCCTTATGGATAATAAACTTCAAAAAAAGATTCTCATTACAGTAACATGGGAGGATCTTATAGTTTATTTTATCGATTACTGTAATGAGAACTTTTTTATGAAACTTGTAGATTTGAAAAGAAACATTTTTTTGGTAAAAATTCAATACATAGTCGATCCCTGTGGATAAACTTCAAAAAAATGTTCTCATTACAGTAATCGAAACATGTTATAAATAATCCTATTTGTTACTGTGATGAAAACCTTTTTATGAAACTTGTAGTCTTAAAAAACATTTTTTGCAAAAATTTGATATATAGTCGATCCCTGTGGATAAACTTCAAAAAAATATTCTCATTACAGTAATCTAAAGATATTATAAATAATCCTATTTGTTACTGTGATGAAAACCTTTTTATGAAACTTGTAGACTTGAAAATTTTCCATAAAAAATGCAATATGGTAGTCGGTTCTTTATGGATAAAGATATCTTTCTAATTAAATTACAGCGTGGGAGAGATCCACATCCCTTTTCGGTGTCACTTTGCTTCTCCATTATGAGATTAAGGATCGTCCCGTTTTTCTCACCAGGATTCTTCCGGATAATGCTCATGCATAAACATTGGCTCTTCCCCAAATTTTTCTTTGCTTTACAACTTTCAAGGACTCGCTCGGTTCTCTCAATTAACGGCTAAATGCGGTCTTTGTTGTTCATCGCAAAATGAACACAAATGAAGCGGGCTAACTGTCAATTGAGCAGGACAAGAACAAACTCTCCAATAACCCGAGTTCTCATCAAAAACTTAATCGAGATGGATTTGTTGAGATTTGGATTTTCAGAGTGCTTGAGGGCATTGCCCAATTTAGTTACCGTAAGAAACAAAAATTTCGAAACAAAAAAGGGCGGGGATCGATGACAAACAAACCGAAATAGATCCTCCAATGAGCGCTCCGAAAATTTTTTGTCGGACATTTTCGAAACTCTCATCGTAAAGCGTAATTACGGTAAAAACGGAATTTTTAATTTCACTGAAAAATAAACTTTAAAAATGGATACTGTAACTGATATTTTCATTTTTAAAAATTGACTTTTTCAGTTTTCGTCATAAAACACAGAATTTTAATTCATTTGTAAAAAAATTAAATTTTTCGAAATTCGTCACAATATTTAAAAAAGTAAAATAAACATAGAACAATACCATATCCCTATCCAACTGTACACAATGTCATCCGACACCGATTCTATTTCCTCCAAGTACTGTAGCAAGTTTAAAAAGTTTAAAATTAAACAAAAATTAAAATTTTCAAAAATTTAAAATTGAATAAAAACTAAAATTTTTAAAGTTTAAAATTAAACAAAAAATAAAATTTTCAAAAATCTTTATAAAACTTAATTTTTGAAAATTTAAAATTAAACAAAAACTAAAATTTTTAAAAATCTTTGTAAAATTAAATTTTTAAAAATTTAAAATTAAACAAAAACTAAAATTTTTAAAAATCTTTGTAAAATTAAATTTTTTAAATTTACTGTTGAATAAAAATTTAAAATTTTTGAGATGTTTATGTCCAGATTGTTCTAAAGCGAAACTGTACTTTTTCAAGCTTCCTGATCCCCGAATATTATTAGCAGCGATCTGTTTTCGTGAAGAGATTTGACTCTTTGACCGCGCTTTAATCTGTGTCCATTTACGTCCTGTCCTATCTGCCATATGTCCTTTCCTTGCCGCCCTTCTCATTACTCGAGATCAAGGAATTAAAAATAGTTCCCTACAGTAATCCCAGAACCATCAAAAAGTTGATTGAGTGAGACGAAGCTATCTACTTTGTTTGCAGTAAGACTCCTTTCCCCAGGCTAATGAACATTGAGTCTTCTCTCGTTCAGATGAGGAACGACAAAGGAACGAAGAAGCGCTGTTGCTGACGAAACCTCTCCTCTTCTCGCACACGCTAATAGCGGTTAATCGAATCGACCGCAAACTGCTATTCGCGACAATAATCGTCTTGTTCTTTTCAGAGAAGAGGAGAAACAGAGAAGATGCACGGATTAATTGACACTACCGTAAGCCGAGATTTGTCCGAAATCAAAACAAGTATCAGTTAGAGAATGATCAAGTAAAACAAAATTCGACTTTTTAGTCACTAAAAAAACTAACTTTTCTAGTACCTAAAAATAAAAAATCCAAATTTCTCAAAAATTAAAAAACTCCAAATTTCTCAAAAATTAAAAAACTTCAAATTTCTCAAAAAATAAAAAACTCCAAATTTCTTAATAATTTAAAAAAAATTTTTTAAATAAATCAAAATTTGAAAAATTTCAAAGAACTCAAATTCAATCAATTTTGTCCTTGAAAAAATCGTTATTAAAATAAATACTGAAAAATCAAAATTCATTAATTTAAATTATTTTTAAAAATATTTTTATAAAAAAAGTAATTTTATAAAAAAAACAATTTTAATATAAAAAATATCTTTAAAATTATATTTTTTATAAAAAATATTTTTATAAAAAATAATTTTTATTAAAAAATATTTTTAAAATTATATTTTTTATAAAAAATATTTTTAAAATTATTTTTCTTTTTGAAATTGCTTTCGAATTATTTTAAAAATTAACTTTCTTCTTAGAAATTACACTTTAAAGAATCCCCAATGTAGAAAGTTAGTAATTTTCTAAAGTTCGTATATCAAAACATTTACCTCCTGAAAATCAATAATCTTAACTAATGCCTTGAATTTGTACATTTTCTGTAAAAATAACCGGTTCCCCCCACAGGCAAGAAAATGTTTCTTTCTCATTTTCCTTAATCCTTGTCAAAGATCAGCGCAATTGAGCCAAACGACCTTCAGAAAGTGTGACTCAATTTTTAAGACATTTTGAATGAAGACTGATTATCCATAAAGAGGAAATGGATTCTTCCACAGCTCAATTACAAGTTATTGAAAATAAAACTTACTTATTTTTTGCGGCAGCTGCTCTGTCCCTTTGACGTCGATTTTTGAACCAATTTCCGACTTGCATGGGGGTCAGACCGGTGGCATTGGCCAGTTCCTTTTTCTTGGCGGGGGTGGGGGAGGGGGCCTTCAAGTAATGTTCCCTCAAGGTGGTTCTTGTTCGTTCCTTGAAGCAATGAGTCTTCTGTTCCCCGTCCCAGATGGTCCTCGGCAAAGGAAACTTCTTTCTGACTCTGTATTTGTCGACAGGTCCCAGGGGTCTTCCCCGTTGTTTCTCGGCTTCAATGTAGTGGGCTTCTTGCCACATGGACTGGAGCTTCCCGTGGTCTCCATGAAAGTGATTCGACTCCAGAATCCGGTAAAGTTCCGGGAATTCCCTAGTGTGGAAACAATACAGTGCTCTAGCCCGAAGAATAGATTCGTTATGAGCGA
Source organism: Halicephalobus mephisto (assembly GCA_009193035.1). Taxonomy (NCBI): domain Eukaryota; kingdom Metazoa; phylum Nematoda; class Chromadorea; order Rhabditida; family Panagrolaimidae; genus Halicephalobus; species Halicephalobus mephisto. The sequence continues at coordinate 485,638 of SWDT01000058.1, forward strand.
TTTCGGGTGGTGGGGGTCTGGGGAGGGAGTAGAAGAACGCCCTCAGGCCCTCGAGATCATTCGCTTCTTCCAACTGCTCACAACGTTTCACAATCTGCATTACCTGGAATTTTAAAATTTCTATTTTTTAAATTTTTTCGCGTTGAGATAAATTTTTAAATTTCCCGGTTTTATTAGCCAAATTGATAGCATAACTATCTCCAGATTCCAAGTAGCTTCATCGGCTTCTTGTTTTCAGTCTTGTTTACCAAAGCAGGGTAATTTCAAAACTAAAATCCAACTCTATTCATTTTTTCCAAAGTGCTCATTAAAATATGTTAGATACTTTTGACGTTTTCCCTAAATTATAGACGACAAGTGAATTTGAAGCGCTCCTAGAACAGATGCAAAACGGTCAATTTATCCTTTCAGCAAAGTGGATTGGATTAAGGATGATTCTTCTCGTTGTCAATTTTTGTCATTCAGAAGTCTCAATTCAGAGATTTAACGGAGGGTCTTCGAACAAGACAAGCGGCTTTGTTGGAATCGAGTAAGGGAGCCGGAAATGCAGTTAGGGTCAACGAACGCTCAGATTAGGTTCTTTCCGAAGCGTCAGAGTTGAGTTTCCAAAAATGGATAAAAACTGATATTTAGACTAAGATCAAAAAGAATAATAACGGAAAATCCATCGATTAAAAACCATCCGAAAATTTCTCAAAATAGTGACTGATTTAGACGATTAATTATTTCATCCAGTCACTATCCAAGATTGCTGTTAGGAATTTTTAATTTCAATAAGAAAGTCAATTTTAATAGAAATCTCGAATAGTGACTAAAGTTGTTTAATAATATTTTCCAGTCACTATTCTAGATTATTATTGGGATTTTTAATTTGACAAAAAACAGCTCCATTAGTAAACTTGGATAGTGACTAAAGTTGTTTAATAGTGTTTTCCAGTCACTATTCTAGATTATTATTGGGATTTTTAATTCGATAAAAAACAGCTCCATTAGTAAACTTGGATAGTGACTAAGAAGTTGTTTAACAATTCTCCCCTAGTTACTGTCTATAGTCCCTATTTTGAATCCTAGTTATCCTCTTATGCTACTCTTCTCCATCTCCTTACAGCTCGCTTTTTCATAATCAAAGTATTTTAACACTAATGAAAGATAAAGTGCCATTGTTCCCCGCGGGTCCTGACACGCCATCAGACCGGGAGAAGCATTGAGCACTTATTGTTTTGGCCCAAGTTTAATCTTCCGAAAAGAACCCCGGCACGCGAGCCATTGTTCTCCAATGAATGAAAATTATAATCCAAACTAACCTCTTGAGGATTCATCGTGAATCCTGGGGTTGGCAATCCGGGGAATCCCATAAAGTTAGGAAGTCCTGGGGGGAGCATCCCGGGGTTCCCCTTGTTAAGCATCATCTGCCAGAGTTGATTCAACTGATCCAGACAATTAGGACCGATGGAGTTTGAATTGTTAGAGTTGTTCGTGGCAGGACTAGGAGATTCGGTTTTTGGAGATTGACCTTCTGTAGAACTGTGATGAGAAGCTACAGAATTCGCAGGGGATCTAGCAGGATCTGGTTTGGCTTCAGAAGCGCCAGATGCACTGCTGACAGCTGCTGCAGCCATCATCTGGCTCCACAGTCTGGCTGCTGCTTCTGGATTCATCAGAATAACTTAAAAATACAAAACTATACTTTTTAAAAAATATCCCACGATTCACGAACAATAGAATCCTTTTTGAAAAAGATACCAAGCTCAATTCCACCGTATGAAAACGGCCTGGCGCCGGCGAATGAGAGCGAGACATTTGCTCTTGTCCGTCGGTGTCGTTCACGCTATTTTGCAAGAAGGCGGAGTTTAGTCCATGAAAGCGCGGTGTCGGAGTCTTCTTCTGGCTGTTGATGACTGCGGGTATCGTATTTGCACTAAACGCTCTTCTGTGTTCACAAATCGAGTCGAGTGAGAGAACATTGACTACCGAAGGTTAAGAGACTAAAGTGATGCGCCTTTTTCATCCTGGATCGGGATGGGGACGGAAATTGGAGAGCAAAGCAATTTCGGTATCCTTTTAAAGTTTTTTGGATTGTCCGCAAAGTGGATCTACAAGGACAACTAATCGAGAAAAATTCATAACTTTTTAATCATCGTAAACAAGTTTGGAAGAAAATTGATATATCAACGCCTTTCTAAAACCTTTAAATTCTATTATTTTTGACTTTTCTCAAGGTATTCATGTATCAAAATACTGTAAAATAGTCGTTAAAGAGGAGTGAATAACTTTCTAATCATCATAAACAAGTTTGGAAGAAAATTGATATATCAACTCCTTTGTGAAATTCTTAAATTCCATTATTTTTTACTTTTTTAAGGTACTCATATATCAGAAAATTATAAAACGATTACTTATGGAGTTTTAAAAACTTTCTAATTATTCTAAACAAGTTTGGAAGAAAATTGATATATCAACTCCTTTGTAAAATTCTTAAATTTCATTATTTTTTACTTTTTTTAAGGTACTCATATATCAGAAAATTATAAACCGATTACTTATGGAGTTTTAAAAACTTTCTAATTATTCTAAACAAGTTTGGAAGAAAATTGATATATCAACTCCTTTGTAAAGCTCTTAAATTTCATTATTTTTTACTTTTTTAAGGTACTCATATATCGGAAAATTATAAACCGATTAGTTGTAGAATTCCGATACATGAATACATCGAAAAAATTCGAAAATAACCCGTCGTCCCTAAAGCATGGGTGATACTTGTATTGCTTCCTAAATCCTCTTTTCAAGTTTTGCCGAACAATAATCCTCCATTGTTATTCCATCGACAGTATCGGCTTGCATAAAATCTGTCAACGATCCATCTCAATCTCAAAGCAAAACAATTCACAAGAATCCACCTGACTGGCGTTTTCTCAGACTTCCTGTGAACCGATTCTGTTTGCTGAGAAGAGAATTCGTGTCAAACAACCATCGACTAGCTTTTGAGTTAAGCCAATACTGACGACAATCGAATCGAGGAGCTTGTGAGTATCGAAAAGCACTCGACGCAATTTCGCGCTGTGTAGAACATTTGATCGACCTATGAGGATTTGCTTGCTGAACACGCAATTTATACGCTAAGATGCCGAGACAATAGGGAAAAGTTAATTCATTAAAAAAACGAATTCTACAACTAAAAAATAAGAATCTTAAAAATTTCTAAAATTAATGAAAAATTTTCGTTTAAAAAGTCGAAAATTATTTGATTTTTTCCTAAAACGAAAAATTATTTCTTAATTGAGTAAAACTTTCGTTTCGAGATTCAAAACTTGTTAAAAATCACTATTATTAAAACTAAAAAAAGTTTATTTTTAATATTAAACAATTTTCGTTTCGGAACTCAAATTTTTCCTTTTTCTACTAAAATTAAAAATTCCGTTCCTTAATTAAAGTACGATAATTACTTTCCAATCAAGACCCCAACCCCACCCACCTACTCTCGACTTTCCCATGGCTCCATTTCCGCGGAAAAGATCGGCCAAGATTACCACAACTTGTTCCCAGCTCGGTGTTGATTGGATTTGTCTCTTCGTCCTTGGAATCAAGAACCGTAAAATCCAAAATAACCGATCTCCGTGTCGATAACGACGACTAATGGCGGCGTCACTCAACTCATTATGAAACAAATTGAATATTTGCAAAAAAGAAGAAGAACAAATTGAGCGAGTTGCTACCGTAGAATGAAAATTGAGAATAAAGGAGCTCTTAGACGAGCGAAACTTTTTTCTCATTGTCAATGATCAAATCGAAATCGAATCAAGTCTTCTTTTGGAATCCAACATGGCAAAACTTGAGAGGTCTGAATTTTGGTCGAAAAGTCGTAAATTGAAGTTAAAAAGGTTACTTGGGGAATGACAAGTTACCAAAAGCCCTCTTCCAGAGGCCAAGATTTCCTGGCATTATGGTAATCAGGTCTGGGGAAAGAAGAAAAGTAGCGAGATGGGTGAACATCGCCGAAAATTTGAGAAAAACGAGATTATCGAAGGCTTATTGATTTCGCAGAAAGCACATATAGATAGTGACTAAGGGGGATTCTGTTGGGGAATATCTTTAAAATTTATTTTCAAAATTTGTGGATAGTGACTGAGAGGGATTCTGTTGGGGAATATCTTTAAAATTTATTTTCAAAATTTGTGGATAGTGACTGAGAGGGATTCTGTTGGGGAATATCTTTAAAATTTATTTTAAAAATTTGAGGATAGTGACTGAGGGGGATTCTGTTAGGGAATATCTTTAAAATTTATTTTCAAAATTTTTGGATAGTGACTGAAAAGGATACTTAATCGTCACTATTCAAAATTCCTATTAGAACTGATTTTTTGTTATTAAAAAACCACTCCAATAATCGCTGGGATAGTGACTAAAAATAACAATTAATCGTCACTATCCAAGATTGCTATTGGAACTGATTTTTTTAAATTTAAAAACCACTCCAATAATCGTCAAGATAGTGACTGAAAAGAACAATTTCCTTGCAATTTTAGACACTATCCAAAAGTGCTATTGAAGTGGTTTTATTTTGAAAATATCATCTCAGTAATTATTTTGGATAATGATTGAAAAATGAATAGCTTTTTAGACACTATCCAGAAGTACTATTGGAGCTGATTTTTTACTTAATATAAAAATAACCCGAAAGATAGTGACTAAAGTACATATTATTCATTTCCAAAATAGCTAAACATAAAAATCCACTTGAAATCAAATTGAACAAGGACAAAATCGAGCCTCTTCTAGCCTCAACAATCTCGAATGCAATTTTTCGACAAAATTCCAGACAAAGGGTGGATCAAATTACAGTATCTCTGTTCTCAAAAATGTCAGAAGCGAATCAGAATGATAACCAAATCCGGCCCTCGAAACTGCGAAATTGGGTCTTTTCTCTAAGAATAAATTTGAAATCACTTTCAATTGTTTTGGTCACGCTCGGGATTGCCGGAAAACCTGTCTCATTTTCCTCGAAGGGCCTATCTGGCATGCCAATTATGGACAGACAAATCATTATGTTTGGACAAGGCTCTTCTCTTTCATGACCTGGCTACTGAAACAAGTACATCCTTCAAAAAAGCGCGACAAATTGCCACTTTTGCCATCTGAGGACTTGCGCAATCAAGTCAACCACTTTACTCAATAGCCGATTGACTAATCCTTGTTTGCTTACCATGAGATTTCCCTAAATGAATCGATCGAAAATTGTTGACATTGAAACGGCACTCGTGATAATGTATCGGGACTCTCGAAACCGACGCCGCAGCTTAGATTACTTGAACGCAACATATTGGAAACCGAGTTTGTTTTATTTGAGAGGATTGAGACTAATCTTGGTACAAGACGTCTCTTCTCGCGCTCAGCATCAACTTAGGACAAGGAAGAAAGTACTAGCACTGAATAAGGTCAAAATTATCGGGACTGTTTCTGTAGGATTCTGTGATCCGTTTGAAGTCGTCTGATTTCCAGGAGATAAATCGTCAAGAGTGATCCTATCCGCGTAAGTAACCAGGAGATCAAGTATAGCTCCATTGGTCCACCCAAATCCGTCCTGGACGTTGTATTCGCCTCCTTTCCCAGGAATTGGGACTGATCCAACGACATCATACTGAAAAATCAAAGCTAAATTTTTTCACACAGAAAACTCACTTTTTCCCACATATGCCCTGTGGCGTTGTAAACTTTGTAATTTCCTCTGATCCACTTTTTCGCAATTTCAAAAGCTTCATCTTGCATTTCCGGGGATTCCGACTTCCTCAATCCCTCGATAACAATGTGGTTAATGTTCCCCCAACCTGGAAATTATTGAATAAAAATTGATATATCAATCGATAAACTTCCTCACCGTTGGGGAAGTCCCATTGTTGTCCGCTGTTGTTCTTCATCGATTCTGGGATTCCACTTGGATAATTAAAAGCATTAGCGTTCTTGAAAAATTGGAAAACTCCCTCAGCTTTGGTTTGATCCAGGCTATTGTAGCACATAGTGAACAGCGGAGCAGCCAGAGGGGCGTAAAAATTAGGATTGTGTTTTCCTGTCCTGAGGTTGTAATCCAGCCAAGCTTTCACTGTATTGTTGTAGAAAACAGCATGGACAGCTTTTCTGTGCTTTACTAGCATATTTCTGTAGTATTCAGATTTATTGGAGTTCAGAGCAACTTCATCGAAGAGATAATCCAGGATGTCCATGTTCCAGCAGAGATAACTGTTCAAATCCACCGGTAATATGTTCGTTGTTTCGATTGTCGTCAGACTGATGCCGTCCTTGAACCATCTAGTCGAGAAGTCCTGGCCTGATTCCGCCGCAGAAGCGATGTCTCTGAATAGCAACTGCTTGTCCGGGAAAGACGAGTTGTTCGCCGTATCGACGTCTTGTTGGTAAGATTCCGGTCTTGCAACATTGCTCCCGGCATGGTATCTGTATAATTCGTAATTTTGACCACTAATTGCGACGTTAATTTTGTGATTTGTCATCCAATAACTGAATTCCTTCTCCATCGTCGGCAAAAGCTGCTTCACGAAAGAAGCGTTACCAGTATTTTCGTAAAACTCGTAAACCATTGGGATAAACAATGGTGGTTGGGATCTCTGGAGGTAGTACACACGTCCTCCATTGGGAATGAAGCCGTATCTGGAAAATTCATATATCAACTCATGAGCAAAATAAAAACATACGTTTCCACAAAGTCCGCATAGTTCAGAATCATCCTGGCCGCGGCTTCGTACATTTCAGAAGCCATCAATCCCTTGATAATCCAGTAAGCATCCCAGTAATAAGGCTCCAGGAAACGACCACCCGGGGCAATGAACTCGTATTTCACAGGCAGAAGGGAGTACTGTTCTGGACGAGTGTTCACCGTCGGATCCATCTGAAACCTTCTTCAGTATATCAATTCCATTTAAAATTTACTTTTTTGCATAGTTTCTTCCAAATAGCGTTCAAATCCATGGCCCATTGTCTTAAAACCGAATCTTTGATTTTTTGAAGTTTGTCTGGAGCATCTACCCATCCAACTGGAACACATTCCAGGAGTTCGTGTCCAGGAGCCAAAAAGTGTTCATTCACGAATTCTTGGAGTTTATCTCTATCCATAGTTGTTATATTTGGTTCTTTGCCAAATAATTTTTCAAAGTTGGCCAAAGTGACGTTCGGAAGCTGCTTCAGAGGACTGTCGACGAAACTTTTGGAATCATTGTAAAGTTTCCAATAATTCACGGATTTAAGAATCCAACCTCCACAGTAAATCCCGCTGAAATGAGTAGAATAAAAGATTCATGATAAACAAAGAATTCTCAAACATCAAAATCGAAGGTCCGAAAAATAAAAACTACAAAGATCGATATCGTCGAAATTTATTTTATTCTTTAAAATTTATCTTAAAAGATTAAAAAATCTGGTGTTTTAAGAATTACTGCTTTTAACAATATGAGTTACATTTTAAATTTAGACTATTATCGGAAAAATAAAATGCAGAAAATTGTTTAGGAATTTTAAAAGTTAATCAGAATCTTCGATTAGATGTAGATTATTCTAGAATTCAGATTGAATCATTCAGATGACTTCTGGAGCAGGATACATCAAGGAAAAATAAAGCAATATGTTTTTGAGAAGTTACTGTGGTAGTGGATATAATGATTTCAATATCTATTACAACTTTGATTTTTAATTTCTACAATAACATAATTTCAAAAATTCAATATCAGATTCAGAAGTTTTTTAATTTGAAAAAATCAGTTTAAAGACATTTGAGCATTACTGTAATATTCCTCAAATGCACATTAAGTGATCATCTATCAAATCCATAATCTATAATCTACATAATCGTCTTTATATTTAAATTCTACTTGATCTTTGTCACTTTGTTCCTGTTATCATCTTTGACGTCGTGGTAGGTTTATTCGGACGGTCAAAGTAGCGAACTCTCTAAAGTAGGACAATAGGACTTGATTCAACAATGACTCACTCAGAGGGACTTCTATTGGGTTTAAATACCTCAGATTAGCTATCTAGAACCATGCTTTCAGGATTTAAATACCTCAAACTAGCTATCTAGAGCCATGCTTCCGGGGTTTAAATACCTCAGATTAGCTATTTAGAACTATGCTTTCAGGATTTAAATACCTTAGGTTAGCTATTTAGAACTATGCCTCCGGGGTTTAAATACCTTAGGCTAGCTATCTAGAATCATGCTTTCAGGATTTAAATACCTCAAACTAGCTATCTAGAACCATACCTTCAGGATTTAAATACCTCAGATTAGCTATTTAGAACTATGCTTCTGGGGTTTCTAAGACTTGCAAGCGCGTCTTTCCGTGTACCGACCACAGGATGTGAACAATCATAGGTCCACATGACTCAAAAATTGCTTGACTATAAAAATCGATCGTTTATTCCGGATCTTTGTTCTCTCAAAAGTCCCAAAAATAGGAAACAGAATCCTAGAGAACAAATATTCAAAAAGCTCTCAAGTTTCAAAACACCAGTGAAAAACAATCATACTATTATGAAAAGTAAAAAAGGAATTGTTATGAAATCTTTTTGAAAAGAAGTTTTAATTTTGGATGTTTTGTATTAAATTTTGGAAGATTTCAGAAGTTTCTACAGAATGGTGATATTTTTAAAAATAAATTTTTTAACGAACTGGTTTCGACATGAATTTTTAAAATTTTTTAAAAAATAAAAAAGTTTAATAATTTTAGTTTTTTATAATGCTTATTTCGTAATCACTTTTGAGAAAATTAAAAATAAATTCTTTAACGAACTGGTTTCGACACGAATTTTTAAGTTTTTAGAAAATAAAAAAATTTAATAATTTGTGTTTTTTATGACGGTTATTTCGTAATCACTTTTGGGAAAATTAAAAATAAATTTTTTAACGAACTGGTTTCGACGTGAATTTTTAAAATTTTTTAGAAAATAAAAAATGTAATAATTTTAATTTTAAGTGGTGATTATTTCGTAATTTTAAACAACTTTGTAGTTGCTTTTTTAAAAATATTTTATCTAATTCGATCTAGGAACTTACAGATAGAAGTATACAAGACACAAAAGCTGTTCATTATTGGAAATCAATAATTATACATCAAAGTTCCGATAAATATTAAATTCATTACTGTCATTACAGTAATTTTCGAAAAGTAAAGTTTTCCATAAAATTAAAAAACTCACGCATTTTTTATTTTATCTTCGGTGCACATCGGGACATCGTCTTCAGAAGCCGTTTTCTTAAATAAGAAAAATCCCAAAATTACTAGAAATAAAACAAAGAAAAGCTTCATTTTTAACAACTATTCCAACAATGTCCCTGGAACAATGAATCTTGAATGTAAAAGAAATGTATGAATCCGCCTAATCTGCTCCAAATCCTGTAAAAATCGAAAGCAGCTTTTCTGTCTTGGTCGATTTTTGATAAGAAAGCAGTTAAACACGATGTTTTTTCAGTATGATCAATGGTTTCTCTTATAATAGGACGAAAAATAGAATCAATTTTCCTTTCAAACAATATTTAAAAAAATCATTTAACCATTGTCCTGACACGTAATTGTTTTTTTTAAGATTATTTAAATTTAGTTTTAACACGAATAATAATTTAAATTTAAAAAATCACTCAAATTCGGTCCTGGCACGAATAATTTCTTTTTAAAAATCACACAAATTCGGTCCTGGCACGAATAATTTTTTTTTAATCACTCAAATTCGGTCCTGACACGAATAAATTTTTTTTTAAAAATCACTCAAATTCGGTCCTGACACGAATAAATTTTTTTTTAAAAATCACTCAAATTTGGTCCTGACACGAATAATTCTTTTAAAAAAATCACTCAAATTTGGTCCTGGCACGAATAATTTTTTTTTAAAAATCACTCAAATTCGGTCCTGGCACGAATAATCTTCTAAAAATAATCCAAGTTTGGTCTCGCCAAGAATATTTTTTTTAAGAGAAAATTACTCAATTTTTGTTTCGGCAGGAATAAGAATATCATTTAATTTTGACACAATTATTAATGTTTTCTAAAATTCATCTTTTATATTCAAAAATCCAAAATTTTATAAATGTAAAAAATCCAAAAATAAATTCAAAAGTTACTGAAATGTTAGAAATAATTTAAATATCATTCGTGTCAGAATCGAAATTAAAATTTTTATTTTTTTAACTCTCAACATCGGTTAAAAATTTGTCCAGACTGATCAATGAACTTTCGCTAAAGTAAACTTCAAAAATCAATTGCCATTTTTGTTTATGATAAAACCGTTCAAAACAGATCAAATGATACATCGGAAAATTTATATTTTTTATCAAACAAGTATCGCCGGCGATCTTCGACGAATTTCGTCTATTCCACCCTGAAAATTGAAAATAACTATTTTAAAAAATAAATTTTTCAATTTTGGTCCTGACACGAATAATTCTCAAACATCTTTTTCGATTTGTTTTTATTAATTTTTGAATATTTTATTTTTGTTATTTGAAAAATATAAAATTTAAAAATAATAAAAATGTTTACAGATTTTTCGTGTCGAGACCAAATTTGAAAATTTACTTTTTTAAACTAATGAACTTACATTGTAGAGTCGTGCAGTGTCATCTCCGACGACGGCCAAAGCAAGAATCCCGAAAGCCGCCTCAGGGCCGTTGTTTCCGAGGACAAAACTGGTCTGTCCTCTGGTGTAGTTCGCTCTGGCAAGAGCTATATTGATTTCTGTAGCTGACAGAATCAAACCATTGCCATTGACCAGTTCATCAACGGGGAGATTTTTAGAACCGAACAATCTTCCATTTTGGTTGAATTCTGCTCTATAACGAGTATCCAAGAAATTGAACTAAAATCAACCTTTAATTTTCGGATATTTGTCGAGACTTACTAAATCCGGTTCGTTGAAGTAACATTGTCCATTCGGCTGGATCGCGGCCATTTCCTCGAAAGTGATGACCTTCAAGTAGTCGAATCCAGCCCTCCAGGATCCCGGAACGACCTGGGTAGGAGCTGAAGTAACTTCGTACCCGAGAGAACTCCAGGCATTGAAGCCTCCATTGAGGACACTGACCTTCGAATGGTTGTAGATTCTGAAGAGTTCCCAAACAGCTGCCGCATATCTCATTCCACCCAGGTTATCCCTTGAGTAAATAATGAGATAATCTTCTTGGTTGATCCCGAGGGATTGAACGTAATTTTGGAAAACATTCGGGGGATATAAAGTGTATCTTTGATTGCTGAAAATTCAAATTTTATTTTAATTTAACGAATGATGAATAATTATGATTTTTCAACTTGAAATCAAATGACTTTGTTGTTTGATATTGAAAACAATGGAATTAAGTGATTTTCATCAGGAACCTATTGTTAGAAAAATTTCTTTTATATCGCAGAATAACTTTTAAGCTTTGATACTTTGTTTAAAAGTTCATTTGATTCACTTTTGAAAAGAATAGTGTTCCTCTCCACGTTACGACACAAACTTCAAACCTTGATACTATACTCTGAAGTTTATTTTGCTAATTTTTAAAGAGTAATAAGTGGTCCCCGTGGTGTTCAAAGGATGATTTTAAAACTTTCACAGGTTTTCTGAAATTACATCTAACTGAATACAACCAACATATAAGAGCTCCTGATCACAGTTTTCACATTATCTGATTCTAACTGAGTGCAATCGACGGTAGGATTATATTCCAACAGAAGATTGATTATAGCTGAATGTAATTAACGTACTAATACCCTTTTAATTGGAAAAAACGTAGTCCAAACACGTTGATTACACTTAGTTAGAATCAGATAATGTGAAAACCGTGATCAGGAGCTCTTATATGTTGGTTGTATTCAGTTAGATGTAATTTCAGAAAATCTGTGTTGAGGTTCTGTTAAAAATCACATTTAACACATAAGTGAAAAGTGTTCTCTTTCATTTTCCATCAAAATTAATGTTTAATTTTAAAAAATATTAATCAAAAATGAAAGAGTACATTTATCTGAACCTAATAAAAAAGCAATTATGAAAATTCATCCAATACTCGTTCAATTCTATCGATTTGAAATCTAGATTTTCAAAATGTTTTATTTTGTCTAAGAAAATAGCTACTTTTTAAAGAAATAAATTCTCCTTTGTCATTATTGTATCTGAAAATCTTTTCAGTCAATTAGTATCTCTAGCACGTCATTCTCCACCTTGAAGGCATCCCCGTGAGATTTTACCCCTATGAATTTCCCTTAGGGATTCAGTCTTACTATTTACTAGACAAAATTGCAACCGACCTAGTTGGATAAGTAGCCACATCCAAATTGAAGTACACAGCGTTAGCAATGTGGACATTCATATAATCCACATTCATCTGAAGATCTTTCATGTTTATGTAATCGACCATTAACTAAGTAAACTCACAAACTGACTACTCAATTGCGCAAAATTTCCATACATGTTCTGTCGTTGGAAAGTCACAAAATCCATAAATGGCTGATTTGGGTCATAGGAAGCATCGATGACTTTTATTTGGCCAGTCTGAAAATTTCGGTTTTCGAAGGAACGAACTAAATTGTTCAACTTTGGTTTTGACATGAATGATGGATGTATTTCTCCTGATGCTATTTTCAATAGCTTCTGAATACTTTTTTGGAGGATTTTTTTATATAGTTAATAGAAACGGATGCACAAATGGCGGTAAATATAAAGAATCAAAAAAGGTATTCAGAAACCATGGAAAATTATTTAAAATACTATGTAATCAGTGTTCGTGTTAGGATCCAAAACTGACAACTATATCTTTTTTTTAACATTCGCTTAACAAAATCCTCACCAATCTGTTATTTTGAAGATAATCGGAGCTCACAAGCAACGGAACCCCTTGGCCATCGGGAGCCATGATAACTCCTCCAGTTGTGACCCCATTGGCCCCTATCAATTGCCCCGTGGGTCTTTGGGGTTGTTGTTGAGGAAACCCAGCATTATTCATCCCAGGACCTTGATTGTCTATGAAGTACCCTCCACTAGTAGCTCCTTGATCAGTCGGATATCCCTGGGAGAAACCTTGGTCTTGTTGAGGAGGAATAACGATCCCACCTCCAGGAATGAACCCTGGTCCTTGTTGGTTGACATCGGGATTCGGGAACTCTGTCTTAGTTACAGTGAGATTACTCTGTCCGTCCCCGGTTTTCGTTAAATTCACCTGCTCCACAACAGGTCTTCCAAGGGTGTCGTTGAAGATGTTAACATAGGTCAGCTTCTGAACTACAGGCGCTTCTGGACTCAGAGTCTGCCCTTGGTTTTGATCAAATTGAGGAGGAAATCCCTGATTTCCTTGATAATTTTGTCCATTCTGAGGTACTCCAGCGAATTGACCCTGATTAACGTTCTGGTTCCCCTGGAATCCCTGGTTATTGGGATAATATTGAGTTCCATCCTGAAAGAATCCCGATTGCTGTCCTTGGATAGGAACAACTGGTTGTTGGGGTCGGAAATTAACATTAAAGTAAGAGTACTGTTGAGCACTGGCCAAATACTCTTGTTGATTTACTTGTGGAGGCTGACAACCCAGAGTATTGCAATTCGCTGAAAAGACCAGCATAAGATCACTAAAGTTCAACTTTCTTACCTTGTTGAGTTCCTTGATTTTGAGCAAATTGTTCTTGATAGACTTGAGTAACAGGTTCATAGACAGACTGCCTCGGGCTAACAGTGCCAGATGGAGGTGGGAGAGTTGCGTTATCCCCCGATGTTAATCCTGCAGAGCCGTCATCTGCTATCCCATCGTCGGTGAAGTAATACTCATAATCCCCTGTGATCTGTGTTGATGGAGACGTTGAATTACTTTCATTAAATTCACCGACAGATCCAAATCCGTTTCTATCACTATTATATTCAGTATCTTGACAATTTACCAGATTTACTAAAATAATAATAAGCAATAAACTTTTTACAGCTGTCATTTGCAATAGAGTAGCCGAAGGAAACGGATAGCTGAAGATGAGTATTTGTCTTCTAGTGGACGACTCGAAGAAGTATTATTCAAGTGCGCAACTACTCGCTCAACCGGATCGCGTGTGTACAACAAACGAAACCGATTGATGGCTGAGTAATCATAAACAATGAACAAAAAACGTCTAACAAGAAAGATCCGGAAACAATGAAACAGCGGCTTTCCGTTCTTCTCTGCTGCAACTTCTATTCAAAAATGAACTTTAAAATGTCTTGTGTGAATGTCTTCAATAAAGTGAGCAAAGATTAATCGGGCAACTTTTTCAATTGTTCCTGTAGAGATAAAATAGAGTAGGTTAGAAACGGGAATTTTTTTACAAAAAATTGTTTTCCAAAGGTGTTGAAATGTAGAATTCCTGTTTTCTATGTTTATACAGTTGTCTGAATAGTTTTCAATCTTTTGGGAGTAATTTGAACTTTTGTAACCCACTTTGATCAAAGAAACAATAAAATTTGACACAAATTTCTTTCATAATAATATTAAAAATCATAATAAAATAGATAAAATTAAAACCAAACATTATTTTCAACAATGTTACTTCCTACAGTATTCCTTAGATCTTCATTAATTTTACTAATTGAATTTTACAATCGTTATTTTGGCAAGTGAACAGTATACTAAAAACCCGAATTTTGAATCATTTTAACTGAACAAATAATAAATAAATTTTTACTATTTCTTAAAACTCGGCTCCATTTATCATGTTGTTTGTATTAAAAAAAGAATTAACAATAGTTGTAAACAAAAATTCAGCATCAAAAATATTTTCTCTTACGCCGGTAAGTAAACTTACAAGTCTTGGTATTATGTCCTAAACCTCTTACTCATTTCAAAAGAATGAAAAATATTTTTTACAGACAAATTTCAAACCTTTATACTATACTCTGAAGTTTATTTTGCTGATTTTTAAAATGATGAGTTATCCTCGTTGTGTTCAAAAGGTGGTTTTAAAACTGTACAAGTGCTCCATAATTACTGGTAATTGAGCGCATTCGATTATACTCATTGGACGTATGAAACTTAAAATAAATATGGGATCAAAATTCTCCATTTTTGTTTTCAGTTCCTATGTAGAAAAATGAGTATAATCGAATTTGTTCAATTACGCTTAGGTACAAGTCATTGTGGATCGCTTGTGTGGTGTTCTGTTAAAAATCATATTTAACACATAAGTGAAAAGTGTTCTCTCTCATTTTTCATCAAGATTAATGTTTAATTTTAAGAAATATTAATCAAAAATGAAAGAGTACATTTATCTGAACCGAATAAAAAAGCAATTATGAAAATCCATCCAATACTCGTTGAATTCTATCGATTTGAAATTTAGATTTTTAAAATACCAAGTTTCGAAGCCTTTCCATATATAAATAAAAATACTTTCAAGAGAATGAGATCTACGTATCCTAGCACTGGGCCAATAGGACTTCTTGATATCTTAAGTTCATCAATATTACCGATGACAGCTCTTACTGGCAATGTGATAATAATAAGTTATGCCCTAGTTACGGTAACAAATAAAGAATGATCACGGTTAAAGACATCAAATCACTTCTTGGCATTCATCTGATGTATCGTTGTTAGGAGCAAAATTGTATTCAGAGAATTCTCTAAGATTAAATTTGATTATTTTCATGATTATTATAATTAAATGCTTAATGAGTTAGAAAAACAACCACAAATATCCCCCACAACGTTAATATCAGATTTATCGAATCTCTTGTAGAGTTGTTACAGAGATGCGAATCACAGCAACATATGGTACTAACCGGGAAAGTGATCGGGATGTTGCCGATGGTGACTGTAGCGGGTCCACAAGTGTTGCCAACAGCTTTGCAGATATTTCCTTCATCGCATTGTCTGGAATGTTATTAGATAAATAAATTCAGAAGGTAATTACCGATATTCGTCCTCATTATTCTTGTCGACGAGCTTGATGCACCATGAAGCCAAAATACATTCGACTTTTTCCCACGATTGAGAATTCAAGCCATCACCTAAAAATATAATCATTCTAGAAAAAATTTGTTAACCATCAACTTCCCTTCATAACATTTCAAAGTTTCTGAAAGGTTAATTAGAGAAAAAACAAGTAGCAAAAATAAGGCTTTCATTTTTGAGAAACAGTGACCTGAAAACCATTAATTGAACGTCGTAAAGCCTTATCAACACAATCATCAATCTTATTAACAGGAACATAAAAACCAATTTTCTTTGACCCCTGGAGATAAATGAAATTGCATGGTTCTCATCGATTGCAGTTATTTTTTCACAAGGTGCTTCCGAACGAGAAATCATATATTGGAACATCTATGAATAATATCCAAAAATCTGGATTCAAAGCATATATGGAAGTCAAAATTTTTCATATCATGTATCTTCTAATACTGTTTTTGGAGAATTTATAATTTGGGTTTAAATTCAACGTTTTCAAAGTTCTTGATCAAGTGCTCTGTGCTAGGTTTACAGATAAATAAAGAAGTTCAATATACAAAGTAAATATTGTTTCTCTATCAAGAATTAAACAATTAGAATCCGTCTAGAATTCATATAAATAGTTCCTCTTATTTTATTCATTAAAACGGAAGGTGCAATTGATTATTTTAGTCATGTCTTAGAGAATAGATTAAAACGATTTTAAACGAATTATTACCACTTGATAGAAGGAATTAAAAATATGCACAAGAGTTCCCAACTTACTTATTTATACTTTAATAATTGAAGACCGTTTTGTCAGCTTTTTGCACGCCAAAAGCTCAAGTTATAACTATGCCATTCTAATCTGGACCTGGTGATCCTAGTCTATATTCTTCCGCACAATTTCACTAGTGGATCAGCCTAACTTATGGGAGGTCTACTGAGAGGTTTTTTAAAATCATATGGACGCCACTCGAAAATTCTAGTGGTCCATCTGTTATCATCTCCTCTCATAACGTGGTCAGCCCACCTTCGTTTAGATTCGTAGATCTGATCAACAACTTCATTTATTTTGGAGCGTTTTCTTAGCTCATTATTTGTTATTCGATCTCTTATCCTAAAACCAATCATTTTTCTTTCTATTGCTCTTTGTGTGATTCTCAGAGATTCTTCTTCTCTTTGGGTAGTATACCACTTTTCTGATGCGTAAGTCATTGCTTGCAGAACGTGTGTATTATATATGGAAGCACGGATATTAATTGAGAGCGCCCGATTTGTGAGCACATTGCGAAGCTTTCCATCCTGCTTGTTTTCTTCTTATTAGCTCAAGGGTTAATTTATTGTTGGGAGTTATCAGTTGTCCAAGGTAAACATATTGATTCCTCTTTCTAGAGTTTTGTTATTGAACATTATATTTTCCCTTTATGTACAGAATCGATCGCTCATCCACTGTGTTTTAACAGGATGTATTTTAAGTCCAATTTTTGACGTTAAGTCATTTAGTTTTGACAACATTTCCTGTAACTCACTTGGTGAATGAGATATCAATACAATATCACCTGCAAATAGCAAATACTGGAGCATTTCACCGTGTACTTTTTTTTGCCTTTGATTTCAAGTTCCCAAAGGACAATTTTGAGGTACGTAGAGAATAACATGAGCAACAGGACATCACCTTGCTTCACTCCTCATTTTACTGGTATTTTTACAGGGTATTGAAGCAGTGATATTTCAGTTGAATATTCTGAGTATAACTTCCTGATAACTTCAACATAAGATTCAGGTGTAAAATGCAGTTTTAAATCATTCAATGCTCCCTACTTTTCCGCTGAATCGAATACCTTTATGAGATCCACAAACATAAGGTAAAGAGGAATGTGATATCGTTGTGCCCTTTCGATGAGTTGTGTTATTGCATGAATGTGATCAACAGTAGAGAAACTAGCTTTGAACCCTGCTTATTCTCTCCTGCTTCCTTCTATTAATTTATTGTTGATTCTGTTCATGAGAACTCATGAAAATAATTTTGAAACCTGAGACATTAATGTGATTGGTCTATAATTGGATATATCACATTCATCTTTTTTTTAGAGAGCAGAATTGCTGATGTGGAGTCAGTATAGAATTCCTCTAAAACCATAGCGATATCTTTTACACGATGTCGAATCACTCCATCTTTGTCTTTCATCGAAACTGTTGCTTCTTTTCGTAGAGAATAAGTTTGCCTATTCCTTTCTCCGTCTAGTTCTTTCTCCCCCGATTTTGACTGATGTTGTTTTTTGATTTCTTCAATCCTATTACCAGTTTCTTCTTCAATTTTTCGCGTCTAAATACTACTTTGAATATCAAGTTTTTCTCCACAAAACTTCACGATAGAGATAAGATCCATGAAATTGTCTCTTGTCAGGGATTTAAGAATAAGGCCGCTCTTGTAACCCTTAATAAAGATGGAATCTTGATCTGCTTCCACAGTCTCTCGATCCGAGAAATTGTCCGAAAGATCACTTATGGAATTAAAAAGATCTCTGAAAAGACCTGTTAAACACTTAAATTTGATCCTGTTGAGAAGAAGATCAATACAAGACTGTTTGTTCAAGAAATGATTGCTAAAATCAAGAAGACGATTCTAGACCTCTTTGTTGAAGAGAACATTGAGGAATCCGAGACAGTAAAGGTAGTAGACACATTAGTTTATAGTAATAACTGTCTTTGTCAAATCCACTTGCGACTTGAAGAGTCTGAAAAGATAGAAAAAGAGGGAATCAAGACGGCTATATGTATCAATGGCTCTCGAAAGTCGACTTTTGATGTATTCAAGTTCTTCGGAATTCAGGATCTTGTCATTTGTGGCGACGATCCTGGGTCCATTCCAATACCTGATTCTCATAATGTTCTCAAAATTTGCAAATAATTTAATGTAGATCCGAAAGTAGTCGTTTTAATCGGAGATACACCTAGTGATTTGGAAATGGAGAGAAATGCCAAACTTGGGGTCATCATCCGAGTCCTTTCTAGTGTCTCCACTAAAGAAGAATTACTGCTATTTGCAGATTCTTAGGAACTTCAAACCAAAACTGAAAAATCCGAAGTCAAACTGGAATCCTACCCTAAAACGATATCAGGTAAGCCAGATCATTAACAACAATCAGATCTCAAACTGAAATTAATAAAATTGGATCCCAGCTCAAAACTTCCTGAGCAAAACCCAAAGATGTCAGAATTGGACCCTGACATCGCTGCTTAAGCTGATCTGCATTGATCACTGATAAAGAGAATTATAGTTTTTTAGATATCATATCCATACGGATAATCAATGGATGACAGATGTAATTGCTTGTGATAACTCTTCTTTTTGTCAATGAAACCCATCCCATGATGACCGTTTGAAACGGTTCGTTGTTCTCTTAAATACTTTCTTATCTTTGAATTTTCTCCTTTATCCCTTCTGATCATCCAATTGCTTTTTCCGAAAATCCGTAATGCATCATCATCAGACGCAAATTTCGAAAGAAATTTTCCAAGGAAAATTTGGTCAACATGAGGATTCCTCCGTGTATTATACTGTAGTGGCATTAGAAATAAAAGTTGTTACGAAGTAGTTTTTGTTGGAACCAGTTAATCCGTATGGTTCATGGTATCTCAGTCCACATTACTTCACTCTCGTATATCCTCAAGCAAAAGTATAAAAATCACAAGGCTACATGAGATACCAGTGTGTCATTCCTAATTATTTTGTCTACTCTGTGTCACTAATTTACAAAGTGTATTGTTATCTTACTCTGATCGTGTTCTCTTCCCTTCGTCTATACCAGACTCAACAGTTTCTAAACGAATTTCCAAGACTTAGAAACTTCCAGACTTCTCGATTTCAGATAACTTCTAAAGGTTTTACTAGATTCTGGGATATTTCAGAATCTTCCACAAGATTTCGAAAACTTCAGAATCTCATTTTTGTACATGGTTAATTGTTATAAATTTCAGCAAAGATTGCAAATCACTTGCTACATATGATTTATAATCTTGAAAGGAAAACCAGTCCATCATTTATCTTGAATCAGTTTCACATAAAAGAAGAAAACAATTGCATCTTTTTTTTATTCGGTTTCTTGCTCTAACATGAATTCCAACGAAGATGAAATTGTTTCTTCTCAGGACCAAGAAAAAATCGAAAACCTTGGGGATTATCCCGTTTTTGGTCGATATTCGATTTTTGTGTTAATTTTGTCGGAATTTCTGATTCTTTCTCAAATGTCTAACTTTACTTTCATGGTATATGGTGGATTGTCTCCGGTTATTCATTCGTGTGGAGACCATAACTTCGATCAACTAGACAAAGTTCAAATTTGTCCGCTTTTCGAAGAAATTCAACAAAACGAATCCTGTGTTGTAAACAAAACAATTCAGTTTAATTCTATTGCAAATGAATTTAATTATTTTTGTGCTTCTAATCACAAGGTCAAAAATTCGATCTCCATCCAGATGATGGGGGTCCTCGTGGGGGCCATAGTTTTCGGACAATTATCAGACTTGTTCGGAAGAAGGAAAATCATGATAATCTGCTCCACCGGGATGATGATCTTTGGACTTTTAGCCAGCTTTAGTGAATCTCTGATAAACTTTACGCTGTTTCAATTCGGAACTTTGGTTTTCGCCGGAGGAAGCAATTCGTGAGTTTTTGATTTTTTACACTTTTTTTGTACCTCAGAACAGGTACAAATTAGGTGAACATCATATCGTCACCTTGAATGATTCATTAAATATATAAAAAATAGTTTAATCAGTAAGTTATTTTAAAAAATTAGCAATCGAAAATACAGTAGAATTAATCAAGCATCATTCGTGACAAGACAAATGGTTTTTTCGATGATTTTATGTTTTTATTTTTTAGGATGTCTTTAAAGTAGTAATTCTGGCAGGAAAGCTATTTAAGAATCTTTTTTTGTAATTTTGCACAAAATTTAATTATTTTTAAATTCGAAAAGTACTTAAAATGAGGTCATTTGACTTCCATATTCTGAACTCCAACTCTCAGTTCTGACTTCAGATTCAGAATCTACGGATTCGATTACCTCTTCTGGATACTTGTTCAATTTTAAGAATATCTGGGATTTCGTATTAGGACTTTATACAAAAACTGCAAAGTTACCTAAATTGAACTTACTTTATTCATTAATCATTGACTTGAAGGTTAATTTTCTGACAGAATTATATTATTAATGAAACCACTAAACTGTCAACATAAAATATACTGCGGAATTTTTCATGATTTCTTTATCACCTGATGTCTGTATAAACAACATGAAAAAATAGATTCAAAATTCATAAAAAAATAAAATTCACATTATTGCAAAATATATGAAAAAAAAGATTTATAAAATTCAAAACAGAATGAACGAGTAATAAGTTTAAAAATTTAATATTTTTCATATATTATATTTTACATATGTTAGTTTTATTTTTGCAAATTGTAAATTTACTTTTTGTATTGTTTATATAGTTACTTTACTTTTACTTTTATTCCTATTTCGCACAAAAACAGAGATTACAACAATACAAACAAAAATTATTAATCGTAATTGTCTCCTTTGATCCATTGTTTATATACTTACGAAATCGTTATTTTTATTCTTATTTCGCACAAAATCAGAGATTACAACAATACAAACAACAAAAATTATTAATCGTAATTGTCTTCTTTGATCCATTGTTTATACAGTTACTTTACTTTTATTTTTATTCGTATTTTGCACAAAATTAGAGATTACAACAATACAAACAATAAAATTTATTAATCGTAATTATCTCCTTTGATCCATTGTTTATATAGTTACTTTACTTTTACTTTTATTCCTATTTCGCACAAAATCAGAGATTACAACAATACAAACAATAAAATTTATTAATCGTAATTATCTCCTTTGATCCATTGTTTATATAGTTACTTTACTTTTACTTTTATTCCTATTTCGCACAAAATCAGAGATTACAACAATACAAACAACAAAATTTATTAATCGTAATTATCTTCTTTGATCCATTGTTTATATAGTTACGAAATCGTTATTTTAGAACTTTCTGCTTTGATCTAGGTGAACTTTTCCGATATTCGTTAAATTTCACCGTTTTCTAAAATTTAGAATCATTTATCAAATTTAAATTTAATGATAGTAATAAATTTTAAAAATCAAAGGTTATCCATAGTGAATTTTCAGTACAGAAAAATTTTTTCCAACCAGACGAAACGCATAAATCATTACGAAAAACGACAGAAATTGAGCGAGAAAATTTTTTATAATTTTTTTAAGAACACAGAAGATGATGTAAAATTTTTCTCAAAAACACGTAGTGGAATTTAATAAAAAAGTTCAAATTTTTAATAATTTTTGTAATTCAAGACATCGTACAAGAGGGAAAATTTCAAGATAAAACAACTTAATCTTGAAGGGCTTAGTAATGACTTCAATCACAAAATTAAGAAAATAATCCTGATTTTTAACGATTTAAATTAACTTTATCCATTTTTGAATGTAAGATAATAGAATTAATTTTTGAGTACGTAATTCTGATTGCCTTAAAATTGATTAGAAATTTAAGAAGAATTATTTAAATACATGATATTTGGTTATGTGACGTTTCTGTCCAAAGTTTTTATATTCCAATTTGAAAGTTGAAACTCCACAAAAAGCACTTATAATACTGTAACAAAACCCATTGATTCTGAATCTAAGATCAGAATTACTAATCAACTTTCAGAATCCAGGATTTTGAAGACTGACTTTGGATTTCAAAAATATCGAATTTTATATAAAAACTTTTTTTAAAACTTGAAACTTACCTAAAATGATTTTTGAAATATTATATAACAAAAGTAAAAATTTTTAAATAATTTTTTTTTAATTTTTAAATTAAAGTTGTAAAAATTGGAACAAACGCTTGGGACAGAAATGTTGAATCAGGAATATTTTCGTACATGTTTTCAACAAATATAAAGTATTTTCTCTTGCTGTTTTTCCAACTTTTACAACAAACTTTGAGAACAATTCAGTTCGTATTTTGACGAATTCATTGTACTGTATAATATAGATATCCGTGACTTATAAATAGATCAGCCGGTTGAAGAAACTTGATGATTTGGATTCCTCGGTAGGATCTCACCAGGAATTGGAAATCTTCATGTGTAAGATACTCATCATTGAATCTTCAAAATATTCCGAATTTCTGTCTTTGGTAAATTTCAATCAAAAATTATTCAAATTTGAATCTTAATACACAATGTTTTTCATCGGATCATTTTTAATATTTATTAACTTTTGAACTCTTAATGATAGATCAAATGTCCACATCGTACGATAAATTAGATTGTTGTTTGTTCCTAGGTTGTGTCGAAGATGGAAAACCGGTTTTGCGTAGGTGAAACTTAATAAATAATAGAATAAATCGAAAAAATGACCTTATTAATTTAGTTACAAATTCAAAACCCAACTTTAAAAAAATACTGCCTCAGGAAATCCGACTTTATTGAAAAGTTTATATGGAATTAGTTTTATGAAGTTAATTTTTTAGAATTTCTAATGTTTACGTCCTCGAAAATCTTCCTAAAAAACACAGAGCATGGGCGATTTTGATGATCTCGTTTTCGCCGAACTACATCATCGTCGCCATCATCGCCTACTTCGCCGGGGATTGGCGGATTTTGCTCAGGATTTTTGCTACTATCAACATCGGCACCATCGTTCTTCTGCTTCTAGCTCACGAAAGCCCCAGATGGCTGGTCCAACATGGGAATCTGAAAAAAGCCAAAGAAACTTATGAAAAAATAGAAAAATTAAACAACACTATCACTCCAGAAAGACAAATAATCCTGGATTTTCTGATTAAAAAAGAAGTTACTGCAATGGAAGAAGAAAAGAAAAAATCAAAGAAATACTATTATTATCATCTGTTCTACACTTGGAAGATGATCAGGTACACAGCGGTCCTGTCGTTTTCGCTGTACTGTACCGCCATGATCACCTACGCTCTCATGTTCGACATGGAACAGCTTTCCGGATCGATTTACATCAACAACATCCTCCTCGGCTTATTCAGGTACACGGTGAACATTTTGTTCAGCTACATCGACTACAAGTTTCCTTCGATCGGAAGGAAGTTTATCCAGAAATGGTCCCTGATTTCTGTTATCCTCTCGATGACGGTGGTCTTCGTCATAAAAATATTAGGATTACATTATCCTAAAGTTATCACATTCTGTATGTTGAATTCAGCAGCCATGACTTCTCAGTTGTTCATAGTAGCAATCGTTGTTACTGGTAGGTGGATTGGAAAATAATTCGGATAGTGACTGAATTGGACAAATTCTATGCAATTTTGGACACTATCCACTTTACTCAACGAAGCAGTTTTAATCAACAAAAATCAGGTTCAATACCAATCTTGGATAGTGACTGAATCGAATGTTTAAATAATCTTTCAAGTCACTATCCGCGATTACTCTTGAATTTGTTTGAGAATTGTTGAGAACTTTAATGGAAAATTTGGATAGTGACTAAATAGCACTCTTACTCGTTCAAACTAGTCACTATCCATTTATTTCATCAGAATTGATTTTTGAATATAAAAAAACTATTTTAATGAAAGAAACGGATAGTGTCTAAATATACATAAAAATTCCTCCAATTTAGTCACTATTTAAAATTAATTTTGCAACTTTTTCACTAATGTAAAATTGTTAAATAATAACTTTAATTTCAATCCCAAATACCTAACTATTAATGAAATTAGATTTTTCAATTTTAAATTTCACTAAATCACTGATTTTTTCCAGGAGAACTCTTCCCGACTCCGGTCCGGAACATCGCGGCCAGTTTCCAGCAGATCTTCACCAGATCCGGGGCCATTCTCTCTCCTCACGTGTTTTGGCTGACCTCAAGCATCTGGTACCCTGCCCCATACCTATTCATGGGGTTGATAATGTTCATCAATCTTGTCCTCTTCGAAATATTTATTCCCGAAAGTAAAGGAACTCCAATGAGCGACCACATGCCTCCGAAAAAAGAAAGCATCTTCGCCAAGAGATATGAATCAGAAAACCAAAATCTAGCTTAATTCATTCCAAAAATAAAAATAAAAAAATTTAAATAATCCTCAATCAATCCAACAAAAATCCAAATTCTTATTTTCCATGAAAATTTTAAACTACCTGAGTTTGACGTTGACAAAGTAGATCTTTTTCAATACCCTCGTCTTCATCCACTACCCCCTCCAGCTAACCATCTACCAAATGAGAAATAAAAAACCCCATTTCCTTCTACCTTTGTTACTTGTAGCGATTGGAATAAATTTTTATAAAACTCAACAAATTAACAAATTATTTCAGCCCTTATACTTTGCTGCTGTTTCACTTCTGTCTTTCAGTTTCCGCTTCTTCGCCACAATTCCAGACTTTTTCTCCTGAATTTCCTTTACTGTCTGTTGTTGAAGTTGTTGGAAGAAATCGACATTTTTGTTCTTCTTGAAAGACTTCCTAGCTTTCTCAGCAGCTTCTTCCAGTTCCCTTTCCTTGCCCATCTTCGGCATCTTTCCAGCTTTAGCAAGAACGGATTGTTTGACTTTCTTCTTCCTTCTCTCACGTTTCTTGTCTGTTTTGGTCCTTTCATCCTTAGCCATGGGAGCTGCTTTGATATGACGAGTGACTTCTTCTGGAGCAAGTAAAGTCTCGTCTCCTCCGGCAGCCGCCAATGGACCAACTTCCTCCACTCGCATGCTTGGCATGTTCTTGACAATCTTGATTTCCTCAGTGACCTTTGCTGGAGCGAATTGGAAGTGAGTCAAGGCATCTAGTTTCTCGAAGAGCTTGTTCATTCTTGATTGAACTTCCTTCACTTGAGGATCCAGGTCTACAGAATCGTCTTCTCCATTTTGAGCAGCTTGGTAACGATCTTCGTAGACTTCCATCAAACTCTTGCGTTCGTTCATGTCTATAGTCATGTTCCTATAAGGTTGGACAGTGTTATCATCTCTGTATTTCCGCTCAACATCGTCAAATAACTGAAACAAAAGACGGTCATTTAAAAAGCAAACAAGACACCAACCTTGTCTTTCAATCTCTTCAAGCAAATGGACATAATTTTGTCGGTCTTCTCCTGGCTATTGATTGGGGGTTGTCGTTGACGGAAATCGACTTCAATGTACTTCTCTAGTAAGCTGTCCCTGCCTCTACTTTCTCCAGTGACTTCTCCACTAAGCTCCCATGATCGAGGATTGAAGTTTTCCCTTTGAATCCGCTCTATAGTTTCCTCAAGTTTTCTTCTGGCTATTTCATGAGTTGACAATGGTTGTTCTTCTTCTTTCTCGCCGAACAGAACTGGAGCATCTATATCGTCATCTTCAGATTCGTCTTCATAATCCTCGGCCATGTCTTCATCTTCTTCCTCATCTATCTCCTCAGCAAATCGCACTTTCTTATCGGATTTTCTGCAAGAATTTCAGGAATTTCAAGTAGGACAAAAATGAACTCACTGTCTTTTTTCTTCTGTTTTTTCATTGCCTTCAAAAAAATCAGCATATCGATAATCGGTTTCGACATCAGAAGCGTCTTCTTCGTCATCAGTAACCATAACTTCTTCGATCTTGTCTTGTTCGTCTAGAAATCGTTCCATTTCATCGAGATTGAAGAATTCATCATCGACTTCTGATTTCTTGAATGCAGTAGTTCCTTTTCTTTTTTTCCTCGGAACTTCTTCAAATTCTTCCTCGTCATCTTCTTCATCCAGGGTTTTCAATTTACTATCAATATCAACTAGGTCTTCTTCTCTGGAAGAAATTCATATATGAAAATCAAAAAGTAAAAATAAAATCAAACCTAAGGTTGAAAAGATCGACTTCGTCTTCAGATTCCGTTTCCTCCTCTGAATTCTGTTCGAGAACAGGTTTCTTCTGAGGAGGTCGTTTGGCTTTCGGCATGTTTACTGTAGGAAGAAGAAAAAGATAAAAATTAAAAAATATAAACGAGAAATAATGGACAAAACCGAAGGAAATCAAAAGAACAAAAAACCTCAAAGAACTTTGAAAATTTTTCGCGTTAGGACCCTTTTGAAAGAAATGGAAAAAATGGCCGTGAATAGAAGATGTTTTTCAAAAAATTCCAACAATGAATATATTTAAAAAATTAATTTTTTGATATATGAATTGCGAAATAGAATTATTACTTTGAAAGGAATGTATACGGTAGTTAATTTCGCAAGGTTTTTATTTTCGTTGGAGGCGGTTAAAGTTTGTTAAAATACAAAATTGAAACTATACTCGAGTTTGCAAAAATTGAACCTAAATGACGAGGAATATTCACCGTGAGAGATTTAATTTTCATCTGTAACCAAAGTCCACATGGATGATGAAGTAAATCTTTCTTCTAATTTTTTTAATTTTTACAAAATTTATTCACTCATCATCGGATTTTTGAGTTTGTCTACATTTCCATTTTTATTTTGTCTCTACTATTACAAATCCCACGTGGAAATGCAGACTTTTAAGTATTACTTAATAATGAACTCGTTTTACGGATTACTGGATGTTTTAATAGTTACAGTACTCCAACCGACTTTCATCATCGAGGATTTCGCAGTGGTTTATCTGGGACCCGTGAGGCTGTTCGGGAACAGAACACCTCCGATTTTGATGGAAATTGCCCTAGGGCTTCTGACCATGAATGTAGGGTCGACGATGATGCTTTTCACTTACCGTTACAGCGTGATTTCGAAAAATCCATTCATCAGGAAAATCCATCAAGACCCGATCCCGGCCTTAATCTGGACTCAGGGATTTCCGTTTTTCGTTGCCGGATTCGCAGTTGCACCATTGCCGTTTCTGAGGGTTTACTACGACAAAATCAGCAAGAAATCCGTTTTTTACGGTAATCAAGTTTGGAAGCTGGTGAAGCACCAGAAGGTCATTGCCGTAGGCTATGACAACGTAACGACTAACCTCATTTCAGCATGGAACATCGTCGTGACCATGACGTTGTGTCTAGGCATCGGAATGGTCACGTTCAGTGTTTTCGAAATTTACAAGTAAGTTTATTATTTTCCAAAATGCTTCTGCAAGTTTCCATTGGAAGCAAAGTCGGATAGTGACGGAACTACCTTTCGTTTTAAATCACTATCCAGATTTGACAGTGGATGTGATTATTAAAATCGAAAATTGAGTCTTAAAATGGTTTAGAATAGTGACTGAATTGAACAATTAATTGTCGTTTTCAGTTACTATCCGAGATAATGGAGTTAATTTTTTGAAACAATAAATTTTCAAAGTAGTTTAGGATAGTGACTGAGTTGAACAATTAATTGTCGTTTTCAATCACTATCCGAGATTGATAATGGAGCTGATTTTTTGAAATAATAAATTTTCAAAGTAGTTTAGGATAGTGACTGAATTGAACAATTGACTGTCGTCTTCAGTCACTATTCAGAATCGCTGTTGGACCTGATTTTTGGGGTCTGAAATACATCTTTAAAAGCACTCTAGGATAGTGACTGAAAAGTGGAAGATCATTGATCTCAGTTACGATCCAGATCTAAATTGGATTTTAATTTTCCGACATGACAGTGTCTGAAATTTTAATGATTTACATTTTTTTGAATTTAAACATTAATTTAACCTTTTTAGGGACTACAATTGCAATTTCTCAAGATCCTGCGATAAAAAACTAAAAAAAATCAAAAAAATCTTCCTCGTCACCCTCTTGATCACAATTTTCACGACTTTCACGACTCAGTTGATCCCGTTGCTGATCGGGGTGATGGGGACCCTCGTCTTCAAAACCAAAAACAGTCCTGTTGTTATTTCGGTTTCGATAATGCTCCTGATGACTCAGCCGTTGTTGAGTCAGATATTAACGATGGTCTTCGTGACCCCCTACCGTAAGGCCACAATTGAGTCGTTCAAAGAAATTTTAAAAATTTTTAAATTTCCGAACAAAAATGTAATTCAAAATTAACTTTAATAAAAAATAAAAATATATTAATTTTAATGACCAAGATATCGAGGTTATTACTGTAGAATTTTAAATTATTTAATTTTTATAATTAAATAAAATTTAATTTTCGAAATTTTGTAAATTTATTCAAAACTAGACAAAATTTAAGTAGTTTTAAAACAAACCAAAAAATGCAAAATTATCGAACCGGTAATTACATTGATTTGAAAGGCAGTAAATTGTTAAAAAATTAATGTTGTTTGACTGCCATGCAATATCCACTCAAGACCACGAAAAAGTAATTTTTTAAAGATTTTTATACTGGTCCTAAGTGGAAAATGCATAAATAATTTTTTGCACTTTTTCCACTCAGGACTACAAAAAAATACTTTTTTAAAGATTTTTATATTGGTCCTAAGTGGAAAATATGTAAATAATTTCCTACACTTTTTCCACTCAGGACCACGAAAAAGTAATTTTTAAAATTTTTTTTGATCTTGAGTGGAAAAAAAAATATAAAATGATTTGCATATTGGTCAAGTGGCATCCATTCTTTAACTAATTTCGAGCGTATACTATCATCCCCAGAATGATCAAAAGGACTTCCTCGAGGTTACGGTAACTCCCGGAACCACTAGCCGAATGTCTCTTGTTTGCCTGAGGGCCGTTCATCCCAGCATCGACTCTGACGGCGTAAATGGTCTGTTTTGTGTCCAAATGTTCGTCTTCATCGTCGTAGATTTCCTTAGCAGAATCCTCTATTCCGACGATCTTCTTTCCTCCTCTGGGTTGTTTGTCGTTGAAGAAGTTCAAACTGGCAAGATGAGGAGAAGAGTCGGTCACCGCTTGGAGGTCGAAATTACAAAAATCAGTGTCACAAAGCCATTGTTCGATCCCAAGGATATTACGGTAACCAACCTAAACATGGAAAACAAAATTAACTAAGTTTCTAAAAAGTTAAATCCGGTCCTGACGCGAAAAAAAACTTGTTATTATTAATTTTATTTTTGATGAAGTTTGATTGGATTTTTCGGGACTTTTTTGTGTTTATTGGATAAATAAAAATAAAAACTACATTTCAAAAAAAAGTTTATTCAAAAATAACAAGTTTGAGCAGAGTTGTGAATGTTTGAAATTCAAAAATTTACTTTCGTTTCAGGACCCAAGATTTAACAACTTAATCCATTTTCATAAAACTAATTACCCTACAGTATTCCTTTCCCGAACTTCTTAGTGCTTTTATGACGAAAATTACTTACTTTCAATTTACTTGAGGCTTCTGTTTCGTTGACGCTGAGACAGCCCTTCAGCCACTGAGTACCGTATCCCGGAACGACGGTCTTCTGCAGAAGACAATAATCTCCTCTACAGTACTCCTTGGCGTTTAGTTGGTCTTCACTGGTGGCGCCGTAGGCCAAATGACAATGGACGTTCCCTGGGTGCACAGGGTAGGGGTTCTCGAGGTTACAATTGTCCTGAAGCGAAAATTTTAGAATATATTTTTTGCCAGATTTTCGTGATGGAAATTCATCTTCAGAAAATAGTATAGCAATAAATCGAGATTAGAGATTTTTGGAATTTCAATTTTAGGACTGGGATACTGTATGATTCTGGAAGTCTTCCGAAAATAATAAAAATTTTTTTTTGAAAATTGTCGGAATCTGAAATTCCGAGGAAACTTACAGCAGAACAGCTGCATCCCAGCATCGTGTCCGTTCCCTGGGCCTGGAGGAGATAACAGGCGTTCGCGAACAACCCAGGGCCCGGCCAGAGACTCCCGATGAGGAAGTCGAAGTTGTACTGTGGCATCTGTCCGCAACTGGTCGAAGTCATCAATTCCGATTCTCCGGCAAAATTCGTTACCTACAGTAATCCATGATAATTTTTAAAAATAAAATTTTTCTTTACATTAGTCTGAGTAAAAAAACAGTAATTAGACTGACAGATGTTTTCTTTGTTGATTTTCTGGATGTAGGGCGCTTCCGTGAAGCTCCGACATTTCGTTTCTGGCAGTTTGATCATAGACACAGGATCAGTTTTCGAAAATTGGACAGTTTCGTCGTTGCACATGTCTGTGGAACTAAAATTATTTTTAATTTTTAATTTATTATAAAATTGGATGATAGTCGTTCCCTTAGGGCATTTAGTCTCTTCTTCAACTAGCACTGATTTCGAATTTTTTACTTTTTAAATAAGTTTTAATTACTGTTTCGGAATTTTCAAAGCAACTTAGATGTCAAAAATGTCGATTTAAAAATAAAATAATTGAGAATATTACGAAATAAAAAAATAAATATCATAAGAAACCATAGTATAGTTTTTTTGTTTTTAGATCAGTATTTTTCGTCGCGATTACGATATTAAAGCATTTCAGACATCATAAAAACCAATCTAAAAAGTCAAAAATGTACTGTACTACGGTTGATCTCTTAGAACATTTAGGTCTTAAATTTTAAATAATTATGGAATTTTTTGAACTCAATCTTGTCAATTATTGACTGTCATTTTGAGTTGATCCAAGTACCAAAGATTAATAAAAAAAAGATGGGAATAAAGTTGATCTTACGAAATATGGGACTAAATGCCTCAGGGGACCAACTATCGAACAACTAATAATACGGTCTCACTTGCAGAGACAGAGGGTGGCTTCGGCTTCGTTACTTCGACATCCCATCGGAATATTAGCGTAGTCCACTCCGGAAATACAGCCCTAAAAATAATCAATTACAGTACACATGAAAAATCCAAAAAAAGATTGTGACGTTTCTGTCCAAAGGTTTTATATTCCAATTTGAAAGTTAAAACTCTTCAAAAAGCACTTATAATACTGTAGTAAAATCCATAGATTCTGAATCTAAGATCAGAATTACTAATCAATTCCCAGAATCCAGGATTTTGAAGACTGACTTTGGATTTCAAAAATATCGAATTTTATATAAAAACTTTTTTTTAAAACTTGAAACTTACCTAAAATGGCTTTTAAAATATTATATAACAAAAGTAAAAATTTTTAAATAATTTTTTTTTAATTTTTAAATTAAAATTGTAAAAATTAGAACAAACGCTTGGGACAGAGTGTCTTATCGTGCAAAAAAATACCTGAATCTTGTGATCCGTGGACATTTCTCGGTAATGCCAAAGGACACAGAAATCACCATCACATTCTGTGTCACATCTGCAACTTTCGAAATAAGTAATTTTAAATACAAAAATTAAAATTTTTAAAAAAGTAAAATATTTTTTAAATTCTTTGACTTTTTCGAAAGTTAAAAAAATAAAATTATTCTTATGGTACTTTTTGGGATTTTGGGAATTCCTTAGAGATTTTCAGTTTTTTGAAAATCTAGTGAAAGGTTTTGAGAGTTTTTTAAGTTTGGTGGGATTTCGAAACTTTTTAGGATGTCAAAGAAGCTTCTGGAATCTTTCGAAATCCAGTGGGAGATTCTGAAACCTTTTAGAATCTCTGAAAATCAAGTAGGAGATCCTACAGTATCCCAAAACTGGCAGCTTTTAGATATTTTAGAATTTTATTAATTTAAATCTAACAAGAATTTTCGGCATACTGTAGCACCTTATGGAAGCTTTTAGAATCTCTGAAAATCAAGTAGCAGATCCTACAGTATCCCAAAACTCTGACAACTTTTAGATATTTTAGAATTTTATTAATTTAAATCTAATAAGAATTTTCGGCATACTGTAGTACCTTATGGAAGCTTTTAGAATCTCTGAAAAATCTCCAAAATCGTCCAAAATTCTGGAAATTTAAGTTCTTTTAGAATTTTATTTTTTAAACAAATTTTAAAATTTCATAAAAATTTTCAAAAATTCCAGAATTTAAAAAATTTTAATTTTACAATTTTCCGAAAATATTTTTTTGAAAATTAAACTTTAAAAAAGAATTAATTTTCGAAACATTTTAAAATAAAATTAAGGTTATAAAAATACTGTAAGAATCCCGACTTACACAAGTTCTTTTTCGTAGGTCCTGCAGTTGACGCACTTCACTCCTGTCGAAAAATCGAAAAAATAAAAAAAAATAAAAACAAACAGTACTGTAACGAAGAAGTTCATCTTCCCTAAAAGTCCATTTTTAATTAATCAAGTTTAAGAAAATCCAGTCAACTCGACTTTCAAAAAGATCAAGTTTCAATTTTCGGATTTCGTAAATCCCTCGAGAAATTTGACGGATTTACGAAATCCTATACATTTTCGAACTTAAATTTCAAAAATCATCGAAAAAATAAAACTGTATTCAATTTTTGTCTATTCTACCCAATTTCGTTCCAGAATCTAACCACTTCAGACCCTCGAGCCCCTCAGGCTGTTTGGCAAACACCGATTTCTAAGATATGAAATCCGGGAAGAGCTCACTCATCCACTCGAGGATTTGTTTGAACACGAATGTTGTCACGAAATATCCAAAACAAAAACGCCTCAATTAACTTAAAAAAACAAAGTTGTTTGTCCAGTTCTGGTCCCGACACGAAAAACTTTTAAAATATTTTTAACTTTATTTTTATGTTTAGTAAATTGTATAAAATTTATCAAATATGAAAATAGTTATAGTTGTTTTAAAATTAAAAAAATATTTTTCGTGTCAGGACCAAATTTGAAAAAATAATTTTTTTTTCAAAAATTGAAAAATTCGAGACAATGATTTTCGAAGTTTTTCGCCTACCCCATTTGACCCGGAGACCACATATGGAATTGGATCTCAGAAATTGGACGTATGAATGAATTCGAAAAAAAACAGAAACGTGATTCAATTGGGCGGAAAAGAAGGTCATGAGGAGATTTTTGAGTTCCTTAAAAGAAACAAGGACATTCGGTCGGCCAGTCCGAGGTTTTCAGGATTACTAATTTAAGGGTAAATTCGGATTTCATTTGCGGATAGAAATAATCTGGATAGAATGCATAAAATTAAAATGACGTAATTCATACATACAAAAAAGTGTAATTTTTGGTTTTTAAGAATCGCGAAATGACACAATCGTCACATTTTTCATGAATATTTTACATTTGTGACAAAAATTGAAACTTAATAGTGACGATTTGTATATATTACTGTACTAAAAGTTACATTTCTTGTGTGCGGAGATTTCGGATAGTGTCTATTTTCTGTTCATATTAGGACTTATTAGTCACTATCCTAAATCCACTAGAGCTGTCAAAATCACTATCCAAAAACAGCTCCAATACACACAAAAGTGTGATTTTTCGTTTTTAATAATCATGAAATTTATCATAATTGTCATATTTTTAGGAATAGTTTACATTTGTGACAAAAATTGAAACTTAATAGTGACGATTTATATATATTACTGTACTAAAAGTTACATTTCTTGTGTGTAGAGATTTCGGATAGTGTCTATTTCCTGTTCATATTAGGACTTCTTAGTCACTATCCAAAATTCATTAGACTTGTCAAAATCACTATCCGAAAACAGCTCCAATACACACAAAAGTGTGATTTTTGGTTTTTAACAATCATGAAATTTATCATAATCGTCATATTTTTAGGAATAGTTTACATTTGTGACTAAAATTGAAACTTAATAGTGACGATTTATATATATTACTGTGCCAAAAGTTAGGTTTTTTATGTATATTCTTCCATGACTGCAATAGGAAATTGTAAAATAATTATTTAAAAAATTAACCTTGATAAATATTTAAAAATCGAAATTCTTGTCAGGACAATTTTTTTATTTTTCGAAATTAAAATTATTTTTTATTTTTTTTATAAATATTTTTTTTATTTTTTAAAACTTTAAAAAATCCAGGATAAAAAATGGAAATAATAACAGCAATTTTATCGGGAAGAATGAGCGTGGGATGATTCCGACACGAATATCGGTTTTTATTCATTTTAAAATTGAACGTTTAAATTTTTTCCGAATTTGAAAAAAATAAACTTGGTCGATTTCAGTTTCGACAAATAAAATAAACATTTTTAAATCCATAATTTTTTGCAAATTTTTATTTATTAAATTTTAGAAAATTCAAAAATTATTTAAAAAACAAAATTCTTTTTTTTTTTAAAAATCAAATTTGAATAATTTTTTAAAATTTTGATCAGTCACTATCCTACCGTAATACTGAGAACATTTTTGCTTTTTTAAATAATTGAATAATAATTTAAAATTTAATTATTTTCAGTATACTGTAAAAAATAAAAATTTTAATAAAAATAAAAATTTTATTTAATAAAAAATATTTTATTTAAAATTTTCTCAATTTTTGGTTTATTTTTTGGAATAAATTTTCTTCGAAGTTTTTAAAAATTAAAATAAATCAATGATGCCGTGGGCAATATCCAATGATATTTATTTTTAAATTTTTGAAATCGTCACAATTTCGTTATTTTTCTAAAAATTTCCTTAAAAATTCAAAAAAGTAAAATAAAATTCAAATTTTTCGACTACATTGAAAAAATGAAAAATTTTGAATAATTTAATATGCGCTTCAGGATTTTTGAAAAGATCTAAAAATGGAATAAAATTGAAATTTTTCTTTGGATATTTATTAAATATTCAATAAAATGAAACTTGAAAAAATGAAAGGTGTCAAAAAAGACGATTTTCAAAAATGGCCGGATTTGGAAATCGACGGAATTCAAAAATAAAAAATTTAAATTTAAAAAAAAAAATTAAAAATAATTAAAAATAAAAAACTACCAAGATGAATAACTTTATTCCGATTTTTTGGGATGAGTTATATATCAAAAAAAATCCTTCAATATTGCTTTCAGAATTTGTGTCAGATTCAAAATTAACATAAAAAATTAAATAATTTTTATTTAAAAAAACCGGAACAGATGTAATTTTTTTAATTACAAAAAATATTAGAAATAAACTAAAGTTTAAAATAAATTGTTCAAAATTCAAAAACAAAAAATCCAATTTTTATTTTCTAAATATTAAATTCTGTATTTTTTATTTCTTAAATATTTAAAAATAGATAATTTATGAATATCAATGAAAATTTGATATAATTTAAAATAATATATTTTAGATATTTTGGATATTTTGGATATTTTAGATATTTTGGATATTTTAGATATTTTGGATATTTTAGATATTTTGGATATTTTAGATATTTTAGATATTTTAGATATTTTAGATATTTTGGATATTTTGGATATTTTAGATATTTTAGATATTTTAGATATTTTAGATATTTTGGATTTTTGGATATTTTAGATATTTTAGATATTTTGGATTTTTGGATATTTTAGAAAATTAAAGCTCCTCGAATTCTAGTTGTTCGAATTAATTTTATTTATTTTTTTCATAAAATTTCAAACATTACAAATTCAACGAAAATCACCACCATATCCATTTTGAAAATAAGATAAAAAAGAAACAATCCTAACCCGAATCCCAACAGACCCATTTTGTCGGAAAATCCTGGTCCAATGCACCAACCAAGAATGACGATTTACAAATTTTCTCGACTCGGATTATTTTTTGTTTTCTTACTTTTAATTCTCCAGAGAATGAGCAATCTGTCAACAGGCCTTCTTGTCCGAGGACTTGGCAACAATAAAGGATATTGTATTTGACAATAAATCTCAATGAATAAAAAAGGAAAATAATTGTTTAACCAAAAGCTGGAGATTTGGGAAGAGATAAAAGACCAGAAAGTCGTCCTAGAGAAAAGTCGGGTCAATTAGTGGAGATTGGGGCTTGGCGGACACTTCCTTCAAGGCTCGAAAATTCACGGATGACTTGCATGATTGGTATATTTGCAATTTACCATTTCAACTTAGTTTTGGAAAAATTACACACCATGTGGAGGTTCGTGACGAGCACGTCACCAGTCAATCTGGATTTTTACAGACTTCCAAAAGTCCGTTTTTTTCTCTAAACTGTTTTTGGGGAAAATTGGGAACTTTCATCGAGAAACAAATTAGATGTTTTTGGTCGAAGAAAGTGTTGTGTACTTTTGGGTAAAGTTACTTGTAGTTACCTTTGAGCATGGGCTCAGATGGGATTTACATGAGGGGTCTTATGTGAATTGCATTTTTTTCGAAGATTATGTAAACAGTCCGATATAAATTACTTACTGTCCGTCGAGGAATACACATATAATCCCATGTAAATTACGTATTGTTCCCTGAGGACTATGAACGACTCATTGCTTTGTAAATATTACATGTGAAATCTCATATAAACCCCCTACTGTTCTCTAAAAATTAAACATGCAGTCTTCTGTAAATTATCTTGTTTTCTGAGGATTACCTATATAATATCACGTAAATTAAATAGTTTTTTGGAAATTATGTAGTTTATATGAAACTGCATACATGTTTTTTTAGGATTATCTGTACAATAAAATATAAACTACATGTTCTCAGATTTATACGCTCAATCCCGGGCAAATTACGGTGTTTTTTGTGAATTCTGCGCATGTGACGTACATGCAAAAAAGCGTAACCTTTGACCCAGTAACAATTACGAAATTTGACAAAAATGTAATATAATCGTCATATTTTCTGTAAATATTTGACATTTGTCATGAAAATTATAACTTAATAATGACAATTTTCATTTGTTACTGTACTAAAAGTTACGCTTCTTGTTGTGTGTACACTTCAAAGTCACGTTTAATAACGAATTCTTTTGTATTCGTTATGAACTTATTATAAGCACTCAAACAAGATATAAAACATTCAAAATTACGTCAAAGTAATAAAATACAAACAAGTTTATTGGAAAAACATGTTTTCCTACTGTGTAATGAAGTTGTAATCCACTCGGGAAACACTTAGAATTGATAGCTGAAAGTAAAATATTGGAGCTTGTAGATAGTTACTTGGATAGCAGCTAATAATCTTCCTCAATCACTATCCAAAATTAGCAATAGAATGATTTTTTATATTAAACAATCCAAGAAATCGTTAGTAATGACTGAATTTCACGGTTATCTATGCATTCGACCTACTGTTTAAGTGCATTTTTCCTTTACTTAGGACTTTGTAATTCAAAGTATATCCCAACATGGGAATCACAGTTGTTCCTTCTCTTCTGAATCCTTAGTAGGGTATCGGATAGCTTCAACCCATTCGGAAGCGTCCTGAATTGCCACCTTCATACAGACTCTGGCAACGTGGTTAGTGTCGACTTGGCCTCTCCTGTACTTCTTGAGCAAAATAGGCTTAATAAATTTGTTCTCCATTTGTTCAAAATGTGTTTTCAAGAAATTCAGCCTTCTTCTCCCTACAATGCCCTCGATGCCGCCATTGACGTAATCGAGACATTTGTCATTAAACTCTTCGACTAATCTCAGTTCTCGTTCTTCTTTGGTCTCGACGTGAAGCCAAAGAAGCAAAGGTTTCACTGTTATTCCTTGAAATATTACTGTAAAGAAAACCACAGCAATTGCAGTTGTCACGAACATGTTTCTCGCAGCTATAGAACTTGGAAGGGAAAGTGCCAACCCGAAGGCTATGGCTCCTCGAAGTCCGGAATAAGAAAGCACAATCTGCTCCTTGAAGGTGAATTTCTGTTTTCTGATGGCATTCAACAAAGAACACTGCATTACGGTGAAGATAGTCCTGTAAATTGTACATGAAGCTACAGTAATTCCGATGAACCAGTGATCTATCTTGTTCTCGAATGCAATGGAAGATGTCCCGAGAAGCAAGAAAACTACGGTCTCAGAACAGGTGGCCAGGGTTCTCGTTATTTGTCTCACAGAAATAACTGCGTCGTGTGTGATGTTGGACTTGATGTACTGCTTCACGATGATTCCACAGGAAACAACAGAGAGAATAGATGAAACTGTCAGTAATTCAGCTGTCAGATGAGCCAAATAAGCAAAGGTAAAAATAAAAATAATGTCAAGGATCCGGACTCGACTAGTGTATCTGAAAGTCGGTAATTTGACTGCATGTGAATCACTTTTGGAGAACTCAGAAGATATTCCACAACATGTAACTGTTTTAGTTTTTAAAAATAACTTACAGCGAGGAGTTCATCTGATTAATTATATAACTGATAATCTTTTTGCAAAATTATAAGGATGAAATTAGTCGTTTAATCTTGGTTTTAATACGAACGATAATTTTTTAAATTTCAAACATTCATAACTCTGCTCAAACTTGTTATTTCTGAGTAAACTTTTTTTTAAAATGTAGATTATATCTTGACCTATCTAATGAATATAAAAGGGAATCAAATAACTACTTAAAAATTAGTGAAAATCGCGTTAAAAGCAATCCAACTATTCTTTGTATCTAGATCAAAGTTGAGCGACATACTTTTTTTTTAAATTACTATAACACAGTATTTTAGTTTTTTGATGGGACTGCTACTTTGTATTGTATGTTTTTTCAAATACCTAATTAGTTTCATTCGTGTATAAAAGGAAAAATAAATTCACAGTTGTGATTTTATGCGAAAAATTAGAGTATTCTGTTACAATAATTTTTGTTCTTAATTTAAAGCATTCTATTTTTTAATCATTTTAGTTTCTTTATATTTGCAAAATTCCCAATAAAAAACAAATATTTTTGATTTCTATTATCAAAATTGTAAATTATCAAGTTTCCAAGGATATTGTATCTTCTACAATGATATATTAAATGTCATCAAAGAAAACTAAATTTTAGACTTTTTGTAATTACAGAGGTTAATGAATAAATTGATTTTTAGAAATGTCTACTTCCTACTTTTTTTACACAAGCTTTCTGAAATCATGATTAACTGAATGGAATCAATATATAATAACCCCTGACCACAGTTTCCATATTACTTAATTCTGAGTGCAATCGATAGCAAGATTGGAATCAAATAAAAGATTGATTGTAACTGAATGTAGTTAACATATTAATACATTTTTAACTAGAAACAAATGGGGTTCAAGCACGTTGATTACATTCAGTTACTATCAATCTTCTGTTCGAATACAATCTTGCTAGTGATTACACTCGGTTATAATCAAATAATGCGAAAACCATGATCAAGAACTTTTACGTGTTGATTCCATTTAGTTAGATGTGATTTCAGAAAACCTGTGTAGACTTAAACTTCCCTAAAGTTTAAATTTTCCTTATTTTTTTCTTAACTTCTAAGGGGTCAAAACTAAACTAACTTGGTGACAATAGAAGCCATCACGGCATAGAACAATCCAATCAAGACTCCGCCGACGGCAACGACGACGAAAGAACATCCAGCAGCTGCATAGTCTAGAGGAACCAGGTTCTCCGGACCTGTTTGAATGAACTTTCTGAAGACTACAAACAACACAGCACTGATGCCATCGTTGAATAAGGATTCTCCCATGACATTGATGTGGAGGAAGTCGTTGACTTTCAGTTCCTCAAAGACGGAAAGCACTGCCACAGGGTCTGTAGCACACACCAAGGAGGAAAACAGAAGGACTTCATAGACAGTAAAGTTCACGCTGAATAATCCATAGGTACTACAGAGATACAAAGTCCCGCTGATGGCGCTGCAGTTCAAGATCGTTCCGACCAAGGCAAATAACATGACAGAATCGATGTTCCCGAAAAATATCTTGTTAGGCATACAGTATCCTGCATCGAACATTATTGGGGGGAGCAGGTAGAGGAAGAAGACTTCTGAATCCATCATCAGGAGCTTTTTGTCTAGATTCAGATATATTAAAAGATATCCGACAACTAGTCCGACGATGATGAGACAGGCGGAATCTGGTACGTTGTCGCCGAATTTCTTGTTGGCATGAAACACTAAACGATGATTTACGCAATTCTTTATGGAATGAAACTCCAAAATTACTCACGAATCTTGACCCCACAAGCGACCAGAATCCAGATTACGATAACAAAAGGAACAGAAACATGATTCCAATCAACTTCGATCATCTGGAATCCTCCGGCATCTCCGTCGCCATAACAGTAATGAAAAAATCCGAAAAATAAAAAATAATAACCAATGTGCATCTGGTTTTTTCTATTTTTTAAGTAAAAATAATTTTGGTTTTTATTTAGAGTTATTCATGCAGACGATCAATATCTCCTTAGTCGTCGACCAATCACAAAAATTCAGTGACGATTATTGACCAAACTGGAATTTTTACACTAGAGGATTACCTGGATTAGAAACGATCAATAAAAAGTAATAAATTATTTTCAATTTTTATAATAAGAAAATTAATAAAAAATAACTATTCTACAGTAAGATTAATTTTAAATTAAAACTTTTCATTTTCGAAAATTACAATTTTCCAAACACTACTGTAATTTTGAAGGAGAATTTCAACTTGTTCTTATTTATTAATACTAGTAATTTTTCCACTCGAGAGTATCCAAATAACTTCATTTTGAATAAAATCAAAAATGTTTAAAAAAATTAAATTCCAAATGTTTAATTTTTTTCATGTTTACTGTCCGGTGAAATTGTTGAGATTTTATATTTTGACTTTACAAAATACCAATGTTTCAAAAATGGTGAAGTTGATTTCTACAGTATATTTTTAAGGATTGAAAGTCACTCGGACCCCTTTGGAAGAAACTAAATTTCGGACCCTGAGGACATCTTTCACGTCCCGGAAGGAAGTCTGGAGCATTTCAGAAGTGATTTCTCCGTAATTATCTAAGAGGACTTCCGGGACAGTCCGGGTCTGGAGGAAAACAGAAACACCGTTCCTGACGTAGAGGACGGAAGTTTTGTAAATGTACTTGATACTGTTGTTTCCGAAGACTTGGACATTTAGTCCTTCGACGTTCCCTGTATTTTTGATCGATAATGTGACGGTTTTCGAAAGGGCATCGTAGACGGCAATGGAGATGGCGGACAAGGCGAAAGTGACTTCATCGTTGACTTTGGAGATACTGTAATTGATTTCATTAAAAAAGTTTTTCATTTTTTATATAATTAGATCAGTAATTTCGTAATTTTATCTATTTTGAATAAAAAACAATCTTTTATAATTTTGAAAAATGATCGAAGAATCAGATTTTGATGAAAATTAAAACTTACTGATTAAATTGCAGCCTTCCACAGTTGG
The DNA here is from genome assembly GCA_009193035.1 of Halicephalobus mephisto. Lineage (NCBI taxonomy): Eukaryota > Metazoa > Nematoda > Chromadorea > Rhabditida > Panagrolaimidae > Halicephalobus > Halicephalobus mephisto. The sequence goes on from SWDT01000058.1 coordinate 527,511, forward strand.
CTTCGAAGACGACATTCTTGATCTCGTCTTGATCCTCATTTAAGTTAACGACGACGGTGAATTTATCAATCTGGTTCTGCCTATTGAAAATAAGACAGTTTTTACCGTACTCGATAGTCCCGTTTCCCCAGTCAAGGGTTGGCTTGAAGACGAAGAGGGTTTTCAAGTTCGGGATCTTGTACCCGAAGGAAGAACAAAAACAAGAACAAATACCATTGTTACTTTTATCTAGAGTACTTCTGGATTCTGAGAAAAATGAAGATTTTTCATTTTCTAAATCAACTTTTTGTTTTTTTTCTGATTTCAGAATTTCGAGAATGTTGTAATCTGGTTGGATAGCTTTAGGGAACTTCTCAATCTCACCATCTACAGTAACCTCATCGTCTTCTTCTTCAACAGCTGTCTTGACTTCATCTTCGTCTTCTTCGACGGCAGTTCTGACTTCATAGATGTCGTTGATTTCGTAACTTCCATCTTCTTCGATGACGCTTTGGAAATCCCTTTCGTTTATGGACTTACTGAATTCACTTCTTTCATCAAATACAGCTTCCCAAGAACTAGCATTGGATTCTCTGTCGTCTTTGGTCCCAATGAAGTCAAATTCGTCTTCAGAATCGTTTTGAACATTTTCTTTGAGAATTAATTTTTGACTAATTTCGTTTTTGAAATTATCAATATTAGGATTTTTTCCGACATAATCTTCATCAGTTTTGATCACGGATTCTGGAGTATCTTTCTGGATAAAGGCATCCAGAGGCAGTCCTCGGAGTTGTCTTCTAAATAACGAAGAAGTTTTATTTTTCTCCTCTTGAACTTTCTTTCCTCCCATGAACTTTGTCTTCAAAACCGAATCAAAAGTGAAGTTTTTTTCCATCATCAGAGCTTGAAAGAATTCATATTCTTCTTCAGATTCCACAGTGAAAAGAGGGAATGTGTATTTGAGGGTTTCGTTCTCGTTCTCGATGACCGAACAGCAGTCCACGAGATCGAGGCCTCCAGAAAGAGCGTAGAAGGCGATGGAGGCGAGATCTAAGAAGATCTGATGTTGTACTCGGAGTTGAAGAGCCTTATAAAAAGTTACTGTAGATCTACTGGTGTCAACGAGAAAAATTCGACGAACAAACTGAAAAATTTCAATTAAAAACAAATTAAACTATAAAATTTTATATTAAATTTATTATTTTTAAATTTAAAAACTTTAATAAAAACATATTCGTCGAAATAAACTCATCACAGGACCATTTATCCGTTTTCATCAAATATTTTACATTTTAATCCATAAAATATGTTTTTTAATATTTTCACGTCAAAGATCAATGTAAATATTCTAACACTAAAATATTTAATTTCGATGAATATTAAATCGGTAAATTAATGAATAAATTATAAATCCAAATGGTCCTGACATCACTCAGAAAATAATATAAATTTTTAACTTTTTTGACGATTATTTTCTTAATGTGAAAACTATCAAAATTCAAAATACAGTTACCATAGATTAGTATTACAGTACACTTACCACATCTCGATATTCTTTCGTTTCTGGATCGACGTCGATCACGACTTGGTCGGGAGTTAATTTTCCAAACTTCTGGCCACAAGAATCCAGATGACTAACGAGATCCATGAGTGATTTCATCATCTTGACAACTCCATCTTTGAAGTTGTCTTGGTTGTGGAATCTAGCCACGTATTTCGTCAATGGAATTCCATCTTTGTCTTCAGTAACAAGAACGAGGGACCTATTGTTGTTGTCCGGAAAAGCTTCGATGAAAGAACAAAGATTCGGATGACAAACTGTATTCTCCATGAAATTACGGCAAAAATCATGAAGACTATCTTCTTCCGTAAACTCCCTGATCAGACAGATGACGGAAGAGTGGGATCTCTTATCCAAGCATTCGTAGCTTTTGAAGACCAGATTTGAAGGAATTACACGATGGATGAAGAAGCGATCATTCAACTTGTTGAAAACAGGAAGGGCCATGTTAAATCGCAGATTCTAGAAGATATTAAATGAGAAAATTATTTAATTAAAAAGTATAACATTTAATAAAAAAAATACTTTATTAATTCTTCGAATTGGGGAACACTATTCACAGTAGAAGGAAGTTTCAATTTTGTGTAAAAATTGTCGAATAATATAATTGTTCATTTTCCAAGATTAAATAATATCATTTAAAAAGTACTTTACAGAAGTTGGTAATCAGTCTGGATAAAGTTGAATTTTCTTAGTGCGGTGGTTATTAGGAAAATAAGCGATTTTAAATTGAGATAAAAGATGTTGAAAATGACGTAAACAGATTTGTAGGTTCTAAACCTGAAATTGGAATCCAGAGTCAATTTTCAAGTACTAGATATGAGACATCACAGACCTGTATGTGGACATTTCATGTCTGGTACTTGAAGGTTGACTCTGGAATCCAACTTCAGGTTTAGAACCTACAAATCTGACAACGTCATTTTCAGCATCTTTTGTTTCAATATAAAATCGTTTATTTTCCTAATAACCACCGCACTAGAAAATTTAAAACCTTGCCCAGAGATGATGTTAATTATGAAACCTATTAGTTAATTATAACATAAACCAAAAAATTTATGGTAAATAATCTAATCTAAACCAAGACCAAAAATAGAGTAATCATCGGAATGGCAGTTGTTTGGAACTTTCGATGGTTCTTTGCTCTTTGACCCAGTTCTCTGTTCGCGTGGCTTCCCTTCCCTGACTTGTTTGTCCTGTCGCAGAAAGCGAGAAGACTCCTAACACGAAAACCCTGGAGATGCAGAAACTCAATTTGCGCGCCAAACGACAGGCAGAATCGGAGGAACACAGGAGCGACAGGCAGAATCGGAGGAACACAGGAGCGACAGGCAGAATCAGAGGAACACAGGAATGACACCAGATAACTGAACGAAGTCGCGAAGAGTTGTTAATTAATTTGTATTATTGATTGCTGGAATAAAGTGACCAGTTAACAATTGTCAATTAAGGAAAGAGACCAGAATCCCTTACAGTCCTAATGCCCTAGTCAGATTTCGGCATACTTGATTACCTCAACAAATTTTCAAAGTACAAACTGAAAAAATTCATTTTTTAAACTTTTCTAAATCGACAGATAATGAATGAATTTTCAAAGTTCTTTCTGTATTACTATCTATCAAGTTTGGTGTTTTATTTTATGCAAAAAAAATAAAATTAAAACTGATTTAAAAAAATCGAAGTTGAAAGGAATTTCGACGACGTAAAGTGGGTTGGAACTTTGGCGTTCTGTTCCTATATCAATTCCACTGATTTTTGGAAAATAACAAAACTTTTATATTTAAATAAAATTCTTAATTTTTCATTTTTAAGTATAAATGAAATGACACTCTTGGCTGAGATCAATAAACAAAGAATAATTAAAATCCATCTATGTCCACTGAAATACGGTTGTTTAAAAATAAAATTATTTTGTATTTTATTAATTGAATAACGATAACTGTTCAGTAGTAGATGAATATCACATCATTTCGTTGCTAGTTGATGGAACTTGATTGCCGTAAGTGAATATCCCCGCCCATCGATTGAATTCCTCGAGGCTTTCCTTGTACTGATCGTCGACGGGGACTTGGGGTTGGAGAACCACGTAGCCCGTGTTTATCGGGAATATAGGACCGATCGGGGAGAGATAACAGGTCAGATCTGTTTTAAGAGTCCTAATAAACGGATAAGTCTGCCAAGCAGATCTGTGAGATTCCAAAACACGAGAAACTGCTTCGAAAACTTCCAACTGTTCTGAACTTAATTCCGGACCTCCATTTTTGGGGACGATTTCGTCAGAATCGTATTTACGAAAATAAGTGGAATCTGGAAAAGTCTTGATTAAATTGAGTATGGGACTTTAAGAGATAACTTGGCGGTTATTTCACAAGTTTTAAAAAATTAATATTATCTAAGATATAAATTGCAAAGTAAATTTATAATTGAAATTTCCGTTTTTTAAAATTTTTAATTTCTTCAGAAAATTAAACGACGAATGCAATTTTACTTTGGATCAAACAGTATCCATATGATTTCCACTGAGGACTGAAAGATTTTTCTTGAAGATTTTCCAGCTAGTCCTGAGTGGAAACCATATGTATATAGAATTGTCTAAAACGTCTACCTAGAACCATATACAATGACTTTGAAGACCTCTATCCTGGTCTTGAATGGGAACTATATCCATGTAATTTTGCATGTTGATCAAGTAACTATCATTTTTAAGTTGCAACATCATCTAGATACTTACTGTGTTCTCCGAAAGTCAGTTGAACATCCCCTGAATGCATGATGATTCCTACAGCCCCCGGAATCGCAAACGGGGCTCTCAGAATCCAAGCTGCCGTATGCGACAAGAAGGCTTCAATATCGTTACAGATCATATGATATAAACAGATAGCCGTAGAATCCAATTTCGATGGAGAATCAAATTCCTTTGTTGGGGAATCTTGATGTTTCACTAGATCGTCGTTCTGGTTAGGGAGAGGACCGGATTTCAGCGGTTTGAACAGCTTCAACTTCTGCTTCTGGTCGGAAGTTTGGTGGACTTCACAGATTCCTTGAACAATCCCAGTTCCATTAGTGAATTCAAATATTGTTTTTCCCGAAGTATCATAGATAAACTGAAAGTAGGTATGTACTGATCAGAACGTCTTGTTATCAAAGCAACTTTGTCTGTGAATCTCCTTGTTTATTTCCCGACTTATCTAATAGATTCTTAAGCAATAGTTTTTTGAACATCTACACCACAAGCATTTCTTAAATACTTTCATCAAAACAGCACTAAGAGTTACGAAATCTCAGAGATGAATTTCGCATATCTAAACGCATTGAATATAAATTTCAAAAACCATCCTTCAAGATTTAAGGTGAATATTCTCATTCAAACATGCTTTCATGCGAGAACAGCTGCAATCACTCAAATTTTAAAATTAAATTGGCCATCAGGATTTAAAGAATATCCTCCATTATGTTATCTATAGAAAAACAAACTATGTCGCTCAACTTTGATCTAGACATAAAGAATAGTTGGATTGCTTTTAACGCGATTTTCACTAATTTTTAAGTAATTTTTTGATTCATTTTTATATTCATTAAATAGGTCAAGATAAAATCTACATTTAAAAAAAAGTTTACTCAGAAATAACAAGTTTGAGCAGAGTTATGAATGTTTGAAATTTAAAAAATTATCGTTCGTACTAGAACCAAGATTAAACGACTAATTTCATTCTTTCGAGCCAGCAATTTGAAGCTATATTCTTGATTATGCTTATTTTATGCATAAGATATTTGTTAAGACTTATAATACTAGAATAATACATACCCTTCCGTAGTCCGTAACCCTACAGACTCTCTGTTCTACAGGTAACTGTGGCAAAGGCCATCTGGTTCCGTCGACCATGCTGCCAGATTTTCCGCTCTTTGTAGATTTCACGCTCTTTCCAGATTTGACTGATTTTGAAGATTTCAGAGACCTCAGACTCGTGATAGATCTATTTTTGCCGTTCTTCAAAGAATCCCCTGCTCTAGATGGGGTTCTCGCTTGGAAGACTTCAGACGGAGCTCTGTTGAAGACCGGGGGCTGCTGTTGGGTCATCGTCGGAGCTATCGGGGCCGATGCAATGGACTTTTCATTGTTGTCAGAAAAAGATGAGTTCAAAGAGGATTCGGAAATCGACCTTGGAGAAAAATGATGATGTTTAAATTCAAGGAGGGATTTGAAGGGATATCTTATGTCTGCTGCAAATTCCTTTGATAAATTTTAAATTTTTTAATTATTTTTAAAAATAATAGTATTAAAAAATGAATATTGTTTCGAATCCGTCTCGAGGGGGATTCTGGTGTTGGATAATGATTATTTCGTAATATTACACGATTTTAAAATTATTTTCTTCTTAGTTGAATCCAGAAACTTCTATATTGGGATAAGTTTCTGTCTTTGATGATTGATGACTATGTATTAAAATATTATTACAATAATAGGAAATAGCTCCCCAGTAGTTACAGTAGGAATTATCCATGACTGACAACCACGAGATCCGAGTTCGATTCTTGGCCGGAGAGCCTGACCAACTAAACTGTCTGTTGTTAAAAATGATCTAAACAACAGCAAATGATCGGGCTTCAGAATCAAACTCCTTCGACAAGTCTTTAGAAGAATCTCAGATCAAAAGCAGCGATTTCGACGATAGTCAAGGAAGCTTGGGGACACTTCAAAACTAGAAACGAAAAAAATGGCAGTTCATAGACCAACATGGATGAGACAAGTCCAAGAACGTTCCTTATGGAGATTCCGTTGTGAACAGCAAGAAAAAAGCCCAATTATACAAGGATAGAATCGTTTTTAGTTAGAGATAACTATTTTTTGAATTACTGCTCGATAAACGACGAATAAAAAAATATTATTTAAATTTTTCGAAAATAAACAACCTACCGTCGACGGAGTACTCTACGTTCCCGCAAAAAGCCTTCAGCATAAGTTCGTTGGCCAGGGCTTCTGTTTCCCTACGGTACTCGTCTTGAGCGATTTTTGATTTTTCCAACAAGATCTCGGGTCTTCTTTTGCCCCTCAATAAAGCGAGCAGAACTGTCAACAAAGACAAAGCCAAGTCCCTGATGTGCTTACAGTAATCAGTGGTGTAACAAGAATCGTTTTTTTTGGGATCCTGTTTTTCGCAGCAGAAGTTACAGTAATGCTGAAGAAGTCCAAAAGGACTGAGTTTCTAAATTTTAAAATTAGGAAAATTAAATTTCGAAAATTTACAATGTTAATCTGAACATCTTTTTCTTTTTCATCGACGACTTCCTCGACGAAGATGCTATCCACATCGAAGCACAGATGGACCAATTGCTGTCGTTGGAGGTAGTCCGCGATTTCCAGAAGTTGCTTCATGATGGACCTGATGGCAGCTTCAGAAACCGGTCCGTGATTTTTCAAATATTCGTTCAAGGACCCGCATCTGGGCTGACTCGTGATGAAGAAATGACCGTTGTTTTCATTTTTGAAAGATTCTTTAATTTTCAAAAAATGAGGATGAGAAAACGATTTTTTCACTGAACTCAATTCAGATTCTGATGGTTTCTGAAACATGTAGAGTTAACTATGTGGATAATTTAAAAATTATAATTTCATTGAAAATTCAGAAGTTTCTGAAATTTTAGAATCTTCCATAATTTAATAAAAATCAAAAACTTGGAATTTCAGAAGTTTCTGAAATTTTAAAATCTTCCGTAATTTAATAAAAATCAGAAATCTTAAGTTTTTAGAACTTTTTAGAATTTCCCTAAATCTGATGAAAAATTGAGGTTTTTTAGAATCTGATAGAAGTTCCTCAAAGATCAAAAACCTGAGTAAAAATTTAACATTAATAATTAAAATCAAAAATCACAGAACATTCCATAAATTCATGTCAAGACAATTTTAAAACATCTTTCGTTTATAAATTTTTACAGTACTTTGATTTCATAATCACTATCTGAAATTTTCCATTTTGGAATTTTCTAAAAAGTTTTAAAAATTTACACTAAAATATATTTGAAATAATTTTTATTGTTTATTTTAAAAATATAATTTCGAAAATTTCAAAAGTTTTAGAAATTCATACTAAAACATATTCGAAATAATTTTTAATTTTAAAAGTAATATAATTTTGAAATCATTATCTGAAATTTTCCATTTTGGAATTTCCTAAAAAGTTTTAAAAATTCATACTAAAATATATTTGAAATAATTTTTATTGTTTATTTTAAAAATAACATAATTTCGAAAATTTCAAAAGTTTTAAAAATTCACGCTAAAAAATATTCGAAATAATTTTTTATTTTAAAATTAATATAATTTTGAAAATTTTACATAATGATGAAACTTGCCGTCAACCTCCAGATGAGGATACTTTCTTTGGTTTCTTCATTTCTGCCTTTGTAGACAATACATTTAATCAAATTCGGATTCGGAAGTTTCTCTATCGCTTGAAATCTATCTGTTGGTAACTGAAAAAAATTTAATAAATAAAAATTAAATTCAAAAACTTACACTTAGCTTAACCATTGCGATCAATTTTCCAAGAGCGCAAATTGACCCTTGGGCCTTTTCCAAGACAGTTGTTTGGCCGAGTCTTCACGATTATCGATTTGATCGGTCTTTCGTAGGCACTACTAGCAAATCTGGAACAACTCCCGCCAAATATTTTTTAAAGTAAATTTTTATCAAACTCAACAAAAACAATTAAAACGATATCATTCGTCATTGTTGGAATCTTGGTCAATTTGTTCGAGAAGTTTCTTGGCTTCTGGATCGTTGATTTCTTCGTTGAAGATTTCCCCAAGACGGTCGGGTCTCTTGACTTTCTTGAGCTTCAGTTGGTGTTTCACGGCTTTTTCCTTCTGAATCATTTTAGCACGACTCTGAGCAGCAAGTTCTAGTCTCTTCTGTCGTCGAATGGCACGAGGATTGATGAAGTCGGGGTTGCTGTAGAGAACTTCTCCACCAAAAGATCCATTGAAAATACGAGAGACTTGGAGCACAAATCGAGGACCTAAATTACCGCGATAAAACTAAAAATGTAAAAATAACAACTCACCAATCTCCTCCAAAGCGGGATAGCTGTAGACACGGACCCAAATTCTGCCGTCAGGAGTGATTCCGAAGGACATGACATGGTCGAAAAATGGTTTTGATCGAGGATGATTTTTGGGAACATGGAAGACCTGGAAAATTACGATAGATATACAGTTAATAGTAATGAAGGTGGATTTCCCAAGTTTAGTAATAGAGGATAAATGAAGGTTGATATATGAAACCTACGTCGACGAGCATCTTCTTGACCAAAGCGAAATGGGGTTCCTTGTCGAATCTGGCGTCAAACGACAGTATCGCCCGGGTTCCCTTCAGACAGTTCCCAATTAGACTCAATTCTGCCATCGTATGAACGTTATGAAGAAGGAACTTGGCCGACGGTCCGGCAGAAATATCCGACGAAAGCCACATGTAACAGTCGATCTGAGACCTCGCTTCGATATATAAAATTCTCTGGCATTTGGCCAAGGCTGCTACTTCATTGAGGACCTCTACGGATTCTTTCTTAGGAAATTTAGGTTCTGCATGGACATGAGGAAGTAGAGACTTCAGATCCTGTGCCAAATGCCGAATCCTCGCCGGGACTCCACGAGATAAAACCAGCAACAATCGGGCTCTATCCGTCCATTCAGGTTTCACGGAAGGTGTAGCTGACATGCTGAAACAGATATTTATATAAAAAATATAATAAAAAGTGAAAATGGGTAAGTCTGAAGTTTTCGATTTTCACTCATAACCTTGCGTTTTGGCGACAATGACGTCTCGCCAAATCCCCGGATTTTTTAAAATTGAATTATAACAGAAATTTACTATATCCCTTGATCTTCGTAAAATTGATTAAATTAATATTTATATAAAAATTGAACAAAAAAGAAAATGAAAAATAGGTAAACAAAGTCTAAAATTTTCGGATTTCACTCATAACCTTGCGTTTTGGCGACAATGACGTTCCGCCAAATCCCCGGGTTTTTTAAAATTGAATTATAACAGAAATTTACTATATCCCTTGATCTTCGTAAGATCGACCAAATATTCTTTAAATTTAAGCAATATTGCTTCCAAAACTTTGCTTCAAGCCACTTGAGTCAGTCGAAATCCCAGCTGTGAACAGACAAGTGTCCGAAAATCCAGATAATCGAGGACTTGAGTTTCCGTATTTTGGAGAGCAAGTTTCTTCCGGTGAGGAAACAGAACCATTTTCATATATTGATTGAGTAACAGTCGACCGATTGCTTCTTCAAGGGCGTTTTTGAATCCCTACTGAGCTAGATTGATGAAAATCGGCAATTTAAAGTTCCTTTGCGCGAAATCAGTCAAATTCAATCTCCCGTTGGCCTTGACCGAAGTTCCTTGTTTTTCTAATTTTCCCAATTTTTACCGTTGTATCTGGCAGTTTCCGAGAAGTATCAAAATTGGCCTTGTTTCGCGTGATTCCCAGGTGGTCCGATATCCACCTACTTATCCGTCAATTTCGAACTTTGATAATCCCAAAATTTTCGGAATTTTCAAATCAAAAATTTTCCAAATTTTGAATTTTTCGAAATAATTTTAAAATTCAAAAATTTAAATTTTCGAAAATTAAAAAAAAAATTATTTTTTATTTTTTTTTAAATTTTAAAAATTATTTTTTTCAGCCTTACGATCGAAAAAAAATTAAATTTCGAATGTTGTGAATTTTTTACTTTTTTTACGTCTCCATGATGATATCTTTCAACTTCTTGCCAGTGTTCTTAATTTCCTTGCCGTTGGTCTCAGCTTCAGAATGCTTCACTTCTGGACAGTTTTTCGGAATCATCTTCGGCTCCATCCTCGGAGCTTTCATCATCTGCGCCGGGATCGGGTTGGCCTTATGGTATCTCCACAGGAAACACGAACAAGGTTAGATTGAAAAAATAATTTTACAACAGTCGTTCCCTTAGGGCATTTAGTCCCCTATTTCGTAACACTAGGGTTATTTATTTTTTTGGATTTTCATTAACCTACTATCCACATACAATAATTTAAAAAATTGATCTAAAAACGGAAAAACTGATAAAAGTGATCCCTTGGGATATTTAGTCCTCTATTTCGTAATACTGGGGTTATTTATTTTTTTGGATAAGTTTTTCCGATTTTCATTAACCTACTATCCACATACAGTAACCTAAAAAATTGATCTAAAAACGGAAAAACTGATAAAAGTGATCCCTTAGGGCATTTAGTCCTCTATTTCGTAACACTGGGGTTATTTTCATTTTTTTGGATAAGTTTTTCCGATTTTCATTAGCTTACTATCCACCTACAGTAACCGAAAATATTAATTTTAAAAACATTTCGAAACTGAAACGAGTTGAGAGGTTAAATGCCCCAGGGGATCAGCTGTATTACGGTACAGTTTTATCCTTTTTGCGGTTGGATTAACCTAAGATCTGGATTACAGTAACTTAGAGAACTGATTTAAAACCAGAAAAAGTAGACTTCATAGGAGTTGTTTTCTTGGGATATTTGATTTTCTGAAAATAGTTTTGTTTTTACTTTTTTGGGCAGTATTTTTGGTTTCCAGATTGGCCTAAAATTCCCAATACAGTAACCAAGATTGATCCGGAAAATTATAAATTCCGAAATTGGAGCAAATTTCTCAGGGGAGCATCTGTCGTATGTTCTAAAGTAACATTACTGTAATGGTTTTTTGCAGCTGAGAAGATCCTCGTGTTCGAGAGGGCCCACGCCACCCAGGAGACCGACCCCAGCGTGTCCACCCTGGGGGCGGATTACCTGGAGAAGGGGATGGTGACTGAGGCCATCCAGGTCAAAGAAAGAATCTCAGTCAGGGATAAAGTAAGTTTTATAAAAATTTTAATTTTAAAAAATGAATAAACAACTTTGAAATCCGCTTGAATTCATCAATAATTTGTTTTATTTAATGTTTATTTTACAAACAAGTTATTTTAGAAAAATTATTTAAAAAATTTGTTTTTTTTCGAAGATAAAGTAAAATTTTAAATTTCAAAAAAAATCATTTAGTCATTTTTATTTGTACTAAAGTCGACATCAAAGTAAAATTAAATTTTTGAACAACAATTAAATAAGCCAATCTACCTGAATATTGCGAGCAACCTGCGGATTTCATTTTTATTTGGTTTTGACTTATCTGCCAGAATGTTGCGAGCAACCTGCGGATTTCATTTTGATTTTGAAATTTTCATAAACATGAATATAAAAGTCAAACTATCTACTTGAATGTTGCGAGCAACCTGCGGATTTCATTTTTATTTGGTTTTGACCTATCTGCCAGAATGTTGCGAGCAACCTGCGGATTTCATTTCGACTTTGACTTTGATGTCGACTTGATGCTGATCAAATTTACTTGATTATTAAGGAAAAACGGGCATGATAGAAATCGAATAAAAATTTTTAAAAATGACATATAGATCAGGAAAATTTTTTAAAAATTATACACAAAAGCGAGAGTCAAATTAATAAAATTATTTTTAAATATAAAATTATTTAATTTTTACTATTCAAAGTATTATGTAAGTTGTTTGGGGTGATTTCAGGCGGTTGAGGTAGCGTTCCCGACACCGCTGCCCCGTCGCCGCGGCCTCCTGAGGGTGTCCTCCAGCTCCAGCTCCCCTCGGTCCCGATCCCTGGAGCTCCTCCAGTCAGCGACGGACGAGGCCCTCCGGCGTCGTCAGAACCAGGAACTGGCTCTTTCGCGTTTTGGATTCTCGATAGAACCTGGAGATCCGAGTTCTCTTCATCCTGGGGGTATTTTCGTCGAAAAAGTCCTTCCTGGAACTCCGGCAGAACTTTCTGGAAACATTTTCTCCGGAGATAGGATCAAAACTCTGACGATATCCTTCGAAGACATGACCTATGACGACGCCTTGGCCATCCTGAGCTTAGTCTCGGACTACACCATCAGACTGGATCTGGAGAGAATGGCCAGAACAGACGAAACCACCCAGACCGAGGAGATATCGGAAATGCGAGTACCGTATCCCCTGAAGTCCTTCTCCACCCAGCACATCCGGAACCGTCTCCAATGCGAACACAGACATTGCGAAAGTCTCGAGTTCCTCCAGGCCCCGGCTCTCCCGAAAAGAAAATCCGAAAAACAGAAAATTCCAGGATGCACCTGCGCCTTGGAAGAAGAACGAATCGTCCACATCGTCCGACATCCCCCGAGGGGAAGATTACAGTCTGCCAAATCCCTGACCTCCGAAAACAGCACTCCATCGACGATTCCACCAGGCCATCACCTGATCAGGGCTTCTGAATTCAGCAAAAAAGTAAAAGAGTCAATGGAACTCCAGATCGACTCCCTGAAGTCCAAACTGATCGAAGATTTTTCTGCAAACACCTCCACTGCCAGTATCCCTGGTAGTATTGTAGTAAAAGTAAGTTTTATTTTTAATTCTCAATCATCTTTAAAACACTAATTTATCTTTTAGAATTTTAATTTTTATGTATGAAACTTATTAAATTTTTAAATATCATATATGAAAATTATTAAATTTTTAAATATCATATATGAAATTTATTATATTTTTAAATTCCATATATGAAACTTATTAAATTTTTAAATATCATCTATGAAATCTGCAGAACTTTGGAAGTTCATATGTGAAAGTTACTAAGTTTTAAGATTTTCTACAAGAAAATTGATCAAATATTAAGTTAATCCCCTGATTCCAACCTAAAAATACTCCCTCTCAAAACACATGGTTGTCAAAGGCTTCCGTCAGCGCTCTTCGAGTACGTGTCAGATCACATCCCCAAAGCCTCTCAGAGTTGAAAATCGGTGTTGAAAAAACAAACATATCTGCTTCTTGAAGTTGAAAAATTTTGCGAGCACTTCAAAAGACCATTCAACTCTCTCAATGTCACTGTTTTACCGAACAAGTGCTTTTTTCGGGAACGTTTTACCATTGTTTGGTCATGAAGTTTTCGAATAGTTTATAAACTGGTAAATTCAGGTCTTCTATTTTGGTCCCAGCACGAAAACAACCCAAATTCGTTCAATTTAATTTTTAATTTTTTTATAAATTTTTCGACATTTTTCCTTAAATTTTTATATTCATTAGATAGATAAACATAGAACCTACATGTTTGAAGAGATTTTACCCAGAAATAACAAGTTTTAAAGAAAGTTATGGATGTTTGGAATTTCGGAAAATTTAGGCCTGGTTATTTATGATAGATATTTGATCTTTAAGTAACAATTTTTGCAATTTGGTATGTAATATATTTTAAAAACTCAACTTTTTCAGCAAAAACCCCGAGCTTTTGTTGTGTCTTCCGAAGCGACGGTTGACATTTCTGATTCCACCAAAGTCGAATTAGAATCCGTCCATCTGCCGTCCCGTTCTCCAGAACTCCCGATTCTCGAGGCCGTCGTTGCCCAAGCTCAAGAAGAAATAGCTTCCATTTCAGAATCTCCCAACTCCGCCGCTGCAGAGGAACTCATGGTCGACATCGGGCCCTCCGTCCAGCTCGCCGTAACCAGTCCCAAACAGCATCCGGCGGCTTTGACTCCAGATTTCATCGAAGTGCGAGCTCAAAAGTACAGTAAATATTCTGATGATGGAATTGTCGACAGAAAACTGCCTTCAATTCCCGCAAATGCCCTAGGGGCAAAAGAAGAGGTAATTTTCAACTTATCGTGATTTTCTGACTATCTGCCAACACTTTCATATATGAAAACCAATCTCCGAAGGTGGAGAAAGGACCCTACATCCTGTATACCCCGATCCAGAAGTGTCTAGATCCATCTAAGAAGAATATAGCTCCAAAACACTGATTTCGAAATCGTAGAAGATTACGAAATCGTAGTCGCGCAAAACTGAAATTTCCGATTATTTTAGTTTCTGGAAAATCCCGAACATTCCCGTCAAGACTATTTCGTGGAAAATTCATATATAATTTTCACAAGTTATGAATAATTACGAAATCGCGCGAAATTACGAAATAATGCAAAACCAAAATTCTTTAGATTTTTATTTTCTAAAAACTTCTACAAATTCCCCTCGAGACAATTTTGTAAAAAAATTAATTTCCAACTTTTTAAAAAAACACTAATCTTAGTCTATTCAAAAACATCAAATTTTCTACTTTTTGGTCTCAATTGGAAAACTAGAAATTCCTTTCGAGACAATTTCGCAACATTTTAATTTCCAATATTCCAATTTTAAACTTCCAGAGTACCTCCGATCCGAGTCAACTCTATCTCCAAGTCCGAAATAATCTCAGAGAAGTTTACACCGGAACCATCGAAAACAAAAAAACTGTTCTTTCTTCTGAGCAATTCAACACTCTCGAATCCAACAGACGAAAATTAGAACGAGAAAAACAACAACTCAGAGAAATGGGCATACTGTAAACCAAATATCCCTCATTCGGGTAGTTTTAAATTACAAATTTTCATTTTCCACAACATCAGTAGTAACCCAAGGAAACACGACAAAAATAACAGTAATAAAGTTACGTCATTTGAATCAAGATTTGGAATGACATCCAAATTTCTTATCCCAGTCCAGATACGACTCCAATTCACTCGATAATACCGTAGGTTTCACATTCGGAAGCATCGTCAAAAAATCATCCACCGAGATCGGCCGGATATCCTCCACCGGAATCGTCCCTATTTCTTCTATAACTTCTCTAATAGGACAATATGCCGCTTCTTTAGCCAGATTATACATATCCGCTCCACTAAATCCTTCCGTAGCTTCTGCAACTTCATGAATATCCCCATCAGTAAGAGAATGTTTCTCCTTCGACAATAATAACTGAATCATTTTTTCTCTTGCCTGATACTCCGGAAGCGGAATATAGAGCCTTTTCGTGAATCTTCTTCTTGCAGCTTCGTCAATTTCCTCCGGTCTAGAATCACAAAATTAAACGATTATTTAAAACCCCTCATATTCTAATTTTTAAATTCAAAACTATCAAAATCTCTACGGTAAAAAAGTACTCAAATTACAGTAAGCCAATCCATAGATTCTGAAGCCAAAATTAAGCATTCCCAAAATTCTGAATTTTAAAGGTCAATTTCCAATTCTAACTTCAGGTTCAGAATCAGGTCCTTACTGTATTGTATTTTTCA
Source organism: Halicephalobus mephisto (assembly GCA_009193035.1). Classification (NCBI taxonomy): domain Eukaryota; kingdom Metazoa; phylum Nematoda; class Chromadorea; order Rhabditida; family Panagrolaimidae; genus Halicephalobus; species Halicephalobus mephisto. The sequence continues at coordinate 543,195 of SWDT01000058.1, forward strand.
AATTTCAAAATATCTAAAATTTCACATCAAAAATACTCAAATTTACCTACAGTACTCCTTAACCGAAATTACTTACTTATTTGTCGCTCCTAAAACAAGTAACCGTTCTTCTGAATCCGTCGAAAGACCATCCATTTGCACCAAAAATTCCGTTTTCATTCTTCTTGAAGATTCGTGTTCTCCATCTTTTCTAGTAGATAATAATGAATCAATCTAAAAACAAATATTATAAGAATTTTCAAGTTCAACAATTATAAAATTTTCAAATTCAATAATTGTAAAAATTGATAATAACGAATTAATTTAAAACAAAAAAATAAACTGCTTCAGTATTATTAAAATTATAAAAATATAACTAAAAAAAATTTTAAAATATAAAAATGTAAAAATTTCAAAAAATTATAAAAATTATACAATTTAAAAATAATAAAATAAAAATTTAAAACTATAAAATTTTAAAAGTAATAAAATTATGGAAATTTTAAAATATAAAAACTATAAAATTTTAAAAGTAATAAAATTACAGAAATATAAAAATTGTAAAAATTTAAAACTATAAAATCCCAAAAATTACCTCATCAATAAAAATAATACTTGGCAACTTCAATCTCGCAATTTCGAAGAGTGCTCTTACAAGTTTCTCTCCTTCTCCGACCCATTTGGACGTCATGGTACTTACACTAACATTGAAAAACGTCGCTTTCGCTTGATTCGCTACACATTTCGCGATCAAAGTTTTGCCTGTGCCGGGGGGTCCGAACAACAGTACACCTTTCGGAGGGGCTCTCAATCCCGTGAATAATTCTTTTCTAAGAAACGGCAAAACCACAATTTCCCTCAGGGCTTTTTTCGCTTGTTCTAATCCAGCCACAAGATCCCAATTGACATTATTGTTAACATTTAAAATCTCCCTCTGAATATGATCAATAATATGTTCTTCAATATGCTTCAAACTAGGCTCATTTTTCAAATCATTCGAATCCAACGGAGGTTTCGTTTTTTCAACCACATCTGCTCCTGTTGTCGACGACAATGGGACATTTAACTTCTGAATTTCGTCTTTTTTCAGCATCGGAGTCACACACTTGACTTCCTTGATGTGTTCCTTCGATCCGTTTGCCATTTGAAAACCAGGTAAATCCGAATTTGCCAAATCCGCATATTGACTTGAAAAACTTTTACTATTGAATGATCCTTTTTTCAATTTTTCCATTTTCTTCTCCATTAATTTTTTACCGTAATCCGCAGCTCCAGCAGCTTTGTTAAAATTCCTTTCTTCAGGAGGTTTTCTTGCTTTATTTCCAGAAGTATCAAACAATTCAAAAAGTTTCTTTGGTTTCGATTTCTCAGGTTGACTTGACGTTCCTTTAACCATTCCAACAACCCTCGATTTGATAGGTTGATTAAAATTCGAATGATTCGATCTCGTAGGAGCTGGATGTATCATCGAAATAGGGGAAATTTCGCCATTTGCAGACAATCTTTTAAGCTTATCTGAAGCCACAAATTCCACATCATCATATCCTTCCGTTTTCAAATCTTTCGAAAATCCATCTACTTCACCATTTTCTACAGTAAACCTTAGTCTTTTCGGCAAAGGAGCTAAAAAACAAAAATAATTTAAATACAAATTTAAAACCACACTTACCTCCAGACATCAAGAGTTAGTGAAACCTGAAAATTAATTAATTTTGCAGAAAAATTTAAAAAGTAAATCACGGTAATTCCAACCGTATTCAAAACATAGTACACTGTAGAAAATTAAACTTTTCATAAAAAACAACAATTACTCATTACCGTCTCTTTTGGGGCTAAAATAATCCGTAATTATTCTCCTTGAAGTTGGAGTTTGACCAGGAAAAAATGGCAATTTTCTTTTCAGACCATTCCTCTTAGAATCAGGAGTTTCTGGACATCTCTTGACAGGCCGATGTACTGGTGTTAATCTCTTGATTTTCCCTTTCGGTGGAGTTTCTGTAGGTGAACAACTTTTCTGACAAGATTCAGGAATACTATTTTGAGGCAGAGATTTCAAGGGAGTCCTCTTAGAATTATCAGAATAACTATTCCATACTCTCGGACCACCACGTCGTACACTCGGGGGCAGGAGATCATCATTTGTAAAATCTCTGGATCCTCTAAAATTAACACACTTTAAAAACAATGTTTAAACTTCCAAAACTCACCTTTTTCGGATTCCTAAAGCCGCTACCAAGTCCACAACCTTGTTCATTTCTCTCTGGTCTTCAATTCCGAAACTGTAGTTCCATTTCGGGTCTTCCACCTTCTTGGCATAAGCTTCTGTGTACTGTAGTCGTTGCAACTTGATCGGAATATCGTTGACAATTCTTCCAATGTCTTCGTTTTTGATCCTTTTCAAAGGTGGAAGATCTTTAACGAATTCTCTATCCCATACCATCATATTGAACAAACCAGCAAAGAAAATATACCTTCCAGAAACTGACCAATCAACGACCCATTCTGGAGTCCATTCGCCGTCATCCTCAACGATTCCAGGAAAGGCAAATCTCGGGTCAGCTTGATCCTTGACAAGCGGGTTTCCTGGGATTCCCAGATTTGGATAGTTTTCTGGATCTTGGAAATCATACAACAAAGCACCTCCTTCTTTGTTAGTGACGATAAAGTGATCAGAAAACGGAGACATCTTCATTTTCGAACGGAAACTATTCTGAGGGGGGTAATAGTAGGCCCTCTTCGGGTATTCATCCCCTCTGACGAAATACTCAAAAATCCTGTCCTTGGATTTCACGGCAAATAATTTGTTCGAAGACCTATCCACACCAAGAGTTAAGATCCTTCCATTTCGTCCTGGAGTTTCAAACCTCGCCGAAGCTTGATTCACTTTCTGGTACCGTAGATCCCATAAACGAACTCCACTGAAGGGAACTGATGTTGAAATTACGAATTATCAAAAGCAAACCTCATCAGCATTCCTCCGCCAGTAGCTAAAGTGTGTTCGTCGACGTGAATCAGGCAGTTCACGGGCTGCTTCTCCTCTGAATACAGTAGCAAATCATGTGCACGTTGTACTCGTATCCTCGGGCCCTTGATGATTCTTTTATCCCAGATGCAGATACTACCATCTCGAGAACAGGAAGCAAAAATATCTGGAAAGTGCATACGGTGGAAAATTAAAATTTCCAATGGAAAATTGTATTTTTGTATGAAATCACTTACTTGGTTCTTTAGGATGAACCGAGATCTGTCTCACGACCTTCTCATGAGCCAGTAGCCGCTCTACCTCCCTCCTTTCCACGTCCACCATCAGCAAATCCCCGACCCCAGTCCCGGCCAGCACCAGATGGGATTCAGGAACGAAGGTTATGTCGCTGATCATGTGTCCCGTCACTTGGAAAGCTGAAACACATAAAAATCCACACCTTTTATACTTAGTACACTTACGTCTCTCGGTTGTGACGAATTTATCAGCATCATAAACTTCCCTAACGTCGGAAAACTCCACGAATCCCATGTTGCTTCCTAAAACCATCAAATGCTCCAGATTCAAGTCCCTACTGAAGGCTGCTGCTGTCCACATGTCTTCTGACCTACTTCTAGGCTGGAAGGTTAATTTTCATTCATTTTTTATATATGAAACTTACTTCGACAGAAACCGAAAAACCAGTGTAAGAATGAAAGACTTTATCCGGAATCCTTCTGTTAAAATCCACTGGTAATCCATATTGATTCAGCCATCTGGACATGATTAAAGTAATTGAGGTGAAGTTCGAAGGAAGAAAGAAGATATTAATTTCGATTCATTGAAATCTGAGAATTCGCGCCGGACGAAGAAAAAGATCCGTAAATTCCCGCAATGTTTGGCGAAGTGCGCTGAACGGTTTCCAGTAGATTAAAAGTTTTCGAATTCTAAATCTTTTTGGATTTCGTTTATCTCTTTATTTTTTATCTTCCCCAGTCCTTTGTATCATTTCCATATATAAATCCTACAATAGGTCCCGTGAAATGTATATTATTACATTTAATTTTTATATTTTATATATAATTCTACTAAAATCCCCATTTTTCCAAATCCCAATCTCGGTTTTGTTTTGCAATTGATCATCTAGATGATTCATCCGATGATATTTGTGTTTGTTTATATGAATTTGCGCCTTTATTTTTTCAAATTCAGAACACGGACCTGAAAAATAATTTTCCACAAGTATTCCTTTAATGCTTGTCAGTTTTTCATTAGGATTTTATTTCAAACTTTTCTTCATCCATGTCTTTTGGACCCTCTTGACATTTTTTGTCGGAACAGATTACCAACAAGTTTTGACAGCTCCCGTATTTTTCCATTTTTTGAATGACCTTTTCCTTCTTCAATTATCGATTCGGATTATTTTAGTTTTCCGTTTTGTATAGATTCTCCAAACTACAAACACATCTCGAGCCATTGTTCGCTTCCTGCTGCTCCTCTTGAAAGTCTGTTGCAGTCTAAGGCTTAATTTTTTTGCAATTTTTTTATCAAGTACTTTAACGTTTATGTCTAATCAGGCCTAATTCATGCTCTTTGTACTCTAGGCATCTGTCCATTTCGACACTGATCCTTCTCAAATTCTCTCGATTAATCCCTTTTTGGAGACTTTCCACGTTTTTAATGATTATCAGCTGCTTTCTAGACAAAGTATGGTCCGATAATAGTCGAGACATCAGTTGCATTCGTGAATGACGTTGGAATAGGAGAAGTAGTTTGAATATTTTAGGTATATCTGATCTGACTTCCTCACCATTCTGATTATGGCGTTAAAAGCGTAAGTTTTTTAAATTAAATTTAAAATTTAGTTTTTTTTAGTGCAACTAGACTACTTTTCGGTGAAAACATTTCGGATGCAGTTTACGATGCTGTGATTGTCGTTTCTCACTCGGCAAAAGCTTTGGCAAGTTATCCAGGACTGCAATCTTTGGTCCCTATTTTGGAGAATTATTCGAAATTGAACACATCTTTCGACAAAGGTACTGTTTCATTGATTCAGACAGACAAGGTTCACTCTCAGAGATTGATCTACTCTTCGACTGGTCCAGTAAACACTGATTTTGATGATGTTCGACGTTATATTACTGCCGCTCAAAAAGCTGTAAGTTCGGCAATTGACTACGGTGTCAAATGTCCGTTGTTGGTCGTTGTGCCTTATGAGAGATTTCCCCAAGCAGAACTCGTTGCTGCTGTTGGAGCTTTACATCCAGCTTACACTGCCTATCATCATAGAAACGAAGACGGGAAGTCATTGAAGTTGGATTCTTTGGCTCTTTATCCGATTCAAGACAAATCTCCGAGATTTCTGAATCTTGTAAATGCTCTAGAAAGAGCATTTATTGTTTCTAGAGACATTGGAGATGGAGATCCGCAAAGAATGGCCCCTCCAGGAGTAGCAGAATACGTGAGAAATCTCTTCGAAGGAACTTCGGTGAAAGTGACGATCGATGAAGATCAAGAAAAAATTAAAAAAGAATATCCTCTTATAGCAACAGTGAACAGAAGCGCAAACGACGTGAAAGAACACCAAGCAAGAGTTATTTGGCTTGAATATAACAACGAAGAACCATCGGCCAAAAACAATGGTAAAGAATTCGAAACGTTGATGTTGGTCGGAAAAGGCGTTACTTTGGACACTGGTGGAGCGGATTTGAAAGTTGGAGGACACATGTTTGGAATGTGCAGAGGTAATTTGAATTTTAAATAAATTTTAAATATTATTTTTAGATAAATATGGAAGTGCTATTGTTGCTGGATTTTTTGAAGCTTTGAGTGTTTTGAAACCGAAAGGAATCAAAGCCAGAGCTGCCATGTGCATGGTCAGAAACAGTATCGGCTCTAACGCCTACACTTGTGACGAAATAGTGACTGTGAGTTTATTGTTTTTTCAACAAAAAATTTATTTTTGGTTGATTTTTTGAATATTTGTTAATATTTTCATATATAAGTTTGAATCTTCGAGGATGGATAGAGGGTTCTGGACTTTATATGACTTTAGTTTAGAAGTTTTTAAATCTATCTAAAACGAATATGACTTGAAAACATTGATTTCGAAGTCAGGAAATGTATAAATTGCGATTTTGGTCGCTTTAGTTTCTGAAGATTTGCAACAATGTTAATTTTGGTTTTTAAAATATGATTTTTTAGTCTCGATCCAAGAAACGGATTCAAATAACGAATACGGATGCAGAAGGAAGAATCACTATGCTAGATCCTTTGACTAAATTTAGAGAAGAAGCTCTCAAGGAAAAGAACCCTCATATCTACACTATTGCTACTTTGACAGGTCACGAGGTTTTGACATATGGATATCACGCTGCCATCATGGATAATGGACCAGCTCGTCATGTTCGTCATGCGGAGAATCTACAGCAATTTTCGGACATGTTTGGACAACCGATGGAGATTTCTCGTCTTCATAGTGAAGATTATGACTTCAATGACGCGGATAACGAATACGCGGATATTCGTCAAGGAAACACGAAACCGTCTGTTCAAACTGTTAGAGGACATATGAGCCCCGCTTTGTTCCTTATTCGTGGGTCTAGATTGGATGAACATGGAATCGACTCTCAGAACCCTATCAAGTACACCCATGTGGATATGGGGTCAGCCATGTTGGAACAGCCGCACATCTCCTTCCCTAACCCCCTTCTGGCACTGGTCGGATACCATCTTGTTCCACGTGTTGATTAGATAACTGTTTATGACTACAAACATTTGATTTTTTAAGATTTTTATGGTTTCTATGGAATCTGTTCAACCAAATATAATGCTTAAATGGCCGTGAAATTTTTTAACTGGAAAGTTGGGACATGTGGGAAAATAAAATTTTAGGATTTTTGGGACTTGGGATTAACGTTAGCTGGAAACGAGATGAAATCGGAAAAGGATGAAGAAGATCCTTTTGAAAGTTCGGATGACGGATCTTCTGCTCTAGAAGACCGTGATGGTGAGTTGGTGATTTTGAATAAAAATTTTTTGAAGTAATAGAAAATTTGAAATTAGTTTTTAATTTTGTACTGAAAATATGGAAATTTTAAGTTTTATAGAAGTTAAAAATTAATTTTATTAAAAAATTTAAGAATTATGGTTTTTAAAATTTTCATTGAATTTTGGAAATTTTAGAGAAATTATTGTTTCAAAATTTTTAGAATTCTTCAGAATCTGGAGGAAATTTCTCAAAGATTTTAGAAATCCATAAAATTTAAATTTTGAAAATTTATAAAATTCAAAATTTTAGAAATTTATAAAATTTAAATTTTGAAAATTTACAAAATTCAAAATTTTAGAAATTTATAAAATTCAAATTTTGAAAATTAAGTGTTTTTAGAAATCCTGAAAACCAAAATTCTTCAAATTTTCAAAGTTTTTGATCAGAACAAAGATGACACCATTGACGTGAACGACGTTGGGAATGTTTACAGATGTCTTCTGATAAATATTAATCAAGAACAACTTTCCGAAATAGAATCCCAGTTACTCAAAACTGAATCTGATTCTGTTTTATTGGAAACTGTCATGCCCAGACTTCTGTCCCAGCTCCAGAATGAAGATTCGAAATTCAAACCGCCTTCTGAAGAGGACTTGGAAGCGGCCTTCAGGACCCTCATTGACTGTAACAAAGGAGAGGGCTTGACGAAGGAAAAATTGGAATCTTTGATGACTTCTAGAGGAGAATCCCTGACAGATTCCGAAATGACTGAGATGAAATCCCATTTATCCATCAGAAAAAACGGGATTCTGGACTGGAGGTCGTACATCAGGGACATCAGATTGAGCATTCAGGAAATGCTCCAATCCCAGAAGGGAAGTAACATGACTTAGTTCCGAATTTCAACATCACTTCATTCATTAAAAATGTGCATTTAAAATTTTAATTTTTTATAAAATTTCGAAATCCATAAATTACGAGATTCATAATTTAAAATTCGATTTTTTACATTTCTAACCTTTTGAAAAATGATTAGACAGTTGTAATTAGCATTAAAAATAGACTTATTTATAAAAAGAAATTAAATTAAAAAAATAAAGCGGAAAAGAGCGCTTTTAAAAAAGATTATTTGAGGTTCGACAAGTGGACAACCGAGTTCATTTGAATTTTCTCACATTTCTAATTACTATTTCAATAAACTAATTACACAACTATAATCAATAAAAAGTAGAGATATAATCGTAAAAAAGAGATATGAGAATCGATGAAATTGAAAAAGAAAACAAAGGCTTCAAAGTTATACGATCGATTATTTATGAAGCTCCTAAGTGACTTTACTTGAATTTTCCCACATTTCTAATTACTATTTCAATAAACTAATTACACAATTATAATCAATAAAAAATAGAGATCTAATCATAAAAAATAAATATGAGAATCGATGAAATTGAAAAAGAAAACGAAAGCTTCAAAGTTATACGATCGATTATTTACGAAGCTCCTAAGTGACTTTACTTGAATTTTCCCACATTTCTATTCACTTTTCTTGAAAATAAATTACACAATTATAATCAACACTAATATTATATATTGTTACGAAAAAATTATCCAAATCAATAAGAATTAAGCGCAAAATGAACGATTTAAAGAAAATTACCAAAAGTTCGAAAACAAAATAAATGAGTTGACTTGAATTTTCCCATTTTTCTAATCACTATTTCGAAAACCTAATTATGTAATTATAATAACCACAAAACACACCTAATCAGAAAGAAAAATTTTTAAAATCAACATAATTAAAAATTTTAAATCATGATCAAACTGCGTAACAAGTGGATAAAAAATTTACATCAATTTTTTTACATTTCTAATTTTGTTTTTGAAACATTAATTATGAAACTGTAATCAACACAAAAATACACTTAATTACAAAACAGAACTATGAAAATTTGTGAAAAACTAAAGCGAAAAATAAGCGTTTTCAAACATTACTGAAAATTCGAAAAACAACTTTTTCGTTTTCCTAATTTTCGATATATGGAATCCTTCATTTTTATCTTGTTATTCTACTCCAGAAAAACATCTGGCAAAAATTAAACAATAACTACTAATAAATATTTCGAAATTCAAAAAATATTTAGATTTTTAGCCACATTTAATTTCATTTTTTAATAATTAAAAAAATTTAAATTTTCGTGAAATAGATAAAATTGGATTTCTAGGATACATTAATGAAATTTTTTATTATCAATAAATTAGAAAATTCGTAGTTATTTAAAAAATGAAAATTTTACTCGATTTGTTAAAATTAAAGTAATTTTTAAAAATTTTTGAATTTAAAAAAAATTAAAAAATTTTTAAAATTTTAAATTTAAAAAAACTCCAAAAATCTTCAGAATCCTCAACTGAATTCTAAAAGATTCTAAAAATTTAAATTTTACTTTTTAAATTGTAAAATTGACCTTTAAATAATTTTCAACTACTTTGTTTTTTTTCATTTACAGTAATAGTTGAAAATTTTACAAATTTTAGAATATTATATTTAAAAAATTAAAAAACAAAATAATCACGGGGAAAGGATTATGGTCAAGCCGAAACGTAACCGGGTACGGTAGAAGCGGTCTTTGGTCCTGAAGACGAGAAACTTTAATGACTATATCCTTTTCCACAATGGATTTGGTATACTGTATCTGTAATCATATAATTTCAATTTAATCTAAAAAAATTAAAAATGTTTAAAAATTTAAATAATTTTCATTTTGGAAATTTTTAGTTGAATTAGTTAATTGTTTAATTTTTAACAAAAAAATTTTCACAGTATACTGTATTTTTGTTTGGTTTTTGAGAAATCGAAAATATATTTTAATTTTGAACACTTTGATAGCTTACTGTAATAAGTTTTAAGATCCCAAATCAGGTTCTCGATCATTTGTTAAAAATAAAAATAATTTTATTTTGAATAATTTTAATACCGTTTTAACGATTTAAAAACAACAGAGTAATTTTTTTTGTTTTTAAGAATCGCGAAATGACACAATCGTCACATTTTTCATACATATTTGACATTTGTCATAAAAATTGAAACTTAATACTGACTATTTATATATATTACTGTACTAAAAGTTACATTTCTTGTGTGCAGAGATTTCGGATAGTGTCTATTTCCTGTTCATATTAGGACTTCCTAGTCACTATCCAAAATTCATTAGACTTGTCAAAATCACTATCCAAAACAGCTCCAATACACACAAAAGTGTGATTTTTGGTTTTTAACAATTGTGAAATTTATCATAATCGTCATATTTTTAGGAATAGTTTACATTTATGACTAAAATTGAAACTTAATAATGACTATTTCTGTTTGTTACTCGACCAAAAGTTACATTTTTTTGTGTACTGTAATGTCTTCAAAAATCCCAAATCAGGTTCTCGATGACTTGTTTAATTGCCGACCCAATTCCATCTTCGTCTGGTTGTCTAGGCGACGTCCGTTTCCGGCTTCAGAGGCGGGATGAGAGTACGATAATTATAAAAGAATTCAACTTCCTCTCGACTCTCTACGTCTTCTATTTCATCATCAAAGAAGAAATGCCGACCAAATCTGTCCTCAAGAACCCCAGTCCCGTACCCCCTAGTGGAAACGAGGGAGACGGAAAAGCGATCCCCAAGAAATCCATCCGAGAACAGACCTACAGTATCCTCGGAGAAGACGAACTTACCGACGGATTCAACGCACACCTGGTTGTTCCAGATGTCCTCGAAAAGTCTCCCCCGGAGCAACTACCGGTCATCTACGGCGACGGAAACAGCATCGAGATGGGGAATCTACTCACTCCCGAGGACGTAAGCGACTGAATTCAATTTCAATCTTTTTAAATTTAATTTAATTTTTCCAGCTTCGTTATAAGCCAATGATTAATCTCGAGAAAACAGATCGAACCAAGTTCTACACCCTGATTATGACCGATCCGGACGTCCCGAACCGGGCGATGCCGACAGAACGAGAGCACCTCCATTGGCTCGTTATCAACATCACTGATCAGAACACCGATAAGGGAGAAGAGATCGTCCCTTACAAGTCTCCTCTTCCAAATCTCGGATCTGGCAAGTTTTATTATAAATTTAAAATCCAATTTTTAAAAATATTTCTTAGATAATTTTTTAGAGTAAATTAGTTGTACAATTTTCATTTTTCAGAGATATTTGGTCTCTGATTTCATAATAATTTTATTTTTTCATTTTCAAAGAAGTGTTTTTAACGTCAAAAGCAGTCTAAAATTTCCAATACAGTAATTAAAAAGATTAATCCAAAAAGTACTGCATAGTTTTTGCTTTTCAGAGATATTTGGTTTCTGATTTCGTAATAACTTTATTTTTTGTTTTTGAATCAGTCTTTTAGTACCTAAGTTAACTTAAAATTTGCAATATAGTAATCAGAGACTGATCTAAAAAGGAAAAATTTCGAAACCAACACGAGTCGAGAAACATTAATATCTTAGAAAACAATCGTCAAAAATACACTGAATCTACATTAAATTAAGTATTTTAAAATAGGAATATAATAATAAAAAATAAATTCCATATATTCACACACAAAAAGAGTACATTAAAACGACTCTAATGTATCAATATATTGAATACAATGCACCGATGTGAACTGAATATATCGGTGCATTGAATATAATGTATTTGATACATCAGAACCGGTTTAATGTACTGATATATTAAGGTTATATCGGTGTATTATATTCAATTTCTTTGTATACTATATACAATGCACCGATATCCACTTAATGTATCTGATACATTGAATATAGTGTATTCGATATATCAGAGTCGGTTTAATGTGTTGATATAGTAAATATGATATTGGTACATTATATTCAACTTACCAATATATTAAATATAATACATCGATATCATATTTAGTGTATTCGATATATCAGAGTCGGTTTGATGTGTTGATATAGTAAATATGATATTGATGTATTATATTCAACTTACTAATACATTGAATATAATACATCGATATCATATTGAATGTATTCGATATATTAGAACTGGTTTGATGTGTTGTTATAGTAAGTATGACATTGGTACATTATATTTAACCTACCAATATATTAAATATAATACATCTATATCAACTTCATGCATCGATACATTGACGGTCGTATACTCGATACATCAGAGTCAATTTAACGTATCCATACATTGTGCATCATGCATCTACTTTTATAAATTTGATATATAAAATACAAAATTGCTATAAAAGTATTGAACATACAGAGTTATTTTTTGCACAAAATTGTACTACAATCTGAAATAGAACTCATTATGGTTGTCAGGAACCTTCGCGACGAGAAATAATTTCCGTTTTTTAAAGTTTCTTTTGCACAAAATTTCACCAATATTTTAAAAAACTGATCATTTTCCTACAAAAAATTTTCAAAATAAAAATTAACTTTGCTTTTTTACATTTTAGTTTAATATTATCTAAAAAATTCTATTGAAATTCTTAAACATCTTTGTGACGAGAGTTGACTTCATATTCCATTACAAATTTTTCAAGAATTATATAATAATTATTTAAATTTTTTTCTTTATATATAAAGTCTAAAACAGTCGATATAAAAGTCAAATTAAAGTCCGCAGTTTGCCCGCAACATTCAGGCAGATAGATCGATATCAAAGTCCGCAGTTTGCCCGCAACATCTGAGCAGACCGATTTAGTGAATCTTTGCTCGAAAATTTGACTTTGACTTTGATTTTGATCGTTTTATGAACCGTGACATTTGGAAATTTTTATTTTAGGCCTTCATCGTTATGTCTTCGTTCTTCTGGAGCAAACCAGACCAATAACCATAGCCACAGAAACAGAAAAAACTGCTTTACTCGGAAAAGCACTGGAATCCAAGAGTAAAAAAACTCCTACCAAGCAATCCTCGAAGGAATCCAAGGACCCTAAAGCAACTGCATCTTCTGCTGGTCCTGGAGACAAAGCAAAATCAGATGCAAATCACTGTAAGACGAAAGATGAAAAATCTGAATCTTGTACTTTGGAAACCGTTCCTCTCATTGAATGCGTCAATTTCTCCACCAAGGAGTTCATCAAGAAATACGCCATCTTCGGCGTTTTAGCTGCCAATTTCTTCCAGGTAAATTACATAAAAATACCGTATTTACAAAATTGGAAAATTTTTTAAATTTACTTTTAAAATTTTAATTTTGTTGCAAAAATTCAATAATTGAACAGACTAATCATCTATGGAAGATTTAAGAGATCATTTTTAAGGAAATTTCAGGATCTGGGGAATCATTTTCAAAGAAATCCGATTTGTAAAAAATTCAGTTTTTTTTTAAATTTCGAATTTAGTAACCGTAAACTAACAACATTTTTTAAAAATGATTTTATTTTTAGTTTTACTTATTTTTGAATCGAATTTTGGACGTAATAACTAAGTACTCAAATAATGACGAAGATAACTGAAGCCAAATTTCTTAGATTCTTCAATTTAAGCATTTATTAAATTAATAAAATCTTCAAAATGAATATCTTTGTTCAGAAATTGCTCATATGCAAATTTTCAAAATTTTTCATAAGTACCCCAAGATGGATATTTTTCTTCAAAGTCGTTTTTTTTAAAAACAGTCACAATTTTCATAGACTTTGAAATTAATTCAATCTCAAAGGTTCATGAAAAGAAATTTTTATAATATTATTTTTAAAAAACAAATTTAATTATTCAACTTTGGTCCTGAAACGAACAAAAGCGCTCATTTTTATAGCTCAAATTTCGCTCATTTTAAAACACTTTTTTAACGATTTTTCACATTTATTAAATAAAAAAAGATTTCAGCTTTATTTCGGAAGAAAAATTATAAAAAATAACAAATTTGAACAAAGTTGTGGATGTTTGAAATTTTAAAAAACGATTCTTGTCAGGACCAAAGTTAAACAACAAATTTTTTCTTTTGTTATCATTGTCATATATTTTTAGTAGCTTTGAGTTTAAAACTCTCATGCATCCTTGACAGTGAGCCAAAAGTGTAATTGTCTGTTCCAGATCCTCAAAAATCCACTCGAAGACAGTCTCGAGAATACCCTTAACCTTTTTTTGTTTTTTCCGCGAACCGGTTTTGGATCCATCAGCTCCGATTCAGGATTAATCCCCAAATTATGTGCTGGATCATTTTGGACTACAACTTTTGTTTCTAAGTGTATTTTTTGAAACACAAAAAAGAAACAAAAGCAAACAAAATAAAAGTAAATCTCCTCCGCGAACGGTCCGTCTCAATTTTGGATTTAGTAGCTAAAAATAACCCTATTCAAAATTCGTAATTTAAAAAATTTCAGACGGAATACAATGAATATGTCGGGAAACAATTGGAAGCCGAAAAGAAAGGACTTCTGGCAGAAGAAAAAATCGAAAAAATTAAAAAAGTCACAAAAATCGACGAAAAAAAAACGATGGAAAACTTCAAAAATCTCAAAATTACAAAGTGACGAATCCAGAGCTGTACGGTAGAAAACCCATTCGGTATTTGGAATTTTTATTAATTTACAGTATAATAAACTTTGGAGAAACAATTGTCAAAAAACATCGAATTTCGTGTCGAGACCAATTGTGAAATTTTTTGAATTTTTTTAAATTTTTAAATTTTTTAAAATTTTTTTGAATTTTTAATTTTAAATGATGTTAATACTGTACAAATTCAATGTCAAATTGATCCTGAAAGACGGCTGTAGATGATGAAATACGAAAAAGTTAAATTTCAATGAAGAAATAAGTTGTTTTAAAAAATTTAATTTTGAAAACATGTTTAACAATTTTTTGATTTTTTTTGTGAAAATAGCTAAATTACAAATTTTATTATTTTCGAAAGTACCTAGAGTTACGATTCCCACAGTGGTCCTCAAAAAACTGATTAGTACTTGAGGTTTTGATCTCGACTCAAACCGTCGGACAAAAAACGTGAATCCGCAATATTGTGAAAGTAGTTTTGACCGAAATTCTTCTCGAATTACTGTAGAGAATTGATCAGTTGTTTATTTTATTTTCGAAAAACTTCTTCGAGATCAAGTTGGAACCGAAAACGTCCTCAACTCGACGGTCTTCCTTCCTGTCCTCGAAATCCCCAACTTCGTGATCGAGATTAAACTTCTCGATGGACTTCTTTGTCCGTCTAAATTTAGATTTTTCGGATTAAATTTTTCAAGTTTGTTTTCCCATTCCTCATTTTGATCCATGATACCCTGAGGGGCAGTTCTTGTTCTGTTCCCTCGAGTGTCCATTCGCTCTGTATCGGGCTGACCCTTATCGCAAAAAAGCTATGATGGTGATCGCGCAGACACCGTGACTCGGTAATGCTCTTACGAGTGGACAACGTCCACAACAGTGAGTTGCTGGCTCTCTCGATAAACAACCTGGGTCGCGCGCACTTGATCGGGAGGAATTAGAGAAGGCGGTCCTCGTTAAATTTTCCTTTGGGCCACAAAATTTTAGGATTGAAAGTAAAGAAAAGAAAAAACTTTCTGAAAAGTCTCAAGATTCGGTCTCCAAAAACCAGAGCGCGTTCGTGCTTTAAGCTCGGATGGAGTATAAAACTCTCGGGGGGATGGAAGTATCGAATCTCCCTTGACCATTTCGAATTTTCCATTTTCATGAGACAGTCGTTTCAGGATAGCCAAGGATGCAGCTAACCCGCTTCAAGAAGGTGCTCCTCTTTGGCTTTCTCGCCGCCATGGCCTTCGCTGTCATGAGTCACGCCGAAGAAGCCACAGAAGAACCAACTACAATGGAACCAGAATCGCCATCTACTGAAGCTCCAGAAGGCGATGAACATCACGATGGAACTATTTCCAGAGTAAAAAGACAATGGGGATGTCCTAGAGGATGCTACAGTTCATGCACGAACAACAACCAATGCAGGCGGTACAACGTCAGAAGTTACTGCGTAAGCGGATGTTGTTGTGGAAGTTCTACCAACATTTCCAGTAAGTTCAAATACCATATATAAAACTAATAAGAATTTCAGCGGCTTGTGATGGTGACGCTGCAGTGGCGGCTTGTCTTAACGGACTTTGCGGCCAGGGATATTTCTGCTCCAGCAGGAACTACTGCTGCAGATGCCAATCCGGAGCTTCTGTCGGACCTTGTGTCAACGGATTTTGCCCTGCTGGTAAGTTGATCAAAAAACTATAAAAATTAGATTTTATAATTTCATTTCTAAATTTAAAACTCCATATATCAGTTTTTATCCTTAATTATTAAAGTATTTTTAAAATTTTTAACAATTAATAGAATTTATAAAATCACACAGAATTGGGAGGTTTACGTTCGGATGTTTAGGATACGCCTGCAACACGAACGACTACTGCTGCCCCATTGGAAGCTCGGCCGCCCTCGACGTCTGTGTCAATGGACAATGTCCCACAGGTTTGTTCATATATGAAATCCCCCGATTTACCTGAATTTCCAGGTTACGTTTGTGGAGCTGGCAACCTCTGCTACCAGACGACCCAAACCACCGGCTAACCCTCGGCAGGTCTTCAGTAGCATGTTCTCGCCTCTCATCTCAATCTCCAGTGTCTTTCCAAACTACAACAAGAACAACGTTGCTCGAAAAATGCTCTTTATTTAAAGTTATTATGTCTAATTTATCGTTGTATGTTTTTGTGGTTGGATCTATTTTCCCGTTGCGGACAAGAACCGATCGAAACAAAGAGTATTTCAAATATTTGTTGCAAGCAAAAAAGCCCAATCCTTGAGTGGAACCTCACGAGCTCGTGTCGGATCCGAGAGAGCGGTCACTAATGAGTCTCGTCGACGTGTCGAGCAAATTAAACGTCTGAATTTTTTTCTTTTGTAGTCAAAATCGTAATCACAATAGTTTTCTGAATTTCATCCTCATCGGTACACCTCACCGAAAGGATTAAGACCAAATTACAGGAAGTACACAAGCACCCAGACTAACACCATCATTAGTCGAGGAAACGTGAGAATAAACCTCGTCAATGCACAGATTCCAACAAAAGGGACTTTGTGGTTTTACGTTCCTGCCACGGTGGATATATGAACACATTTCTAAAGTCACTAATTGTAATAATTTAACAACCTCAAATTTGTATTCATCGATCATACATAAAAAACACAGTTACTAACAATATTTAGTTTTTAAAATGTCCATATATCACCTATAAAAACACATTTTTAAAATTACGAAATAGTTATTTCTGGGGAATTTTATGTCCGTATGTCATCTACAGTAAAAATTTAATTTTTAGCAGTAAATATTTCGTAATTTTCAAAAAATAAAATCGTACATCACCTATATCGAAAATTTATAACCATGGAGATTTAAGAATTTAAAAACAGATATATAAAATAAAAATTTAAAAATATTTCGTAATTGTTAATAAGTATAAAATTCATATATGAACTTTAAAAAATATATTTATAAAATAAAACTTTTTAAAAACGTATATTTCGTAATTTTTAATAAATGTATAAAATTCTTCGAAAATATATTTTTGAAAAGTTTTATATATGAATTTTATATATTTAAAATTACGAAATATAGTTTAAAAAGTTTTATTTTGTGCATAACTATATATATTTCGTAATTTCAAAAACCTACATCCATGTTTTATTTTTTATTAAACATTTTTCAATTTATAAATTTACAAATTTAAATTTCTTTAATTATGTTTATTAATCGTTTTATTTTTGATAATATTGAAGTTTCTATTTCGGGGATTTTTATGCATAAAAAATCAGAAAAAAATTACTTCATGATCGTGGAATTAATTTCGAATAAGAGTCAGAAACTTAAGTGTATCGACGAGGATTATGGAGTCTGCTCCTCTTCGATTTTGGAAAATCAAAAAAGTACTAAAAATGGTCCACAGATGGACCAGAGCTCCCTTCAAAAATTTTCCTAAGTACACATTTCTTCAAAAACAATTTTTTTATTTTTAAAATTTCTTATTTTTAATTTTAAAAATAAATATTTTAATTTTCAAATTTCTTCAAAAATTAATTTTTTTAATTTTAAAATTCTTTTAAAAACAAATTTTATAATTTTTTCGGATATATTTTTAAAAACATTAAATTTCTTATTTTTTAACAAATATTTGGAATTTTTCCAGATGGAATCAATGATCTTTGTGGATTTTTCGGGATTTCGAAACCATAGATTTTTTAATTTCGGAATTTCGAAGATACTAATCCCCTCAAAGCACCCTAAGTACACCCATAGGAGTACTGTAAATTGAACATACACTTTGATAGGAATTTCGAAATTTATAATCATAAAGATTTTTTTAAATTTTCAAAATTTCAAAAACAACAACCCCCTCAGGGTACTTTAGTTACACTCACAGGATACTGTAGATAAAAAAGTAATTTTTTGATCTTTACTTTTTTTAATTTCGAAATTTATAACCGTAAAGATTTTTTAAAATTTTCAAAATTTCAAAAACAACAACCCCCTCAGGGTATTTTAGTTACATTCACAGGATACTGTAGATTGGATTACGGTGTATTGGGGAAATTAATTCCATGATTTTTATTTTGTGATTTTTATCGATTTCTAAATAAAAACAAGGAAACTGTCATTAGCCCATCTCGAAGTGAGGAATTCAATCCCACGTCGATCGCGAAGCCTCTTGCGGCCTCTTGACAAACTTTCGAACTGCGTACTTGGCCGGCAATAATTAGTTTACCTAAGGTTTCCCTTTTCCGACGATGAATCGGGGACAGTGCAAAAAGCTTGTTTGCCACTCCGTAAGAGTCAGTCCTTTGACAAAAACGCCAAGTGGACGATGCAAGTGGCTTAAAACGATTTACTTTCTCAAAATTTGGTGTTCTTAGTTTGACGGATTTCATATTGTTTCCCTATTTGCTATAAATCCTCTTTGTTATGAAAGATTTCTTTGTCGATGTCGCGGGGGTTCTTGATATCGATCTTTTTGTCGAAAATGTCCAAATCGGGATCTGTTTCATTTTCGTTTTTTAGGTCGACGCAGACATGAAGATACTGTTGGTTTTGTCCCTGTTCGTCGCTTTAGCCTATGCCGAAGTGGACCAGGACTCCGGGATGAGGAATCTCACCCGAGTCAAGAGGCAATGGGGTTGTCCGTCAAACTGCTTCTCAAGTTGTCAAACAACTTCCCAATGCCAGATGTACCAGGTCAACGCCGTCTGTGTGAACAATTGCTGCTGTCCCCAGGACATCAATCTTGACAGTAAGTTACACTATACCTTTCATTACAGTAATCCTAACAAAAACCACTTTCTTCAAGTCCATAAAAATCCCGACTTTTAGCCGCCTGCAGTGGAGACGCCGCAGTGGCCGCCTGTATCAACGGACTCTGTGGCCAGGGCTACTTCTGCTCCCCCAGAAACTACTGTTGTCGTTGCAGTAACGGATCCAGCTCAGGCCCCTGTGTCAACGGACTCTGCCCAGCCGGCTACGCCTGCAACACCAACGACTACTGTTGCCCCATCGGCAGCAGTTCTGTCCTCGGAGTCTGTGTCAACGGAGAATGTCCCACTGGATACGAATGTGGTCAAGGAAATCTCTGTTACCAATCAGTCGGAACCACTACTGGCTAATATCGAAATGATGAAAGACGTTTAATTTATTCATTCACCCCAGAAATTCGTGGTACTAAAGTTTCGAAAGTCAAAGTTGACATTGTAAATTTTAAAAAGCGACCTTGACAGTTAACACGTTGTTTTTGTAATTTTCTCATTCCTTGAATTTGAATTTTTTAATTTCTCGAGTTAACGAAATAAACTTGGTAAATAACATGAAAGTCCCTGCAAAAGTTGCTCGATACGAATCTCCAGAAGTTTTCTAATGATTTTAAGACTTCTGGATTCAAATATTAGTTCAGAAATTCTAGTATTATAAAGTTTCCCGATACAAATGTTCCAAAGGCTTTCTGAAATCACATCTAACTGAATGAAATTGACATGTAAGAGCCCCTGAACACAGTTTTCACATTATTTGGTTCTAATTGAGTGCAATCGATGGCAGGATTGTATTCCAACATAAGATTGCTTCTAATTAGGTGTAATCAACGTACTAGTACTTTTTAAACTGAAAACAAACAAGGTTTAAACACGTTGATTATATTCAGTTAAAATCAATCTTCTGTTGGAATGTAATCCTGCCATCGATTCTATTCAATTAGAATCAAATAATGTGAAAACTGTGGTCAGAGGCTCTTACATGTCAATTCCATTCAGTTAGGTGTGATTTCAGAAAATCCATGTAAATATCAGTTCGAAAATTGTAATATGAAGATTTTTGAATATTATCTCAAGGCGAATTGGAAGAATTTTTACAAAAATTTTAAAAATAGATAAGTTTCAGTAGTGAATATACATATTATTTACTTATGTAAAATTCACTAATATTGCAGGATTTAGGGAATTATAAAACAACAATTATTAAAGCTGAAAGAAAGGAAAATGAACGAAACCTATGAAGATTAGTAATCTACTGCTTTCGCTCCGGGACCTCGTTTCAAGCCATGATCCCAGGCGGCTGACTCGCGCTCGTTTTATTTCGAAATCGGCAACCTTTAGTTTGAATTTAAAATCCCTTTAGTTTTCAATTTTCCTTTTTTTCAAGTAAATCATGGCTCCGAAATTTGATCCTTCTGAAGTTAAAATTGGTGAGTACTTTTTGGTTTGTTTTGAAAGTGTTTGATATATGAATACGTAATTTCACAACTTTCTAAGCTTCCTTTTTATCTTCTTTTGAATATTCATATATGGACACTTAAGTAATTGATTTCTGGCACTTTATTTTGAATGTTTTTTAGTTTATCTGCGTTGTATCGGTGGGGAAATTGGATCTACCTCTGCCCTTGCTCCAAAAGTCGGTCCTCTCGGTTTAAACCCCAAGAAGATCGGCGAAGACATTGCTAAAGCTACTCAGGATTGGAAAGGACTCAAAGTGACTTGCAAACTGACTGTCCAGAACCGGGTTGCCAAGATCGACGTCGTTCCATCTGCTGCTTCCCTCATTATCAAAGAACTCAAGGAATTGCCTCAGGATAAAAAGAAATTTAAAAATGGTAAGTTCGGCAAAGGGTCGGGGAAACCCCAAGAGGTCCCATCCCCCAGTTCTTTCTTTTCGTCGAGATTGACTGGTACCATGCCGATTACCCATTCCCAATGTCCTTTTGTCCATATTTATCTTTGGTACCATCTTTGAGCTAGGCAAAAACGTAGTCCAAAGCCTGTCAGAAAGATGATCTACCAAACACGAATTAGATTTTGTTGAATTTTCAGTAAAGTATCTCGGCGATGTTTCCTTAGAATCGATCATCAATGTTGCCCGAGCTATGAGGCCTCGATCCATGGCTAAGACACTCTGTGGCACGGTGAAAGAAGTCCTTGGAACGGCTCAATCCGTAGGTTGTTCTATCGATGGAAAACATCCCTCCTCAATCCTTGAAGGAATCCGGTCTGGTGAAATTGAAATTCCCGAAGAGTAGATGTTTGTTTTTATTGTTTTTGATGATTTCTGTATGTAATAAATTGTTGGTTTTTAATTAATGTGTAATTTCTGTGGTTTTTTATTTCCATTAATACCAATGCAAAGATGAGAGGGGTTATCGATTGTACATGGAAGAAAACAAACAACGTGGTTTAACTGGCGATCGTTTTTTCCTTTTTAATTGGCTGTTCACTTTCACTTTCTGGTTTGTCCCAATGTTATCTTTCACTTTCGATAAACACCACACTAATGACCGATTGCTTTAGTTTGTTGTAAGAATTTCCTTCCTAAAATCGACCGTTGTTTTTGATTTATATAAAATTTAATATTTTTATTACTTTTTCCAGGTAAATTCGTGTCGGATTAACTAAAATGAGTTCCACCGCTGGACAGGTTGGTTAATATTAAAAAATTAAAAATAATAGAATTATTAAGATTATCAAATGCAAAGCTGCCATTGCTTGGGAAGCTAACAAGCCTCTTTCCATCGAAGAAATCGAAGTTCATCCACCAAAAGCTCACGAAGTCAGAATCAAGGTAAATTTTCCAAAAATTAAAAATTTTTTAAAATTTAAACGTTTATTCAGTTGTTTACAACGAAACGGGGCATATAAAATTCAAGAAATTTTTCTTGAAATGCTAAATCAAGAAAATTTCTACCAATTCTCTTTCTAAAGTCATCTGTCCATCTTGTCGGTGGTCTTCCTAATGGCCTTTTTGTTTTTGGGTTCCATAACGTTAATATTGATGACCATTTGTGTGGATTCTTTAGGAGTTTGACAAGGAATCTTAGTTTTCTCTTTCTATATTCTTCTATTAAGTCCAGAAGTCCACTTTAAAAAAAAAATTAAAAAATTACATTTAATTTCTAGGTACTGTACACAGCCGTTTGTCATACCGACGCTTACACTCTCTCAGGACAAGATCCAGAAGGAATTTTCCCCTGTATTCTCGGTCACGAAGGAGCTGGTGTTGTTGAATCCGTCGGTGAAGGGGTGACTAACGTAGCTCCCGGTGACCATGTGATTCCACTTTTTGTTCCTCAATGTAGAGAATGCGATTTTTGCAAAAATCCAAAAACAAATTTGTGTCAAAAAATTCGGTAAGAAATTTCGTAATTTTTCAAATTAAAAATACTTTTCAGAATCACCCAAGGAAGTGGAAAAATGCCCGATGGAACAACTAGATTCTTCAAAGATGGAAAACCAATTGCTCATTTCATGGGTTGCAGTACTTTTTCAGAGTACATAGTCTGTGCTGATATTTCTGTTGCTAAAATCAACAACAAAGCCCCATTGGATATTGTCTGTCTTCTCGGCTGTGGAATTTCTACTGGTTACGGAGCTGTGATTAATACTTGTCGTGTTGAGAAAGGAAGTACTGTCGCTGTCTGGGGTCTTGGAGCAGTTGGTTTAGCTGTTATTATGGGAGCTAAAGTTGCTGGAGCTAAAACGATTGTTGGAATTGACCTTAATGAAGCTAAATTCCAGCATGCCAAGGACTTTGGAGCTACTGAATGTGTGAATCCTAAAGAAGCAGGTGATAAGCCATTCCAAAGTTATTTAGTTGAGAGATTTAATGGTGGATTTGATTACACTTTTGAATGTGTTGGTAATGTTCATACTATGGTAAGATTTTTAAAAATTAGTAATATAGTAGAACTTGGATATAAAATACCCTTGCTATAATATATCTCACGTTATAGCATACAGTCTGAGTGAGTTTG
The DNA here is from genome assembly GCA_009193035.1 of Halicephalobus mephisto. Taxonomy (NCBI): domain Eukaryota; kingdom Metazoa; phylum Nematoda; class Chromadorea; order Rhabditida; family Panagrolaimidae; genus Halicephalobus; species Halicephalobus mephisto. The sequence goes on from SWDT01000058.1 coordinate 566,373, forward strand.
GTTAGTCTGCCTTCAAATTTGCCCTCGTTATGATATATTTTTTCTTATATCATACCCTTTGGCCGGTTCTAAGGAGATATCTTATATCAAAGTTCTACTGTAATAATAGTTATTTTACAGAGACAAGCACTTGAAGCTGCTCATAAAGGATGGGGAGAATCTTGTATTATTGGAGTTGCTGGAGCAGGTCAAGAAATTTCAACTCGTCCGTTCCAACTTGTGACTGGTAGAGTTTGGAAAGGTACAGCATTTGGTGGATGGAAAAGTCGTGATTCTGTTCCTAAACTTGTTGATGAGTACATGTCGAAGAAAATCAAACTTGATGAATTTATTTCTCACAAATTTGGTGAAATTGAAGATCTCAACAAGGCTTTTGATGCTCTTCATGCTGGTGATGGGTAAGTTTAATTTACTGATTTTGTTCGAAAAGTTGAATATGTTTGTTGTTTTCGTCTTAAATGATGGAAATAACGACGTAAAGATCGGTGTAAAAATAGGAAATTGGATCATGTTATGATTTCGTTGTTATTTTTTGGAATCATTTTGATGTTTATTTTCGATATGCTGATTTTTACTGTAGGTTGGAAATTTTTCGATAATTTTGTCCTTTTTGAAAGCATTAGAAATGAGTATTTTTAATAGTATTTGATTAATTTCAATCATCGATTGCTATGAATACTCCCGTAGTGATGTTTAGGTGTATGTTTAAAATTTGGATGACTTTTATGATTAAAAATGCGAATTTAATAACCTCAAAATTCCTATAAACATTAAAATTTATATTCCCAACCAGAATTACTGTAAATTTAAATAGTTAAAAATATTAAAATTTTCAATGTAAAATCCCGTTTTTTAAATAATGAAAAATAAAAAAATTAAATAATAATGGTTGTTTTTTCAGACTTCGTTCTGTGGTCAAGATCGGCAGAGATTAAATGACCGTCAAAGATGCTCGTGGCGACAGAATCTGAATTGGAATGGCTTTTTGAGAATTCACGTGTTTTGTCAGTAGTTAGAGCTATATTGTTGGTATTTTTAATTATAATTCATGTGTTATATTACTGTAAAACCGGTAAAATACCAGATAAATAGGAATTAAGTGGAAATTAGAAAAAACTGACAAATTTTATGATTTTTGTTCAATGGAAATTTTCGAAATTATTCATTTTGGGATTTAAGATTAGCTTGTGATCTGTATTTAAGGGATTTTCTGGATAACAGTAATCCGGGATTAGATTTTTGTGGATTTTGAAAGTTGTTCTACATGGGTATTTATTATTGTATTAGGTTTAATTTATTTTTCAACGTTTTCAAATTTGATTACTGTAGAAATTTAATATTTCATAACCTGGTCTCGACATGATTGAATCCTTGAACTGATGTCATCTACTTTTGGAGATTGATTTCTTAAAAGTGATCAATGTCTAAATATTTTAGATCTCAAACAAAGTAAAATACATTGAAAAACTACCAAGAATATAAGCTCTTTCGAGAAGAGCTCCCAAAAATTATTCGCCGGGACTCATGAGAGACCCTGCGATATGGAAAAAGAGAAATCCTCTTGCACATTCTATCCAACTTTTTGCCGGAGTAAACAACGCGCGCTGTCGCAGTGAGCATCTACAAACTGAACACGCGTCAGACAGTTAGAGAAAAAAGGTCTTTTTCCGGCCTTTTTCTTGAGTTTGCTTCGAGTTCGCATCATAACCTGACATATAAAAATCCCGCTTGATTTAACAGTAGAATATTCCTTTTATAAAATGTAGATTATTCTTTAGAATTTAAAACGAATAAAAATGATACTGAAGAAATAAATGATTTTTGATATTTTTTATATATAAAAATAAACTTTTTCAAATTTATAAAAAAATAAAAAATAATTATATTCATTATTTATTATTTATTAAAGTTTTGTAATTTTTAAAAAATCAAGAAAATTGAAGAAATTTAAATTTAATAAAATAAAAAAGTGTTTTAAAAATGTTCATTTTTTAATTTTGTTTAAAAATTACTTTCATTGTAAATTTGACAATTATTAACTGTAAATCTGTTGCCTGTGGCAATTTTTCATCTTTTAAAAATAATTTAAATAAAATTTTTTATATATAAAAATAATTTTAAAAATATATTTTCTGAAAAATAAAAATAATTTTAAAAATATATTTTCTGAAAAATAAAAATAATTTTAAAAATATATTTTTAAAAAACCAAAATTATGGTTTGCGAATAAAAAAATATATACAAAATTCGGTATTTAAGTCCCGATTGAATTTTATCTTCCGCGAGTCGTTGCTTCCTTGTTTTTTTCGGATTTTATATTTATTTTAAATTTAAGTCTAGATAAGACTATAGATTATAGTAGTTATATCGGCGTATTAACTAGCTATTACGTAAGCAAGCCAAGTCACGAAGGGAAATACCCAACTTGCTAGACAATGAGTACACTATATATGACAAAGTGTTGGGTAGCTAATTAATATATAATTATTCTGCTTAATCTTTATTATATCGGCGTATTAATTAGCTATTACGTAAGCAAGCCAGGTCTCGAAGGGAAACACCCAACTTGCTAGACAATGAGTATACTGTAAATGACAAACAAAGTGTTAACTAGTTAGATAATATATAATTTACGTAAGCAAGTCAAGTCCTGAAAAAAATACACCCAACTTGCTAGACAATGAGTATACTGTATATGACAAACAAAGTGTTAACTAGTTAATTAATATATAACGCGTTTTCTGAGAAAAACGAAAATCCGAAAGACAAATTGCAAAGAGATTTGATTTCTAGTCTAACTTTCACCAAAAATAAAAACTTTTTGCACTTTGTTTTCTGGGTTTCGGATTTTCTCAGAAAACACATCATATGTGGTTTTTATTGTGTTTAATTTTATTATTTTTCGGATAAGGGAGCTTGTCTAAAATATGTAAGGTTTAGATGGTACTTTTCTGGGACCCCCTCTCCCTGTAGGTCTTACGTATTTTAGACAAGCTTCCTAAATTAAAAAAAGCTAAAATAACCTATAAGGGAGCTTGTCTAAAATATGTAAGGTTTACATGGTACTTTTCTGGGACCCCCTTCCCCTGTAGGTCTTACGTATTTTAGGCAAGCTCTCTAAGTAAAAAACTCTCATATCCCTCATGTAACCACACCGGTTCACTGAAATTTAACAATTTTTGAAACAAGTTTTTACACAAAGAAATCATCGATCAAAAAGAAATTCGACAACTGAAGATTCTTAAAACGAAACTCGTTTCATAGAATCCCACATTGTCAAAAAATATTCACTAATTTTATATATAATAATTTCAAAGTTTCTGTAAAAACAAAATTCAATTTTGAAAAAATTTAAAAAACATTTGTTAATTTTAAAATTTTCATTTTGAGTTTGAATTAATTTTACAGTAAAAAATAAAAATTATCACAAATTTCTAGAACTTAGAATTTTTAATTTTAGTTAATTTTATAAGTTTTTATTCAATTCTAAGGCTACTGTAAAAAATAAAAATGAAAATTATCACGCACTTCTCCTGACGCGAATTCTCAGAATTTTCTACACGTTACAGTACCCCGCATGACAGTTTTGGTAGTACTTGTTTCATGATCTTACGCGATTTCGTAACCGATGTGCTAGAACTGTATCCTTCTTAGATGGATCTAGGAACTCTTGGACTAAAGTTACGTGGACTACAAAATCCCCTGTTTATCCTTGAGAGTCAATTCTTACACGTAAAAACACTGATCGATATTGAAGATATCATAACCACCACTACAGTAACTCCCCGAAACGAGATTAGTTTCTTTGGCACATCATTATAAAAAGTAAACACGATTATTACGAAATAGTTCCAACACGAATGCTCGGAAAACTTTCAAGATTACTGTATTTCAAAAGTTTCCATCCGATTCTGGAAGATTCTGAAATTATTCATAGATTCTAAGAATTTCCGAAAATTATCATCAGATTCTTGAAGATTCTGAAGTTGTTCATAGATTCTAAGAATTTCTGAAAATTACCATCAGATTCTGGAAGATTCTGAAAACTTTCAAAAGTTTTTAATTCTAGAAGAGCCTAAAAGTCTACTAAACTCTAAAAGCTTCTGTGAGATTCTAATCTTGGTTTATAAATCACCCATAAGCATTGAACAAAACACAAAACTGAGTATTTTTCACACACAACTTTCTTGGTTAGTTTTATTGAAGCATGATATAAATTAATGACTAGATGTGATATTTTCCAAACCATTGCCCGATTAATGTGCGAAATAGAGAATTATCGGCGAGATTAGAGCTAGAGCAAGAGAGCTAACAGGCGAAGATGAGGACGGCTCTTCGACGAGGCCTGAAACGATTATTTTTAACTAATTTCGTTTTTATAACCAATCAGAAAAACTACGGTAATATTACCAAATAAGTGAAATTTAACTTTGAAAAATCTATATTTGGATACTAATTAATGATACCGATAACACCGCAGGCAAATCTGGAACCAGCATGTCCAGTCGTGAGGGAATCGGGATGACCGCCTTTCCCGAGATCGTCTTCTCCGACATGGATAACCAGGGCTCTTCCGATGATGCTGTTTTCTCCATGAAGAGCAATCACATTATCCGTCATTTCGAAGATAGTGGAACTTCCAATAGCGTCGATGTTTCCGAGATCCCCGACATGTCTGTTCGAATCGCTGGGAGCTCCATGGCTGTTGTTGTGGGGATTGAAGTGACCTCCTGTGGCAAGACAATTGTTAGACAGATCGGCGAACTGATGGACGTGGAATCCATGTTTCCCAGGACTCAACTCATAAAGAGTCCCATTGACCTACAAATCGGAGACTTACTGTCAATCAAACTTTATATTTTTTGAATAGTAACTTAAAAAACAAAAAATCATTAATCGTCACTATTTGAATTATTTTTTTGTAATTTTCATAATACTAAAAATGAACATGTTAATTTCGTAATATTGTATTGTGTTTTTGTATATCATCAGGCGAATCCAAATTATCACTAGAATACAGTTGATCTACAGTAATTTACTAAATTTCACAACGTCACTAGAAATTCGCCGATTAATTAAGCGATTCATTTCCAAAACCAGCGATTTAGAAGAGATCAATTCATCTAAGATCCTTTATAATACTGATTTTCATGATCCCTACACGCAAAAAAGCGTAACTTTTGGTTTTTAACAATTACGAAATGTAACACAATCGTCACATTTTTCATGAATATTTGACATTTGTAATGAAAATTATAACTTAATAGTGACGATTTAACTTTTGTGACGAAAATTATAACTTAATAGTGACGATTTTCATCTGTTACTGTACTAAAAGTTATGCTTCTTTTGTGTGTAACCCCAAAATGAGATTTATCTTTATGAATTAGCTCATCCTGAACCTTATTCGATTTCATCAGGATCTGTGAACAACTAGTTTTCCAATTAGTAAAGCCAGATTTTTAACCAGTTTGATATCCAAAAAATAGTTTTAATACATGGTTAGAAAACAGAATCAAGCATAGTTTAGATCATAGAAGATCCTCGAAATTGGACTCTGATGATCTATGAAAGCAAATTGCTGTCCAAAAATGCTATCTTTGATTTCAACTGATAGAAAGAACAAAGATCTATCAACTATCATAAACGAAATAAATATTTTTCTCTAATAAAATATTTTCCTCTGAATTAAAGTAATCAACAACTTACATAAACAGAATTTCCTTTTTGAACAAAGTCCACAGCTCCGATAGTTTGCTGATCTCCAGAAGGCCAGGAATTCGAAGCTTTGAAGATGTAAGCTCTTGCTTTTACTGTAATTTTAAAAATCAAAATCACCGTAACTGGTGATCGATGTTGAGCAACTTACATTCAGCCGACACAGTGCTACAGACAAAAACGGTCAGAAAAATGATAAATTTCATCATTTTCTAAAAAAACAAAGTTAATTTTTACTATTTTCTGTATTTTCGGCTGTTTACTCGACGGAGAAATTTCAAATTTAACTGACATAAATAAAAAGTGGATTTATTTAAATTTATTATGCAAATTTTATTATATTCTTTCTAAATCTATCGAAAATAAGAAATATTTCAAAAATTCCTATTGAATGAGTAACAATAAAAGTCCATAGATTCCATCCAAATGTCAAAATAATTGTAGTCAAAAAACAAACACGAGTACATCGGTGGGACGAAAGCATTTCACCCACTAAGTAAACAAAAAGTTTTAAAAAGTTTTGATGAAAATTCTTAAATTGAGAAAACTTTTTGTTACTATTCTACTTACATAATTCAAACAAACATATTTCATTATTAAATTTCAGTTTCAACACGAATAACACTACTAATTGCTCCTAACGCAATTTCCACCAAATTCTCAATTAAGTTTTCGTTCTTTTTATACTCATTAGATAGGGGAAGGTCTCAACTACATTTCAAAAAAAAGTTTGTCACAAAATAACAACTTTCAAAAAAGTTACGGATGTTTGAAATTCAAAAAAATATCGTTCGCGTCAGGATCAAAATTCAACATCCATATTTCCTCTTTTAAATTACTAAATGTACAGCGAAAATAAGCCATTGTTTAATGTTTATCGTCTAAAAATAAAGCAATGAACCGATTAAACTTGCATACAAGGAATGGTTTTTTACTTTTGGACTTTACGATTTTCGCTAGCGAGTGTATAGAATCAAACATCCCTATCGATTGGACTAAAAGCAAAGCCCAACGTGGTCTTTACCTGGTCCAACGTCACTTGCAACTATTTTGAAAACAACAACACTCATATGGTCCTGCAGAAAAAAGAAACGAGTTTTCGCTGTGGTCTTGGAGTCGATCGCTGAATGCAAACCGATCTGGGGGTATTTATATAGGAAACCAAAGTGACAAGAAATCCCATCCCCCTCATGACTAATATTTGCATCGATAAAACTTTGAATCTCTTCAACTAAGCTCGTAATTGTTAACTCACAAGAGATTTCTAGCATAATTATAGAATCGGCAATTAGGCTTATTCTTAGAATTCACAATGTAAAAATTTAGTGATGTAACAAGAATTTGGAATTTACAGTAGCAGGATTAGAAAGTTGTGAGGTAAAACGAATCCTCAGCAGTTGTACAAACAAAAGTTGCAACTGAGCAGTGTGGGAAGATTAAAAATCATAGTATTATGAAGTTCAAAGACGGAAATTGTTTCAACGCAAACCTTTGAAATTTTCGGTTTCTTGAATTCTGGAAAATTAAATTTCGAAAATTCCAAAAAAATCCTATTTTAAAAAATTTGGACAAATGTATTTTTTCTGATTCGATTTTTTGGAGAAGACCCAATGGATGTGAATTAAAATTTTCATACTTTTTAGAATTAAAAACGAACGTTTTTGCGAAATTCTCTCGACACGAATTTCCAGAATTTTGTTTCTGATGTTAATTCTAAAATTATATTATTCAAAAAATAGCAATTATAAAATGATCAAGATACAAATTTTTAGACTTCAAAAATCTGAGATTTTTTGTTCTTGATGTTAGTTCTAAAAGCTTCCACGAAATTTCTATACAGTGTAGTTTTGAAAGACCTTCTCAATAATGAGAAAATTAGTCATATTCGTCATTTTTTTGGTTTTTTTAATCTCTTTCGTTCTTAAAAATGTGAATTGGAAAGTGATTCAAAAAATTAAACATCATTAAAGTGCACTTTTCAAAAATAATTTTAAATAATAATTGAACTTTTTTAAAAATTTTAATCGTCCATTTCCGGTATTCATTTATAGTTTAAAAAAAGATTAAATATTTTTATTTTGAAATTAATATATCGATATAAAAACATTGATTTTAAAACGAATATTATCGAAATTTTTATAAAAAATAAAAGTAATTAGTTTTTCGTTTTTTTGTGAAATAACTTTGAAAAAAAACGAAAAAAAACAGAAATATGTCCACATGTAAGCAACTTGGAGTAATGGCAGTGGAATCGGTGAAAAAACAGGTCGACCAGGGGCCAAACAAACTGAATTTTTTCTGCTGGAAAATTCTGGAAAAAAGCAAACATTTACCCCGGATTAGTTTCACAGGTGTATTTTTTATTCAAAAAATACTGCAAAAGAGTTATTTTTGAAACACTAAGTAATTACACACTATCTCATTTCTATTTTCGGAAAACTCAAAGTATTTCGAAAATTCCAAATATTAAATTTCCATAATCCGATGAATAATATATGGATTTTCGAAATTCTTTTTTGTTAAAACTACACGAATTTGGAGTTTAATTAATGTAAAAAAGTTTTAAAATTAATTTTTAAAGAAAATTTAGCATTTTAGGGTTTTTTCCTCCGTTGTAAATCGAGTTTCGATTCTGAGAACAACTCCAAAGACCACTTCGTTCACCTCCACAGAAGTGTCCTTCTGTCATGTCATAATGCAAACTTAAAATCTTAACTTCCTATTGTAAAATTCATTATTCATTTTCAAAGGAAGTTTCTTCTTTGACATCGCAACATCAAGTTCGAATTTTAACTTTCTGTTCCGGAACTTATTCACGTTTAAAAAGTGAAAAATATTTTTTCTTCTGCTATAACATAAATCTTAAATCTCGACGTTATGTTACAAAAGTTATATTACTTATATTTAAAAAAGTATTTTCTAGTACGACACTAAGCTGTTAGACTTTGGAATTCCGTTTCAAAGATTACTTTACTCATTTCCGAAGCATGAAAAAATTTCTCTCTTTATCTTCAGACAAAAAATGTATTTTTAATTTTACAAAATCTTGATCAGATGCAAAATGACAAAATTACCTAAGCCAAACAAAAAAGAATTTTAGAAAATCCCTTAATTATTGCTTAAATTATAGCGATTTCAACTTTGTATTTTATCTTAAGACGTTATAAATTGAGGGAAAAGGTATTTTATGAATTAATTCTGGACTATTCAGTTACAAAAACTCTAAATTTTCTTTTATAATTTCTATTCATAAAAACAGCAATACAATAACCTTATAAAATCTTTCTTTACAGTAATATTCAGCTGATTAAGTACTGCACATGAGGATCGAAATTGTATTTTCTATAATAACAACAATTTTGCCGGGTAGTACATGATTTGACCTGTTCTGGTCCTTGATGTATCAGATGCTTTTGTTAAAAAAACTGAATTGTGGTAAATACAACATAATTCTTTAAGATAAAGATGGTATTTGAAGAAAACAGTTTAGAACATATTAAATTGAGAGAAATCAACACATATATGTGCTGTTTGATTGGTTACGATTTCTGACATCCCAGATATTTTGCTTAAAGTATTTTCTTGTCAAAAAACTGGCTTCCGATGGATATAGACATAGTTCTTTAAATACAGATGATGTTTGAAGAAGATAGTCAGAGATGCGGTGCTTGATTCGCTCTATCTGCGATATCCCAAATATCTTTTCCAAAACATTTTCTTCCTAGGAAGAACCAGCTCTAGTTAGCAATAGAACCGATCTTTGGGGTAAAGTGCCCACTCAAAACGTAGTTTCACATCTTGGACCAAAAAATCCAAATCACACGTTATTCCACAGGTTTTATCATCGTACTTTATTCAATTTAATCTATTCTAAAAGCGGGTACTGTTACTGTCCGAGGTTTGTCCAGAGTTCTTTTCACTTCAGCTTCATCTGACGATTCCAGTATTTGTCGATAAGAAAGAGTATAGGCCGGAGTTATAGGGTCTTCAGAGATGGGTAGCGGAAGAAACTGCGAACCTACGGGAGTTGGACTCGACTGAAATCAAACGTTAACTGTACAAATACAGAAGGAAGGAATCGCTTACTAATACTAACGACGATAGCTGAAGGAATATCAGGTATAAGTAGAATTTCATGATTCTGAAATTGGAATATAGTATTTTTGGAACAATCACAACTGACCGAATCACGTATGAAGAAACAGAAGAAATCATCAAGTACCAAAATGGATGAAAAATACTTGTTATTGAAAGCACCAAATCGTTAAACCTTGTTTTTGTCGCGAACGATATTTTTTTAAATTTCAAATAACCATAACTTTTTTGAAAGTTGTTATTTTGTGACAAACTTTTTTTTGAAATGTAGTTGAGACCTTCCTCTATCTAATGGATATAAACAAGAGTTAAAAATAGTTTACAGTTTAGTGAAAATTGTGTTAGAAGCAATTAACACTAATATTCACATCAGGATCAAAACTGAACAACTAAAACTGCACTTCTAATAATAGTTCACAGCTAATTTTCCAGATTTAGTATCTAGTTACTAGGTTACATAGGATCCTAATATAAAAGCCTAGGATTGAACCTTCTAGGTTAGAAACAACGATTTCAAAAATCAGAATTTCAACATTTGAATATAAACTAAAAAGTAATAAAACTGACCCTTATTGCGATTTAATCGAGAAATTCAAAACTAGAGAATTGAGTTTTCCATCCTTTCAAGAGCCGAAAGTGGCATTGGTCAAGGAAACAGGATGAAAGCTGAGAAAACTTGCTCTCGAAGCTGTCAGAATCATCTCAATTTCATTGCCCTAAATACACGAACTTACTTTTTGACCAATAACAGCATCAGAAAAAAAAGATCCGGTTTGGCAGATTTCGGTCAGAATGAATATCCGCTAAGCTTTTTTGTTTGCTGAGTGTCAAATCTGTCCAATCCCCGGTCATTTCTTTATTTAAAGTTGCCGTTATTTTTAACGGAAATTCGAATAGTTTGCATTCGGAAAGCCGTCCTTTGCGTGAGGCATGTGGGAATATAATACTCAGAATTAATTTGGAAGAAATTGTAGGGAGATAAAATTACTTTTAAATCTTGAACTGTTACATCCCACATGAACGGAGTTAAAATTAGTCAATTTTCATTAAAATCGGTTTTGAAAAGTCCATGGAAGAAATTTTTTAAAGATTTTAGAAATTGCAAAATTCGAGAATTAATATTTAAAAAAATTGAAAATAGCAAGTTTTTTCGGTTTTTCAAAATTTTGGAATATGAATAAATAAAAACTTTCATTTAATGGTTTTCTGAATTCCAGAAGAGGAGGTTTCCTTAGGGATTTTTGGATTTTTAAAATAAAAAATTAAAGTACCCTTTGGGCGTTTTTCAGAATCCCGGGAGAAAAAGGTCCAATTGGAACTTTCGAAATTAAAAAAACATAATTATTTTTCTTTGGATATTTTCGGGATATTAAAGGATTAAAAAAGAACCCCTCTGGGGATTTTTGATTTACAAAATTTCAGAAAAATAATGATCCCCTCTGGGTACTTGGCGAATTGCAAAGGGAAATGTTTTTTTAAAATTAATTTTGTTAATTTTCCAACATTTGCAAAAATTAATAATTTCTTTGAAAATCTTAAGATTTCAAAATTTTGAAAATTCCCTTAGGGTATTTTTTGATTTTTGGATATTTCAGAAAAAATTATCATTTTAGGCATTTTTTAGAATTTAAAAAAAAAGTATTTTTTACAAATTTTTTCGATTTTTTGGATAGTTTAGAGTTTTAAAAAATCAGAAATTTTGGAAAAAGACAATCGTCCCCATGATGTCCTCTCATGATAGAAAATTGATACGTTTTCGTATTTTCATTCCTGTTTTTACAAGGACAATTTTAAAAGTGGAAAATCACCACTTATATTTAAAAAAAAAAGATTTCTCAAATGCTGTATTTCCTGAGGCAATAGGGCATTTTTTATAAAATTTAATTTTGTTAAAATAAAAAATTAACCAAATGTTCGAATTCCACTGAAATTAAACCATAATAAAAAAATTAATACCGTATACTTAAAACTTTAATAATAAAAAATTACGTAAATTATTTTAATTTTTCACAAAAAATCGAAAAATATTATTAAAATTTTTTTGTAAAATTTTCTCGACACGAATTTTCAAAATAATAAGTTTCAAACTATTTCTAAAATTTAATTTTTTTAAACAAATTTTAGCAGATTCTGAAAACTTTGAAAATTCCAAAAATTTTTTGAAAAATTTTAGAAATTTTCAGATTTCAAAAATTTGAACATTTATGAAATTCTGAAAGATCTTAAAACTTTTCTACTAGATTCTGAAACTTTCCAGAAGATCCCAAAAGCTCCAGAAGTTTATTTTAAATTCTCAAATATTTCAGAAACTTCTGTAAAATGATCAAAAATTTTCTGAAGAATTCTGGAAATTTCAAGAAGATTTCGAAAGACTCTAGAATCTTCTATGAAATTCTTGAAGATCCCAAAAATCTAATAAATTTTAAAAATCTTCCATAAAATTTATAAAATTCCAAAAATTTCAACAGACTTCTAATTTTTTGAATTTACAATACAGTACTAGTTTCGGAATTGATTCCTGTTTGGATTTTTTCGGATAATTTCCGTCCAGGACCATGTTTATTTTTTTGCTTATTTTTGGATTATCTTTTATGAAAAATCCAAGTCATATCGATTTCAACATTTTCCACGAAGATAAAAAATAAGAAAAGAAAATTCTTAAATCAAAAAAATTTAAAAATGCAAAAACAACAAAGTTTAAAAAATTGAAAATAATAAAAAAACGAGGTACTTCTACATGGAAACCGATTGGACGACTTTTATCCAAATTACCTAAAGGTCAAAAAAACAAAGATTTATTTAATTTTCTTTAATAATAATAAAATAAAATAATTTAAAAATATTTTTAATTAAAATTAAATAAATTTTAAAATATTTTTAATTAAAATCAAATAAATTTAAAAATATTTTTAATTAAAATAAAATAATTTAAAAATATTTTAAATTAAAATCAAATAAATTTAAAAATTAAACAAAAATGAAAAAAATTTTAACATTTTAGAAAATTTAACAAATTAAGTTTTTTAATTGTTGAAAAATTTTTTGATAAAATATATGTAAAAATTTAATAATTAAATAAAAAAGTTACAGAGTACTTCTGAGAACGTGGATTCTAAGTTGAAAATTTCATTCTTAAAAAATTTCACACTCCAAAAAATTCTTAAAATCAACCTCAATTACCGAATTTTAAAACAAAAAATCCATCATTTTACTCCATTTTTCGGAACTGACAGAGTTGAAACAAAGTTCGGAAAGACTTGCCAAACTGAATTTAACCCGAAAAATGAGACTGATCCTCTGGAAGAAGACAGGGCATTGCAGATGATCCTCTCGTGTTCTGGAAGACCGCTAAACGTGTGGTTTTTCGTCCATGTTTACAAAAAAATGAAGAACACTCGAAAATGAAAGCAAATAGGAAAAAACTGAAATCATTTGATTTGGCCTCGGGGAGTTCCTAGACCTGTCAGATTGGATTTAGGGAGATTAATTTCGATAAAAAAAATACAAAACATTTCAAAAAATAAAATATTTTTGAATTTTTATGAAATAGTTAAAAATTAAATTTATTACAATTTTTATTTTTTAAATGTTTTATAAAATTATGACAAATCTGAAAACTAGTTGTTGTTTGTACAGTTCTCGTTTTAAGGTCTTGGATTAACTTTTATATCGTCTCCAGGAACTACTAGGTACACATTCAAGACACCACAAATTCCGAAAAAGTATTTCATAAAAAATAAAAGAAAACTAATAAAATATTATAAAGATCAAAAAGTGAAAATTCCTACGAAATTATCCTAACGCGAATTTCCAAAACTTTCCAGTCAAGACCTAAAATTAAAAAATTTAAAATTTATATGGATTTATTAAAATATAATGAAAATAATGTTATTATAAAAATTAAAAATAAGTTTTTTATTACGAAATAATCCTAACGCGAATTTCCAAAACTTTCCAGTCAAGACCTAAAATTCAAAAATTTAAAGTTTATATGGATTTATAAAATTATAATGAAAATAATGTTATTATAAAAATCAAAAATAAGTTTTTTATTACAAAATTATCCCAACGCGGATTTTCAAAACTTTCCAGTCAAGACCTAAAATTCAAAAATTTAAAGTTTATATGGATTTATAAAATTATAATGAAAATAATGTTATTATAAAAATTAAAAATAAGTTTTTTATTACGAAATTATCCCAACGCGAATTTCTAGGTTTTTAGGAACTAATGTAGCCTACGTGACAATTTCGATTTTACACTATTTCGCAAGTCTATGATTTTGTAACTATTTTTTCGGAACTACATTCTCCCTAAGTATATCTAAAACCTTCTGGATTAGGACATACAAGTACACAACTGTCTATTTTAAAAAGTTGATTTTTGATTATTAAAACATAGATAATAAAAAATCAAAATTCTCCGTCGAAAACAAAGTTGTTTTACTTTTTGTTGGAAATTCTTATTTTTCGATACTTAATCTAGATTTAAAAAAAATAAAAAAATTGATGCATTTTTTGCGAACAAAAAATTTCAAACAAGTTTCACTGAAGAATTTTCTTGTTTGATCCTTGATTTCCTTATCAAAAAAAACGTTTTTCTGCGATATTTTTTACATTTTTATTTCCAAAAAATTTATTTTTTAACAATAATTTTAAAAAAGTTTTCTTTAAATAATTTTCTAAAAAAATTCATTTTTTAAACATTTCCAAAAAAATTTTTTTTTAAATATTTTTAAAAAATTTATTTTCTAACAATAATTTAAAATTATTTTCCTTAAATAATTTTCTAAAAAAATTTATTTTTAAACATTTCCAAAAAAATTTTATTTTAAATATTTTCAAAAAATTTATTTTTTTAAACATTTTCAAAAAATTTTATTTTAAATATTTCTAAAAAATTTATTTTCTAACAATAATTTAGAAAAAAATTTTATTTTAAATATTTTTAAAGAATTTATTTTTTTAAACATTTCCAAAAAATTTTATTTTAAATATTTTAAAAAAATTTATTTTTTTAAACATTTTCCAAAAAAATTGTATTTTTAAAAATAATTTTCTAAGAAATTTGTTTTTTTTTACAATTTTTTGTGATTCATAAATAACAACATAATTTATGTTATTAAATGTCATTAATATTTTAGTTTGCAATTACGAAATAAAAAGTTGGTTTTTGATTATTCAAAAACTACAAAAATTAATTTTTAATCGAAAATTAAAAAATAAAAATTACGAAATCGTAGAAGATGTTGAAAAATTTAATTTAATTTTAATATTGAAGAAAAATAAAAATAATAAAATTCAAAAAATGAAAATTGAACAAAATGCCACAGGCAAATTTTTGGTTTTAATTTTAATTTTTACAAATTTGAATATTTTTAAACAATTTTATTAATTTTCGAAATTTAAAAAAATTTAGATTTTTTAAAATATGTAAAAATATAAATTTTGAAGATTGATAACCACAGGATTTTGGATAAACTATTTATTCAGATAATCATCCATAAAATAAAAACAATTATTCGCTTTTTACAGACAAAATAACCAAGTTAAAATTCACTCAACCGTAAATTGACATGTTTAACTTGGACGGATGTGAACTGTGCAATACTGAATTGTCCTCCTTCAGGAGCGTTTACTCTGTTTTGGCTTTGTTGGTTCCGTAGAATCTGGCGGCTCTGACGAAGGGGGCGAAGGCGGGGACTAGTCTGGGGGCTGGGGCGAAGGCGGGGGCGGCGAAGGCGGGGGTGGGGATTCCTGCGAAGGCGGGGACTGCAGGTCCTACTCTGACGGGAGGGGGAGGGAGAAGAGCCGGAGGAGGGGCGAAAGCGACTGGAGGGGGGACAGGAGGAGCAGCGACGACTGGAGCCGGAGGAGCCACAGCCACAGGAGAAGCGGCAACCGGAACAGCGTACGGAGCAGCCACAGGAGCAGGAACCGGCACCGGCACCGGAGCAGGCACCGGAATAGCCGGGGCCTGAAGCCCAGGACCACTAGGTTCAGCAGCCACCGGAGCAGAAGCCGCAGCAAACAAGTTCTGGAAGTAAGGAGAGTACGATGTCGCCGGCCACTGCAAACCCCAATAATTAAAAAACTAAATTAAACATCATAATAACCACGACGAAACCTCATCCAAAAAAGTCCCAAACTCACAGTAACTACTAACAAAACCAAATTCTATAATTTTTCAGTTACAGTAAACCTTGGAGAAAAACATCTTTAAAAAATTCAAAATTATCTAAAAATTATTAAATAAAACCAATTTTTTCTTACATCGTAAAAAATACAGAAAATTTTTAATTTTCGTTTTCAATTTGGAAGTTTTTCAACAAGGAATATAGTCCCTCAGGCGATTTTAAGATTTTTAAAATTTTAAAACTAAAAATTAAAATTTTCGAAAATTAAAATATTTTTTTCAAATATTTTTTAATTTACATCTGTGGATTTTATATTTCGGATTTTTATTTTTTTTTCAATTTGAAATAATTTATTTTTAAAAAACTTACTGCAGCTTGTCCAGAGCCGGAGGGAACGAATGTCACCAAGGCCAAAGAAATCCTAAAATCGAATACCGTTACCGTAATCTCAGAATCATAAACTTACAAAGCCAATTTGAAAGCCATTCTGAATGCACTAACCAGAGCAAATTCTGAACTGTGAGTCAACCAGATTGGATTCCAAATTTATAGTCTCATGAAGAGCACCTGAGGAGGAGGACCCTCTCGATCAGCTTCCCTTTAGCCGGAAAAACTTGTTGTATTGACTTTTTTCCGCAATTCTTGTCTCAATCGCTTTTTTTCGAGGTCCAATCGTCTTCTCGGTCCAATGGGCTTACAAGACATTCTAGTCTTTTTTTGAAAAGATGCATCTCGTCGGTAGAGAATCTAATCGGATGACATTTTGAAGATGATTATCCAATCAATTTTTGTAATTTTATCAAATAAGATTATTCTATAAATAAGTTAATATTTACAGTAATTAATATTATTGGACATTTGCGAAACTAGTTCGAAAGTGGAAGTTCATAAAATCGAAGATTCTGCACAAAAAAATATAACTTTTAGTACAGTAACAAATAAGAATCGTCATTGTTAAATTATAATTTTTGTCACAAAAGTTAAATATTCATGAAAAATGTGACAATTGTGATCTATTTCGTAATTTTTACTGAGTCAAAAATTACATTTTTTGTATTAAAGTTATTTTTGAATAGTGACTAGAAGATCATGATTTGAGTTGGAAATAGACACTATCCGAAATCTCTACATACAAAAAATATAACTTTTAGTACAGTAATATACAAATAGTCACTATTAAGTTATAATTTTTGTCACAAAAGTTAAATATTCTTGAAAAATGTGACGATTATGTCATATTTTTGTCACATTTTGCAATTGTTAAAAACCAAAAATCACTTTTTTGTGTATGGAGACTGGAAATTTCGATGAAGATTTTTAATAAACGGACATTATCGGTTTTTAAAATTTTGCAAAACTTCAATTGCTTCGATGACTTTCCTGATTTCAGTATAGGATAATCTAGTGCTTAAAATCCATCAAAGAGGATTAATTGGTCTACAAGGAAAACAGCTAGTTGTTGAGTTTTGGTCTCGACGCGAATGAAGTTGTTTATTGCTTCTAACGCGATTTTCACTAACTTATAGAAAATTTTCTAATTCTTTTTTGCATTCATTAGATAGCCGAAGGTCTCAGTTACATTTCAAAAAAAATTTTACCAAAAATTAATAATTTTCAAAAAAGTTATGGATGTTTGAAATTTGTAAAATTATCGTTCGCGTCGAGACCGAAAATGAAATAACTTGGTTTTTTTAAAAAACCGGCTGTATGAAGTTTAGCTATCTTAATTTTTTCCACAAAAGCTCTTTCGATAAAGAGGAAGAATTCAAAATTTCAAGATTAATCCTTCGTTGAGACTCCGACGAACAACAGATCATGCTTTTGGTCTGAACAAAGATTTCATTTTTCGAATAAAATTTTAAAAAACTTTTAAGATTACGGTAAATATTACGAAATTAATAAAAAAAACAATTGATTTTACACGAAAATTATTTTTTGTTATTTAATTTCATATTTATTAAAAATGAAAATTTTATTTTTTAAGAAATTCGATAAATTTAAAAATAAAAAAATTATTGTTATTATTGATTTTCAATTTTGTTAAAGCTGTCAAAAAAACAATATTTATTTTTAGTAATTAAAGTTTTTACAAAATTAAAATTTTTTAAAATCAATTAATTTCAAAAAATTCAAAAATAATCGTCATTTTTGGACGTACGTGACGTCATCCGCAAATTCAATGATTTTATAAAACTGGAGGATAAAGTGGACATAATATTCCTCTAATCCATTGATATATAAAAAAAATATCTATGACAATTTTCCCATTTTTAAAATTTTAAAAAACAATTTTTTTATTTTTAAAATTTAAAAAAAAAACAATTTTTTTTATTATTTAAATTTTAAAAAATTATTTTTTTTTATTTAAATTTTAAAAAATGTTTTGTTTATTTAACAATTTCTTATAAGATTTACTTTGAAAAAAAAATTTTCATTGTTCTGAAATTTCTGAAAATAGATTTTTTTGAAAGTTTTATGAATTTTTAAAAATTTCAGAAAAACTGTTCTTTGCAAAAAAAATTCCAGGTGCATCTATGATTGGAACCTCAGCAATTGCACTTACGAAAGAGATCCAAAAGAAGAAGATTTGTTTATCCAGATCGCGAGGACGGTCATTCGTTCTCGAAGGAAATACTGGCTACGATCGCTTCCGGATCCTGTTGCAGACCGGTTTTATTTCCGCAATCCATTTTTCATTATATTTACTTTTTCAACTTTTTTAAACAAACATTGTTGATTCAATTACAAAAATTTTATTTTTTCTCAGAGATGAAATGTAATATGTAACTGTAAAAATACGATGATCGTTCTGGAAATAGCTAGAGTACAGATTTGAATTTCCGAGGAAAATTCATAAATAAAATAGGAAATTTAGCAAGAAGGAATGCTCACCCGCATTGGAGGAAAATACAAAAGGGGCTGAGAGAAGAGTCCAGAAGGATCGAGGACGAAGGAAGGGGGACACAACTGGCATGGATCAAGAGATACTTCACACAAAAAAGAATACATGCTATATAATGTATCCATACATTATAACGGCTCTGATATATCAAATACACTAAATATGATATCGATATATTATATTCAATCTATTGCTAAGTTGAATATAATACATCAATGTCATATTTACTATATCAACACATCAAACCGATTCTGATATATCGAATACACTAAATATGATATCGATGCATTGTATTCAATGTATTAGTAAGTTGAATATAATGCATCAATGTCATATTTACTATATCAACACATCAAACCGATTCTGATATATCAAATACACTATATTCAATGTATCAGTAGATTAAAACAGATATGATGTGTCAACTACATGATATTCAATATATCAGATACATTAAGTTGATATCGATGTATTGTATATAATATACCAAGAAATTGAATATAATACACTAACATTATACTTAACATATCGATACGTTGAATACAATATATCGATACATCAGAGTTGTTTTAATGTACCCTTTTTGTGTGTTGAACAACTTTGATCATTTATCCTCAAAAAATTAAATCTCCCTCAAAAGAATAAAAATAATTCATGATGGAGATTGAAGCTAATATATCTATAAATTCAAGAATATAAATCAAAAAAATATTTAAAATTTTGAAATGCTTTTTTAAAACAACTTGTATATCATTTTGAAGCCCTTTAAATCCACATTCAGAATCTGTATTCCATTTCCGAAAATTCCCCTAAAATATAAAAGTATAAAATTCCGTGTCAAAAATGATTTTATAAAATATTTAAATTCTTTCATTTTTATAAAAAATCACGATTTAATTAATTTTTACAAAACATTTTAAAATTTAATTCTTTATAGAAATTCTTAATTTTCAAGAACGATTCTGAAGTAGTGTTTGAACAACTTTGAAATGGTATACTGTATTTCAAAAAATTATTTAAATTTTTCCAGGACTTGATCCCCTGTCCCCCGTCCTGCGACCCATTTTCCGAAACTCAAAAAAACGGAAATCTAACTCAATCAGAATCCTCCTCCGATGGAGAAGAAGAAACAGAAGAAGAACTCATTTGTTCGCTGCTGGCTTCGACTTCACTTGAACTGTCGGTCTTACTGTGGCCATACGGTAATGGAATGTCGAAGATAATCGGAGCGTTGTTGACTTTCAACTTGCGATCGGTGATGCTGGCGTTGACGAAAGTCGTCTGGCCGTTGGTAGTGGCTCCGTGCATTTCGTGAATATGACCAAATACGTGATATTTCGGTTTAACTCTGAATTCTACAGTATTCAAAAGTTCCGCACACCCAGCAAGAACCCCATCACATTTGTTCCAAGAATTATAGTCCCCATGTCCCAACGGAGGTGTATGAGTAACTAAAACGTCGATTTTCGGAGGAATATTGTTCCACTTGTGAAGAAGCGCCTGTCCACGGCTTCTGTAGAACGAGTACCCTGGCATAGGGTGCCAAGGGGAGCCATATATTTTAAGTCCATAAACATCCATACATCTGTCAACAAGGTACTCACAATTAGTCAACATCTCATAAGCCTTGGAAATCCCCAACATAGACAATCCAGCCAGCTGTCTCTCAGTCATCTCTTCGCCGTCTTCGAATCCGAGTTCGTGATTCCCAGGAACGACGATTTTATACTTATGGGGCAATTTGCCTAAAAACGAAAATTTAAAAACTGAGACGAGAAAGTGAAAAAATACATTTTAATATCTATTTTCACATAAAAAAAAATAAATAAAAATTTACTTTTTCGAAAAAGTTCATTAAAATAGAAAATATTTTTTTCTAAATATTCATTTTTTATAAAACAAATTCTTTAAAATTTTAAATTAACTTGATTTTGAAAAATTTATTTTTAAATGTAAATTTTTGTTTAAATTAATTTTTAATTTTAGAAATTTTATACTTTGTGAATCATCTTCAACTTACCGAGTTCCTGATTGAATTTGATGACTTCCCCGACGTCTCCGTAGTTGGTGAAGTCCCCGGCGTGGATGAGGACGTCTCCATCAGGAACCATGTGGAGGATTTCGTCGAGTTTCTCATGAGTATCGGAAATACAGACGAATCTGACTTTATTTTCATAAATAGGAGTGTTCAATCTAAAAATTCCCAAAATCATTAATTCTACCGACGTATTCGAAAATTACAGTAGGAGCAAGAAGACAGATGATCCATCAAGACAAAAAAGATAAACGGACCTCTATGTTTCGAAATTAGTATTCTTAATTCGCGTTATTTACCGTAATTATGCAATAGTTTTGTTGGATCAGGCACTCCACCCTTAATGGGAAGTGGAACCAATCACAGGCAATCTACAATCACCTATAACTTAGCGTAACTGAGGGTATTCGATTATACTCATTTTTCTACATAGGAACTGAAAACAAAAATTAAAGAGTTGATCAAATGTTCATTTTAAATTTCATACGCCTAATGAGTATAATCAAGTACACAAATTCACAAGCAATTATGGAGCAATTTTGATAGAGCACACTTGGTCCCGAACGGATTTTCTTAATATTGATAAGAAAGCGCTTGGTCCCGAACGGATTTTCTTAATACCGACAAGAAAACACACAATTCCACTTGGTGGAAATTGTTATTGTTTTTGTGATGTCTGTCGAGTCCAACACAGAACTTTGTACTGTCTCAGGGATTTGTTAGATAACTTTTTCCTACAAATCTACTATTCATATCTGTACGCGGACAAACAAATATAACAGTTTTGAATAATCGTAATATATTATATTTTTTATTTTGCTTTGTCACGATTGTTATAATTATGACTTTTTTGTCGCTTAATTGCCCAAGTTTGAGACACTAAAGAAACCAATACTAATCAATAACAAAAAAAAATTACTGTTTAAATTCCAAAAGTTTTACAATAATTATTTTCGATTGAATGCTGTTCGAAAAATTGTTTATTTGAATTCAATGAATTGCTATCCATTTCTGAAATAGCTTCAATGCCTGAGGGAATCTTTGAAAAATTTTCAGAATCTTAGAATTTTATCAACAAAAATCATCTATTATCCAGTTTCTGAACCAGCTGTTGCAAAGTACACTAGATTATGTACCAAAAAATTAAGTAATTATATTATTTCGAAAATTTGTTGAATCATGTATTAGTTTCTTCGAGAACAAAAACCATGCAGTTTTGGTCCCGAAGAGAAATAACTTGAATGTCAGAGGTTTACGGTTAGTACATTAACGAGAAGTCCCGAGTTATACGATATCATCAAGTTGTCGGAAAACTAGATCTGGCCTCATCTAGTCCGAAACTAATATGGAAGGAAAAACGTCTCTCGACAGGCATCGAACCCGCATCGTCTTGCTATCCGGGCAAGTGCTTTTCTCTTAAGCTACGAGAGCGACCTTTTCCAATTCCATTCCTGGAAGCAGAATCGTTTCTCCTGAACGATCGCTCCTTTCTCGCTACGCTTAATGTCGCAACACAAGTTGTGATTTTGCGTCTCATGTCCTCTGGCGAAATAATTTGTTTTCTATGTTATTTCATCCAGACGCAGCGTGATGAGACATGTTTGTTTCAAATTTTTATGTTCCAATTTTTACAATTTTAATTTAAAAATTAAAAACAAAAAATTATTTTTAAAATTTTACTTTTGTTATATAATATTTTAAAAATCATTTTAGGTAAGTTTCAAGTTTTAAAAAAAAGTTTTTATATAAAATTCGATATTTTTGAAATCCAAAGTCAGTCTTCAGAATCCTGGATTCTGAAAGTTGATTAGTAATTCTGATCTTAGATTCAGAATCAATGGGTTTTATTACAGTATTATAAGTGCTTTTTGTGGAGTTTTAACTTTCAAATTGGAATATAAAACCTTTGCACAGAAACGTCACATAACTGGACTCGGATTGGAAATTTTTCAACAACAAAAATTTTTAAATTTTCTCGAGACTATTTTCTGACAATTTTTAAGACATTTCAGAAACTTACAGAATTTTAAATTGTTTTTATAAATTTCAAAATGACATTTGTAAAAATCGAAAATGATTTTTTTGAAATTTTTAATTTTCACAAATTAGTAAAGTTTCAAAGATTTCAGAAATTTTTAAAAAATCCTAAAATCTTCCAAAACTTCTTGCTAGATTTTAATATTTTTATTTTCGAAAAAAATAAACTTTAAAACTTACCTCAAGGTCTTGGTTGGTTCCACAACTCTGCCTTGTTTGACATACTTCTTCCAGAGTTCGACTGGCTTATGGGACAATGGATCTGCTCTGATGATCCCGTTCTCGAACATTTCTAGATTCTGCCGTCGATGATTCTTCTTTGAAAATCCGTTCAAACTGCCCAAAACTGAAATTTGCATAAAAAATTATAAAATTTACATACATAAAAAATTCCAATTTTCCCGAAAAAACCACGAAAACAAAACTCTCCAGCCAATTACGGAGGATGTCTGATATCCTAGTCCATGTGACATCCATAAAAAATAAAAATTGTCTAAGAAATTGAATCCGAAAAAATCCAAAACACAATTATTTTTAAATTTTGATTGAAAAAAATATTTTTTCCGAGTGAAATTTTTTATTTTTTTTTTATTGAAGAGAATTGAGGAAGCTATAACTTATCCTGGTCAGTAAGGATATGGGAAAACGGATGCGACTCAGTGGGGGATTGGATTAACGGAACTAGTCCTGTTGCTTACAATAATATTTCTTCGAAAATTTAAATTTAAAATTAATTTCAGAAATAATTGAATTTCGTTGTTTTTTAACTTTGGTACTTTATTTCTGATTAAAATTATATATAATTAAAAATATTTTTTTCCGAAAAATGAGGATATTTTTTTCGAAAATTAGTGAATTTTGAAACAGAATATTAACAAGCATGAGTTGATTTTGAATCATAAAAAAGAAAATTTCCAATATTTTGGAAATAAGTCAGATGAACTTCAAAACAAATCCCCAAAACTTGAATGTTATTTTTGTGCCACAAAGACAACATTTTTCTTTTTTAAGAAATCAATTTTGAAACAAATATCAAACCTTAGTACATTAGATTCAAATCTTGACGCTCTGTTT
Source organism: Halicephalobus mephisto (assembly GCA_009193035.1). NCBI lineage: Eukaryota > Metazoa > Nematoda > Chromadorea > Rhabditida > Panagrolaimidae > Halicephalobus > Halicephalobus mephisto. The sequence continues at coordinate 590,370 of SWDT01000058.1, forward strand.
TAAAGCTTCTTTTACTCATTTCGAAAGAAAGAAAAGTGTTCTCCACGAAATCATGACGATAATTTCTAACATATGGAGGACACTTTTCTTTTTAAAAAATCAACTTTGAAACAGAATATCAAAACTTAGAAGTTGTCGTTATGACATCACGGGGAACACTTTTCTTTCTTTAGATATGAGTAAAATAAGCTCTAGAACAGGACGCCAAAGTTCGAAGTTAGTACTACAACATATGAGAGACATTTTTCTTCTTTTAGACAATCAAAAAATTTTAAAATAGAATGTCAAGGTTCGAAACTGATTTTCTAACATAACAGGAAACACTTTTTTTAAGAAGTCAACTTTAGAACAAAACATCAAGATTTAAAAACTGTCTTTAAACATAAAAGGAAATCTTCGTGATGATGAATTTCCTTCGAAAATCGCTTCTTATTTTATCGTTTTCGATATCGAACAAAAGGGCGAGCTCATTCAAGTATAGCAAAAAAGAATTAAGAAAATCCGTCAAGTATTCTCTAAATTAGAGCGATTTGAAAAAGCGACTTCTTCTTGGGACACTGTTGGGATTAATCAAGCATATTTCAATCTCATCTTTCAACATGCAAAAAGGAACAACGATTGTAATCTTAAAATAATAAATTTAAAAATCCTGATGATTAAGGAAGAGGAAGATCCATTTCGGGGATACTGGTTTCTGAAGTGGTCAGACCGAGACGATTCTGACGTTACTCTAATCATTTTTGGGAATTTTAGAATTTACAAACAACAGTATACACAAAAAATTTAAATTTTTGCTTCATTTTGCAATTTCTAAAAACCAAAAATTTAAATTTTTTGTGTATAGTTGTTTATTCTCGACGAGTTATCTAGGTATTGTGATTTTTTAAATATCTATGACTATTTATACAGTAGAACTTGGATATAAAGTATCTATTTAGAACCGGCCAAAGCGTATTTTATAAGAAAGGATATATTATAGCTGGGGGTAAATTTGAAGACAGACTAACCAAATTTATTCATTCAGATTGCATGCTATAACAACAGATATGTTATAGCGGGGGTATCTTATATCCAAGTTCTACTGTATATTCCTTAACTTTCGAGGATGAACAGAGGGTCATGTACCCCATATACCTCAATACAAAACTTTCTACAACTACTTTGACAAAAAATTTTCTAATTTTTACAATAATATAATTTTTTAGATATATTACAGTAGAAAACAATTTTAATGATTTTACAGTAAAATTAATTTTTTGTCAAAGTTATCACGATGATGAAATTCCCAAGACCAGATAACGATCAATAAACAAAAAAAATAAAAACTTTTGAGAGCAAAAGAGGGATATTTATTTTTGGTTTGTTCCTCTTCGTGATCTCTGTGACTGCTGTGAAATCAGGAAATAATCCACGCATCCGGCCCCTTTTTATTCGAGTCAAAAAAGTTAAATCTGTTTTCACCAAATGATTCCATATGATACAGTAACCTCATAACAGTCAAAATTAAAAATTCCCCACTGACAACAAATGTAAAAAATTTAATTAATCCTGGTCCTGACACGAATAATTTTTTAAAAAATTTTAAATTTATTTTTAAAGATTTCTGAATAATTTCTGTTTTCTGATTTTATATTTTATTATTTAAAAAGTATTTAAAAATACATTCGGAAATCATTCACATAATCAAAATGAATCATTTTATTTTCCTTGTTGAGACCAAGGTCGACGAACTTGATCCCTCTGAAATCCCGAAAATGTTTTCTTCCAAAGTTGGTCCTAATTGAATATATCCCGGATAATCCTCAGAAGGTCACGTTCCCGGAAAATGGCGCAACCCTGACTCGATGAATAGATTCACGTGAAAAACTTCGATTTAGACCGAATCGAAAAATCTAAAGAGGATGAAAAAGTTCAGAAAGGGAACCGACATTGGCCATTCATATCTCGACTCTTGAAAAATCATCGTTCATCCCGACATGAGTGAATTGCGGTATTTTCGACGAAAACAAATGATTACAGTTCTAATAACCTCGTTCCGGATCCTTCAGGAGGAAAAAAGTAAAAAACAAAACTATGATTTCTAAACAAAAATTTAATTTGAAAAAAAAATAAAAATAAATTTTAAAGAAAAATAAAAATTATTAATTTTAAAACAAAAATAAATTTAAAAAAAATAAATATTATTACTTTCAAAATAAAAATAAATTTTAAAAAAATTAAGTTTTTAAAAAAAATAAAAATAATTTTCCATTTTTTAAATCTCCTGCGGCGAAAATTTAAAAACAATTATCGTAACTTGGAATGAGGATTTCAAAAATCCACCAGGAAGCCAAAACTGGATTGATTCAAGATTCTGATGAGAAAAAAATAAAAAATGAAATATCTTGTTAAATTTTCTAGATTGAAAATAAGAATTCAGAAACTAGTATATTTTAAAAAATATAAAATTCTAAATCTTTGAAATTTCAAAATTTAAATTTATTTATCAAAAATAATTTTAAAATTTTAATATTAATTTTGATTTTTAAAAATTTGCATAAAAAAGTACTTTATTCGAAGTGACTTTCTGGAATGAGTTATATATCATTTTAAAGTTCTTGAAACACTGATTCAGAATCTGTGTCTTTTTCCTAAAAAATTTTCTGAAATGAGATAATTTGGAAAACCTCTAAATTTAGGATTGTGTAAAAAGAGATTTACGGAATCTATACTTCTTCTACTGGACGTGACCAGATGTAGATAGCAACGAGTCGCAGCTAAAAAGTAAAAAAACGCCAAGCTTTATCTCTTACAAAATTGATAACAATAATTACGAAAGTCTTCCCGCCCGCGTAGTTCCTTTCGTTGCGAGACCCTGCTTTCCCCGTTTTTCCTCTTTTACGTGGGCGCGGAATACGTATTTTTTGGTTTTCTCTATTTCCTATTCCTCTTTTTTACCTTCTTTCTCCGTTTTTCCTCTTTTACGTGGGCGCTGAACACGTATTTTTTGGCCTTTTCTATTTCCTATTTCTTTTTTTACCTTCGATTCCGTCAACAATTGAATTTTTTCGTGTTTATAATCGCTTTTTCGAAAAACAAACGGAATATTTGTAATTAGAAAAAACATCTAGTTGCAAAAAATAAGTATTAAATTTGGTTAAATAAAAGTAAAAAACAAACGTATTCAGAATAGTCGCCAGATCTCGACGCAAAGGTAAAAATGTATTTTTTCGTTTTTCTAAATTTTTCATATATGAAATTTAATACATTTATCGTATTTTCTCGTTCCACAAAAACACCCAGAAAAGATTAAACACGGATTCTGAACATGTATCTGATGACCTACGAAACCAACTATAACTCATGTCGAAAGACCACTTCGAGTACGGTATCTTATTAAATTCAGATTTTTAATAAATTTCTCTATATACAGAAAATCCTACATTTTAAACTATATACCTAAAGGAAAACTAACTATAACTTATGTCGAAAGACCACTTCGAGTACGGTATCTTGTTAGATCCTCACTTTTAATAAACTTCTTTATATACAGAAAATTCCACGTTTGAAACCATATACCTAAAAGAAAACCATTTTGAATACGGTATTTTGTTAGATTCAGATTTTTAATAAATTTCTTTATGTACAGAAAATTCCACGTTTGAAACCGTATACCTAAAAGAAAACCATTTTGAATACGGTATTTTGTTAGATTCAGATTTTTAATAAATTTCTCTATATACAGAAAATCCTACATTTTAAACCGTATACCTAAAGGAAAACCAACTATAACTTATGTCGAAAGACCACTTCGAGTACGGTATCTTATTAGATTCTCACTTTTAATAAATTTCTCTATATACAGAAAATTCCACGTTTGAAACCATGTCCCTAAACAAAAACCAACTAGTCTCATGATGTACAGTACTATTGTCCTCATCTGACTTGATTTATTTATATCCTTCTCACTTTGCAACCCACAAAAATGATCACGTTTTCTTTTTACTTATTGGCCACATTACGATAAATTGACCTCAATCAAAAAGGTCACAAAACCATTTGAAACTGTTGCATAATTATCCTTATTTATGATTTCAATCTGCAACATTCTACAAAACAGAAAACAAAAAATTGGAGTCGGAAACAGGGGTTAAAGATTGTCACAAGTTCGATTGCAAAAAAGGAAATTAGAAAAGGACTACCAATTTCTGGAAAAATTTGTCACAGATCATTCTAAAAAATTGGACATAAATACTGTAGAAAATTATTTTAATAAAAATTTCTAGAAACTTCTAACTGAATCCTAGTTTTAAAAATTTAAGAGTTAAAGTAAAATATATCTAAATTTAAATTAATTATATTTAAAATTAATTCTAAAACTTATTTAAGGTTTACAAAAATTAAAATTATTTTTAAAAAAACAACAGTATCTTTTATATCAAAATAAAAAAAAATAAAAAAATTTAAAAATAAAAAAATTTAAAAATTTAAAAATTTAAAAATAATAAAAATTAATAAAAATTTAATTATTAAAGAAGGTTTTAAATTCAATAATTTTTTTAAATATTTTTAAATTTATTATTGAAAATATATAATTTTATAAAAAAAATTATTAAACATTTTCAAAAAGTTAAAAAATTCATTTTTGTTTTTATATAAAGATACATTTCAGATCTCGAAGTAGAAAATAACAAAATAAAGATTACTGTAATTTATGATTTTAAAATTGAAGATTTATCAACATCTAGTTCTTCGATTTCGCTCTTAACAAGAATGTTAATCTCATTCCTTCTGACGTCATTTTAGGTCATTTTTAAACTTAAAAAATAAATTTAAAAAAAAATAAAAATCATTAAAAATAAATTCATAAAAAAAATAAAAATCATTAAAAACAAATTTATAAAAAAATAAAAATTATTAAAAATAAATTTATAAAAAAATAAAAATTATTAAAAATAAATTTATAAAAAAAATAAAAATTATTAAAAATAAAAATTATTAAAAATGAATTTATAAAAAATAAAATTAACATTCGTCTCAAGACCGAAGTTGAACGACCAGATCCGATTCCTTGATGACTTTACAAGCACTTAAGACTTCTAACTAGAACAAAATAGATCTTTGTTATGTTTACTACTTTCTCAGAAACCTTTTGATACAGTAAAACCACAATCTAAAGGCTGTCAAGATTCAAGAAAAACAATCAAGCTGAATATCGGCGAAACCAAAGCAATGGTTTCCGTTTCTCGTTCTTGCAAACAAGAAAGTTTTTGAAAAAAGCTGAAAACGAGAATGGGTACGAATTCGAAGCGGATCTCTGTCGCCGTTCCGATCGCGAGAGAGAGCTGACAGGATCGGTTCACGGGGATTGAAGTGCTCCACAAAAGCCAAAATCCATAATTTATCAAATGTCATTTTCTGTTTCAAAATAAAAAGACAATTGATAGAAATATGATCGTTTTGTCTTCAAAAATATCGAATTTAAAAGTAAAAATTAGTTCAAAAATAATAAACAACAACATACCATTGTAAAAGTTACCGTATTTGCTCTATTTGAACCACATCTCAAGATATCAATCGAAAAATAGCGGCACATATGCCAAAAATACGGTAAATACGGTAAATACGAATAATTTCAAAGTTATCTCGTCACGAATTTCGAGGAGATTTTAGATACTGTCTTATTCCACGGATTCAGAAAGATTTAAACGTTTCTAGGGAATTCTGGAAGGCTACATAAGCTTGCAAGAGATTCTCGGAGAATCCAGAACCTATTTTCAAATTATCGAAAATCCTAAAAATTTCCACACATAAGAAATGTAATTTTTGGTTTTTAACAACTGCGAAATGTGACACAATCGTCACTTTTTTCATAAATATTTGACTTTTGAAATGAAAATTAGGATTTAATAGTGACGATTTGCATTTGTCAATATACCAAAAGTTACACTTTTTGTGAGTAAGAAATCCTCAAAAGTTACAGAAATTTATATAAAATTACCGAAAATTCCAGAGTCTCCTGAATTCAGGACGATTCTAGAACTATCCATTGAATTCTGGAAGATTCTAAAAAATTCAACGAGATCTTAGAAGGTGGTACTAGATTCTAGAAACCCCTACAGAATCCTAAGTTAAACAAGTTTCAACTAGATTCTGAAAGTCTCCAAAAATGTCCATAAGCTCCTACAAGCCTTCAGAAGATTTCAAAACATCTGAGAACTTTTACTCGATTCTGAAAAATTCTAGAATCTTATGTAAAATTTCAACTGAATTATGTATTTTAATATGTAAAAAATCATTCAAAAACTCTAAATTACAAAAATTAAATAAAATATATTGTAAACATTATATTCAATTTTTTGGAATTAGATTTGAATTTCTGGTAATTTATCCCTTTCGATATTCAGCGACCTAGAAGTGGTGAAAGGACTAGATGTCAAACGGTGTAACCCAGGTACTCGAAACCGACGGTTACTGTATCACCAGGGTCTAGGACAGAAGGTCGCAAATGATGGATTAATACTTGAGTTTATTTTTAAAATCCCAAAAACTATGGAGCTAATGACGTGGGACTACAGCCGAGCCTAACCAACCAACTGTTAGTATAAACTGGTTAAAAACACCAAAAAACAGTAATCATCCACATATACGGTATTCAAAATTGACCGAACAACGATGACAATAATGACAATAATGACAATGATGACAACGATGACAACGATGACAATGATGACAATGATAAAGAAAATTTCATTATGATTGCAATAAAACTGGACGCGAAACATTTGCAAATTTATGCGATCCGCTTCAAATCCTTATCCCCAATGTTCGAAACACGCAGTGACCAGAGAAGACATCTTCAAGGAAGATCTACTAACTAATCGATCACAGTATGACCGAGTTTGAGATATAATTAATTTCGAAATTTAAAAATGCCAAAACTGAATTTTCTTATCATAATAAAAAATAAATTTTAACCTTGAAAAAAATAATTTTTAAGATTGTTTTCGATGTTTTTTTTTGAAGAAAAAATTCGAAAAATATTTAGAATCCATCGAAAATAACAACTTTATTGTTCGCGTCGAAATCAAAGTTGAACAATTAAGTTTGTTAATTTAAAAATTTGTCCATCGAAAATTAAAAATTACTTTTTAGGAACCAAAAGTTCAGATCAAGGAAATAACTAAAATTGCCTTCGATTTAAATAAATATTGCAAAAGTCAAAAATGGCCAATTACAAAAATAATCTTTGAAAATTTTGGTTCACAATGGAAATTGAGGAATTTATCAGAAGAAAAAAGGAATCAGGAACAGGTTCAGAATTGATTTGGTTTTTCATTTTTTCGGGGAAGTGAGCTGATGACGACAAAGATGTCCGACCACAAAAGACAGACAAGTCAAGGTGATGGGAAAGTCGGGCGGAATTTTGAATGGACCGCCGATTGATCTTTGGGGTCTTCATGAGGACCACAGTAAACTATAAAGTTCCTTCAGAAAAGTTCAAATTTAAATTCGCTATAATTTAAAAGATAATTGATGAGTTTTCACCGTTTTAGTTTTATTTGACCTAGATAATCTTCTTGCTTTATTTGTGATCAAACTTTTGTAAAATTAAAGATGGACTTTTTTTAAAATAAAAAAAACTTTGTTTTTCAAAAATAAATAAATTTCAGAACAATACCAAAATGTAAAAAGCATTTTTTATGTCACAGGGAACACTTTTCACTCATCGAAAATAAGTCACTTCAGCTTTGGGACAGAACGCCAAAATTCGGAAATTACTTTCTAAACATATGGAGAACAATTTTTATTCCTTAGAAATTAGTCAAGTAACTTTTAGAACAGAACGCCAAGTTTTAAATTATTTTTACAATGTCACGGGGAACACTTTTCACTCATCGAAAATAAGTCACTTAAGCTTTGGGACAGAACGCCAAAATTCGGAAATTACTTTCTAAACATATGGAGAACAATTTTTATTCCTTAGAAATTAGTCAAATAACTTTTAGAACAGAAGGCCAAGTTTTAAATTATTTTTACAATGTCACGGGGAACACTTTTCACTCATCGAAAATAAGTCACTTAAGCTTTGAGACAGAACGCCAAAATTCGGAAATTACTTTCTAAACATATGGAGAACAATTTTCACTATTTAGAAACAAATATCTTTCAGAACAGAACGCCAAGTTTTGAAAGCTGTTCTTCTGAAATAGTAGGGAACACTTCAGTTTTCGGCAATAAGTCAACTTAGGTCAGGAACAGAACGCCAAAAACTTAAATTTTCTTCATGATGTCATGAAAAATACTTTTCTTTTTTAAATGTATTAAATTTTGGAACAAATCGCCCAGGATCGAAAGCTGGTTTTGGGACGTAAAAGAAATCTTTATGATGAATTGTCTTCAAAATCGTTTTTAATTTTATCGTTTTGGATACGAAACAAAACAGAAAGTTGATTTCAGTCTCGTAAAAAAGAACCAAAACTCATTCAATATTATCCGAAATAATTTAAAATTTTTCAATTTTGAATTACTTTAAAAAATCAAAAATTTCTAAAATTGACTTTAAAGTGTCGTTACAGTATGAATTTTTTTATTTTTATTACTTAAATAAAAATAAAAAATAAATTTGATAATTGGTCTTTAATTTCGACATAAAAAATAATTTTTATATTTAAAAATCGTTTTTGTATTTCACATATAAAATAAGAAAATTTAATTTTTAAAAATTCTTAGTTTCCGATTTCAGTTACCGTATAAAAATCAAGAAAAACCATCGTTCGCGTCGGGACCAAAATCGAACAACCACGTTTTTTTAAATTTCGATTTTTATTCATTTCAAAATTTTAGGATTATTCTAATTTCAACAAAAAATTAATTTTCAAAACAAGTTAGTATCGAAAATGAAAAATCTCAATTCACCGTACTCAGGCCCAGAACTCGTGAAAAACAAAACGAACAACTTCCACCTCATAAACGAAGGAAAAACTGATTCCATTTTATAAAAGGAAAAACTGATTCCATTTTATAAAAGGAAAAACTGATTCCACCTCATAAACGAAGGAAAAACTGATTCCACCTCGACTGTCAGGAGACTCGTTCCGATTGCGCAAAAACGGGTCCTTTATCTGGCGCTAGATCTAGGAATTTTCAGAGGTCGCTCCAGAATCCCAGGTAAATTCAATTTTCATCGATTTCAGACAAAATTTAAAAACAAAAATTTTTATTCTAAAAGTAATTCGAAAAATTCTTAAATATTTATTGTTTTAAGACCAAAATCCAACTTAATGTTCTTCAAGGTACAGGAAACCAGGACGGACAGATGTTATCTCCGAAAAGTTTGAAAATCAAACACAAATCGACAGTTTTAGATTGGCAAATTTCCTCGTGGACCTTTATACTTTCTAGTTTTCTAAATAATCAATTTTCAAAGTTCTATTTACTGAAAAATCGAAAAAATTCAAAGTTTTCAAATTCTAGAAAATTCAAAAAAATAAATTTTTTCAAAATACGTTAATTTTGTGATTTTCAACATTTATGAAATTTTTCATCTTTAACCTTTAACCCCCGAAAACAGAAAATTACATACAATATTTACTTCGATTTAAAAGTTCTAGATTTATCTAGACAAAATACAATTCCAAAACATCAACGGAAAATCTGTAAAATTACTTTTGGATCGTGGTTGAGGATTCTGATCCACGTGGAGATGAGAAATAAATAAAAATTAGTTTTTTTGTATCTCGTGCCTCCGGCTCAATAAATCAATAATTATTACGCAATTCACTTAATTTCCCGCCAACCCACAACCATAAATCCTCCATTGACCCTCAGGGTATTTCCCTTCAGGACCAACGACTGCACAACTATTGTTCCCTCTCCATTCCACTAGATTTACCTCATTTCTTTCTTTTTTATATTAATTTTTCAATATTTAAATTAATTCAATATTTCAATTTAAAAAAGAAATATTAATTTAGAAAGAATTTCGAAATCAGTGAGAATTGAAAAAGGAAAAAAAAAACAGGGAGCAAACGCCGCTGAGGAGCTGTAGGAGATTTCCTCCCCCTCCATTCCACTAGATTTACCTCATTTATTTCTTTTTTATATTAATTTTTTAACAATTAAATTAATTCATTATTTCAATTTAAAAAAATATTAATTTAAAAAGAATGTCGAAATCAATACAGATCGAAAAAGAAAGAAAACGAGGAGCAACTGTCATACAGCCAGATCCAACAACTACATAATTACGAAATCATAAAGCTAGAATTTTGAATTATTTTAATTTTCAAAAATTCCTTTCAACAAAGTTCATACTTGTTAAAACTTCTTCTGTTTAAACATTCCTGAATCATAATCTCCATCTTGGGGTATTTGTGAATAATCTTCAAAATTTGTACCCATGTTGTATATGAAAGTTACGGTATTTGGGATTCCCTATTTTTTATAGATGTTTCATTTGAAATAACTACAAGGTAAATTTGATATCAATATTTCGAAACTTCTTGATCAAGTACTAATTTATAAGGTTTGGGATTATATCTACAGATATATAAAGTTTGTTTGATGCACATAATGGATGTAAGTTGTGATTTTTAAGGTCTCTTATCTTTTATGACTGTTAATTCCGAAACTATTGTGAAATAAACTTGATATGAACATTCTAAGGATTTGTCGATGACGTAAGCATCGATGCCGATTGACGAAGGAGTTCTAAGAATTCTTCACAGTAATTTTCGGTTGCCATAACTGCGGCAATATTATTTGTATTGTTTTTCTATCTATTTTTAAAGACGCTTAAAATTTTGAATCATTGGGATAAGTTGTGAAAAAAGAAGAATTTCTTTTCAGAAGCAACATGAATCAAACGGCGTCCAAGAAGCTCTTTCTATAAAAACTTCAGGCCGGAAGTCTGAAGGAGACCCAATTCTTCCATGGCCCGAGGCGCGTTTGTAGTTTATACTGTATCCCTTGTATTGATTGTATTGTAATTGTTATAATATCGATTACGAATCAGTTTAATTATCCGAGTTTGAGGTATAATCAATAAACTCTCTGCTTACAACTCTCACACCATACATCCCTGATTGTCAGCACAGAACTACCAACTGATTATTTATTTTCTGAATTTAGAACTATATCTACAAACAACACTCATTTTAGATATAGTAAGTGTAAGTTACAATATATAAGATTTTATGTCTTCTAGATCTACTTTTTCTGAGATATCTGCAAAACAAATTTGATACCAATATCTTAGGAACTTCTGATTTACTACTAACTTGTTAAATATATACACACCTAGAACTGATTTTACACGCAAAATGAATGTAAACCGCGATATATAAGATCTTATGTCTTCTGTATCTACTTCATCTAAAATATCTACAAAACAAGTTTAGCTGCATAATTTTAAGTTCCCAATCAAACATTTATTTACCAGATTCACTACCGGGTCCTCACACAACTAAAGCCAATTTGACATAAAATAAACATGAATTACGATTTCTAAGATCCTATATCTTCCAAATCTGCTTCATTTAAACACGCAGTCAATTCCGCATTCCGAGTTTCCAATCTGCTATCAACTTACTAGATCTAGGACTGGATCCACAAACGAAAGTAAATCCGATAACTTATGTAGATATAAAATCAAAATAAATGTTGAAATTGTTTAAAACTTTGCAATTTCCGAAAAATAAAGTTGATAAAAAATAAGCATTTCATTTTTTACCGATACCGATCAAAAAAAATTGTTTTAATTCATGTTTAAACTTCGGTAGTACAATGGTAGTATACGTGACAGTAAAGTTACGAGACTGGGGTTCGATTCCCGACCGAAGACTGCAGATCCAGGCCTTGCCAGCCGCAATCTGACTACAAACGGCTAAGACGCACTCATCAAAGAAAAAAGCGAGGTCAGAAGGACCAAAAAGACGATTCTAGTATGAGGAAGGATTTCCTGAAGATGATTCTAGTAAGAGAGGAATTCCCTGAAGATGATCAGAAAGGTTGAACAATAGAGGAGTCCAAGCTTGAGTATATAATGTTGTAAATCCTATATTGTAATTGCTTTGAAAATGTTCGATAAAGTGATAAAGAAAAAATTCATGTTTAAAGTATTTCGAAATGAATTTTATAAATTAAAAAACACATATTACTGTACATTACTGTTTTTAGTAACTCCCATTAACCATCCCTAACTGAATTGACCATTTAGGGCCACGAGTTGACCTGATCGAGCCCAAGGGGTTGTAAAGTATTCTCTGTTTATTTATTCTCCAACTGAAGCTGATTAGCTGCGGAAATTCGTCTTCAAAAGACCCAGTGATCGGACCGACAAATCTGGTGCCAAATGACCTCGAAAAAGGCGGCCAATCCAAGGAAAGTCATATCCGTTTTTGTTTTTGTAAACTTGCTTTGGCGGACAGGATCAGATTTCACTTATCGTCGTCTCTACTGGACTTTTCGGAGAGCATGGATCTTAATCCTTGAGTAATCTTCCCCGGTATTTTTTGAAACTATTAACTCATGACAAGTCTTTGTTATTATTAATCTTAAAAATTCATTTTTTATAACATCATCTATATTAAATATTATTTTTTATAACATCATCCATTTAAAAAATTTTTTTATAAAAATTATTCACCTTAAAAAATTCATTTTTTTAATAAAATTATTTATCTTAAAAAATTTATTTTTTTATAAAAATTATTAATCTTAAATATTATTTTTTTATAAAAATTATTCACCCTAAAAATTCATTTTTTTATAAAAATTATTCACCTCAAAAAATTAATTTTTTTAATAAAATTATTTATCTTAAAAAATTAATTTTTTTATAAAAATTATTCACCCTTAAAAAATTAATTTTTTTATAAAATTATTCATTTTCAAAATCTATTTTTATAAGATAACCGTCGAGGATTGGTTTTCTGAAATTAATTTTACAACTTATATATCTATCAAAAACTTATTTGTTACTTTTACTAAACTTTTCTAAAATAAAAAATAAATTCTCGGAACTTCAATATCAGAATTTAAAAAAGTATTTTCATGATTTCAAAACTATTGCTCATTTTTAAAATAAATAAAATTTCACAAGTTTACTGTATTGAAATATCCAAATCCAGTAATCTTTGATTTTGAAAAATTTTACAAACGATAATTTTGTTAAAAATAATTTTCCATTTTTTTGATTATAAAATTCTAATTTTTACAAAACAAAGGTACTAGAACAGTACTTCCGAAACACTTCTCATGTTCGACATGATGTCCTCAGGGAATTCCGCGACCCTGCTTTCCTTCCGGGGTCCTTTTCTGTCAGGGCAACAAACAGATCACTTAAATCTTCCGTTTTTACTTTATCGAACGTTCCCAAAACAATTACAATATAGGATTTACAACTTTATATACTCAAGCTTGGACTCCTCTATTGTTCAACCTTTCTGATCATCTTCAGGGAATTCCTCTCTTACTAGAATCATCTTCAGGGAATTCTCCCTCTTACTAGAATCATCTTTTCGGTCCTTCTGACCTCGCTTTTTTCTTTGATGAGTGCATCTTAGCCGTTTGTAGTCAGATTGCGGCTGGCAAGGGCTGGATCTGCAGTCTTCGGTCGGGAATCGAACCCCAGTCTCGTAACTTTACTGTCACGTATACTGCCATTGTACTACCGAAGTAAATCTTCTGTTTTAATTTCCAAAATTAAAATCACAAAAATTTATAAATTTTATGTAAAACTAAAATACCAAAGAAAATTCCGAAATTTCCTAAAATTTAATATTTTCAAACTTTTCCAAATGTAGGTTTTTAAAATTGTTTAAAATCTCAAATTCTAAAAATTTCACACTGAGACCATTTCGCAGGAACTTTTATTTTTTACAGTACAATTTTGAAAATATTTGAAATCGAAGATTTTGGAAGTTTCTAGAAAATTCTAAAAATTCGTGTTAGGACTACTTTGTAACAATATTTTTAATTTTTGTAATAAGATTTAAAAATTTCTAAAAACTTTATTATTAAAAAATTTTTTAAAATTCCCAGAAAATTCTAAAAATCCGTGTTAGGATCATTTCGTAACAATTTCCACTGAAATTTTCCTGATATTATTTTTAAAACTTTCTGGAATTATATATTTTAAAACTTTTTAGAAAATTCATATTGAAAATACTTTGTAAAAAATGGAAATTTTTACAATAATATATTTTAACTTTTTTGGTATATTTTCCTGACAGTAAACTGACATTTTGACACTTATTTTTGCAAATCTGACATCCATCCCAATCCGTCTGTTCACACAGGCATATCTGGTCAATTGGCCTTTATTACGCTTCCAGCCACTTAAGGTACCTCTGTTTTTTGTTTGTTTTTTGTCCTGATCTAAACAGATATGAAACCAGATACGAGTTGCCGTATTTGGAGAGTCTGGCCTGTTTTTCGGACAGAATTGAAAACATTTTTGGACAGCGGGATCGAGATCATCGATAAGAAACCAGCTACTTGTTAATCATTAAAATTTTCAGCGAATTCTGGAAAAAAAAGAAAATCAAATTTACCCAAAGTTGCTACAGTACGTGTTCGATCCAGACGAGGTCCTAGAAGCTCTGAAAAGAAGAAGAAGTCCTCCAAAAGTGGGTTAATTTTGAGATTTCTAAAATCGCATAAAAAATGTTAAATCATTCTAAAAAATTAAAAATTAAAAAAACTAATTCAATAAACATTTAAAATTTCCATAATTTTGCTTTTATTCAATTTAAACAATCTTATAATTTTATCTACAACAAAATTTTTATTTAAAAAAAAGTGGAGAACACTATTCTTCTTTAAAAATAATTTAAATTAACTTCAGGACATAACGCTAAAAAGTTTAAGTAGTTTTTTTAAATAATAGGGAACATTTCTTTTTTGAAACTAAATTTTAAAAAAAAGTTGTTGAAATTTGGAAATTATTTCTACAACTTGAGAGGGAACACTTTTCATTTTTCGAAATTAAATAAATTAAAAAACAGAAAGTTGAAATTTGAAAATTATTTCTGTGACATGAAAGGGAACACTTTTCATTTTTCGAAATTAAATAAATTAAAAAAAAAGAAAATTGTTGAAATTTGGAAATTATTTCTACAAAATGAGAGAGAACACTTTTCATTTTTCGAAATTAAATAAATTTAAGAACAGAACGCCAAAATTTGACAATTCTACTATATTAGAATAACATTTCTTTCTTCAAAACTAAATAAATTTAAAAAACAGAAAGTTGAAATTTGAAAATTATTTGTACAATACCAAGAGAACATTTCTTTTTTCAAAACTAAATAGATTTAAAAACAGAACATCGAAAGTTAGAAACTTATTTTGAGATATAAGAAAAAAGTTTTGAGATTCTAGTTATCTTTCGAAAAACATTTTTAAAATAACTTCACATTTTATGAAAAAGATTAAAAATAAGAATTTTTAAAATTCATAGAATATCTGCAGAATTAAAATAATTTAAAAATTATATTTTTTACAATAATTTTGTGTAATTTTTCAAAATACAGTATAATAATAATTTTTAAATTTTAAAAATTTTGTTTTATAGTAATTTCGAAACTGTCTATAATTCGAAATTGTAGAAGTCTCTAAAAAGTTCTAAAAATTCACATCGAAGTAAATTTTATTTTTTATAAATTTATATTTCTAAAATATCTGTACCTAAAATTCCAGAAGTCTCTAAAAAGTTCTAAAAATCCACATCGAAGTAAATTTTATTTTTTATAAATTTATATTTCCAAAATACCTGTACCTAAAATTCCAGAAATCTCTAAAAAGTTTTAAAAATTCACATGAAAGTAAATTTTATTTTTTATAAATTTATATTTCCAAAATACCTGTACCTAAAATTCCAGAAGTCTCTAAAAAGTTCTAAAAATTCACATCGAGGTCATTTTGCAGGTTTATTTTTCAACTTTTATAATTTCCAAAAACTTTTAAATTAATTTCGAGATAATTTTACAATGATTTTTTAATTTCTGTCATTTCCCAACAGTCTCAACCAAAAGTACATCCCTGAGAAAACTTTCTCGTTTATAAACTTTCGTTGTTTCGATTTTTTACGGAGAGTTTTCGGCTCTTTCGATCTACAATCAGACGAAGGATAGTTTCAAAATCGTTTTCGCCGCCTTTGGCTCGAATTTTGTTTTTTATTAATTGTAGA
This sequence comes from Halicephalobus mephisto, assembly GCA_009193035.1. Lineage (NCBI taxonomy): Eukaryota > Metazoa > Nematoda > Chromadorea > Rhabditida > Panagrolaimidae > Halicephalobus > Halicephalobus mephisto. Next base: position 606,544 of record SWDT01000058.1, read on the forward strand.
CTTATTGATAGCAAAATTACCGAAAAATGTTCAAGAAAACAGGAGCTCGGTCTGCCATCTACGAGCTTCAGCCGATCCCTGAGGGAAACGTGAGTTTTTCGGACAAAAATTAGTTTTAAATAATTTCGAAGTAAATTACAGTATTTTAAAAAATAAAATTTTCTTAGAAAATTGTATTTTTCAGTAATATTAATTTAGATTTTTAGTGAAAATCGCACTATTAAGTTCTTTAAGATTTGGAATTATTAATTAATAGTTATTTATTACTGTATAATTACCTAAAAAAAATTAAATAAAATATAAAAATAGTGAATAAGCCTTGTCTGGAATGTACTTTGTAAGACGGTCTTTGAAAAAATAAGTATTTGTTCAATTCTAATTTGTCTATTTTTGTTGCAAATTTCGAAAATACAGTAATTGAGATTTTTCTGATAAAATATGTCGAATCAATGATTCTTGAAAAACATCACTGACGTATAAAATCACGTGTATGCGGTTTCCACTCAGGACCATCTAGTTTTTAAAACACTTTCTGTGGTCCTAAATGGAGACCGTATACACGGGATTTCGGAAATCAAGTGATATTTATTTTCCGGAGATGAGTAATCGGACTCGTGGTTGAAGAATGAATCATCCATCGTTTTCGCTAGGACCACTGTATGTTTCCCAGGAAAACAAAAATTAAGTTAATCATCAAAGAAAGAAGTACCGGTCCTGCCGCGAACGATACTCTCCGACCATGAGCAGGGGTACTTTTGGCCTGTTGCTGGATCCTACGTTACCTGTTCCTCATCTTGCCCTTTTCGGCAAAAACCCATTAACTTTGATCTTCTGACTTCTACTTCCTGTTTCTCATTTCACTCCAACCCATTACGATTTCAAAAACAACTTACTTTTACCGAAAAAGTTATTTTCCCCGAATTTTTTGATTTGCATAAGTTGTTGCCGAAACGATCTTTACCATTTCATTAATGTTACTTCAGCTCTAGATCATTCCATCTTTGCCCGGATGTTTTTGCAAGCGGCCGCGCATCAGAAAAGGCCAGTAATCTCACTCCGATCTTTCGGCGTTGGCCTAAACAACGAAAAATCGCTTTTGGACGGGTTTTTCGTTTTTGCCCAAAGATCCGCTAAGATTTGGAAATTTAGAAATATAAATCATTGTACATTGTCAAAAAATTGTCGTTTGTTAGAATATTAATTCATATATAAACAATTTTCTTTGACATCTTTGTTGTTGATATATAAACTGAAATTTACCAAATACTAATATATATATGAATTATTAGCCATATTAATACCTGTAAAACAAATAACTGCTTCGTTAACAAGTGTCATTTAACGATTTTTAACATTTTTCTTTACCTAGAAAAGATTTAATTTTTGTGGAAAATTTACATAATTTAATAAAATATTATGGTTCATCTAAAGCCTAAGGGGATGAAATTTGAAAAAAAAATAGGGTTCTTTTCGGGAAAAAGGAACGCGAGCGAATTGAGAAAATAAAAAAAATTAAAAAAAAAAGTAATTTCGAAACAACGAGAAGCTGACTCTTCCGCTTCCAATCATTCGTGTCGGGACCCTGTTACTTTCAAAAACTGATGTTTTTAAATAAAGATTTCTCCGAATAAAAATACAGTAATTTTCGATGTTTTCATTTTTGAAACTTTCTTCGATACAAAGTACAGTAATCTTTGAAATACTTTTTAGGATTTTCGGAAATTTCAATTTTTCGTTTTCAATAATTTTTAAAATTAATTAATTTTGAATTTCTCGAATATTTTAAATTCAATTATTAGGATTCAATGACACGGTAGAAAGGAAGTAGTTACGGTTTTTAGGATTTTTTAATTTTGAAAAATTTAAATTTAAAAAAAATTTTTAATTTTTGATTTTAATTTTGGTTTTCAGTCATCTGAATTCTCGATGTCGAAGACACACTCTCGACAGAAGTCCTACGTTCCGATCACGATGATCGACGAAGAAATCACTTCTTGCGACATCGCTGTCGTCGGACAGGTCCACGGTGGTTACTCCAACGATCAAGCGTTTATTACTGTAGAATCGTCTCCTTCTGAGAAGACTCCGTCGACTTTGTTGTCGCCTCAGACGACGTCTCTACAGTCATCTAATAATAATTTAATTAAAACTAGAAATTCAAAAAATCGAAAAGGATCTGTTTGTTGCAAAGTTTGCTGGATTCTGATTTCGCTCATTTTCCTGGTTGTCTTCATTGCTGCCGGCATTTATTACTGGCAAGTTCATTCCCATAGCGAATCTGGCCACTTTGAAACCGGTCTCGAGTCTCGAGCCGAAAATGAAGCTTATACCCTTCCCCAAGGGAGAGAGAACGTGACCACCACCAAGATTCCTTCCAGGACCAAGCCTACTGTTCCAACTTCCAGGACCACTTCCGATAATTCGGCCATCTGGAGGAAACCCACAAAGGTCTCCAAGTCTCTAGATGGCAACATGGACAGAGGGAAGAACTACGTCATTAGCCCCCTCGGGTTCGACTACAGTATGAGCGTTTTCGGAAACATCTCCAGTGATGTCACAGTTGTTTCCAATGGTTACTTCGAAGAAAGTCAATGTAAGTCCGAAAGATGAAAACTACATGACTCATGGCGTGAACGGCGGAAATATAAGAGGATAAAATATAAAAGTAGACAAACTATAAGATCGAAAATATAAGATGGGGATAGTAAGTTCCTGTTGCTTTTTTTAGGCTGGATTTAGGCTCAGGCAAATCCAGGTATGGATACAGAAATGTCTTTAAAGAGTGAAGAAAGCACATTTTCGATCTTATATTTTATCCATTCTTATATTTTGTCCTCTTATATTTTGTCCTAATGCCGACTCATGAGTGGAACTTAAAAAATACAATTTCCACTCAAGACTTTGAAAAAAATATTTTAGAACTCGGTCCTGAGTGGAAATTGAGGTAATTTCGAACATTAACATTGGGCAGTAAACTTTACTTTAGTCTTAATTCGCACCAATATCAAACTAAAAAATACCTATTGTTGAATTTGTCAGTCCGAGTGGTCCACGTACCGATGATGAAGTAGATATGGTAGAAAAGGTTTATATAATAGATGCCTAAGGCAAAATACAAAACCCATATCGAACTCAATACACGCAACAAACACACATTAATTTCCGGCAAGAGAAACTGTATGTTCCCTTGTCAATATTCAGGAAATCTGTTCAGGACCAAGCGCTACTTCTTAGTGCTAAGGAAATCCGTTCAGGACCAAGCGCTCCTTTTCAGTGCTAAGAAAATCCGTTCAGGACCAAGCGCTCCCTATTGGTTCTACTTCCCACTAAGAATGAACTGCCTGATCCAACACTTATATAACCTGTAAGCCAAAAGTATATGATATATTATGTATATTTATTACAAATTCAAATCTATGAAATCATAGTAGTCAAACTAAAAATTCCATAAAATCAGATTTTTAACGTATTTTATAGTCGAATGAAAGTAAAAATACTCAACATTGTAATGACGATTAAAAATCTGCTTTTGTAAGATTTTAAAATTAATTATGGGGATTTTAGAAATCTAAATATAAAAAATATGAAATCTAAATAATCTAATTTCGAGTTGATACAAAACAAGTAGTTCTTAGTTTGGTCCTGAAACGAATCAAGATATATGTAATGCTTAGTATTTAGTATATCATGTGATGTTTATGTTTTAATTGATGTTATTCTTAACTACACAACGAACGGTAGATTGTATTATATAGATACATTAGAATAATTTTGATGCACCGGATATGTTGTATTGTATGCACTGATGCATTGAATATAATGCATTCACACATTACCCTCAGGGCATATACCAGTACATTAAAGTTGTCTTATTTGAAGAGTATTTAAAAAGTTTACTACACAAAGAACAGTAGATTGTATGTATTATATAGATACATTAGAATAATTTTGATGTATCGGATATGTGGTATTGTATGCACTGATGCATTGAATATAATGCATTCACACATTGTCCTCAAGGCATATACCAGTACATGAAAACTATTTTCCTGTGTATAATCTTACTGTATAATCTTCTTTCAGCCCGTTTTCCCCAGATCTACTCTTCCTTAAAGAACTTGATCAACGAGTCCACCAATGTCGAACATGGACACAATGCCCTCAGGATCTACGGAAATGTAAACTTTAAAATCCTCTATTTCCACAATGGAGACTCATTTCAGGGAGAAGTTTCTGATGACATTATCTACTCCACCAACATCGTCGTCGACGAAAGTGATAATGTGCCCTTGATCTACATCAGTAACTACGACTACAATTCTTTGCCTGAGAATGCGGATTTCATTTCCAAGGAGTTTAACGACAAAACGGAACTGGGGTACTTGAATAACCTTGGGGGGTACTTGAGGAACCCGGAATGGAGTTTCTTCGGAGTCAACACTTTCAACTTTGCAATGAGGTTTAAAAAACACCTGAATCTCGTGGACCACAACGTTTCCTTCCACACCAAGAATGGGGAGATTAAGGTCGGTTGCAGTGGGATTGACGGATTTCACTGTTTACAGTAACATTTTTACCGTATTATTTAATTTCTTCCAGATAAAGAAATACATAAGTTTCGTCAATGGCACTTTCCAGTCCTTAAGGAGGAACACCGCTGTCATGATCACCCTTCCTCTCGAGGACGACAGATTTCACTTCTTCATCTGCATGGGACACAGGGTTAGTTCCCAAGTTGCTAAAAAATGAATGCCATTTGTCTAATATGCAAAATAAGACATATGACTCCCACTCAAGAACACAAAAATACGACCTTTTCTATTTTTCACCTGTTCTTAAATTGAAATTACATATTTAATTTCGTATCTAGTTTTCGCCCTACAGTACAGAAATATGACTTTTGAAAGGAATTTTCGTCGGTTTTAAGTGGAAATCGTACAAAAGTACATATTTGTGATTTTCACTCAAGACTGAAAACATGGATTTTTAAAATAATTTTTATGTCCTAAAACCAGAGGCAGAACTATGAACATACAATTTCCATCTAGGACCATAGAAACAAACTTTTCGGAAACTGTTTACCCAATTCTTAGTAGAAAACATACATGCGAATTTGTTTACTGTTTCTACCAAGAACTACGAAAATATGAATTTTTTCAAGTTTTCATCTGATATTGAGAAGAAATCGTGTACATATGATTTCCACTCAAGACCAAGAAAACAAACTTTGTTGGAAATCTATTTGGTCTTGAATAGAAACTAGAAATTGGTAAATTTCTCTGAATTATCCATTCAAGACAAAGAAAAATTTTTCGTTAAAGATCTTAGAATTCATATATATACGATTTCCACTCAAGACCAAGAAAAGAAACTTTGGTTTCCAAATGGAAATTATATATTAATAAATTTTTCTGAATTATCCATTTAAGACAAAGGAAAAATTTCTGTTAAAGATCTTAGAATTCATGTATATATGATTTCCATTCAAGACCATAAAAATGTTCATTTTCGAAATCTTCCTAATTTTAAATAATAATTATATCGAATTTCTCATTTTAGTCAAGTGCTATTTGGCATTTAAGTGTAATCTATGTCTTATTTTACTGTTTAAAAAATACTTTGAATTTTAAATTGCCTTTACTAAAATAATTCATTAATTTTTTATAATTTTTACGAAATTCCAAATTTTAAAATTTAAATAAAATTCAACATTTGCGGATTTAGGAAAACTTCATGACCGAACTTCCTTCTTTGGACGCAAATGAACTTGCGGATAATCTCCGTATATCCGCCCCTATTCAGAAACTCAAAGTTGCCATTCCTCATTTCGAAATCACAAGCATAAACAACTTCAACAAGACCCTCGTCGACGCCAGACTCACGGATATCTGTGTCAATTTCCCCTCCACCACATCCCGAACCTGTCTCCAATTGACTGACATCGTCCAAGGAGTAAGTTTTTCTTCATTTTTTCACAAAATCGTTATTGCAAAATTGTTTCAAAACGAATTTTTAAAATTTTTTAAAAATTTTTTCTTGACTGTCCCTATTATTTCAATTGACTAAATCTGTCTGTTTGGAATGCATTGACGGAGGGTTATTCCGGAGTTTTTGTGTTCCAAAAAATCAAAAATGACGTAAGCAAGTTATCAGCAAAAGGTCGTTGATTAGCCAGATTTGTCACTTCATTCACGGAACCAGTAGTCGAAAAAAAACTAAAAATTAACAGATTCTGAAAATCCAAAGTTATTTAAAAAAATTACAGTAAGATTTAACAAGTTTCAAAAGTGATTAAAATTAAGTAATAATTATTTTTAAAACATGGCAGTTGTGATTGAAGATGATTTAAAATTTTTTTGATGAATTTAATGTTCGAAATTCCAGGTACATTTCCGGATTTCCGCCTCAGGAATCAACATCCCAAACGAGAGCAAAAACAACATGCGTACAGGATTCTTCAAGGACTACAAAACGGTCATCAACGTCGACCGTCCTTTCTACTTCGGAATCTGGTTCCAGGACCCCAACTTGAAGATGGATGGATTCGTCTATTTCGGAGCCTACCTCGGACCAAGTCCTTCAAGAAGACTAATCTGATTCCTCTAAGGCCGATCTTGCGGAAGATCCTCAATAATGTGCTTTACGATTTTTTAATTATTTTAATAAAAAACTAATTAGGTTACGGTATTCAAAAGTGCCTGTTATTCAATTTTTATTTAATTTCCCAACCTCCAAAGTTTTATTTTTGGAGAAAATAAAAAATTTCAAAATTGAGTTAATAGAATTGTGAAATTTCGAAAACTACACTAAGTCCGTTTATGTTCAAAAATATTTCAAAATTAATTCGAAAAAAAAAACAAATAGATAAATCGTTAAATTTTTTTTTATTCATATTTTTCCGATTAGAGTCAGGATCGGATCCCCGCTGATTTGACTGTCGTCCTGTCCTGGTTCTGAATCCCAGTGGACCGTTACTGTAGGCATTCTATGAGAATGTGGTTCATAGTTGGGAGAAGTCGTGGTTCGTCACACCACTACCCTGAATTTCTTAACCCCCTGGGTTCGGGTGGAAATAGGTGAATCGTTAAATGACTACCGTAATTAAAGGCCAAAATCGAAGAAGATTTTAATCAAAATTTGAATATTGTTGTGAATTGAGAAATTAATTCCCGTCACGAATGTTTTTAAAAATTATGATTAATTTTCTATTTTTAGATAAAAGTGATATTTTGTGCAAAAAAATTTAAAATTAGTCAAATCTCAGAGCGAAAGTCATCGAAGATTTTGATCAATTTTTGTTCTTAAGTATGAAGTCATTTCGTACAAAAAGTAACCTAAGAGTAAAGTTAACTCTTACTACGAAAGTCCCCAAAGACTATAATGAACCTTTTTGTTTCAGGTAAGAAAGGAGTTTCGTGTGGGAAAAATCCAAAATGGAAGTCAATTCCCATCGTGAAATTCCCCGAAGACCACAATAAGCTCTTTTGTTTTTAGATAGGAGTGGAATTTTTTACAAAAATAATTTAAAAGTTTAACTTTCACCACGAAAGTCCCTGAGAACTATAATAAAGTTTTTTAGCATGAGTAAGACTGTACAAAAAACAACTTTAAAAAGAAAGCAACCCTCACCACGAAAGTCCCTGAGGATTATGACTAACTTTTTTGGTTTTAAATAAAAGTAAAATTTTGTACGAAAATTATGATGAATTTTTTTGGTTTTAAATAAAAGTAAAATTTTGTATAAAAATTATGATAAAATTCTTTTGTTTTAAATAAAAGTAGAATTTTGTACAAAAATTATGACTAACTTTTTTGGTTTTAAATAAGAGTAAATTTTTGTACGAAAATTATGATAAATTTTTTTGTTTTAAATAAAAGTAAAATTTTGTATAAAAATTATGATAAAATTCTTTTGTTTAAAATAAGAGTAGAATTTTGTACAAAAATTATGACTAACTTTTTTGGTTTTAAATAAAAGTAAAATTTTGTACGAAAATTATGATGAAATTTTTGGTCTTAAATAAAAGTAAATTTTTGTACGAAAATTATGATGAATTTTTTTGGTTTTAAATAAAAGTAAAATTTTGTACTAAAAGTAACCAATTATGTTAAAGAAGAAGATTCAAATCTGGATGATGATTTATGAACTTTCCTTGTGGTATATTGATTTATTGAGTTGTAATTAGTCAATTTTTTATAAATTACACTACTTGTGAAATCTTCGAAAAAAATAAACTTAGTCTAAAAATAGTGTTTATGGATAATATGTAGGTAAAGTTATGGCAAATACAGTACACGAGTGGAAGAGTAGATCAAACAAAACTGGAGTTTCAGAATCCTCATTTATGTTCTACCATGGGCTGGATATCGAGAACAACTGTCCTCTGGGGTACATTAATCCTCATGTTTTCTTGGATTCACCGATCTCAACATTACTGTAATACGTTTATTTTCGAAATAAATCCATCAAGAAAATATTTTATTTATTTAGTGTCAGAAAAAATAAACCATGTCTGAATTCCACGATAACTGTACTAATTTACACTTTATCGAATTATTTTCGAAGAACAATCACAACATTTGACTAAATAAAAAATTATAATTAATCCATGCTTAACTGATTTACATAATTCTGAAAACTTTCTCCATGCCTTCTAAATATTACTTTGAATAAAATAAAATAATTTTTAACGAAATTACAGATATTATTAAATTTCAATTTATTATTAAAAAGTCGAAAAATCAATAAACATTTATATAAAAATAAAAATTGACAAATTTCCGCTACAAGTTCCTGATTGAATTTTGTTATTTTTAAATGTTTTTATTTTACATTTAATATATTCTAATTTTTTAAACAAACATAAGCAATTCAAAAAACAAAAATTTTAAACAAAAACTGCTCTTTTTAATTAATTTAATTTTTTAATTTTGTTTATAAATTTCGACCCAATGATCGAATTTGACTTTTTCAAAATTACAAGTGTTAGTTCCTCAGGGGACAAGTACATTCAATGAAAGAATAGTGTTTTACAAAAATCGCTTAGAGTAGAGTATAGGGAATATGGACAGCGATAAGTAGGAAAGTATCTCAGATCCCACTGGAGGTTTCCAAATGTCCCGTTATATTCTACTAAGAACTATTAGGTCTTAAAGGCGGATTTTTTCTGGAAGATCTTGAAAGTGGATCTTTCCTGGAAGATCTTGAAGGTCTTGAAGGTGGATTTTTTCTGGAAGGTCTTGAAAACCAATTTTTTCTATAAAATCTTGAAGGCAGATCTTTTCTATAAAATCTTGAAGGCGGATTTTTTCTATAAAATCTTAAAGGTAGATTTTTTCTAGAAGGTCTTGAAGGCCGATTTTTTCTGGAGTATGTTAGTCCTCATGTTCTTGAATTTTCTGCCACCAAAAATAAATATATTTTTAAAAATATTTTTAGAATAGACTTCTTTGGCAGCAGTTTGCCTCATAAATGCGTAAATTAAAATTATTTATTGAATTTAATTCTAAAAGCAGTCTAATTTAGGAATATTCGGAATTCACCCAGAATCGTTAAATATCCTAATCAAATTCAAACAGATCTTTCAAATTTGATTTTCTACAGCATATAAAAGTAAATTTATTCGAAAATAAAAACATTAATCATCGACTTAATCCTAATTGCAGAAATACGGTAACTGTAATTCATAATTGTAACTGCATCTTACTTTTTCACGTTGTTAATACTGACATGTTTTTGAAATAAAATTAATCCTTTTATACTAAAGGAAAAGAACTATTATTAGAACGTAGTACAAAATTAAAAACGTTTTCTAATTTTAGTCGGCATAAAAGGGAAACCTTGTCGTTTAATCTCGGTCCTGACGCGAACCGTAATTTTACTAAATTTAAACCTTCCATAACTCAGCTGAATTTCATTAAATCCTGACTGAATTCGCTTTAAAACGTAGTCCGAGTCTTCTTCTACCTAAAAAGTAAAAATAATTTCAAAACTTGTCCAAAAAAAACTAAAAGTCTATTACAAACAGCGGAACCATCGTTCGCGTCGAGATCAAAGTTAAACAATCCAGTTTTTTTCTTTAATCGACAATTTTGTGTTCATTCTCGTGATCGTTGTATAGAACTTGATTTTATTACAGTCAGAGGTTAACCCTAAAAAGAAACCTGGAGGTTCAGAATCCTTCCGTCGCTGTAATTTACTACAAAAATAAATTTCAATTATTTCCGTCCATGGGGGAATTCCCCAGTAGTTAGATCAGGACTGACTAGAGCTGAGATTGTGTTATTTAAGTTGTGAGTAAATATATATAGTTTATAAAGTATTTATTAAAATAAAACACTTTTTGACCACGTAAAAAAAATTGCTTTTTTTTTCGCCATTTTCTTAAATTTTAAGCTTTTTGTTTCCACATAATGGATTAAAATTATCTAATACCGGTTCCCTGGAGTTTCTACAGTGCTATCGAGAACAAACCCTAGATTTCCAAATTTCAAGGGACTAATTCGTGGCGTAGTTTGTTGCATGCGTTGAAAAGAAAGACTGGCCGCACAGGGTTAAGGGCACAACGACAGAACGCGTAAAGAGGAATCGATTGATGTGAGTTGAAAAATGGTATGTTTCCTGCAGGACCTTCCTTTTTGTAAACTCTATCCGTCATATGGAAATTATATTCTTATAAAATAAACTTTACAGTGTCTTTGACTGCAATCATAGGGTTCGCTAATGTTTGACGGAAATCGAAAATCATTTATTAATCATAATAATTACGTGTGACAGTAGTCTCAAGTCACGTGCCGGCCCCAACGGCATTTTGGAGATACAGTCGACTCTCGATATACCGTAATCCAAGGACCGGGAAAATTACCTAAAACCGAGAGTCGACTGTACGTGTTTTTAGAGTAACCGAAAACATTGGAATTTTTGTAATTTCGCTTTATTGAAATATTTTAAAAAAATTCAACAATCCAAATTTTAGAATCCTAACAGACGCTGATTTTCAAAAAATATTGGATTTTCGGAGTTTTAGAATTACTTGGAAAATTTCCCTTGCTCCGTCGAAGTACCCCGAGGAACTCGAAGGTTGGTAAATTTCTGATTTAAGATTTTGGAAAAAATAAATCCAGTTCAATTTTGATCTCGACACGAATGGTGTTTTTTGTTGATTTAATTTTCAGTGATTTCTGAATATTTTTCGGTTTTTTTAAATTTACTGAATACAGAAGGATATACGAATTCTGAAAAATGTGAAAATAACCAAAAATAAATTCAGAAGCCATCCAAGACTGAAACGGAAATAATTTCATTCTTGTTCGTGTCAGGACCAAAGACCACCAAGTTTGTTCCTAAAAAAGAGAAGTCCAATCTGACCACATTTCAAAAAAGGCCTAAATTCCGTTCGAGAAAAACAAAAAATTTTTTTTCACATTCCAATTTTTATCGAAATTTTATTTTTTAAATTTTTTAATATTTTTAGAATCAATTTCAAATAATTTTATAAAAATTAATACAAAGTAATTTGATTTTATTTTAAATGAAATTCTGACGAAAAAAAATTAAAAAATTAAATTATTTTTAAAATAAAATTTATTTTTCGCTTAATTTTGAATTTTTTTGTTTAAAAAAATATTTCAATTTTTGTGAAAAATAATTTTGATGTTTTTAAAATTTTTAGAAAATTAAAGTTTTTTTTGAAGAAAAATGATTTATTATTTTTCGGCATCGTGTCGGATTCACTTCTCTGATGTGCTACGAAGTCGAATTGCTTGGCTTACTGTAGTTTGAAAAAGTTTAAAAAAGTTCGAAAAAGTTTGAAAAAGTTTAAAAAAGTTCGAAAAAGTTCAAAAAAGTTTGAAAATTATTATTTAAGTGTGTAAAATCCGGATTACTGTAAGTAATTTTAGTAGGATTTCGAATTTAACAAGTACAGTATCACCTTCAATTTGATTATGTTTGTCCTCAGGGTCCTGAAGGGATAATTTAGTAAAGTTACTGTTGTCCAAAAATCCAAGTTTAATTTATCTTTCTTACTGTACAAAACTACCGTAATACTTTTTTGCAGATCTGTAAAGTTACAGTATCATGTAATTTATGATATTTACGATATTTTTGGAATTCTTTATTTTTCCATTTTTTGATTAATAAAATCAACCTTACAGTATCCTATGTAATTTTGACTTTTTGAAAAATTCCGATTTGGTCTAATTCCGAAATCCTCCTTTCTAACACGACATTCGTCAAATTTTTCTTCAGATGTTTTAGAATTTGTCAATTTACCGTAGATAAACCTGTCTTAATCCCACGGCCTTCAATCCGAACCTCTGGGGAAAGAAGACTCCCTCAATTCCCTCCGGGCTTCGTCGGATTACCTTATGGGTCTTTAATCTGTGTTCTCATGATGGAGACCTTTCAAAAAAGAAACTGTCTTAATTGTCTTTTAAATAAAATAAAAAATAAAAAATAATCTTTATCAAAGTAATTATTTTTGAAATAAAAAATTCCAAAAAATAAAATTTTATTTAAATAAAAAAAATCAAAAAAAACTAAATTTTATTTAAATAAAAAAAATCCAAAAAATAAAATTCTATTTAAATAAAAAAAATAAATTTTATTTAAATAAAAAATTAAAAAAATTAAATTTTATTTAAATAAAAAATTAATTTCCGTTCGAGATGACGTTCTTTCCTACTGTATTAATTTTCGGATTAAATTTTGTTTTTTATGAAATTTTCGAAAATATTTTTTAAAAAGTATTAAAATTTACAAATTTTATATAAAAATATCGAAAATTAAAAAACGGTCCCGAAAGGAAAATATTTGGAAGTAAATTAAAGATTTTTTTCGAATTAATGACTCATAATGTAAGTATACTCATCTGGAAATCCGGTAATGAAACAGAAGAAATACCTCTGATGTAAAAATTAATAATTTTTTAATTACAATATTGTAAAACTAATAATTCTTTAATTACAGTATTGTAAAAATTAATAATTTTTTATTTACAATATTATAAAAATTAATAATTTTTTAATTACAGTATTATAAAAAGTAATAATTCTTTAATTACTGTATTGTAAAAACTAATAATTTTTAATTACTGTATTGTAAAAATTAATAATTTTTTAATTACTGTATTATAAAAACTAATAATTCTTTAATTACTGTATTATAAAAATTAAAAATGTATTTTTTACGAAATTGTCTCAAGACGAACTTTTAAAAATTTTGGAAATTTGTAAAATGTTCTAAATGTTCTGAAATTACAGTACTGTAAAAACATTTGAAATAGTCTCAACAGGAATTTCTAATATTTTCGAAAATTTTAGATTTCAGATATGTTCGGAAATTACAGTATTGTGGAAAGAAACCTTTGTTTCAAATTAGTCTCAACACGAATTTTTAATATTTTCAAATTTCAAATTTTGGGTATTCGATTCAAAATTATAATATTATAAAAATATAAATCATTTTTGTTACGAAAAAGTTCCAACAAAAATCTGCAGCAATTTTTAAAATCTTCAAAAATTTCAGTTTCCATGAGATTCTAAGTCTCCAAAAGCTACTGTAAGATTCTAAAAAAATCCAGAACCTTTTGAAAAATTTTAGAAATTTATAAAATTCTAGTCTTGAAAATTTTCAGAAGCTACTGTAGAATTTTAAAAAATCCAGAATCTTTTGAAAAATTTTAGAAATCTATAAAATTCTAAAATTCCGAAAATTTCCACCAAATTCTAGAATATTCTGAAAATTCTCAGAAGCTACTGTAAGATTCTAAAAAATTCAGAATCTTCTGTAAAATCCTGGAAACTTCTACAGAATTCTAGGATTCAAAAAGTGAAAATTTGAAGATGTTTGTTTTTCTATAAAAATAACGAAAAATTACCGTAATTACGAAACACAACTATCGAAGCCTAGCAACATTGAGATTTTTCAAAAACATCTGTTTTTTAAAAATTTATTTTCGTATTTCTTAAAAACTGAATTATCAGAAAAATCAACTTTTACGAAATAGATAATTCGGTATTTGTAATTTTCGATAAAACGACCACCACCCACTGGTCTCCTGGATTCCATCGATTTCTTCAATTTTCAAAATTACCACACCCCTGTTTTCCAATTTAGCCCTCTGGTGAGTGACAGCACGGACTCAGCTGACCTACCGTACCCCGTCCATCCGTAGCGAAAATGATGGAGAACAAAGACGGACAGTCCTTCTGAATCAAAATCTAATCTAGTCAGGAAAGGGTGGAGACGGTCGTTTATTTTACTAGAGAAAAATTCTAGTTTGTCCGTCAGAAGATTAGATACGTAATGGAAACAATACGAAGAACACACACACTGCTTCTTTCACTTTTCGCCAGCGAGCTGTCTCCTCGTCAGCGAACACAACTGCTGACTTTGCTGCCCTGTTCTCTGTGGAACTCTACGACCCCAAGCAACATTCTTGATTCTTTGCTTTCGGTTTCGAAATTCATAAAACTCCGATTCCGAGGGGATTCTGGAGTCCTGGGGGACTTGTTTGAAGACTGTTTTTGATTTTTTACTTTGTAATCAGTTTTCTGTTTATCCAAAACGAAAATATTTTTTTTATTTAAAATTATTATTTATTTTTCAATTTAAAAGTCGAATTTTCGAAGATTTCAGAAAATTTAAATTTTGCGAATTTGGATCATTTGGTTTTGTCTTTTTTGATTTTTATAAAAAATAAAATTTATTGATTAATATTGTTTTTTATAAGTAACTATTTTCGTCAGAATTTAAAAAGTAGTAGTAACTAGTATATCTAGGGAACTTTTTAAAACTATTGTCTCATTTTACACGAATTTCAAAAAAGCCTGCCGTCTTCGGAAGCCAAATACCAATGTTAAGAAAAATTTAAAAATAAATTTTTTTATTTTATTATTTTTAAAAATCTCTTTTTTATTATTCTTAAAAATCTCTTTTTTACTGTATTCAAAAATTTTTTTATAATTTTTAAAAATCTCTTTTTTATTATTTTTAAAAATCTCTTTTTTACTGTATTCAAAAATTTTTTTTATAATTTTTAAAAATCTCTTTTTTATTATTTTTAAAAATCTCTTTTTTACTGTATTCAAAAATTTTTTTATAATTTTTAAAAATCTTTTTTTATTATTTTTAAAAATCATTTTTTTTATTATTTTTAAAAATTTCTTTTTTATATTATTTAAAATTATTAATTTTTCTGTATTTTAAGGTTTATTATTTTTATTATTTAAGAAAAATTCTTTTACTGTATTTAAAAATCTCTTTTTTACAGTATTTAAAATTATTAATTTTTCTGTATTTTAAAATTTATTATTTTTAATGTTTTTAAAAATTTTTTTACAGTATTTAAAATTATTAATTTTTAAGTATTTAAAAATACCAATTTTTAAAGTTATTTTTGGTATTTTTTTGACTTTCCGGAATCTAAGAGACACACCTATGTGGGCCCAATTACTTCAATTTTTGTCTTTTAAAATCAGATTAAGACATATTGATATTGGTTAATTTACAGTCTATTCTTTAATTTATTTATTAATGCATCTTTCAACAGATATCTAACAAAATTTATATTCTATAATTTTTTGAATTTCGAAAGTTGTTGACCGGGTCAGACCACCAAATTTGAATTTTCTAGAAATTTTCGCTTCAAAAATTCATTTCATAAACAACTTCTTTGTTGATATCAATTTGTCTTTTAATTACAGTAAGAATAAACATTTTAATCTTCTTAATTTAAATCCGTATTTTAAAAATTAAAAAAAAATTAAATTTTATAATTTTTAAAAATTAAAGTTTAATTTTATAATTTTTAAAAGTTGAATTTAATTTTCCAATTTTTAAAAATTAAAATTAAATTTTATAATTTTTAAAAGTTGAATTTAATTTTATAATTTTTAAAAGTTGAATTTAATTTTATAATTTTTAAAAATTAAAATTTAATTTTATAATTTTTAAAAGTTGAATTTATTTTTTGCGTAGACTGATCACATCTAAGTATTTTCGTTTTGATTTCTGACTTTTAACTTTTTTTTTGAAGAAGCTTATCTCGTGGATAACATTATTAATTTTCGACAGAGCTTTTTTATTTCAAAATGTCAAGAGGGATTGAAAAATTATCGAGATTTACGGTGTATCTACAATGAAAAATTTTTAATAATCCTGAAATTTATTTAAAAAATAGAAATGGATGGCATTTTTTAGATTTATTTACTTTGGTTTTTTGTTTTGACTGAGTTTTCAAATTTTAAACCAATTAAAATTCCGTAAAAGCGTCTCAAATCCAATAAATAGCTCTGAAACCTTTGCGAAAGTCACGGAGGCTTCTGGAATTTTCTGAACATTTTTGTAAATTTTAAAATTTGTGGAAAATTCTGGAGTTCGATCAGATTTTGTTTCTAAAAAACCCGGAAGAAGATTTTGAAATTTTTAAGAACTTTTTAGAAGCTTCTGAAATCATTTAGAACTTCATAAACATTCTTGTAATTTTTTGAGATACTGTGGAATTTTTTTGGAAAGTTTTAGAATTTCAGAAAGTTTTGTAAAAGTTTTTAAAGGGATATAGAATCTTCTAGAAGATACTTAAATTTATTGGAAACTCCTGAAATCTTATAAACATTTTTAAAGAGATATAGAATTTTCTAGAAGATGCTTGAGTTTAGTGGAAACTTCTGAAATCTTATAAACATTTTTAAAGTCATATAGAATCTTCTAGAAAATGCTTGAATCCAGTTGAAACTTCTTAAACCTTCTAAAATTTCACAGAAGTTCTTTCAGCTTTCCAGAATCCATTAAAAACTTCGACAATCATCTGAAACTGATAATTCTAAAGTGTCTAAATACATCTAGAAATTCGTGTTAAAATCGTTTTTTATCGATTTTCGTTCCTGATTTCCATAATAATACGTATAATTCCAATACCTAACACAATGTATTTTTTTTGTAAACTAATATTTACAATTATTGTTTTCTAAACTCAGTGGAAAAATCTAAAAAATAATTTTTATCTTTATAAAATAAACATTAGTTTCTGAATCATCATCTCTTGAAAGACGTGTGAGAACAAAGTTCAAATTCAAAAACCCTAATTTAACAAATAGTAGATAAATTTTCATAATTTTTTTTACTAATTTTAATCGATTTTAGTACTTTATTTACTGTGAAAAATCACACAATCCAAAGTTATCTGTGAAGAAAATTCGGCATGATTAAGGTTTCTTAGATGACGTGTGCATATCTTCCAACCTTTGGTGATCTGTTTTAAAGTTTATCTGATTCATTTCGAACAAATGAAAAGTGCTCTTTATGATGTCATCTAAATATTTTTCAAAACTTAATAGTGGTTTTTGAAACGTATCTGACTCATTTCGAAAAAATGCAAAGTGTTCCCTATGTCGTAATTTTGGATTTTGGTTTTGTTTCGAAACTCATCTGATTCATTTCTAACACTGAAAAGTGTTCCCTGACATATTGTAACGATACATTTCAAATTTGGCGTTCTGTTCCAAGCTGATTTTTGAAAAAAGAAAAGTGTTCTCTCTTATGCCATAGACCAAATGTCTAAACTTTAGCATCCTATTTCAAAGCTCATTTAATACATATTCGACGAAAAAAATGTTCCCTCTCACGTTGTAAAAATAGTCTTTAAGTTTTAGCGTTCTTTTATAAAGTTTAGTTATTCATTTTCGAAAAATGAAAAGTGTTCCCTGTATATTTTTAAAGAACTTTCTAACTTTTTGTAGTTTATTCTAAAACTTTGTTAATTTTCGAAAAATGAAAAGTGTTCCCTGTATATTTTTAAAGAACTATCTAACTTTTTTTAGTCTATTCTAAAACTTTGTTAATTTTCAAAAACTTAAAGTGTTTTCTGTATATTGTTAAAGAACTTTCTAACTTTCTGTAGTTTAATTTTTCGAAAATCAACAAACTAAGTTTTAGAATAAAGTGTTTTCTGTATATTTTGAAAGAACTATCTGACTTTTTGTAGTTTATTCTAAAGCTTCATTTATTCATTTTCGAAAAATTAAAGTGTTCCTTTAATGTCGTCAAGATTTGTCTTATGACGTGAAATCAGATTTTAAACTTTGACTTTTTACTCTGAAGATTGTTGGATTCGTTTTTTAAGGAAGTGTTATTTTTCATAATATAATGTTAATTGAAAGTCTTGATGTTTTTTTTCAAGCTTTTCTGACTCATCTTTAAAGAATGAAAAGTGTTCTCCTTCATATTTTGAAAATATTAGCGTCTCAATTTACAGAATCTTTAATCGTAGACAAAGTGATAAAAGTATCTCAATTGACGAAAAAAATAAAAATTATCTATTATGTGTAAAATTGAAACGACGTCAAATTTAAATATTTTCGAACATCATGTATTCGAAACAGTAGGGTTAATCAGAAAAATAAAAATCCGCTTATTTCATGGACTTTGTTTCCTAGCTGATAAACTGTTTTTGAAAAAACTTCGTACTCGTGTTTTTTGGTCGTTGAATTCGCTTTGTCACCACAACTGGTTGATATCGTAAACTGTCTTCGAATCGATGTTCGATTGACTGCGAAATAATAAATTTCAGCAAAATATTTTAACTGGTTTTATTGATCTTTTATTCCCCTGCTAATTCGCTGAAAATTTTTTTGTTTTTAATAAGTTTGAATTATTTTTACAAGTTACATTACTGTGATAATTAAAAATAGAACTTGTTGCTGAATTGTCTTTGGACGAATTTCTAAAACTTTTTGGAATCATGGATGTTAGAAATTTAGTAAAATTCGAAGTCGATTTTTGAAGGTTTCAGAAGCTTGTGTGGAGTTTTAGAATATTTAAAAGTGGAATTTGATTTTGGAAGTTTATTCAGAATCCTAAAGTTTTATTTTCGTTCGATTCCGAAGTACTCCAAAAATACATCGAAAATCTAAGAAGTTTTGGAAGTTTCCATGAGATTGTAGAATTTTTCATATTGTCCAACTGGATTCTGAAAACATCCGCAGAATTCTAAATTTTTAAGAACTTTCATCAGATTCTAGAATGTTACAAAAGTTTGTGTTAGATTCTAAAACTCTCCAGAATCTTCCATAAAATTTTCTAAAATATCGGGATTTTTAAAGATCCTAGAAGCTTTTAAAAAACTCAGATTTTCTTCTTTAATAACATATAATCTGGACATGAAAGATGATACAACTTTTATTTCCTCTCAGTTATAAACTGCCAAACGGTCATTTATAAAATGGAAAAACTGACTTTGATTTTCGGACTTCAGATCCTTTTTTATCACGTAGAATCTCCAGTAAATAATCGTGTACTTTTTTCTTATCTTTTAATTCTATTTTTAGAAAGTCCTGTAGTCCAATTTCCGAACAAAGGTAAACCTTCTTTGTTTTCTATTCTCGTCGATAGTTATCAGTCAATGGCTTCTCTTATTCATCAACTTCTTCAAATGCCCAATTTGGAACCACAGAATAATTTCCACAAAAACTCGTCAAATCCGAGTTTCCTCCAGATGCCCCCGCAACTGCAACCCATGAATGTTCTTCCCAGTACTTCCGGATTGATGAATGCTGGAGTACCTAGTATACAGAAACCCGAACTTGATGACATATTAGATGATGACGATGGTCCTCCACTTCTGGATAGGTGAGTTTCTAGAGAACTAACTGATAAGACTAGTTGTATTGGAACTTTGTAGTTTGGAACTTAAACAATAGGAAGAATAGAGTGAATTCCCGTTCCCTACTATTTTTGTATTGCAAAATTTGGAACATTCTACAGTTGTAAGGTCTTTCGAAATAATCCGGAAATTCGATCAGTGATTCAGAAACAATTTTGATTTGTTTTTGGTTAAGCGTAGTAAATTAATTTGTGGTTTTTCACCGGATTTCGGAATATTTCGTAAGACTTGAATAATTTCGAAAATCCTGATCTTGATTATTTTCGTGATTTTGGCTGGGAAATATTTAAGAATTCTAGTTATTTTTCGATAGAGATCATTTGAAGAAATATCTATGAATCACGTCAAAATGATGATTTTAGGAGTTCAAAGTTGATAACTTTTAAAAGACGAAATTTCATTTTTTAAAACAAAATATCTCTTGTAGAATCTTATTGTAATCATCTCAACTTCTTTAAGCTCCATGGTAAACTTATTGAAAACCAGAGTATTCAAAAAACTTTGTTTATTATTCACTTTGTATCAATAATCAAAACATTGGGAATTTTTTAGAATTATTTTTGGTCTCTTACAAATAGTCATTGACTTTCTATTATAAAACATTTAATTTTATTGATTCTACTTTATAATTAAGCTAGTTGAGTTGTTAATACAGTATAGGCTCCATTATAAATGAATAAATCCTCCAAAATAAGAAATCTTATCGTTTTATTCTGGTCCTGATGTGAAACGTAATTTTTTTGAGATTCAAACATCCATAACTTTTTTTAAAGTTATTATTTTTGGATTAACTTCTTTGTGAGCTGTAGCAGAGATCGTTATCTATCTAATGGATATAAAAAAATGATTTAAAAGCGGGTGACTATTGCGTTAGAAGCAATGATTATCATTATTTGTGTCGGGACCGGAATTGAACGTTTATATTTGTTCCTCTAAGTACACACGTGGCCTTTTTGTCATTGAATTTCCCACTCACTAAAGTACCTCTACAAAAAGGAAATAGTAGTTTCAGTGAATCTTATGGAAGCCAATTAGGATTAGTGTAAACTACCGTATATTTTGAGAATTATAGCGTAATTTATAATTTAGAACTAGGCGCTTCATGAATCTTTTACTTACCGAGAACTAAAAACACAACTAGCGGAAATACTGGATTGTAAAATTTCTAAAATTAACTTCATTTTTACAGAGTAGTACCGTCTCCGCAGATGCCCGTTCTTCATCCCCTGAACCAGTGCCCCCCGGTCCTTCCCCAGCAGATCCCATCCACATCCTACTCTCCTTTTCTGTCCATCCCACCGATCCCTCCGAGACAAACCCCGTCTCCGCAACAGAACTTCCTAGAGACCTTTCAATTACTCCATCAACCTCAGTCTTCCATCAATTCCTTCCTCTATCTACTCCAGCAACAACAACAACAACAATTTTGGAATATTAATCAATTCATGGGGTCTTCTGGAGTCGGAATGAGAGTTGAAACAAGTGAACCTTCTATCTCCATCGAAATCAAGGAAACGAACAACTCTTTTTTGGATAATCTTATCGCGAAAGCTTCTGGAGGTCAAGGCCAACCGGAAATCAGACTCCAGGAGGATAGTACCGTAACTCCAGAAAAAGTCATTAAAGAAATGAACGACGCTCAGGAGGTTGGTTCAAGTTCCATGAAAATTTCCGAAAATTACTGTAAAATTTCAATTTTAAAAATATGCATCTGAAAATAGTTCTATATATTCGTGAAATTACTTTTTTCCTAGACAAATAACTTCAGGAAAATTAACTTTTTTAAATTATAAAAAAATTATCAACAAAAATTATTACGAAATCTTCTCGAAACAAATTTTTGGAACTTTTTAAAAACCAAAATAGTATGTGTGACAATTTTGATTTTGCGTGACATTTATTTCGTAATTTTCCGTGATTTCGTAACCACTGATTAGAAATACAGTCTGACTGGGATGAATTTGGAAACTTCGAGATTGGGGTACACGGGTTATAAAACACCTTGTTGATTTTCCAAAGTTAGTTGTTCCACATTAGAGTACTCATGAATATTAAAGAAACCATGACTAATGTTACAGTATCCCGTCAAACATTGGTTCGTTTTCTTGTAAATAAAAAATTTAAAAAAGTTTAAAAATAAAAAATTTAAAAAAGTTTAAAAATAAAAAATTTAAAGAAGTTTAAAAATAAAAAATTTAAAAAAGTTTAAAAATAAATATTTTTTTGAATTTATTTTTCTCTCACCACGAATGCTTATAGTGTACATAATTGTTTTGCAAATTATTTGTCCGAAAAAATACAGTAATTTTTATGTTTTTTATTTATTTGAAAATTTTCGATTTTTTAAAAATTATTTTATTTTTATAAATTTTCTAAAATTATTGATTTTGATTAAAAAATTACTTTTTTAATTGCAAAATTTTTATTTTTTGAATCAACTTTATTTGCTTAAAAAATTTCGAAATCGATCATCTGACATCGATGACGAAATTTTTCTTTTCAGAACATTTTTCGTTTTAAAATTGTTTCATTTTTTAAAATGACGTGTTTTTGAATTTTCTTCAATATTAAATAATATTCTATTTTATTGAATAATTTTATAACTCAAATCTGGTTGGATTTTTTCAAAAACAAATGACTTCATCTCGTGGTCTTTTATTTTTTATTTTTATATTTTTTTTTATTTTTTTAAAAATTCTTTACATTTTAAAATTTTAAGATTTTTTATTTTTTTATTTTTAATTTTTTTAAAAATTCTTTAAATCTTTTAAATTTTAAGATTTTTTTATTTTTAAAATATCTTTATTTTTTTTACTTTTTTTATTTTTAAAATTTTTTAATTTTTTGGTCGATAAAGTACCTTCAATTTTAATTTTTTGCAATAATTGCTCAAATTGAATTTTCGTTATTTTCATAATTTAAGTTTTTTTTATTTCGAAATTGTTTCAAAAACTATCATGTGCTTCGTCATGCTGATATTTCTTAAAACAGTCATTTCGAAGTTTATTTTTTCGTGTCAGGACCTGGAGGGACATTTTAAAGATTATTTAAGTTTTTAAAAATTAGAATTGTAAATTTTCAAAGTTTATTTTTGTCTTAAACTAAAAATAATTTTACACAGTAATCATAGAGGAAACATTAAATAAGAGTTAAAATATTTTTCGAAAATTATTTATTTTTAAATATTAAAATAGTTTTTTTTAATATTAAATAACTAATTTTTTTTAAATATTAAATAATTGGTTTTTTTAAAATATTAAAATTGTTATTTTTTAAATATTAAAATTATTTTTTTTTTAATATTAAAATTACTTTTTTTTAAAATATTAAAATTATTAATTTTTTTTAATATTAAAATTATTATTATTTTAATTTTTGGAATTAGTTTTTTTATATTAATTTTATTATTTTTTTAATATTAAAATTATTATTTTTTTAATATTAAAATTATTTTTGAAAATATTAAATAATTTATTTTTTTTTGAAGTTTTACAAGGAAGTAATAATTTAGAAAATTTTCAGATCTTTTATGAAGTCATCTGTTAGATTATTAAAATCCGCTTTTATCTTTTTTGAAAAATTCTGAAAAAATTATAAATTTTGTTCAAAAATAATTTCAGAATTTTTTTAAATCAAAAAATATTTATTTTTTGTGAATTTTAATTTAAAAAAACTAATTTCAAAAATTAAAAAAATACAAATTTCCGAATAATTTTAATCTTCTTTGAAAATTAATAAATTTTTTGATTAAATGTTGAAAATTAAAAATTTTCTATAACTTTAAAAAATAAAGGATTTAAAAAATCCAAATCCCAAACCAATGTAAAACAAACATTTCACATTCGGGTCCCACCACGAAAATTTAAGGAAATTTTTAGTATAGAAATATTTAAAAATAATTTTTAGTATAGAAATATTAAAAACTAATTTTTAGTATAGAAATATTTAAAATTTATTTTTATTATAAAAATATTTAAAACTAATTTTTAGTACAAAAATATTTAAAATTAATTTTTAGTACAAAAATATTTAAAATTAATTTTTATCATAAAAATATTTAAAATTAACTTTTAGTACAATAATATTTAAAATTAATTTTTATTATAAAAATATTTAAAATTAACTTTTACTGTAAAAATACCCAAAATTAATTTTTACAGTAATTTTTTACTTTCTTTACTGTCAGAACTGGTGAAAACATAAGTACATGGATCTCTAGATGTACTTTGTGTCCCCAAACCCCGCCTCGTGTCTCCCCGTCCGCTGTCCTTGTGCAGGATCTAGAGAAAAAAAGAAAGAGGAATCTCGAGCTTTCTCGACCAGGCCAGCCACATGAGTTTTTTGGTTTGCCGGTCTTTTCAGTTAGATTTTAAATTTTTTTCTCCAAAGTCTCATTTTGGCTTTTGTTTTTTAAATATTCTTATTTCGAAAAATAAATTGTATAGAAATAAAACTTTTCAATTTTTAAAATTAATTCTAAAATTTTCCAAAAATCAATTTTAAAAAAATAAAAAAAAGTAAATTTAAAAAAAAATAAACTTTTTTAAAAAGTAAAATTTATTTTTTTTTTAAAGTAAAATTAACTTTTTTTTTAAAATTAACTTTTTTGAAAAATAAAATAAATTTAATTTTTTAAATCACAATAAAGTTAGATATTTTTTAAAATTAAATATATTAAAATTAATTTTTTTGTAAAAATTGAAATTAATTATTTTTAAAAATAAATTTTAAAAAAAAATTAATTTAAACTTTTTTGTAAAAAATAAAATTTAGAATTATTTTTTTAAGTTTGAATTTTAATTTTTATAAAAGTTTACTTTTTTCAAATTTTAGACAAATTTAAAAATCTTTAAAATCATGTTTCTTTTTGGTTCATCAATTTGCATTTTAGGCTCATTTTTGAATTTTAATTTCTAGGTCACGGAAGATGATCAAGTATCCTAAATACTTTGAATTTAATTTGTTCTTTTATAAAGTAACATTTGAATTAAATTTATTAAAATCCGGATTTATTAGACGAATTTTTCTAGTTTTTTCATTTTTTTAGTTGAATTTTCGAGAATCCTCTGGACGATTCTGGAAGTTTTTAAAATTCTAAAATTTTATAAAACTCAAAAATCCTAAAATTTCGTAAAACTTATAATTCTAAAATTTTATAATACTTAAAAATTTTATAAAACTCAAAAATCCTAAAATTTCGTAAAACTTAAAAATCCTAAAATCTCATAAAACTCAAAAATCCTAAAATTTCGTAAAACTTAAAAAATTTAAAAATTCATAATACTTAAAAATTTTTTAAATTCTGTAAAAACTGAAATTTTATAAAATTTTGTTAAATTTTCTAGAAAATTCCAAAATTTTGTAAAAAATTTAACTTTTTTGAATTTTATGGAAGTTTCTAGAATTCCGAAGAAACTTCTGAAATTTCTAAACTTTTTCAGAATCATCTTTAAACTTTTGGATTCTTCTGTATTTTTTTCGAATTTTGAAAATATTTTAAAATTCAAAAAATTTCAAATTCCAGAACTTTAAAAATTCCCAAAATTCCTGTCGAAGAAATTTCGAAATTTCAACAAAAAAAATAATATTCGAATTTTTTGAAAACTTGGAATTTTGGATATTTCTAAAAAGTCCCCAAATTTCGTGGAGAGACCATTCCGCGACAATTTTCACAAAATAGCGCAATTTTAAAACTTTCCAAAATCTAGAGTTTTATATATCTCTGAAAATCTTTAAAATTCATATTTTAAAAATTTTATAATTTTATATTTTTCACAGTAATGTGATTTTCAAAATTTAAAATTTTAGAAGTCTCTAAAAATCTCAAAATTCGTGTCAAACAAATCATTTTTTGTTTTTTTTACAGTAGTACGAATTTTGAGATAAACCGAAAAAACCCATTGCTTTCGATGACATGACATGAGGACTTGATTTCTCCGACTGTACAACAGTGGCCTCCTAGCGACGTTTACTCCCTTTTTTCTTTCTTTTTCGATCTGCATTGATTTCGAAATTCATTTTAAATTAATATTTCTTTTTTAACTAAAATATTGAATTAATTTAAATATTGAAAAATTAATATAAAAAAGAAATAAATGAGATAAATCTAGTGGAATGGAGAGAGGAAATCTCCTACAGCTCCTCAGCGACGTTTGCTCCCTGTTTTTTTCCTTTTTCGATCTGTATTGATTTCGAAATTCTTTCTAAATTAATATTTCTTTTTTAACTAAAATATTGAATTAATTTAAATATTGAAAAATTAATATAAAAAAGAAATAAATGAGATAAATCTAGTGGAATGGAGAGAGGAAATCTCCTACAGCTCCCCAGCGACGTTTACTCCCTGTTTTTTTCCCTTTTTCGATCTGCATTGATTTTGAAATTCTTTTTAAATTAATATTTTTTATTTAATTGAGATATTAAGTTAGTTTAATTGTTAAAAAATTGATATAAAAAAGAAAGAAATGAGATAAATCTAGTGAAATGGAGAGGGAGGAAATCTCCTACAGCTCCTCAGCGACGTTTGCTCCCTGTTTTTTTCCTTTTTCGATCTGTATTGATTTCGAAATTCTTTTTAAATTAATATTTTTTATTTAATTGAGATATTAATTTAATTTAATTGTTAAAAAATTAATATAAAAAAGAAATAAATGAGATAAATCTGGTGGAATGGAGGGAGGAAATGTCGCTGGGGACGACTGTCGTACAGCCGTTCTTCTGAATTCAACGGTCCCCGTTCCCAAATTCACCAATTTTTGTCCAAACAAGACTGACTACCGAAACTATTTCTATCCAGTCACGGACCAAAGCTGGCTTCAGTTTTTTTCTAGATCAGTGTCCACAAAGAATCCAAACATGATCCGCACAAGGACTAGCCTCCTTCGGCCGGACCGTGGATGGACCCGGTCGATTGTCTGTGTAATTCGCGCACGTCTATCACATCTGCTCTACCCTTGTCGATCCGCCACCGCCCATCTCCCAACCATTTTTGCGCGCGTATCCTGATGATTTTTATTATTTTATTTAGGTTACATTTTAAAAAATATTCCTTCTAAAATACAAAATTTATAATTTATAACATTTTTATTACAAAATACACAATTTCAAATTTCTCTTATTTTTAGTTGATCCATGTCCTCAGGCAATTTTCATTTTTTTAATTTTAGAGATATTTTCGGTCTTTTTAGAATACATAATCTGTAATTTTTAACATTTTTGTTATGAAATACATGAAGATTTTTAAATTCTAATTGATCCATGTCCTCAGGCGATTTTCATTTTTTCAATTTCTAAAAATATTTCCGTCAGAATACACAATCTAGAATTTTTTGTATTCTTATTTGGAATAGATAAAGATTTCCATTGTTTTAGACTACATTTCTAGTATTTTTTAAAATGTATAACTTAGAAGTTTTAAAATTTCAAGTTACTTAGAAATTTTTCTAATTTTAATTGATCTATATTCTGAGATTATTTTTATTATTTTATTTATATTAAATTTTTAACAATTATTTTTTAAAATCTATAGCTTAGAAGTTTTAAAATTTCAAGTTACTTTGAAATTTTTTGATTTTAATTGATCTATATTGTCAGGTTATTTTTATTATTTTATTTATATTAAATTTTTAACGGTTATTTTCTAAAGTATATAATTTAGATATTTTTCCAATTGTAATTGATCTATGTCCTCAGGTTATTTTTATTATTTTATTTATATAAAATTTTTAACATTTATTTTTTAAAATTTATAATTTAGAAGTTTTAAAATTTCAAGTTCCTTAAAAATTTTTCCAATTTTAAGTAATCTATATTCTGAGGTTATTTTTATTATTTTATTTATTTTAAATTTCCAGAGATATCTGGTTTTTTTAGAGCACATGAATTATGGATTTTTTATTTTTTAGTTTAGAATATATAGTTGTTTTTATTGTTTTTTCTAGACTACATCCCTTGGTGATTTTTACTATTTTATTCGGACTACATCTCTAGAGATATTTTCGGCATTTTGTTTCGAGCAAATAAATTAATAATTTTCTTCATTTTGTGTACAGTAATTCCATGGTTTTTATTTTAGTTGAGTCATGTCTCTAGAGATATTTGAAGTTCATTTTTTTATTTAGAACATATGACAATAATTTTCCGTATTTTACGCGGAGTACTTCCATATTTTTTTTATTTATTTAGGACACTTCCTGGTGATCTTTGTCGTTTTTTTTCAAAGTGCATTCCACCGTGATTTGTTTCATTTGGTGTACTCAATAATTTTCTTTTTTATTTAAAGTACTGTCATAGTTATTTTTTGAGGTACATAATCAATGATTTATTACTTTATTTTAGACTTTTTTGGATGTTTTTTCTTACTGTATTTACAGTACACTTTGTAGATTTTTACTGTATCTACAGTATATTTTCGTGATAGATTTCTACCGTATTTACAGTATATTTTCTTAGTTAATTTTTATCTTGTCTACAGTACTCTCTTAATTGATTTTTACCGTATCTACAGTATGTTTTCTTAATTTTTATCTTATCTACAGTACTCTCTTAATTAATTTTCATCTTATCTACAGTACTCTCTTAATTAATTTTTACCGTATCTACAGTATGTTTTCTTAATTGATTTCTACCGTATCTACAGTATGTTTTCTTAATTGATTTCTGCCGTATCTACAGTACACTTTCTTAATTATTTTATTTAAAATCCCCTCAGGCAGTTTTCATTATTCTACAGTGCTTTCTTTAACTAATTTTTATTTTGAATATTTTAATTATTGTTTTTTTAATCTATATTGTATTTTTTGCTTATTTAAATTTTTTAAATATTATTTACATCCTATTTTTAATCGTTGTTTATTATTAAAGTAATTTTTCACATTTTCATCTTTTTCGATTATTTCAGAATTCCAAGAATTTCATAAAAATTTTTAAACATAAATTTTCAAAATTTTTATTTCATATTTTTTATATAAAAAAATAAAAATTTATAGTTGTCAGTTTGTTCCATTTTTAGAATTTTTAAATAAAATTATTGATTTTTAAAATTTAAAGTTTTTAAAGATTTTTAAAATTAAAAAAATTTTTTTCCAATTTTTAAATTAATTTTAGATTTTTATTTTTTTTTCGGATTTTTAAATTAATTTTAGATTTTTATTTTTTTTTTCGGATTGTTGTGAATTTTTAATTTTTAAGATTTTTAAGTTTTATTTTTTTAGGATTCTATTGATTGTCCTGATCTTCCACCGAATCTCGAGAAAGTCGAGAGTACGGCTCCAGAAGTCAATTTCGAGTTGGATGACGAAGAACCTCCTGAGTTGGAACGTGTTCAAGAAGATCCTCCAAAATTGCCGGAATCAGAAGCCATGGCTGTGTTGAGGAGTCGGACTCCTCAGCAGCAGCTCCAGAAGAAGTCCAGAAAGTCAAATTCGAAAAAAATTCTTACTGTAAAAAAGAAAAAAAGTGAAAATAATTCTCCTCCTCCACTTGACATTTTCAAATCGTCGATGAAACTCAGAGAATCCTCGACTTCCAGCGGAGTATCGTCTTTGGACGACTGCGAATCCCCCGGATGTTCCCCTCTGGCCCCGATCAACGAAAATAACAGACGGTCTTCGAGACTCCAGAACCCCGTCACCCCCCCGAACCCCAGGGGCAGGAAAAGGAAAAGCGAATCCCCCCTCAAGGAAGACAAAGAACCGACCAAAAAACGGCCCAAACAATCCAAATCCGCAAAAAGAAAGAAAACAAAGAAAACCGAAGTTTTGTCCAACTGGATCCCCATCGGAAGACCCTTCGCCGAATACGTCCATGTCGAAGTATGTTCGATTTTTTAAATTTACTCATTTTCACAATTTTTAAATTAATTTATTTTTGTATTTTTTTAAATTTACTTATTTTTAGATTCTTTAAAAGTCATTTATTTTTAGACTTTTTAAATTCACTTATTTTTGTATTTTTTAAATTAATTTATTTTTGTATTTTTTTAAATTTGCTTATTTTTGTATTTTTTAAATTTACTTATTTTTCAGATTTTTTAAATTAATTTATTTTTGTATTTTTTTAAATTAATTTATTTTTAGACTTTTTAAATTTATTTATTTTTGTATTTTTTTAAATTTACTTATTTTTCAGATTTTTTAAATTAATTTATTTTTGTATTTTTTTAAATTTACTTATTTTTCAGAACGAATCAGCCCCGAAGCCCCTCTGTTGCTACCCCGCGGTGAAGCACCGTCTGGAGCAGATTGTGTTCCACAACGGAGACGTCATCTGCGTGAGTGCAGGAGAAGGGGAACCGGACAACATCGGAAAAATCAACAGGATCTTCAGAGACAAGAATGGAAACATAGCTGCTTCTGTTTTCTGGTACTATCGTTACGATCAATGTATTCTGAAGCCAGAAGACAAGGAAGCTTTCGAAAGACGGAATCAGATCCACGAAAGGGAGTTGATGGCTTCTAGACATCTGGACACCATTTCCTGCGACTCGATTCAGTCACAAGCCTTCGTTCTGACCCTCAGTGAATATTGCAGGTGGGTTGGCATACTGTAGTTTCGTAATCCATAAATACGTATGAACAGTGCGAGTCATGATCGCCACCACCGCTCCCGGGATTACATAAGCTTTATATCTTGGAATAAAGACATCAGATCGGAAAGACAAATCCCAAAACCTTTGTTTAACATTCCAACAACTCAAAAAAATTTAAAAATAACAAAAATTCCTAAAAAAAATTTTTAAAAAATTCCTCAAAAAAATTTTAAAAAAACTCCTCAAAAAAATTAAAAAATAACAAAAATTTTAAAAAATTAAAAAATAACAAAAGTTTTCAAAAAATTCCTCAAAAAAATTAAAATTTTCTAAAATTAAAGAATTTTTAAATTTTTAAAAATAATGAAATTTTAAATTTTGAAGAATTAGAATTTTAAATATAAAAAAAATTTTATTTAAAATTTTCAAAAATAATGAAATTTTGAAAAATTAAAATTTTCAGAATTAAAAATTACAGAATTTTAAATATTAAAAGTAACATTTTCAGACACGTGGCTGAAAATAAATTTGATCTCCTGCCCCCAAAGTTACAAACAAGATGTACCGAAATGTGGTCTCGAGGAGAGGACAACTACCCCCGGAGGCACTTGTCTCCACATGAGGATACTGTACCGGAATTGGTAAGTACTGTAAAAACAATTACTATCTTTAAAAAGTGATTTTTCTAATTTTCGGTCTTGACACGAAAAATTTTATTTTTTGAAAATAAATTATCGATTACGGTAATTTTGAAATTAATTTTTATAAATTTTAATTGAATAATTTTTTCAGTTGAGAAAATTTTACTTTTTTTCATTTAAAAAAAATGAATTTGTTCGAAAATTTCTCAAAATTCTAGAACCTTCAAAAATTTAGAAATTTTCTAAAAATTTTCCCAAAATCCAAAAATCTTTGAAAATGTATCAAAATTCTAGAATTTCTAAATTCTAGAACCTTCTAAAATATTTTTGAAAATCTTTCTAAAAATTCAAAAATTTCAAAATTCATAAATCTTTGAAAATTTTAGAAATTTTTCGAAATTAATTTAAAATTTTCGAAATTATCTGAAATTGAAAATCCTAAAACTTAAAAAATCCGTGTCAGGACCATTTAAATTTGACATTACTGTAGATTCGCGATCAAAGTCGTAACTTTGAATTTTAAAATTTACGTGATTTTCGAAAATTGAAAAATGTAAATAAACTCGGAACTATTTTTAAAATTAATTGACATAAATTACGTTTTAAATTTCAGGTTTACTTTTGTCGTCGGTACTACAGTCTCGACAAAAAAAGGATTTTCAACGGATTCCCGAGCGGAAATGTCCCGAAACGACGTCAGAGCAGGGGCAAGAACAGCCTTATCCAGCAGTCCCTGGATGACGATATCGAGAATCAATTTGCCGGATCTAAGCCGAGTAAACGAGTCTCCGTCTGAGTTGAGCCATTCCTTAATCTCGAGATTAATCAAGTTTTAAATCCATACGAGTAGAATCTTCTTCTCGCCGAGACATTTCGGTCTCTATTATGATTTTTGACTTTTTGTAGCCTTTTATAATTACGGTAGATTTTTAACAAACGAGGTAGTAGTAAAATATTACTGTAATCTAGTTGGATAAATCTTAAGTGCTTTTGATATATTAATTTGTATATAAAATTGACCGATTTTGACCTCATGACAGACATGAGAATAAACGTCCGTCACGTGATTGTCCGTCCGTCAGACCCGGCTTTGCTGTTTTTCCAGGGGCGGAGACCAGTCAAACACGAGTTTCGGAGGAAAGAAGAGCTTGTTGACTGACTCCCTTCTCCGTCTTCTATCCAAAAACACTGCCTTGTGGACTGAGAAAAAACACATTTGAGAAAGTTGGGGAACCTGGCAAAATATTGTTTCTGGAGGAAGTGATAAACAATCCAAGTCTCAGGGTCCCGGAACGAAAAGTCAAAGACCAAAAATGGAACTCGTAATGTTCCATTTCGTCCATCCTAAAGTCTTGAAATAAAAGAAGTCCTACAGTAAGAAGTTCATTTCGGGACAAATTTCAATAAAAATTTAAACATTTAAAAATTTAAAATTGCACTAAATACTCCTACAGTATGCAGACAACTTTTAAATAACTTTTTAGTCTTTACAAATACTGTAAAAGATATACTGGTACTGTAAAAAATAAGCAATGTCGTTTCTGAAGTCCTATTTACTAAAAATTAAAAATTAAAAAAGTAAATTAAAAAATCTTTAAAAATTAAAAATTAAAATAAATTCAAAGATCTCTAAAAATTAAAAAACAAAATTTTAAAAATTTATAAAAATTAAAAAACAAAATTTTTTAAATCTAAAAACTTTAAAGTTTTATAAATTTGAAAAATTTTATTTTTAAAAATAAAATCTAAAAAATCTAAAAAATTAAAAAACAAAATTTCAAAAATCTGAAAAATTGAAAAATTAAATTTCAAAAATCTAAAAAATTTAAAAATAAAACTTTTATAATGGTTTTAGAAAACTTCGAAAATTTTAAAAATATCTGGATCATTATTCGCGTCAGGACCAAAATTAAACAGTTTTTCACTTTAATTAACTATTTTATTTATATTTTGATGAATGAATAAACCTAAAACAAATTAACTTTATTATTTATAAGCAAAAACGATCAATAATTGTGTAATAAATTTTCAAAAATAACAAAATCGGCCGTTTGAAAACAAAGTAGTTTACAAAAATTCGTTCAAATATACACAAAAATATTTAAAATTTAAAAAAATTAAAAATTAAATTTTTAAATTTATTAAACAATTTTTATTTTTTATAGTTTTAGAGATTCGTGTCAAGACAACTTCGTAAAAATGACTATTTTTAATAATTTTAGAATTTTGAAATTTTTCGAAATCGAAAAAATTTTAAAATTTCGTAAAATCGAAAATTTAAAAAATCCTAAAAATTCCCGTTAGGACCACTTTGCAGAAATTTTGTTAAATTTCATAATATTGTAATTTTTGCACGAATTTTAAGAACTTTTTTGAAATTTGGAGACAATTTTATAAAATTTCCTAATTTCCACAACAACACGATTTGTAACATTTGTGAAATTCTAATTAATTTACAAAATAAAAATAATTCAAAAATATTCAATTTTATTTAAAAATATTTTCCAGACATTTCTGAACGGAAATCGTACAATATTGACGGACTGGATCAGGTTAGGGTTCTTTAACTTATCAGCTTATGAGTAGTTTTTTAATTTCCTAATTCTTAAACACAGTACCTTTATTGACCAAGACGAAATTTGCGTCACCAAATGGAATCCACTAATCACTGTCTTCAATAACGCAAAGTGCCCGTTTATCCTGTAGAATCCTCTCAGAAACCCGATTACAGAAAACTCTGGGCCGTCTTTGCTTGAATAAAACTCTCAGTCATCTAGACAAATTAGTCAAGAGGGATGACGGTCTTCTCAACCTATTGTATCGTTGGATGTCTAGTTGGCATTGTCCTCAATGCCTTCTTCCTGATCGTGACTCATCTGAGAAGAGTCGAAGGATTTCAGGTTAGGATTCACCAGGATAAATGGTAATAATCTCCGAAACTTCAGGAGGTTCTGATATTCATGCAGAACATATCCATCGGATACATCCTGATGTCCATTTGTCTCGTGGCTATCGTACCCCAATCTGTGACATTGGGATCGGCGAATATTATTATCCCTTATGGATTGTTGGACTCCTTCGAACCGAACTTCTTGGTAAGTTAATTTAAATACAAAATTCAAATTTAAAGAATTCTCAAACATCGCATATCTAAAAAATGACCCATGTTTTCTTCTACTCACAAGAGTACATTGTAACGGTTCTAATGTATCAGATATATTGTATTTAATGTATTTGATGCATTGAATACAATGCACTGATATCAACTTAATGTGCCAATAGGTTGAATATCACGTATTGGATAAGTTAGAACCGTTTTAATCTATGGATATATTATATATCATGTACCTGATAAATTAGAACCGTACTAATGTACTGATATATTGAATATCGTGTATCTGATACATCAGAGCCATTTTAATCTAAGGATACATTATATATCATGTACCTGATAAATTAGAACCGTGCTAATGTACTAATAC
This sequence comes from Halicephalobus mephisto, assembly GCA_009193035.1. Lineage (NCBI taxonomy): Eukaryota > Metazoa > Nematoda > Chromadorea > Rhabditida > Panagrolaimidae > Halicephalobus > Halicephalobus mephisto. The sequence continues at coordinate 640,859 of SWDT01000058.1, forward strand.
GTTGAATATCGTGTATCTGATACATTAGAACCGTTTTAATGTGCTGGTATATTATATACAGTGTATCTCACACACAAAGAGTATATTAAAACGGTTCTAATGTATCAGATACATTATATACAATTCAGCAATATCTATTCAATACATCGATGTATCGATAAATTGAACATAATGTAGCCGATATATGAGAGCTGTTGTAATGTATTCATGCATTATATACCATGTACTCATTTTTTGTATATAGTACTCGATAATTAGCATTTTTAATAATGAATTTATCTTAGAATAAATACATTTGAAATAATCCTTGATAAAAAAGGAAATTGAACTCCGTATATCATAGCAAACTCGAAATATTCACATACCAGCTTGTTCAATGTACTCGGATACTTTTTGTACGAAATTCTGCTGTTATCTAGAAATAAAAAAATCATCATGTTTATCAGGAACTCATGTGATAGCAATTAAGTTCATCGTTATCTTTTGTTTTTGCGCAAAATTTTATTGTTATATAACAACAAAAAACCATGATTATCAGGAGTTTTTGTATCGAGAATTGGCTTTATTGTCATCTTAGGCCTTTGCGCGAAAGTTTACTGTCATCTAAAAACAAAACTTCTTCATTATCAGGAACTTTCGTGATGAGAGTTAACTTTGTTTTTTATAAGTTGATTTTGTACGCAAAATTCACTCGCGCTTGAAATTAAGCGATTTGTTCGTGATCTTTAGGGAACTTTCGCGACGAGAGTTAACTTCGTTTTTTTAAACCTCCTTTTGCGTGAAATCCCACTTGTGCTTAGAAACGAACTAATCATAATCCTTGGACTTTCGCGGCGAGAGTTGACTTTGCGTCCCGACGTAAAAACACCAAATTTGGGCAATTACTGTATCTGTATGAACTTCCTTGATTACTGTTTAAATTAGCAAATTACTACAATTTGAAAAGTAATAACTAGTATTTTTATTAATTGCGAAACAATTAAAAATCACAAGATTTCATCCAAATAACGTTCTATCTAGCTCATCCTGGGTAATTTACATAGAACCGGTTTCGCAAAAATCAAACGAGTTCCTTGGGGTCTTTGGTATTGGTGTAATGAGAGATTCTCCCAAGCAGAGACCAGAGGATTTCCTTGGGGTTTTTCAACTTCTGAATTGAAAAATAAAAATCACTATTTTTGTGGTTTTTGACATTCCATAATAAAGTTATAAAAATCTCCTCTAGGGGTTGTTTAAATCCTAAATCCAAAAACATAAAAGTTATCATTTTGGTACTTGTTGGAATTTGCCGAAGAAGGGGATAACTGTCCCGAATGTCCTCCCTTATCTACATCTGTAATTCTTAGACAAATGAATCTTTTTGGAGCACCTAGGAAGCCATCGTTACATTCTGAATCCTCAAAACTAAAATCTTGTTATTCATCGAATTTTTAAAATACCTAATTTTACCAACTTTTTTTTCTAAATTTTTTACATTTTTAACATTCAACTTTGATAATTTTCAAAAAAGTAAAAATTCATTGAAAAAATAATTACTACGAAAGTACAATTTTGTAACTGACTAATTGAACAAAAACAATGAGTAATCTTTCGTTTTAAGACCCAAGAGAAAAACACATTATTATAAGTATTTAAAATTAAAGTTGATAAAAATGGTCTCAAGGGGAATTTCTACAAGATTATAAAACTATAGTAACCTACGTGACAATTTCGACTTTGCATGATTATTATTTCGCAATTTTTTACGATTTCGAAATTACTAGCACTATTATGTGAAATTATAAATCAAGATTTCCACGAAGTTGTCTTGACACGAATTTCTAAAACCTGATAGAAACTACGGTAGTTCAGGGTGATGGTTGTTTTGTAATTTCGAAATTAACTTTTTAGAAACAGATTAAATTTGAATATATCTGAGGACTTCTAGATTAAGACTACATACGGTACACAACCTTCCGTTGTTTTTTAAAATTAATAATTACGCATTGGAGTTTTAATAAACGTTTAAAAAATTACAACAAATAATACAGTAATTTTTCGAAGTAAATGTCTTTGTTAATAAAAACATGCTTCAAATCTGGTTCTACCGTACCTATTTTCATAAAAACATCCGGATATTTAACTAGATTAAAGCTAATCATACTGTAAGGATTAATCAAAATAATCGTCTTGTCATGCAAGAATCGTTAATGAAACAAAATTAAATGTAAAACAAGTTTTTTCAATTTGAGGAAAAATTTTCAAAAAAGAAAGTTGTTTTTATAGTTAGTGTAATTATAAAAAAGTAAGAATTTTAATGAATTTTATAATGTTCAATTCACTGACAAATCCTATATATGTTTAACAATTAACTGCTTTAAGATTTTCTGACTTACTAATAAGACCTAAAATCTATAGTAATCGATTAATATCATTTTAAAGTTGTTTCTGTTCTTGATTTTTATTAGGAAATTTGAAATGGAATTATATTCACAAAAAATAAGATCAGCTAATATATCCTGTTGACTTAAAGGCGTTGAATTCCCTGACATTTCGAAATCAACTCTATGTTTTAAAACTTCAATGTTTTAATATACAGTATAACTTCGATATAAGATATCCCCGCTATAATATATCCTTTCTTATAACATACGCTTCGGCCGGTTCCTAGGGGGTATTTTATACCCAAGTTCTACTGTAATACTATCATCAAAATGGAAATGGAACAAGTTGATTTCGAAATTGTAATACAGTATAACCTCGATATAAGATATCCCCGCTATAATATATCCTTTCTTATAAAATACGCTTTGGCCGGTTCCTAGGGGATATCTAATATCCAAGTTCGATTGTAATACTATCATCAAAATGGAAATGGAACAAGTTTATTTCGAAATTGTAATACAGTATAACCTCGATATAAGATACCCCCGCTATAACGTATCTCTTGTCATAGCATACGGTGTGAGTTAGGTTAGTCTGTCTTCAAATTTATCCCCTCTATAATATATCCTTTCTTATAACATACGCTTTGGCTGGTTCCAAGGAGATATTTTATATCCAAGTTCTACTGTAATAAGAAATTTCAAAATCGACAGTAATCAACTAACATGATGTTGAAGTAGTTTCCACGTTGAATTTTTACAACGAAATCCTTACAACTGACTATATTAAGTCCTAAAAACATCGAAAATCCCCTACCACCAGAATTTCAGAACGCTATTTCGTCTCTCGGAGCCGCGTGCTATCTCTACACGGTCCTCTGCTTCTGTGTTCTCTTCTTCTACCGCTACAATGTTACTTGCAAGACTTCAACGTTGTCTACCATCTTCAGTCGTCGGAACATTGCGGTTTTCTTGGTTGCTGCGATTATCTTCTGTTTGATTCAAGCGGTTCTTCTGAACTATTCCGCCGTAGACTCCCAGTACCTGAGGGAACGACTCAATCGAACAAGGGATTTGAGAGAAGATCTGTCCAATGATCTAGCAGCCATGCAAGTCCAAACTATTTCTGTCCAAGCAGGTGGAAACATGAATAACAAAAATCTTCCTCATTCCGTTACTTCAAATGAAAACAATAACCCCAACATCCCCACTTCCGGAATCAACGGTCAAACAAGTTACTCTCAAGTCTCACAACGAATTGCAAGTTTATTTTTATTAATTTAAAAAATTAATTTCTTTTTTCGAAATTAATCAACTTCTTTTTTTACCGTTAGAATTTCAGATAAACGTCTTCGGGACAGATTACCAACGAAATCCGATGATTTTCCTCTCCTTCGGGATCTTTACGGCCTCCACAATCCTGGCTTTCACCGGAACTATCATAATTTCCGTAATTGTTGTTTGCAAACTCCATGAAACTGAAAACTACGGAAAAGAATCCATGAGTGATAAATCCAAAAAAGAACAGAAAAAACTGACTAAAATTCTGATGTTGACAGCGTATTTACCGATCGCTCTCATTGCGGTTCCGGCTGTTAATTACATCATTTGTCTTGTTCGACAAGAGAGTTTGTAAGTTCGGATTTCACAAATTCAAGTGCTTCATATTTCCAAAGAATTTTATTAAGAAAATTGGAATTAAAAATTACGGAAAAAATTAAAGCGTTTGTGGTCCTGACACGAATGATGTTTTTTTTCGATTTTAGGATGTTTACGGTAATTTTGTGATTATTTTTTACATCCATCAGATAGATGAAAGTTCTGACTATAGTTTAAAAAAAAGTTTATTAAAAAATAACAACTTTCAAAAAAGTTACGGATGTTTGAAATTAGGAAAATTATCGTTCGTGTCAGGACCAAAGTTTAACTAGTTGATTTTACTTTGAACTAAAAATTAATATAAATTGTTTTGAAAGATAATTTTCGAAATTTTGAAAGAATTTAAAAAAAAATTTAACTTTTTGTCGTTGTAATATTATTCGTTACAGCTTAATCCAAGAATATTTGACTTGTTTGATCATCCCGTGGATTCCCTTGACTTTCCCACTCTTCACGATCACGCTCGTCCCGGCCCTTCGTGTCACGGCCTGGCAGGTCCTTATCTGCACCGCCTGGAAGGCCAACGAAGACAACGGAGATTCCGACATCAACGGAAACACCGCAGCCAACACCAGAAGCAAAGGAGACGAAAAAGAAGAAAATAATGCAAGAATATTGCAATTTTTTATGAAAATTTAATGTTATAATTTCAGCTAAGTGCAGCTCAGATGAAAGCTCTCAAAGATATGGCTAACTAACGTTCTAATCTCTTCTTTTTACACAAAATCAATAATTATTTTAAATTTCTAAGAACTACAGTAATCTCGAAGATCTATCAATAAATGTGTATTTTGGCTAAATTGTTCAAAAAATTGTTTTATATTTTTTAAAACTAGAATATTTCAAAATACATTGAAGTTTTTCTGAGCCATCTGAAATCAAAAATTCCAAAAGGTTCTGAAAATTCTTGTCGAGACCATTTTGTAATTATTTTTATTTTTATTTTAAAAATACTGTAACTTTAAAAATAACATCTGAAATCGAGATTCTAGAAGTTCTTAGAAATTTCTCGAAATTCGTATTGAAACAATTTTGTGACAATATTTATTTCTAAATTTTGCAACCACATAATTGTTCCGAAAACCTATTAGTTGTAATAAACCTATTATAAATATTTTTATTCTTATTTATTTTGTACAACAATGCACACAAAAAAACGTAATTTTCGGTTTCTTAGTAATTACAAAATGTAACAAAAATTAAAATATAATCGTTACATTTTTTGTAAATAAATATTTGATTTTGTAACGAAAATTAAAATATAATCGTTACATTTTTTTTGTAAATATTTGACTTTTGTAACAAAAATTATAACTTAATAGTGACGGTTTACATTTGTTACTGTACTAGAAATTACGCTTTTTTGTGTGGATTTATGCAACTCCTAAAGGACGAAAATGATCAATGTAAAAAATCATCCATATATAGTTTTCATCCAGGACCAGGAAAAATCTTTTAACAGTTTTTGTGATCTCTAATGAAAATCATAAAATTATTTAAATATGGTTCCCATTCAGGAAAAAATGAAAATTTTCGAAAAAATTACTTTTGTGTGTTTTCGAATGGAAACCATAAAATTGTTCAAATATGGTTTCTACTTAAGATTAAGTGACAAGTCTTCAAGGAAAGCCTTTATGTGGTTTCAAATAAAAGTAATTTATAAAACTGTCTACATACAGCTTCCATCGAAGATCAGATAATCTTCAAAAAATATTTTTACAAAATTTATTAAAATAATAATTTTTGATTTTCAAATAACTTTAGTCTTAAAGTGAAAATTAATATTTTTAATTTTCGGAATTTTTGATTCTTAATCACTCTAATCTGGTTATTATCCTTATTTCTTTTTTCGAATCCCTCCCTAGAGATATAAATTCTCAAAAAACAACAAAATTAATATTTTTACTTTTCTCAGTCATGTTCATCAATAAATTTAAATTTTTTAATTTTAATAAGATTGAAAATCATTTAAATTAAAACTGCAGTACTGTATCGTCTTGTGCAAAAACAAGGACGATTAGGATTTTCTTGTTTTTAAATCAATCAGTCACTATCCTAACTAAAGTGAAATTGAAATATTTTAATCGTGAAAATCATGGAAAACGATTTCGTCAAAAATAAGACTGACTAAAGATAATGGAGGATAAGGAGATAAAGTTATAACCGTCCAAATGAAACATTAATTTGAACAAGATTTTTCATAGTAATAGAATTTCATAAAATCAACAAAAACAAAGATTTTTTACCGATCATCATAATGAAGCAGACCCTCAGGGACTGTTATGTGTCCTTCGAATTCCGGAAATGGTCCTTTATTATACTGCAACCCGACAGCGTGGACCCGAGAAGCCAATTCATGGAGTTCCAATGCTGATAACAGTCCTTTGACGAACTTCTTCTGATCCTTGCCGAGGGCGTTTTCGTAAAACTTGAGTGAGCAATGTTCCGGAGCTGTTTCGACTAGAACATGCTCTAGTCCGTTGAATTCCTGACAAAGAATCTGCTTGACGATGAGGCTGTGGAGATTGGACAAAGGACAAGCAAAGGTTATCCTCCTGAAAAATAACATTAGTTACCAGTATGGGAAGCTCCAAACTCACAACTCAACGAAATTCTGACGATTATTGAAAATACGGGAAACCAGGGGATTAGCTTGATCAATAATGGTATTAATTAAAAGTCCGGTAGTTCTGAAAAATGACTTTCATATATGACAGCCCATTGTGAAGGTCATTAAAACAGCTTTACCTGATTTCGTTATCGTCAACCTTCTGTAGTCCATCTGATTTCAAATTCTCCGGACTGAATTCATCTCCAGACGAATCTACAACGACAACAGAGATCCGTCTATCGTGTAAGTAACTGAAATCGGGTGGGATAGGGCTGTAAAATTTGAATAAATCCAACCTCGGGATGTCGCTCTCGACATGAGGGGCAGTGTCTGCTTTCCTTTCTACGATCTTGATATCTCCGCCAAATTCCCTATCCGGATATTCCTTCCACTGATCGGTTCTCATTGAAGGATTCTGGATTGATCTGGCTCGACTTCGGGCTTCTCTGTAGGCTGATTCAGAAGGAGAAACAGACCCATTCATTTCTTCACTATTCACCGTATTAGAAGTAGAAACATGATCTCCAGACCCATTCGGAAGGTCCTGCATAGTCTGAAAGAAATTTCAATAAAAAAGAAATAAAAACAAAAGAGATTTAGGAGGTTAAATCGAACTTACGAAATTCAACACCGCTGCATTGCGCACATTGTCATTGCAGAACAGAACACCAAAAATAGAAAAAACATTTTTTTTGATTTTAAAAAAAAAAATAAAACTGGTCGAAGAATGTTGGTCAATTAATTTCATATAAAACAGAATTAAATTTTTCTTCGATTGTGGGCTGTTTCTAATTCTTTTCCTGTCACTTAGCCTTAAAGAGATAGCGTCCAGTGCCAGAGGCAACGAGCCAGACAAAATTCGACCGACCGACTTGGCATGTGTTTTTTCTTTTTTTCTCTTTAATTTCCTTTAGTTTTGTATAAAAATATTTAAAAAAATACATCAATATGTTTAATTTTTTTTTGTATATTTTATATTTTTAAAATTAACGTCGATGAAATTCCAGGAAAAGTTCCGTAAAATTCTGGATTTTTTCGATTATTTTTGTCGCAGTTTGAATTGCATTTTAAATAACCAAATTTGTCCGTTTTTTTTTTGAAGAACTTTTTTGGATTTTTAGTGTTAATTCTTTGTTGAATTTTTTCAGTATATTTCGTAATTTATAAATTTCAATATTTTTAATATTTTTAATTTTTAAAATTATTATTTATTTTAATAATTGTATTTTTAAAGATTTTTAATTATTGAATTTTCTAATATTTTTTTAAATATATAAATTTTAATATTTTTAATATTTTTAAAATTATTATTTTTTTGATAATTATATTTTTAAAAATTTTCTAATATTTTTTTAATATATAAATTTCAAAATTTTTAAACTTTAAAAATTATTATTTATTTTAATAATTATATTTTTAAAAATTTTTAAATATTTTTTTAATATATAAATTTCAAAATTTTTAAATTTCGAAAATTACTGTTTTAATAAATATTTTTTAACTTTTCTGGTTTTTGGATAATTTTCGTTTTTATGATAATTTTGAACTTTTATATTTTCTGTAACCCTATCCTGTCCTGAAATTTCCTGTTTGCCATCCGTATGAATTTCGAAATTTAAAACTTCTTTTCTTAATTACTTTTAATAACTAAAAAACACAAAATTCATACATGAAATCACTTTTATAAATTTGTAAATATGAATGAACTCGTATTTTTTTTCGATAATCATGTTCGAGAAAAATTTCCCTCATCCGGTTCGTCGACAGTTGCTCTCTCCATTTCGCTAGATTTACCTCATTTATTTCTTTTTTATATTAATTTTTTAACAATTAAATTAATTCAATATTTTAGTTAAAAAAGATATATTAATTTAAAAAGAATTTCGAAATCAGTGAGAATTGAAAAAGAAAGAAAACAAGGAGCAAATATCGCTGGGGAGCTGTAGGAGATTTCCTCTCTCCATTCCACTAGATTTATCTCATTTATTTCTTTTTTATATTAATTTTTTAACAATTAAACTAACTTAATATCTCAATTAAATAAAAAAAATTAATTTAGAAAGAATTTCGAAATCAATGCAGATCGAAAAAGGAAAAAAACAGGGAGCAAATGTTGTACAGCCCCCAATCGTTCGTGAAATCCCCTTTCATAGTAATTAATTTTTCCTCTGATTTGTTATAAAAGTAAAATTACAGTTATTTTCATAAAAAGTGAAAAAATTGAATTTTATATAATAAACTCAGATATCGGAATTTCTCATTTTCACATATTTCATTTAGTTTATTTTTTCAAATTTTTTTATAAAAAAAAAGTCATTTAAGAATTAAGATCAAAATCGATAAAATTTTTAATTAGATTTAAAAAAATTAATTTATTCGATGCTTTTTATAGATTTTTTTAAATTTAATTCGAAAAAAAAAACAAGTTTTATTTATTACAAAATCCAATAAAAAAAACGACAGTTTTTCCAACGACTGAACTGGTAATAAAGAAACTTGATTGTCTTAGATGAGATCAACTTTTCGTTTTCGATCTCGGTCTTTCATCTTTGTTTTTTAAACAACGGATTTTAAAGTACTTTCAGATAAATTTAAAACTAATTTTAAGTAATTTCAAAATTATTAATAGTGTACTGTATTTGATTAAAAAGTTTGATTTTAAAAAATAAATTATTTGATAGGCTTCGAAGATTATCCGGTTCAGTTGGTGAACTCCATCTAGAGCGTATTTCGAACAGGTCGAGGTTTTTTAAATTTTGTTTTTGAAATAATCAATTTTCATCGAATTTATTAAAAATTTCTAAAATCGAGTTTATTAAAAATTTCTAAAATCAAATTTATTAAAAATTTTCTAAAATCGAATTTATTAAAATTTTCTAAAATCGAATTTATTAGAAATTTCTAAAATCGAATTTATTAAAAATTTTCTAAAATCGAGTTTATTAAAAATTTTCTAAAATCGAATTTATTAAAAATTTCTAAAATCGAATTTATTAAAAATTTAATTTTTATATTTTATCTGAATATTCATCCAGAATCCATTTTCCGTTTTTTTTGAGTATTCTTCTAAAATGAGAAAATTAAATAAAAATGCAAAAGTAGATATTTCGAAAATCGGGATTTAAGTGAAGTATCTTTTGAAACAATCGTTAGTAGACTTTGTAACTTATTGAATGCCCATTTAGAATCTATTGTCCATTGTCATTCAACATCATTCAGGAGAAAAAGAAACAAAAGTATAAGATTTCATATATTGCACGTCGGAAAAGCATCAGCGAAAGCACTTATTTGGTAAATTTTCAATAAATTATTTTCAAAAACGATTGTTTTCTTTTTTAATTAACCAAATTTAATAATTCTTTTTGTAATTAGACGTATATTTATGGTTATTATAATAGTGTAACTAATGTTTCGTATAAGTTATTAGAAATACGAGAAAATTAAAGTGAATATAAGGACCTGCTTGTCATATGTTCAGTTTCCTATTTTCAAAGCGTTCGTTTTCCTCTTTTAATTAACCAACTTTAATAATTCTTTTTGTAATTAGATGTATATTTATGGTTATTACAATAGTGTAACTAATGTTTCATACAAGTTATTAGAAATATAAAAAAATTGAAGTGAATATAAGGACCTGCTTATCATATGTTCAGTTTCCTATTTTCAAAGCGTTCTTTTTTTCTTTTAATTAACCAAATTTAATAATTCTTTTCCATTGTTAGAGATATCTTTTGTGCTGATTATACTGACGTAAATGATTTTCGTACAAGTGATCAGAAGTGCAAGAAAATTCAAGAATATTTTTTATCTACTTGTCAAACTTCCGATCTTTTATTTTTGGACCGTTCTGTCTCCATTCCGATTCAATTAATTTTAATAATGCTTCTTCGTAAATAAATCCAGTTTTGTACAATTATTAAAATAGTTTAATTGGTTTTTTACATAAATAATAAAAATTTAAAAAATTCGAATATTTATTTTTTGAAATTTTGTTGTAAAAATTTTAAAAATCATTTTCAATTTTTATTTAATTAATTCCAAAAATTATTTTTTAAATTTATATGTGCTTTTTATGCTTATTAAAATAGTGTGATTGAATTTTCGTAAAAATAATCAAAAATTCGAAAAAATTTAAAAAATTCGAATTTTTTTCGAAATTTTGATTTTTCATTTTTGACACATCTAATTTCCATCTTAATTCAACTTTAATAATTCTTTTTTGAAAATAGGTAAATATTTTTCATAAATTAAAATTAATAATTTTTGAAAAAATGAAATTTCGGATTTGCAATTTTCACGAATTATAGATATTTAAAAATTTTAAATATATGTACTTTAAACAAACTTAAATCACATACAATCTATATCAAAATTCAGAATTATGTAAAGTTAGATTTGTGTAAAATTAGTTCATTGAATTTTCGATTTTTTTTTTGGAATAGTCTGTTCCAATATTTTTGTTTTCGATTTTTCGAAATTTCGTTACAGATTTTCACTCATCCGTTTTCCTTTTTTTTCTGATTGTTGTATTTATCGATTGATTAATCCACTAGTTCTCTGAATCAAATTTAAAAAATAATATTTATTTTTAGATGTTTCTGAATTCCTTCTGAAAAAAGTGTTTTTTGGATTACTTGGTTCTGCTCTCAATCACGGGTCAAGAGGGTCAGTGAAACATTGTCAAATTTGTTTAAATTTTCCAATTTTCGAAGTTAGTTGTTTTGGAAGAAACCATGGCCAGGACGGGCAGATCCCACGAGATGGAGGAAATCGACCTCAGCGATCGTCGAGGACTCATCGCGATGGCCGAGATCTATGCCGGAGGGGCTGCTGCCTACAGCAACAATGCCTTCGACGATAATGGTTCCGTAAGTACTTTGAAATGAAATATTTTATCGAAAATTCATTAATTAATTTAATAAAAAAATTTTTAAGTTTAATAATATTTGTTAAAAGTTAAATAACTTTGAAAATTTCCACTTTAATGTAAAATTTCTGAAATTATTCGTCGAATTTTTGTTAATTTTTGAAACAAGTCATCTGGAGACACGCCTAAGGGTCACTTGAAATCAATTAAATTTAAAAAATTCAAAAATTAATAAATTTTAAAATTATTAAATATTTTAAAAATTATTAAATATTTTAAAATTAATAAATATTTTAAAAATTATTAAATATTTTAAAATTATTAGATATTTTAAAAATTATTAAATATTTTAAAATTTATGTTTCGTTTTTGAAAACTAAAATGAAAACTGTTGTTTGTTGGTCTCATGGCATTTTCAACTTCCGAAAAAAGCTTGAATGACAGCCAAATGTTTAATTTTTCAAGAAGCTGAATCAGAATCCTCAAACCGGAAGGAAGCGCTCATTTCGAAGGCGGCGAGGGTGGAAAACCAAAACTTTGGTCTTGTTCCCACAAGAATTTCGTTAACAATGTTGCAATTGTTGTAATTGTCGCAATTTGGATGACCCATATCCTTGTATTTCAAACCATTGGAGAAATTTAAAAAAAGTTAAATTTGTTCGATATTTTAGAAGTTCTTAAAATCGAGTTTTTGCGGGAGGTTTTAAAAGGCTTCCAGAAAGTTTAGAAAGTATTTAGAATATCGTAGAAGCTTTTAGAAAGTTTGGAAGGTCTTTAGAATATTGTAGAAGCTTCTAGAAAGTTTGGAAGGTCTTTAAAATATCGTAGAAGCTTTTAGAAAGTTTGGAAAGTATTTAAAATATCGTAGAAGCTTCCAGAAAGTTTAGAAAGTATTTAGAATATCGTAGAAGCTTCTAGAAAGTTCAAAAGATCTTTAAAATATTGTAGAAACTTTGGGAGCTTTCTAAAATCTCGTGGAAAGTTTCGAAACTTTTTAGAATCTTCCGAAATGTGATAGAAAGCTCTGAAATCTGTAAACTTTCCATGAAAAGTTCTAGAATCTTCTACGATCTTGTGGGAGGTCTCTAAATTTTCAAAAATCTTCTAAACCATACTGCTGCCAACACCTACTACTTACTATCCTTGAAGATCCTAGAAATTCGTATCGAAGCCATTTCGTAACAGTTTTTGTTTTCAAATTTTGTAATAACGTAGTTTAAAAACGTAAAAATCCTTCTTTCGGGATTATTTTGAACTTTCCGGTACTTAAGGGAGCTCCATAGGTACATACACAAAAAAGCGTAACTTTCGGTCCTGCAACAATTACAAAATGTAACATAATCGTCACATTTTTCATGAATATTTGACTTTTGCGACGGAAAGTATAACTTAATAGTAACTATTTATATATATTACTGTGCCAAAAGTTATCCTTCTTTTTGTGGGTAGTTGTCCATTGTGTTCTTTACCTTTCCCCTTCTAATCCCGGGTAATCTGCTCTAGAGTCCCTCGAGGAACTAATCTAGTCCTCGAACCTTTTCCAAAGAAAGCCATTCGTCTACTAGAAATATCTCATTTGCACAATCATTAGCATCCCGCGGATTCTTTGGAGCTCCATGTATGTAGGTTTTTCTCGATTATAATTAATATTATGCCCATGTTAATCAAAGGCAATCCCCCTCCTAAAAACTAAAATCGAAGGTCAAAAATAACTGAACTAAATGTGTGAATAGACTGGCTCTAGGATGTTTGAAATGTCTTCGCATATTCGGATTTGATTCACGCTTAACTGATTCCTACCATAATGCTAACCATGTCTAGTTTATCCAACGATTTTGAAATGACTCCGCAAAATGAGGTAAGATGCCAAGGTGTCTGAAGACAAAAATCGATGAATCATATCCTAAACGTAGACTATTCTAAAAATTCGAATTTTTGAAGCTCTGTAACCCGGCGAATACTGAATAGATTTCGATAATTCCTTTTTCATCGAGTTTAGGTAACTTTAACCTTTCGTTTGAGATTTAAAAATATCCAAAAAAGTAGTAATTTGTTCGAAAAATAAAAGAAAATTTAAATTTTACAAAAAATAAGTGAAATTGACACTGGAACAGAACGCCAAAAATCGAAATTCGAATTCGATTGATGTTAGAACAGAACGCCAAAAATCGAAATTTGAATTTGATTGAGTTAGTATAGGAACAGAACGCCAAAAATTAAAAATCGAATTCGATTGACGTTAGAACAGAACGCCAAAAATCGAAATTTGAATTTGATTGAGTTAGTATAGGAACAGAACGCCAAAAATTAAAAATCGATTGACGTTAGAACAGAACGCCAAAAATTTCCTTTTCACAATAAAGTGAATTTTAATTATATTTTTGAAATCATCTTAGAATTACTTTTTTTACGAAATAAAACATTCGGTAATTATAAAAAAAGAAAAATTTCGAAAATCCATAGTATTTGCTGAATTAGAGTAATTTGAAAAATGAATTTTTAAAGATACCTCGCACATCAGCAGCGTGATTGAAAGGTCTTCCAAAAAATAATTATTTTCAAAGGTCAAAAAAAATTTAATTTTTAAAAATTTTTTCGAATTTGTTTATCGAAATTAAAATTGCGAATTTGATCATTTTTAATTAAGTTTGATATGGATCCTGATTGATCGTCGAAATTAAATCGTTTTTTCGTCAGAATACCCCTCTGGGTGAAATTTAATCTCTGCGCAAATGTGCTCATCTTTTTCGTCTTTCATGTTCTTCAAAAACAAAACGATTCATTGAGTCCTTTGAAAAGACAAAAAGTCGCCAGATTAGCCCCGTTAAATTGGAAGGTCAGTCACCTGGGGGCATAACAGAACAAAATCGAACTTTCTTTTTTAATTTTTAATTTTATTAGACCTAAAAAGTCCAAATTTTTCACGATTTATCAATATTTTTCGTTTCAAGATTATCCAAAAAGTTCAAATTTAGAAATAATATTTATTTTTCCGATTTAAGAGACAGATCAATTTTTCGTTGTTTTGTGGCCTATAAAATTGAACAAACACATTTCGCCTCGAGAATCCTGATTAAATTTTATTTTTATTTTTAGTTAAAAATTAATAAAAAAAATTTTCGAAATTTTATTTTTTTAAAATTTTATCTTTTTAAAATTTATTTTTTATTAAAAACTTTCAAAATTTTATTTTTAATTTAAAATTTTTTTTAAATTTATTTTTAATTATAAATTTTCGAAATTCTATCTTTTTAAATTTATTTTTAATATAAAATTTTAAAAAAAAATTTACTTTTTATTTAAAATTTTCAAAATTTTATCTTTTTAAAATTATTTTTAATTAAAAATTTCCAAAATTTTATTGTTTTTTGTGTTTTAAAAACATCCATAAAGTTGTTAATCCTTTGACTGCAGTATTTTTTGAGTACTTAAATCCCGGATTACTTTCGTCCTACATCCTTCTCTGACATGTTTGTCGTTGATTTTTACTTTTATTTTTAATTTTCACTAAAATTACAAAAATTTTAAAAATTAAAATATTAATTTTCAAACAAAACTGTTTTTGATGCATTTTATTTTGGCCCAGCTTACTGTATTTTTACCAACTTGTCAATTACTGTAAAAATTTGAACTAAGATGGATGAAAAAATATTTTTTATTAAATTTAAAATTTCTGAATTTTTAAAAAAACTTGTTATTCGCCCTACCGTAATGTCTCAAGGACCTTCGATAAACTACAGTATCTTAAGAATTAAAAAAAATCCTAATTTTTGAAAATTTTAGAATATGGTATTAGATTTTTAAAATTTAAAATTTAATTTTAAAAATCTTTGAGAAATTTTTATATTATTTGAACATATTTTAGAAACTTCCAAAATCGAATAAAATTTTTGAAATCTTTAATTTCATAGAAACTTACAATTTTTTAAATTTTTTAAATTTCTAAAATTTCTAAAATTACGAATCTTAAAAAATCCCAATTTTTCGTTCCGAAACTACTTTGAAAAAATATTTTTAAAATTTTCTTTAATATTTTGTTTTTATTTTTAATAGAAATTAATCAATATGAAAACCAGTTTGATGTAAATTTTAAATTTTCTCAACGAACACGGATATGTTGCATTTTCTGTTTCTTTTTTATCTTGTTCTCTTTAGGTGAACTTTATTCGGAGCAGATCTCGGGACGATATCACCAAGATCTTGCATAATACGGGGATTGTCAAGACCAATTCCAGTCCGATGGCCCCGATTTCCTCTTCTCAAAATGGCACGGCCGATTCTTCTGTCAAGTTCCGAGGGTCTCGACCCACGGGGAAGCGGATTTCGTGTTCCCTCCTGAACCTCGTGATTCTTCTCTGCATCATGGCTGCTCTCCTGTTTGTTTCTATTTTAGTTACTTATTTCCTTACCGTAACTTCGATGACCGATAAAGGCATCGGTACTTCTGTCGTGAATTCTTCCAATAACGAACTTCACAGTTCGAGTACAGAAGGTCCAACCGGACTAGAAGAACTGGAAAGAAACGGACCGACTCCGGAGGAATTGAGACTTCCGAAGGACATTGTGCCCCTTTGGTACAACTTGACCATCAGGGTCTACGTTCCGGGATTTGTGGAATTCGACGATCCGGAGAAAAATCTGACTTTTTCGGCTGCTTTGATGATGAAAATATCCGTCAAAAATAAAACAAACAAAATTGAATTGAACAGTAATGGATTGGAGTTTCCGACAGATTTAGAGGAATTCAGTATTCTCATCGAAGGGCTTAATGTACGTTTTTAAAGATATCATTCTTTAAATCATCGAATTTCAGCCTAATCTGACTTCTGAATCCACTTCTGAATTCACTTCTGAGTCTTCTTCCTCTTTCGAAGATCCAATAAATTTAGTCAAGAAATCCTCCAAAGAAGTCGAGGATTCTGGAGTCCTTGCAAGGACTAGAAGAGACGTTGCTCGTTCCCCCTCCGGCATATCTGTCACTAAAATTACCACCAATGAAACACTCGAGAAAGTCGTCTTCGATCTTGATGGATACCTCGAGGAAGGCATGGAATACATCTTCCAGGTTTGATTTCCCAAAATGTAAATGTAGAAGACTCTAAAAATTCATTTTAAATAATTTCTATTTTCGACTTTCCTGATGATTTTATTTTTACCGTATTTCGGGTCATATTTGAATTTTCAGTTTCGCTATACTGGACCGATTTCAAACAAATTAGCTGGATTATACTTGACTACATATCAGGATCAAGAAGGCAACACTCACTATGCGGCGGTTACCCAGATGGAACCCACGGACGCTCGTCGAATGGTTCCATGTTTTGATGAACCAGAATTCCGTGCCGTATGGAAGATCAAGATTCTCCATCCACAAGGATCAAAAGCTGTTTCCAACGCTAAGGAAATCTTAGAAGATCAACCTGATGAAAGGTGGGTTTATTTCGTGATTTAAAAAATCACAAAAGTTGTTTAACTTCGGTCCTGACGTGCGCGATAATTTTACACATTTCAAACGTCCATAACTTTTTTGAAAGTTGTTATTTTTGGACAAGCTTTTTTTTAAACTATAGCTGAGACCTTCATCTATCCGATGGATGTAAAAAAGAATGAGAAAATTATCTATAAGATAGTGAAAATTGCGTTAGAAGCAATGTGCGGTATCGTTCGCGTCAAGATTAAAGCTGAATGATTTGACGTACTGCTTTGGTTGTTTTACAATCGAATGTTATCTAAAAACTGGTTTCAGAATGCCAGGATTCTTGTGGACCTCCTTTGAGGAGACTCCCATGATGGCTTCTTATCTCCTGGCCATCGTTGTCAGTGACTTTGAGTTCATCGAAGGAAACACCAAGAGAGGAACAAGGTTCCGTATTTGGTCGAGGAAGGAAGCCATCAATGAAACCCAATACGCCCTCCAGGCCGGAATCGAAGTTCTGGAATTCTATGAAGACTACTACGGTATCTACTTCCCACTTCAGAAGCAAGGTAAAATTGCATTTTAAACAGCTTTAAAATTTATAATTTTTAGATATGATGGCTTTCCCCGACTTTGGTGCCGGTGAGAAACTCTAATTTTAAAAAAAGAACCTATTTGTTGTTTCAGGAGCTATGGAGAACTGGGGACTGATCACTTATCGAGAACGAGCTCTCCTCTACAACCCAATAGTTTATTCCTTGTCCAATAAGCAATACGTCGCTACTGTTGTCGCCCACGAACTTGGTAAATTGGATTCCATATACTAGATTTCTGTAGAGGTTTCTGGAATTTTTGAGACATTTCAGAACTGAATGGAAGCTTCTGGAAGTAGAATTCCGAAGTTTTTGTAAGATTCTACAAATTCTGATGGTGTTTTAGAATTTTAACGAAGCTTCTGGAACCTTCTAAAATATACTGCTAGGTTCTGAGATTTTCAAGGATTTCACAGATGCTTTTATAGCTTTTCAGAATCCGATGGGAAATTCTGAAACTTTAGAATCTCATGAAATCAGAATTTTCTAGAATTCTATAAAAACTTTTAAAATCAAAAATCCGAATCGAGAAATTCCATATAGATTTCTACTTTTAAAATAACAGGATGTAAAATATCCTTTCTTCAGCTCATCAATGGTTTGGAAATCTCGTCACTATGAAGTGGTGGAATGATCTCTGGCTAAATGAAGGATTCGCGACCCTGATGGAGTACATAGGAGTCGACGCCATCGACCCTTCTCTGAAGATGGATGACTGGTTCATCAAGGACTCTCTCAACGTGGCTTTCGAGCGAGATGCCATGGCCACAAGTCATCCCCTCAGCTTCTCGATCGAGAAGGCGGAAGACGTCAGCGAAGCCTTCGATTCCATCAGCTACGATAAAGGTGCTAGTGTTCTCCGGATGTTGAAGAAAATCTTAGGTGAAGACAACTTCAAAAAAGGTTTAAATGTAAGTTTTTACACCGACCTTAAAGAAAATTACATATCGATATATCAACTTTGATAAATTTATGCATTGATATATCAAATTCAAATAACTTTACATATCGATATATCAACTTTGATAAATTTATGCATTGATATATCAAATTCAAATAATTTTATATATCAATATATCAACTTTGATAAATTTATGCATTGATATATCAAATTCAAATAACTTTACATATCGATATATCAACTTTGGTAAATTTATGCATTGATATATCAAATTCAAATAATTTTATATATTAAAGATTTACCTCAACCGATATGCTTACTCCAATGCCGAACACGTGAATCTTTGGCACGCTCTTACCGAAGCTGTGCCTAGTTCTTTGAAAGACTGGAATGGAAACAAATTCGATGTTGATGAATTCGCCAAGAAATGGACAGAGCAGATGGGATATCCTGTGGTCACTGTAACCACCACGAAAAATGGAATAAAATTGACTCAAAAGAGATTCAAGATGGACGAAACCTCCGAAGAAAGCCCGAAGTACAAGAATCCAAAGTACTGGTAAGTTCGATTTCGAAATACTGTATACTTTCCATAGGAGTAACTTCCAAAAGTAGTTTATTGGGAAGATGCATGTAGTTGCATTGAGATAATAATATTATAAGGAGTCCAATGATGTCATGTAATACAAGAAATCGAATTACATCCCATGTTATAAGGAACCCCATGACATTTCGTATTATAAAGAATCGAATTATAACCCATACCACAAGGGCTCCAATAACGTGATATCATAACAAATTCAGTTAGATTCCACATTACAAGAATTGCAATAGCAAATATCATAAAGAATCTAAGTATATCATATACTGTAGAAAATCTAATAACATCATATATCTAAAAAATTTAATGGTGTCATGGAATGTAAGAAATCTAGGTATATCATATATCTAAAAAATCCAATGATGTCATGGAATGTAAGAAATTTAGGTATATCATATATCAAAAATAATCCAATGATTTCACGAACTAAGAATTTTAATAACATCATATATTTAAAAAATTCAATGATGTCATATATTGTAAGAAATCTAGGTATATCATATATCATAAAAAGTCTAATAATGTCATGGAATGTAAGAAATTTAATGATATCATATATCACAAATAATCCAATGATTTCACGAACTAAGAATTTTAATAACATCATATATCTAAAAAATCCAATGATATCAGAGACTATAGAGTTTTGAATAATATCATATATCTTAAATAATCTGACGATATTGTAGATTATAAAGAATTTCGCAATATCCTATGTGAATATGTTTTTAAAATCCTATATATCGACGAATATCGTTCTATTTATCGTAATTTGTGAATTTAAATGAAATTAACATACCGAAATTTTAGGTACAAATGGGACGTCCCTATTTGGTACACCATCGACGGGGTTTCTCAACCGATGGCCTGGCTCCATTCCGAAGAAGAAATAAACCTTCCGAATCAAAGTTCTCTCGTGTTCGTCAATGCGGAATCTACTGGATTCTACAGAGTTAAATACGATCATGATCAGATGCAGAAGATTAATAAACAACTTCTGGAGGATCACACGGCGATCCAGATGAGATCCAGAGCTAGGTACATCGACGATGCTTTCACTCTGGCTCAAGCAGGTCATATCCCTTATGAGGACGTTTTGGAAATCACCAGATATCTGGATAAAGAAAACGATTTTTTGCCGTTGGCCATGGCTGTCAGTGGATTCGGAGGAATCGCGAGTTACTTCGGTGACGAACCTGAATCCGAGTACTTGAGGACTTATCTGAGAAAATTCTTCGACGAAAGATACG
This sequence comes from Halicephalobus mephisto, assembly GCA_009193035.1. Classification (NCBI taxonomy): domain Eukaryota; kingdom Metazoa; phylum Nematoda; class Chromadorea; order Rhabditida; family Panagrolaimidae; genus Halicephalobus; species Halicephalobus mephisto. The sequence continues at coordinate 661,120 of SWDT01000058.1, forward strand.
AAAACCTTAAAGAAAAACTTTTCGAAGAAGAAGAAGAAGAGGATTTTTATAAAAAGTAGGTCTTAATTTCACCACAAAATTACTGTAGTATTCGTTACAGTCAAATGAATTCGTTGATTGTCCGTACTGCTTGTGATCTAAAAAACGAAGATTGCATCGATCGAGGCCTCAAGGCTTATCAAGACAAATTCAAAGGTCCATGTCAAGGAGACCCGACTGCCATGTCCAGTCAGTGCTCAAGGTAAATTTTAAAATAATTTTAAATAAAAAATCAACTTCGAAAAATTACCGTATTGTTTGTTGTAATTTCTAAAACGTTTATTAAAATTTCAATGCGTAATTATTAATTTTAAAAAACAACGGAAGGTTGTGTACCGTATGTAGTCTTAATCTAGAAGTCCTCAAATATATCCAAATTTAATCTGTTTCTAAAAAGTTAATTTCGAAATTACAAAACAACCATCACCCTGAACTACCGTAGTTTCTATCAGGTTTTAGAAATTCGTGTCAAGACAACTTCGTGGAAATCTTGATTTATAACTTCACATAATAGTACTAGTAATTTCGAAATCGTAAAAAATTGCGAAAAAATTCAAAACTAAAATTACCACCTAGGTTACTGTAGTTTTAACCAAGTTTTGGGATTCGTTGTGAGACTATTTCGTGATAATTTTCACTTTCGAAATACTGTAATTTTGGAAACAATATCTGAAACTAAGATTCTAGAAAGTTCTAAGAATTTCAAACATTCGTCTCAGGACCATTTTGTGATTATTTTTGAAGTTTTTAATTATTATTTTCAGAGTCCCTGTGGCTATTCGTAGTTTCGTCTACTGTCTGGGGATCAGATACGGTAACGAGAAGGACTGGAACGAGGTGCTTCGGTTGTTCCAGAAGGAATCCGTCCAGGTCGAACGTAACCATCTGATGTTCGCCCTGTCCTGCTCCAGAGACACCTTCACCTTGAAAAAAGTACTCAAAATGGCGATTGATATCAACAGTACTGTAATTCGACTTCAAGACAAAAATACCATGTTTTCTTTTGTGGCACATAATTACATCGGAAAACCTATTGTTTTCGAATTTTTCATGCAAAATTGGAACCAACTTTATCATGAGTAATTTTTTGTTTTTTATTTAATATATTTTATTTTTTCTAGCCTCAAAGATCAACAAACTCTTCTGAAAACGTTCGTCGAAGCTTCATTGGAAGGCAAAACTGCAAGAAAAGTCAAAGAGGTTATTTTTCAAATTCAAAATTAATTTTTTCTAATTTAAAATTTAATTTTTTTTTAATTCAAAATTAACTTTTTTTTAATTAAAATTTAACTTTTTTAAATCCTTAAACAAAACTAAAAATGATATAAAAATTTTAAAAATACAGTAATTTGAACAATTTTTAAAATGATTAAAATTTCGAAATTTTTATTCAATTTCGTGAAATTTAATTTTAAATATTGAAAATACTGTAATTTCAAGTTTTGAAAATACTGTGGTTTTAAATTCTGAGAATACTGTAATTTTAAATTCTGAAAAAACTGTAATTTTAAATTCTGAAAATACTGTAATTTTAAATTTTTGCAGATTGAGGACTTCCTTGCGGCGAACAAAGCAACAACCCAGAATCTGGACGTTTTCAAACAACAACTGGAAATCGCCCGGACGAATGCCAAGTGGATGGAGAAGAACTACGACAAACTGATTGTCTGGTTCAAGGAAGCCTCCGGCAACCCGACCAAGAGGGAAATCGGGTTCACCATTGCTGTGTAGATGGCCTATGGAACAGGGTTACGGAGTCGGATCTACGTCATCTCATCGAGTACCAAATTTAATTTTATCATTATTAGTTATTATTTTACGTGGTTATCGATTTATTTTGTATAGACATCTTTGTGGAAATAAAACTCACTTTTTCATTAAAAATAAAAAGTTATTTTTAAATCTAAATTATTTAAAAAAAATTATTTTTAATTTTATTTTTCAAAAAAGTACTTTTTTTTAAATTTATTAAAAAATTATTTTTTTCAAATATATTTTTAAAATTAATTTATTTTTTAAAATTAATTTATTTTTAAAATTTTTTTTTTTTTTAATTTTATTTTTTTTTAAAGTTTTTAATTTTAAAAATTTATTTTTTAATATTAAAAATTTTTATAGATTACTGTATGTTAAAAATAATTTATTTAAAAAATTGAAAATTCTGAATTTTTCAAGAATCGATGAAAATTTTAAAAATCATCGAAAATTGAATAAAAATTTTCCGAAAATTTGCAATTTTAAAAATTCGTTTCAGAACCATTTTGTGCATTTTCTGATTTTTAAAATATAATTCAAAAAATAAAAATTGATATTCGATGAATCCAAATTTTTAATAAATTTTTTCATTTCCGTTTTCTCATGAACGAAAAAATCGAACATATTTGTCGAAAAACATGAATTTTCGGAAGTTGATTCATCTTTTTTTTGATTTTAGTGAAAATTAATTTTTGACATTTTAAAAGTTGTTAATTTTAATAATTTTCATGCTTTTAAAAAGTGAAATTTCGGAAATTGATTCATCTTTTTTTAAATTTTAGTGAAAATTAATTTTTGACATTTTTAAAGTTGTTAATTTTAATAATTTTTATGCTTTTAAAAAGTGAAATTTCGGAAGTTAATTTATTTTTTTTTAAATTTTAGTGAAAATTAATTTTTGATATTTTAAAATTGTTAATTTTAATAATTTTCATGCTTTTAAAAAGTGAATTTTCGATGATTTATGTTCTTAGAAAAGCGTAATGTTGAATAAAAAAAATCGGACTTTTTTTGCCGACAAAGGAGATCGGACTGGATCTACCGTAACCCTGCAACAAAAGCGGAAAAACTGTTATTTTGCCGAGGGTTTTTAGCTTCGCGGCATTTCCTCAGATCAAAACCAGGCCAATTAGAAAAAAATGATTTATTTTTTATATAAAAATCCAAATTCCAAATTAAAAAGTTTTTTATTATTGAAAATCACGTTTTTATAAAAATTAATAATTAATCCTCTATAAAGTAGTCATGATAGGAATTCTCAGAAAAGTTTGAAATTTTCGATTTTAGGTAATTTAAAAATTTTTAGATTTCGAAAAACCAGGGAAATTTTCGGAAGATTCTGGAGGATTTTGGGAGCTTCTGGAAGGTTTCAGAATCTTGACTGACTTCTGAGAAGTCCCTCTGAGACTCCGGAAGTTCCCTCAAAGTTCCGAAAAGCATCTGGATCTTTTATTCGGGGAACTTCTGCGGGATTCTGCAGGACTCTAGAAGCTTCTGTGAGACCCCGAAGCCTTCCGGAATCTTGACTGACTTCTGCGAGGTCCTGATTCAAAAATACGAAAACTAAACTTCGGCAAAATGTGATTAATGCCAAACTTAAGTGCTTTAAAAAATTACGAATAATTTCAAATTTAAATTTCTGCATTATTTCGAAATCGAAAATAATTTTTTTCACGAAATTCTATCAAAGTAAATCTCCACTAATTTTTTAATTCTTCATCTTCAATAATTTCAAAAATTTCCTCTGAATTCTGAAATATTCCAATTTTGCAGAAATTTACAGTATGAAAATTACATAATTTTTAGAATTATTTTTAAAAATTCCCAATTTAAAAACCAATGTATAATAGAGATACATTGGTTTCGAAACGAAATTTAAGTTTACTGTAAAATTCCACAATAATTTTTAAATTATAATTTTTATTTTTTTTTAAAATTGCGGATTTTCGAATTTGTCGATCCAGCTGCACTCAATCGATCTTCCTAAACCCTCTGCAACCTGCTTCAAAGGTCAGTAATGCCTTTTCACAGTCCTATTCATCGGTCAACTGGCTTTCAATTGCCAGATTTCCCCAAAAACAGGCTCCATATCTTGTTGCGCGAGATAGGTCAACCATTAGGCCAGCTGTGACTCGAACTCGCGCAGTGTAGAAGGGTCGTGTGGGTCGTGTCGTCTTGTCTGTCATTGTTTGAGGACCAGATCCGGTCAACGGATTGGTCATGCCAAAAACAAAGAAGGTCAACGGTCAGGCAGCTGCAAATCCTCCCAGCCAGAATGTTCTATTTTTTCCAGGTTTCCAAATTGGCAATTTTAAGGTCATTCTAAAATCTTCATATTTTAAATTTTCAACAAAAAAAAATAAAAATTTCTTGTTAAATCCACAACTATCCTAAAAACCCTAAATTTTCATATTTACTATTATTTAAAATTTGAAGAATTTTATTTTTTTCCTAAAATCTTCATATTTTAAATTTTCAACAAAAAAAAATTAAAACTTCTTTTTAAATCCATAACTATCTTCACTAAAAACCCTAAATTTTCATATTTTCAATATTTACTATTATCTAAAATTTGAATAATTTTTTTCCTGAAATCTTTAAATTTTAAATTTTCAACAAAAAAAAAATTAAAACTTCTTTTTAAATCCACAACTATCCCTATTAAAAACCCTTAATTTTCATATTTTTTAACATTTACTATTATTTAAAATTTGAATAATTTTATTTTTTTGAAATCTTTAAATTTTCTACAGTGTACCCAAATATCCTTCTTGAAAGCGACATCCATCCTTTCTAAAAGATCCTAATTTACATATTTCCATCATCTATCTTTGCTCAAAATTGCAAACTGTTATGTTAGCTCGTTAATCTTTATTTCGGACTGCCGTTTCGGATGCAACTGTTGCGGTTCTTCAGGACCCAACTGTTGCTTTTGATGTTTCCTTTTTTGTTTTAATTAATTAAAATTTTCAACTTTGATGTTTTATTGAACATAAAACTAAATTCCAGATCGATATTATATCGTATCTTGTGAAGCAGATGGATCTGGCCAGATTTGCCAAATAATTTCGATTTTTGGCAGAATTGTCCGTTTTGCCAGCTGGCCAAATTCGTCAGCTGCCTTCTGGTTTGGGTAATTTGACAACGAAATGAGTCAATGACTCGGAACTCCTTCTTCGATATTAGTTTTCAAGAAATTTAAAAATTTAAAATTTAAAAAACTTAAAAATTTAAAAATTTAAAATTTAAAAAACTTAAAAATTAAAAAACTTAAAAATTTTAAAATTAAAAAACTTATTTTTAATTAATTCAAAATCATAGTAAAATTAAAATTTTAAAAATTAACTTTGGTCCTGACACGAACGATAATTTTACGAATTTCAAACATCCGTAACTTTTTTGAAAATTATTATTTTTGAATAAACTTTTTTTTAAACTATAGTCAGGACTTTCATCTATCTGATGGATGTAAAAAATAATCACAAAATTACCGTAAACACTCTAAAATCGAAAAAAACATCATTCGTGTCAGGACCAAAATTGAACGATTTAATTTCAGTTTTAATTGTTATTTTTATTTTTCTCACGAGTTTCCAATTTCTCCTCCCTCTTGATTCCGGATTAAACATCTCATCTTCCTCAGAAATCCCCAACTATACAATCTTTATCCAACTACAAAAGTTTACAAATTTGTTTTTTTCAAACATGAACCAACATCGAATTTTTCAGACTATTGTATTTCATTGATATAAAGCCCCATAAGTTTTTTCGGAAAGCTTTTTCTTTTCCGTTTGCCCTTCTCTGTTTACAACTGTTTTTTGACAGAAAAAAATGGATCAAAGTTTTTTCGACGGGGAATTTTGAACGTGAAATTCTCAAAAATATCTTTTTAATTTTTATCAAACTAGAATTTTCTGAAGGATTCTGAATCTTTGGGGATTTTATGGAAGATTCTGAAGTTTTAGAATCTTGTGGAAATTTTTGGAAATTCGTGAAATTTTTAAAGTCGACATCTGAAATGAAGATTCTAGAAGTCCTTAGATTCCGGAAATTTGTGTCGAAATAACTTTGTAAAAAATATTTATTTTTAGTTTTTGTAACATGGATTCTGAGTTTTTTGAAATGTAGTAAACTGTCTTGAAATTTTTTAGTTTCTTACGTAAGTTTGTGGAACTTTCTAGAATCCCAAAAATTTTTAGAATCTTCCAGAATCTTATGGAAAATTTCAACATGATCATTATTGAATATCTAAGATTCTGAAAATCCCTAAATTCGTCTTGAGAAATTCGTTAGTATCTCTTATTTTCACTTTTTATAATAATATGACGTATTTTATATGGCATTAGGATGAAATATAAGAGGACAAAATATAAGAATGGATAAAATATAAGATCGAAAATATGCTTTCTTTACTCTTTAAAGACATTTCTGTATCCATACCTGGATTTGCCTAAGCCTAAAGGCTAAGCCCAAGCCTAAATCCAGCCTAAAAAAGCAACAGGAACTTACTATCCCCATCTTATATTTTCGATCTTATAGTTTGTCCGCTTTTATATTTTATCCTCTTATATTTCCGCCGTTCACGTTTTATATCGTGAACGGAAAAAATATAAGAGGAAGGAATATAAGATATATGATAAATCACTAATTATGTGTGGAAATTGACTTTTGGGATTGAGCTTAAGCATCTAGACCATGATGATAACAACAATATTCGAAATTTTCGGACACCATAATTGGTTTAATTTTTTTTCTGTCTTATATTTTTGCGTCTTATATTTTTTCTTATTGCCGAAATATAAGGGAAAAAATATAAAGTATATGATAAATTACTAATTATGCGTGGAAACCGACTTTTAAGATTGAGCTTAAGCATCTAGACCATGGTGATAACAACACTATCCAAGATTTTCGGATACCATAATTAGTTTATTGTTTTTTAGTCTAATATTTTTTTAGTTTTATATTTTTTCCTACTGCCATTTTAAATACCATACAATTATTTTTTCAGTAATTAAATTTTTCCTTCCGTAATCATCGATGGGACTCGTGGATTGTTTTTAATTTTTCTTCCGGTTTAAAAAATATGGCTCTTCCTGTGTATTTTATTTTTTATTTTTTACTTCCTTCTAAATAAATACGAAAGAAAAAATCTGATTATGACTCCATTTCGCGGGTGGTCATCAAATTTTACAATAAAAAAATTTATCTTCTCAGGCATTCAAATTCTTAAGAAAGATCTGTTTCTTTTTTAGGTCACTAAAATTTCAAAATGAAAAATGAAAAATAATAGATAAAGTTGTTTAATTTTGGTCCTGACGCGAACGATAATTTTACACATTTCAAACGCCCATAACTTTTTTGAAAGTTGTTATTTTTGGACAAGCTTTTTTTTAAACTATAGCTGAGACCTTCATCTATCTGATGGATGTAAAAAAGAATGAGAAAATTATATATAAGATAGTAAAAATTGCGTTAGAAGCAATGTGCGGTATCGTTCGCGTCAGGACCAAAGTCGAACGACTTGTTTTGTTCCTATTTAGAAAATTAAATGTTACCAAAATGGGTTATTCTAATTTTCCGTTCGGGACCATCAATTTTCAATAATTTGGTGTTCTTCGAACAGTCAGTCGGTTCCCTTCATGAACAAAGGAATAAATGGTCTCGTAATGAAGGTTCCGCGCAGAAAATTAAAGTACTCCTTTGGAAAAACATCAATTTATTTATCCAATTACGATCCGTCGTTCACGGCCATTATATCACTCAAATACCTTTCTGAAATTTCCAACCAGGTGTGATATTTTTAAAATTTTTAGTTTTTAAATTTTAAAAAATGTTTCTAAAATGAAGTTTTCCGATTTTCCTTGAGAAATCCTCCAGTTGATAAGTCCCAGACCAACCGGAAAAGACTATTCAAAGTTTCAGTCCAATAAAATCCAAAATTGGCCATTTGGTCCTCTTTGTTGCGTCAACAATAAAAACTAAAAATCTCAATTTTCCTTCGAAAATATTTGGAATTGATTTTCATCAAAGATAACTCCTTATTTGGCCTCGGAACTTCAAACGACCCATTGTGACTCTAGAGACCAGTTAGTTTCCCCGATATTTAGGAGATTCGCGCAGGCTGGCTCAATGAACAAAATTAGAATGGCGAAAATGAGTGGATATCGATCGAACGGCGACAAGAAGGATGCCATGAAAACAGATTCGAGGTCCGAGTTTATTTCGCCGTTTGGCGCGCGACTTTCCGATTTTCTCTAAATTTTAAAACTGTCGAGTTCTAAGTCAAAAATAATGTAGTTTCTTCTTCATCTAGATGAATATATTAATTTTTGAATCTTTGGTCTCGACATGAATGGTGGATTTTCGAAGATATTTTTGGATTTTTTGTATACAGTAAATAGAAAAAGATATATGAAAATTATAAAATCTACATTAATCGAGAAATGGATCTTATATTCTTCAGAAGTAGGTTTGAAATGAATACAAGTGTCATTCGTGTCAGGACCAAAAATAAGTAATTTAATTTGTTTTCTGTTATTTTTAGTGTTGTGTATTATTAAAGTTGGAACTCAAATTTCGAGGTCGAAATTTGGGTTTTTGTGTTAAGAAACGTTTATAATTTTTTTATTTCAAAAATCTGTTTTATCTAACTTGATAGCTGAAACTTAGCTAGATTATTCTAATTCAAACATGACTTATGAATCGTATCCTAACACGAAAAATTAGAATACCGACCTCGAACTTTGACGAATAAAGTACTGTAGTTCTTATTATAAAAATTAAAATTCAGAATTCAAAATCGAAATCGAAATCGAAATTCTAATTTCTCGTGTTAAAACACATTTATAAAATTTCTTATTTTAAAATATTCTTTCATTTAAGTTGAGAAAATTGGATATCTGGATTTCTCGAATCACAATTATTTATAAATCGTATCCTAACACGAAAAATTAGAATCCCGATCTCGAACTTTGACGAATAAAGTACTGTAGCTCTTATTATAAAAATTAAAATTCAGAATTCAAAATCGAAATTTGAGATTTTTGCGTTACGATAACTTTTATAAACTTTTTTATTTCAAAAACTTGTTTTCTGTGTTATGTAAATTGACGAAACCTGATATTTGGATATCCCGAATCCAAATATGACTCATGAGTTGTATCTTAACACGAAAAATCCAAACTTCGACCTCGAACCTTGAGTTCCGAATTTAATAATACGAATCACAAAATTCCCAAAATTACAACTTCAAAAAAAGTTTTTTTTATTCATTCTGAATTTTTCCAATTTTTTTAATCCGAAATTTCCAAAATTACAACTTCAAAAAAAGTTTTTATTCATTCTGAATTTTTCCAATTTTTTTAAATTCAAAATTTCCAATTTTTTAAAAAATAATAAAACTGAAATTAATTTAATTGTTGCCAATTTTAAAATCTGACTAAAAATGAATCTACAGTATCGTTTTTCTTTATTTTTATTTTTTAGAAGACTCTAGTTTGAATTTACTTCCTGAAAAAAGTTGTAATTTCTAACTACTCTGCCCTCCTACGGAGATTCCATTGTGCCGGAAAAACTTGTAGAATTTAATTTGTCCTAAATACAAATGAGGTTGTACTTTTTAAACAGTACATGAATTTTTTCGGAATTTTCAAAAACGAGTAATGGACCCATCCTCGATAAATTTTTTGATTGTATAATAACAATTACGGAACAAATGTCACATAAAATCAATGCATAGATTACTGTAGGTCTCATAAAGTCCGTGATATTCGCTTCGAGACAATTTCGTAACAACGCTTATTTTTGATTTTTATAATATAGGATAAGATTTTAAAATTTATACTTTTTAAAACGAATAATGGACCCATCCTCGATAAATATCCTAATTATATAATAACAATTACGGAACAAATGTCACATAAAATCAACACATAGATTACTGTAGGTCTCATAAAGTCCGTGATATTTGCTTCGAGACAATTTCGTAACAACGTTCATTTTTTATTTTTTATAATATAGGATATAAGATTATTGAAACCTTCCAGAACTTCAGAAGCTCCCAAAATCCTCCAGAATCTTCCGAAAATTTCCCGGATTTTTCGAAATCCAAAAATTTTTAAATTACCTAAAATCGGAAATTTCAGACTTTTCTGAGAATTCTTAAAATTTGTGTCTAGGAAATTTCAAAAAATTGTCCATTTTCAATTTGTATAATAATATTATTTTTCGCATTTAAGTAGATGTCTCCGGACCACTCCTTTTTCAGTTATTTATCAACCAAATAATCTTTTTTTTGTTTGTCCATTTTACGACTACATTGTTTCAAAAATTTTTTAATTTTATTGTTTTTTATTTTTCGAAATTTCCCACGTTCTGTCTTGAAAAATATTTCCATTTTCGAAGTTGGTTGATTCGTCCTGACACATGAGCAGCTCATCTTGAGATTTTTCAGAGAGGATTTTGACAAGTTTTTTACATGCCCTTTTGACAAGTAGAAATTTCCGTTCGAATTTGTTCGTCATAGGAGTACACTTCTTTTTTAGCACTTTATCGAATGTTTTCAAAGCAATCACAATATAGGATTTACGATATAACATACTCAGGCTTGGATTTTCTATTGTTCGCGCATCTCAGTCTTCCTGATCGTCTTGAGGGAAATCTTTATCTTACTAGGATCATCTTCAGGGAATCCTTCCTTTACTAGAATCATCTTTTCGGTCCATCTGATCTCGCTTTTTTCTTTGATGAGTTCGTCTTAGCCGTTTGTAGTCAGATTGCGGCTGGCAAGGCCTGGATCTGCAGTCTTCCGTCGGGAATCGAACCCGAGTCTCGTAACTTTACTGTCACGTATACTACCACTGTACTACCGAAGCCATAGGAATAAAAAACGGACGAAATTAGAAAATTATTAATTTAGTTCAATTTTGTTGGGAATTTTTAAAAATTGAAAAATTTTCGGTATTCTTAGAAATCGTTAACTACCCCCATCATAGGGTACTCCATCCTGACGGTCGCCTCAGGACACTGGATCTAACTCTAAAAACTTCTTAACTGGCATTCCACTTACTTAATTATTCAACTACTCTAAATTTAAAAAATTAAAAATCCAGTCTAAAATTAATTTTTGGCAATTATTCACATCTCGCCAAAAAAAAATCAGTTTTTAGCAATTGTTCACATTTCTCCAAAAAAAATCAGTTTTTAGCAATTATTCATATTTTGCCAAAAAAAATCAGTTTTTGGCAATTATTCACATCTCGCCAAGAAAATCAGTTTTTGGCAATTATTCATATTTTGCCAAAAAAAATCAGTTTTTGGCAATTATTCACATTTCGCCAAGAAAAATTAATTTTCAAATTTTCTTATAAATTTAAAAATCTGCAAATATCAGAAATTTTAAAAGTATCTATCATAAACGAAATTCTTTTTTAATGGATATATAAATTTATATTCTTTTTACAATTTTCAAACCACAAAGTTACCTAAAAATTTTCAAAAAATATAAAAATTACTTTTATTACATAATATTAATGTTGAAACTGCCATGAATACTGATATAACTGGAAAATGAAATACTCAAAAAATCACGTAAAATCGATTTTTTAAATTTTTTTATATGAATTAATTTTTTTCCTGTTAAATTTCCCTCCAAGAACTACGGTTGTTTGTGGCCATCAACTTTATCAACCCCGAATCTTATCTCATTGTTCTCCCAAGTCCCAATTTGCCCTGAGGCAACATCTACAATAAGCGCGAACGAGAGCCGTGTTTGACTCGCGCCGTTTTCCGACGCTCTATTATTATTCGAAAACTCCCTTTATTATTGAGGTTTATCTTCTAGGTGACTGATTATTCTCATTGTTCTCGACAAGTTCATCGTCTAAGTAGAGCGAATTCGCTCCTGCTGTGGTCAATATTCTTTTCATCGTCGGATCTTCTGTCATGAATCGGCACAGTGCAGGGAACGGTGAGTTTTGGTTTTTTAGGATTAAGTTTATATATAAAATCTGCATACTTTTATGCTACTTGTACTTTAAACATTTCCCTGTAGACTAAGTTCATATAGAAATTGTTTTTAAGGATTAATTTTACACAAGATTTGCATATTTTTATAACAATTTTCATGCTTAATATTTAAGCATTCATCAATTAAACTTTGTTTTAGGATTAATTTTATATATAAGATTGTGTATTTTTACACTTAATTGATAGAGAAATGCTTAGACAGCAATGAAGTCTTTTTTAATAATTTATATATAAAATTGTGTATTTTTTAGGATTAATTATACGTAATTTATATATTTTCACGCCCTGTTACTGTCTGGAGTTTTTTCTATCAATTGAATCTTTTTTAATTTAAAAAATATACTTTCCTCATGTTTTTTTCTAGAAGATTTTATTTTTTCCGATTTGGTCTTCTAAAATCCCCCTTTTTAGAGCGTTCTCTTCTTGTAGAACACCCAAATGTCACTCAACGTCGCAGAACGACGGGATCCACAAAAATTACCCAATTGTTTTCCAAGGATTCTGAATCTGAACGTCTCAATTCTCTCCTTCATGGGCTTGAAGATTTATCCATTGTAAGCCGACTTGCATCGAGGAGTGCTGATGCTCAGAAACGAGGGTCTGATCAACTTGCTAGATGGGCTCACAAATCCAGAAATGCTGCTATAGATGACGTCATGCAGAAAAGTAACCAGATATTCCACATGTTTGCCGACAAACAAGCCCAATTTGCGAGGGATTATGAGCATTTCTTAACTGTAAGATTATTGATTTTTTGAAAATTAAAAATTTTGATTTTCAGCAATTACGAAAAATAATTGAAACAGAAAAACTTGTAAAAGAATGCGAAACTGAAGTCAAAATTCTCCTCGAAAAAGAAAAAAAATTAAAAAAAGAATTAAACAAAGGAGGGACGATTTTTACAAGAAAGAAATCCTCGGATATCCTGCTTCTGAGAGAACAGCTCGACAGAGTAAGTCCGGATCTACAGTAATACAGTCATTTCGATTTTTAGGCTACTCTTGACAGACAACTGGCGGAACGTCGGCTTGAAGAAACCAGGGCAGAAGCGGAAGTGATAAAAATGTTCAGATTCCGTCATGGGATGATGGGGATTGCGGATTCTTACCGTAATCTAGCGTCTAATTGCCAAACGATGTTTGATTGCCAGAGGGAAATTGCCGAGATGGTTCCGGCTGTTTCGACACAAGACGTGAATAGAATGTATTATGAAGGAATTCCCTACACGAGAGAAAGAATGGAAAATTTGAGGAGATCACTAGACAACGAAATTCCGTTGAGATACAACCCTCCGACTGCGAGGAGATCGGAACCGACGAGAGTTATCCCTTGCTCGGAGATGATGGGGACTCCTCCGCCTCCCTATACCCCCACTGCTCCTCCTCAAAGCGATTTTGAAGATTCTATGTTGATCCAAAGAAGAAGACCATCAGAAACTCCGAGGACTAGAAGAGGCGTGAGTCAGAGAATGAGAAGTCGAGAACCACCGGTTGAAAGAATCAATAATTGTGAAGTTTCGTCAAGTTGTAGTTCTGATGAATCTACACCTAGTCCATCGACAGTCCCCCCGAGGTTATATCCAAGTCTAGATGAACCTGATTCAGCTGCATCCCAGTTGAAAAGCTTTGGCTTGAGACCGGCTTATGGAGTCCACTGAAAAGCCATTTATGTAGTCACTATATTTTCGTAGATATTCGGGAACCGTGCTAATTTTTTTATTATTCGCTTTATCCAAGAACCCTCGCGAATTTCTTAAATTTTCAATTATTGTGATTGTATACTTGGGATACCATAAAAGTTACAATTATTTAACCCAGAGGTACTCTCCGTTTGGAGTAGGGGCACTTGCGGACTGTTTGCTGCCCTGGGGCTGTGACGACTCCCCGTTGGATTGGTCGTAGCCTTGGGGAGAGGGTTGTTTGGAGGAGTTTTCGGAATATCCTTGGGATGTTGGATCTTGAGCAGGAGGAACTTGGACTTGTGAAAGTTTGGAAGAATCCTCGGTATCGTAACCTCCGGATGATTCTTGAGTTTTTGCACTTGTTTGGGCGTCATATGGATTGACAGATGGAGCATTTGATTGTGAGTGGTTTTCGCAATGTCGACAGGAACCGGGTTGACCTGGATCTCCTGGAGGACCTGGGGGTCCTGGAAGTCCTGGATTTCCGGGAGATCCACTGAAGTTTGAGAAATTTTTAAAGATATATGAATTTGAAGTTTACCGGTCTCCAACAGGTCCTCTCATTCCTGGAGGTCCTTCTATGCCGGGTTTCCCGGGCGTTCCTGGGTTCCCGGGCACTCCTCTAGGTCCTACTCTTCCTGCAGGACCTGGAGGACCTACGGGAGCACCGTTGAGCACTTTGCCTCTGTCGCCGACTGGACCCTTAGGTCCTGGGGGTCCGGGTTCCCCTCTGGTGCCTGGTGGGCCTGAAAGCGAAGTTTTTAATTAAGAAAAAATTCAAATTTCCGCGCTAGCCTGTAATACCGTAATAGCCAATTTTCGCTGTAAGAAAATCGACTCGCTCTCCCGTCGGTTTTCTTCCAGCGAGTGTTGGGGAATCAGATATCAAAGTCGAAATTTTTTTTCAGTTTTTTATAACTTTTTAAAATTTAATTTTTTTAATTTTCGGAATTTTTATAAAATTTTATTGTTTTTATAATTTAAAATTTTTATAAAATTTTATTTTTTTTACAATTTAAAATTTTTATAGAATTTTATTTTTTTTATAATTCAAAATTTTATTAAAAAAAAGAACTTGAGAGAAATGCATTCAGTTTTGCTTTAATAAATTTTAGAAATTTTTAATATTATAGTTTTTGTTGTAAATCAACAATTTAGTTAAAAATCGAATCATTTAGATGATTAATTTTTTTTATTTAATAAAATTGAACTTACCCGGAGGTCCTGGACGGGCACCCTCTCCCGATCTGCCGGGCTTGCCTGCCTGTCCTGGAGGTCCACGAGGTCCCTTCATTCCAGCAAGACCTGGAAAAATTTCCAACATTATTTTCGAAATTTTCTAAACGTTAAAATTAAAAAATATATAATTGTTTAAAGTTTTAAAATTTCCGCGTATAAAGAATTTTATAATAATCGAAAAATCCTAAATTAATTTTTAGGATAATTCTGAATTTCACAAATTCGCGTAATTTTCGATAAATTTGTTTTTAATTTTTAAAATAGCACGGCTTCATGTAGTTTCGTAAAAAATCTCGATTAATTTAATTGATAAAATTTTTATTTTAATTAACTGAACCTGAATTCCTCACCTGGCGGGCCTGGGGGTGCGGGGGGACATCGTTGGCAGGCGGTGTCCCTGACGTCGGCAGCGGGAAGGTACACTCCTGGTCTTCCAGGTCTGCCGTTGGGTCCGGGATCGCCATCTCGTCCGGGAGCTCCTTCGGGTCCGGAGACACCCCTAGGACCCGGAGAGCCCTGGGTACATGCACAACATGCCCCGCTTGATGCGGTTGCCTGAGGGCCATAGGGGTTGTTTGCGTAACCAGACTGTCTTTCAAGTCTCCGTCTTTCATTAGGCCCAGCGGCAAAGGACATTTGTTTCCAGATATCTCGGGACTCCATCTGAAGTCAGAGTACTGAAAAATACCAGTTTCGAACCCAGACTTACCTTGCACAATTCCACGTGGTTCAACATCAGGCTTAATTTCTGTTGGAAATGGACATGCATCATGGGCAAAAGGACAATCATGGTCATCATGCAGAAAGTACTGGCCACCGTGGCCAAGAAAGTAGTTTCCCGACCAGATATCCCCATTTTTAGGTTTTCAAGGTAATTCGAAAAAAAAGAAAAAATGGAATGATCAACTAAACCTATTTGACATCAGTAAACCCTCCCAAAGACACCTGGAATTTTTTGTCAATCTAGGTCACGGCCTGATTTGGGAGAAATTCGATCAACGAAAAAATGGAAAAAAAGTTTCTTAAATTTTTGATGTTATTAATTAAATATTGTATCATAAGCAAAAAAATATTCAGCAATTTTTACATAATCTAACATCATTATTATTTTTAAAAAATCGATTTAAATTATCATTCAAAGAAGTTAATCAAAATCGTCTATTATAATAAATATATATTATGAAATATCATTATTTAATATTTATATATAATATTTTAAAAATTCGGATTTTTGAAGCTCTGTAACCCGGCGAATACTGAATAGATTTCGATAATTTTTTTTCATCGAGTTTAGGTAACTTTAACCTTTCGTTTGAGATTTAAAAATATCCAAAAAAGTAGTAATTTGTTCGAAAAATAAAAGGAAATTTAAATTTTACAAAAACTAAGTGAAATTGACACTGGAACAGAACGCCAAAAATTAAAATTCGAATTCGATTAATGTTAGAACAGAACGCCAAAAATCGAAATTTGAATTCGATTGAATTAGTATAGGAACAGAACGCCAAAAATCGAAATTCGAATTCGATTAATGTTAGAACAGAACGCCAAAAATCGAAATTCGAGTTCGATTAAATTAGCATAGGAACAGAACGCCAAAAATCGAAATTCGAATTCGATTGATGTTAGAACAGAACGCCAAAAATAAAAATTTAAACCGAATTGAATTAACGTTAGAACAGAACGCCAAAAATTGAAAATTATTTTTCTAACGAAATAATTTTTAATTTTTTTTAAATAATTTTTAATTTTTTGACATTATATAAAACGGCAAACCCATCTAAACTTAATTTAAAAAATAATCATCAAAATTCATTCAATATTCAGTGAATTAAAGTTGCACTTTTTAAAGCGCATTATTAATCATCCAAAAATCAGAAAAATTATAATTTGTTTTATTTTCATAAATTTGAGCAAATTTTCTAAAATGAATAAAAAGTAAAAATTATTTTCCGTGATGAAAATTGTTTTAAATTTGATATTTTTGGAAATTTTATAAATTAAATTTTCGACACATTTTACACAAAAATAATTTTCTTTAAAATTTAAAATTCATACTGTACACACAAAAAGAGTAACTTTTGGTACAGTAATATATATATGTAAATAGTTATTATCAAGTTTCAATTTTCGTCACAAAAGTCAAACATGTATGAAAATGTAACGTTTCGTAATTTTTACGAAATTAAAAATTTCGCTTTTTTGGGTGTAGATGACAATTTGCGAACAAAAAGTTGACTTTTCTTTTTTAATTAGTTATAATATACAAAAAAACCTAAATTTTAGTACAGTAAGAAATTCAAAGAGTCACTATTAAGTTTCAATTTCGTCACAAAAGTCAAATATTCACAAAAAATATTACGATTATGTCACGTTTCATAATTTTTATGGAATTAAAAATTTCGCTTTTTTGGGTGTAGATGATTTTGATGAAGATGTTTTATTTTTTACGTTAGAATATATAAAAATAAAAAATTAGAATTTCCTCGAGGATTCGTGGGAACATTTCCAAAGTTAGACCAATTACAAGTATTTTCTTGGGAACATTTCTGAATGGCAAACCGAGAATACTTATGAATGATCTCCAGAATCTACATTTAAAAATTTACATAAGGGAATTTTAATTTTTACATTTTCTATATTTTTTAATTTTTAATTTTTTACATTTTTTATTATTTTTTTATAATAGTTCAGAGTAAATTTCGATCTAGAATCCCGAGGGGTTCTGGTTGAAGATGCATTTACTGGATCTAGAACCATCATCATTTCGCTCTAGCATCGGCAAAATGACGTGGTCTTAGATTATAAGGCATCCTCACTGAAGCTGCGACGGCCATGACAAGTGCATTCCTACAGAGTTCTCTCCAACGTTTCCTAAGGTTTCTTCCTCAATCTAGAACCAGGTTTACAGAAAAAAACCAAAATTATTTCGATATTATGGAGATGAGAGAATAATTGTTATCTTTAATATTTTACATTTTCTGCTTTTATTATGTTTAAAGTATTTCCAGATTATATATTAGTTTAGAATCTCAAGAACTTCTGATTGATGACGTATTTACTAGATCTAGAATCAAATTTGTTGGAAAAAATCAAAATTATTTCGATATTATGGAGATGAGAGAATAATTGTTATCTTTAATATCTTACATTTTCTGCTTTTATTATGTTTGAAGCATTTCCAGATTATATATTAGTTTAGAATCTCAAGAACTTCTGATTGATAAAGTATCTATTAGATCTAGAATCAAATTTTCAAGAAAAATAAAATCATGTTGATATACAAAAGAAAGACCGAAAATACAATTTTTAGGATCTTCTATTTTTACTTTTCTTTAACATTCACAGAACAGATGTGAAATAAGTATTTCGAAATGTTCTAATCGAGTATTTAGTTACTAGATCTAGGATTATATCCTTAGTACTTTATCGGATCTTTCTCCAAAGGATATGACAATACGTGACTAGATTACAATTTTAACAATTAAGCCTGACTTATGTTCGTTTGCAATTCCAAGTTTGGTTTTCATTGATCACATATATTCATAAAACCAGTTAATGTTACTTTTTCGCGACATTTCTGCTTATCAGCCGGTTTGTGGTGATTTTTGTCTTTTTTCTGTATGTGTATACACAAAAAACATAATTTTTGATCTGATAAAAATTACGAATCGTCACATTTTTCATGAATATTTGGTATTTGTGACGGAAATTAGAACTTAATAGTGACTATTTCTATTTGTTACTGTACTAAAAGTTATGATTTTTTGGAGGAAAATGACAGAATAATTATTAAAACGTATTTTACTTAATTTTGAACATTTTTCGGCACAGAAATTTAGAAGTTCTTAAATTTGGATAAAAAATATGTAGAATGAGACCTGTAGATTCGGAATCTACGGATTCTGAAGACTAACACTAAATCCTGATATCAGATTTGAAATCTACGGTTTCTGAAGGTTAATCTTCAAATATTATATCAAATTTGAAATCTGCGGATTCTGAAGGCAATCCTCAAATGTGATATCAGATTCAAAATCTACGGATTCTGAAGGTTAATCTTCAAATGTGATATCAAATTCAAAATCTACGATTTCTGAAGGTTAATCTTCAAATCTAACATCAGATTCGGAATCTACGGATCTCATTCTACATATTTTTTATCCAAATTTAAGAACTTCTAAATTTCTGTGTTGGAAAAAGTCCAAAAATATCTAGAATAATTCTTAATTGGTTTTGTATATATGGGATTTAAAACATCTGTTTTTTACGAAAATGTGCGATATAAAGAAAACTCGGAAAGGTGCGCAATTTCACGCTTATTTCTTTCTCTGCCGAATGTGAACAAGCTCCCGAAGGCGTCGGAAACATGGGAATTTAGCCAGTCAAAAGCGAAAAAATTTGGTGGTTATTCAAGCAGACTTAAATCCTAAAAAATATTGATTGATTTAAAAATTTAAAAATTAGTCAATTTTTGTTTAAGAGGTTTATCCGGAATCCGTTAATTGAGTTAAATCCCAAATCCGAGCCAGTTTTCTTTTTTTCAAAAATAAACGAAATTTTTTATTTTTGAATCTTTGGAAAATTTCGAGGATAATTATAGGCCTATTGAACACCGCTGAATGGGCTATTTTTAAATAAAACGTGATTTTTAGTTATCTCTGAAATGGACGGATTTTTAAATAATATATTTTTGAAAATATTCAGTCGTAAATTTGTAAATTTGTAAATTCGAAAATTTACTTTTTTAATAATTATTTTATTACAGAAATTAAAAATAATTTTTTTTAAATTGTTTTGGATTTTTTACAAGATTCTAAAATTCGAAATTTTTAATGATTTTTGGGATTTTTTGCAAGATTCTGGAATTTTAGTGAAATATCCCTTTAGGTTTTTAAAAATTTAGGATTTTTCATAAGATTCTAGAATGTTAGTGGAATTTTTTTTATAGAATATTGGCAGTTTTAGAATTTTCTGTAGGATTCTAGAATGTTAGTGAAATTCTTTATAGAATGTTAGTGAAATTTTTTTAATAGAATATTGGCAGTTCCAGAATCTTCTGTAAGATTCTAGAATGTTAGTGAAATTCTTTATAGAATGTTAGTGGAATTTTTTATAGAATATTGACAGTTCCAGAATCTTCTGTAGGATTCTAGAAT
Organism: Halicephalobus mephisto; assembly: GCA_009193035.1. NCBI lineage: Eukaryota > Metazoa > Nematoda > Chromadorea > Rhabditida > Panagrolaimidae > Halicephalobus > Halicephalobus mephisto. Next base: position 681,022 of record SWDT01000058.1, read on the forward strand.
GTTAGTGAAATTTTTTATAGAATATTGGTAGTTCCAGAATCTTCTGTAAAATTCCAGAGTGTTATTAAAGTTTCTTTGAAATTTCGGAAGATTTTAAAATCTTTTATTTAATTTTGGATTTTCACTGGATTTCATTTAGATTCAAATAAATTCTAGAATTTTCTATATGATTTCAGAATGATATTGATGTTGCTTTAAAATTCTAAAATTTTTTATATAATTATATAATTTATTAATTTTTTCTAATTTCTCATAAATTCTAGGATTTTTTATATAATTCTAAAATTTTTAAAATTTCTCATAAATTCTAAAATTTTTTATATAATTCTAAAATTTTTTAAATTTCTTATAAATTCTAAAATTTTTTATATAATTATATAATTTTTAAAATTTCTCATAAATTCTAAAATTTTTTATATAATTCTAAAATTTTTAAAATTTCTCATAAATTCTAGAATTTTTTATATAATTCTAAAATTTATCAAATTTTTAAAATTTCTCATAAATTCTAGAATTTTCTATGAAACTAACATGTTTCAAAAATTCCTTCAAAATTTGAAAAATATATTTTTTATTATTTCGAAATTATCTATTTTAATAAAATTAAAATTTTTATTTTTTAAATTTATTGTTTATTTCAAAGCTAATTAAAAACGATAAAAAAGTGTGGATTTCCATCCTAGAATTTCAGACGTGACAGTTTCAGTGAAAAACGACCTTACGATTAAGAGTTGAATACCCCCTCCAGTGCTGAACCAATTTCCCCAAAGGATTAACTCCTCAAGTTTTCTTCGATTTCGTGCTCGTTCTGGAGTGATGATTCTTTTTTCGTGTTTTTCAAACTTCTGGGATTTCGAATCCGAAGTTGTTCAAAAGCCACTTTCCAACTAATAAACAAAAATTTAAAAATTTTTATTACAGTATTTCAAAATTTTTAAAAATTTTCATAAATATTGCCTCAGGGGATTTTTTCAAAAAGTTGTTTTAAATTTTTAAATTTTTTAGTGTATAGATCATTGTTTTAAATTTACTGTAATTTTTAACTTTTATAACTTTTAATTTTTTGAAAATTTTCATAAATATTGCCTCAGGGGATTTTTTCAAAAAGTTGTTTTAAATTTTTAAATTTTCAAATTTTTTAGTGTATAGATCATTGTTTTAAATTTATTGTAATTTTTAATTTTTATAACTTTTAATTTTTTGAAAATTTCCATAAATATTGCCTGAGGGGATTTCTTTCAAAAAGATGTTGAAAGCTGTCTTCAGTTTTCGGACTTTTCTGATTCGAACATTTGATAAAAATTTCCGACATAAAAGTCAATTTTTATTTTACTATAATATTACTGTATTTTTAAATTTTTAAATTTTTTATTTTTTATTTTTTTTAAATTTTTTATTTTTTATTTTTTTTTAAATTTTTTATTTTTTTTAATTTATTTTTTTTCAGAGAAATGTGATTTGAAAAAAATACTTTTTTATTCAAAAATTGAAAAGTTAATTGATCCTAAAAATGCCAGGGATCTACCTTCCTTTGACGAAATTCATCTTGTTGGCAAATCAGATTACGGTAAATTTAACAAAGGAGAATTCAGAAGCAGCAGTTTTCACAAATCAAAATGCAATCTACAGCGACATGCCCGCGGATTTCGCTTACGACAATAATCTGAAGCCTCCAGATGCAGTCTACATAGAAGAAGACGAAAGTTATTGGCGAAGTTATTCATCTGATTCCGGAGGCTCCGATTACGGTATTCTGAGAGACAGTTCTAATTACGGTCGGTTTAAAATTTAAAAAATAAAAAAAATAAAAAAATAAAAAATTTAAAAAAATTAAAATGTTAAAATTTGTAAAAATTTGACTTAATCCTAAAATTTGTAAATTACTGTAAATGGAAGATGATTACTCCGAAATGACCTCATTTGCTCATGTATCGGTTATTTTTGATTTTTGAAGATACTGTAGAAGTTTCGTTTGTTCCCTTAATCGATTGGTTCTGTACCAATGGTGACTCGGTTTATTCGAGTACCAACGATACAAAATTAATTAAATAAAATTCCGAACAATTTAGTGTTGTTCATTTTTTCATTTTTAAATGATGTCACTATTGTCCCAAATTGGCGTGCAAGTTGGGTTCCTGCGTCTCAGGGATTTTCATTTTCATACTTTTCCCGCTTTCTGTGACAGTATTACTTTACATTCGTAAAGGACATAGTTTCCGAAAAATTACTGTAATGATAGTTACTGTGAGGCAATTTGTTTTTTAACTGACTATTACGCAAAGGTGATGATTCTTCTCCAAAGTTATCGATTTTCCGAGATTTTCGATTTCGAACTGTCCGATTCTCAAGTCGAACTAATTCTGTCCTAGTTCGAACTTTCGATTTCAGAACTCGAATCAGTTCGAATTAATTTGAATCAGTTGTGTTCCGACAGAAACTACAATAGAGAAGACCTGAAGAGATAGCCTGAATATCACGGACTCTAGAATACTGTAGCACAAGAATGACCTTCGGTTGTCTGTTGTGCAGGATGTATTGTTTGTCAGTGCCTTATTTGTTGAGTAAAGACTTGTAGTGCTCTTCTTATGCCTGATCTCAACAAGTTGGAAATCGACAGTTCTGCCGGAATAATCGGAGAACAGTTAGTGAACAACTCCGATAGTTCGGCTTCCTCTCACTTCCGAACGACTTCACCGCTACTCCAAATTCACCCGTAAATCAAGTCCCTCCGCCTCAGGCACTTTCGTCCTGAGACCCTTTTCGCTTTCTGAGACAGACACTCTATGGTAGATATCTTGAAAAATCCATTCGTGCTGGGATAAAAAATAAGAAACAATTAATTTTATAAAATTACTGTAACTAACAAGCTCATGATATAGTTTTAAAAAAGTTAAAATTTAGAAAAGAAAAAATTTGAAAATTGTATTTTTCGTTTCAAGATCGAAAATAAAAAATAATTAATTTTAATTTAAAATTAAGGAATTCAAAATTCGTATTTTAGTTATTTTTGGATTTTTGGGATCTTGATGGATAATTTCGAAATCACGTAAAATTAGATTTTTAATTTTATTCTTTTGAAAAATAAACTTTTTTGTTTTTTATTTTTTTATAAATTAAAAAATTTTTTTTAGATTTTTGAATTTAATTATTACGGTTTTAAAAATCTATATTTTTAATTAAAATACGATTTTTTTTTGTAACTTTAATTTTATAGAATTTTGAATTTATTTTTTTTTATTATTTTTAAATTTAATCTTTTTAAATATAGAAATCTATATTTTTAATTAAAATACGAAATTTTTTTGTAACTTTAATTTTATAGAATTTTGAATTTATTTTTTTTATTATTTTTAAATTTAATCTTTTTAAATATAGAAATCTATATTTTTAATTAAAATGCGAAATTTTTTTGTAACTTTAATTTAAAAATTAATAAAAAAAAATAAGCTTTTTTTATTTTTTTCCACTACGAATTAAGGTTTGCAAAATTTTCAGTACTTGATGTCAAGATTAACTCGTCAAGTTTTTGATTTTTTTCACTCAAGTTAATTGAAACCTGTCAAACTTGAAAATATCACAGACAAAAAAAGCGTAATTTTTGACACAGTAAGAAATGCAACTCGTCACTATTAAGTTTTATTTTTTGTCACAAAAGTCAAATATTCATGAAAAATATGATAATTGTATTACATTTTGTAATTTTTAACAGGTCAAAAGTTATGCTTTTTGGGTAATCTTAATGCAGCTATATATTGGATCTGATATATCTGACACATCAGAGTCGTTTTAATATATCGATATACTATATACAATCCACCCATATCAACATACAAAAAAATAATTTTTGACTTTGTAAGAAATGCAAAATCGTCACTATTATTTTTATGAACACATAGTTCCCAAGATCGGGGATATTCAGAATACCGAAGACTTAACAGTCCCTTTTATCCACTGAGGAGTAAAAAGGGAACATTTCGGTATATCGGGGGTCCACCCTGAGTGTAGCTTTGATATTTATTAATATTGTTCCTATTTTTACATTGTTTTATTGTTAATTAAAAACATAATAATTATGTTTTATTTTTTGTCACAAAAATCAAATATTAATGAAAAATGTGACGATTGAGTCACATTTCGCAATTGTCACGAAACCAAAAGTTACACTTTTCGAGCACCAACTGACTTCGGTCACGCGTCGTGTGCGATTTCGGATTCCGTTTTTCCCATCTTGATCAAATTACCGATTTTCTCATGGATAATCCTCTCCAGAAACTTTTGGATATGTTTATTCTTTATTTTGCCACGAAATATTTTTTAGTAAAAATAAAATTTTTGCAATTTTGTTTTTAAAAATGACGAATACCTTTGAGCTGTCAAAAGTGCCGCCTGAAAATCTGATATGAGTGGTCATTGTCACTTGGAAACAATTTTCTTTTCGAAATTAGCTTTGTTTTAAATTTAAACTCAAAGTTATTTTTAATTTTATTTCTAAGTTGCTTCAAAAAAATAAAATTTTTAAAAATTCTCAAAAAAAATTTTTAATTTTTTAAATAATTTTTTTTTAATTTTTTTATTTTTTAAATAATTTTTTTTTAATTTTAAATTTTTTAAATAATTTTTTTTAAATTTTCAATAAACAAAAGTTTTTTATTTTTAAATATTTTTAAATTTTTTTTTTAAATTTTCAATAAAAAAGTTTTTTTTAAATTAAAAAATTGAAATTTTTTAGGGATTATTTTTAATATAAAATTCTACAGTAATTTGTAGGTTAGCAGAGGACTCTGATTAGACCCTTGTTCCCTTAGGCTATGCGATTTGGGATCTTCTTTAAAAAAACAAAGTTGTTAAAAAATAAAATTTTAAAATAATTTTTATTGAAATTTTTTTAAATTAAAGTTATTTCGAAATTATTAAGAACTTTTGTCTTCTAGCTTTCTGTGACGTCACAAATAAGTTGGACTTTGTATCCAAAATCCAGAAAAAATTGAATAAAATTTTTTCCGTTTTTTACTGCCATTGATCTGACGTCATAAATAAGTCAATTCTTGTCAGGATCCGGGGAAATGAAAAAACGAAAATATCCTTATCCTACTGTATCGAATGATTTTCTACTTCTTGTCCTTCGTTCTTCTAATTCCCTGATGTTACAACCAGGTTGACTATGTCACTAGGAACTTTAAAAAGTGTTAGATCGTAGCTAGGGATTCCTGATCCGCGTGTGGACGAGAAATATATAAAATAATTTTATGGGGCCGAAGACATGAGATAAATCACAAGTCTACAAAAATTATTGCGCAACCGTACACTCTTCGTTGGTCCTCAGGATATTTCCCTTCGGGATCAACGCTGTGTGGTTTGTGCTCAAATAGATAGTGCATAATCCAACAAAAATTAAGTGTTGAAACAGAAAAATAAACTAGACTAGGAAGAACTTGAAACGATAGCCTGAATATCAGAGATTGTAGAGTACTGTAGAACATCAGTGAGACTCTCAGTTGTAGCTATGTGATAGGAAATGTATCAATTGTATCCTTAGTGTACTAGTAACGATTATTATTATATTTTTGTTTTCATTTTAACAGTTGGTTTTTAATCAATATAATCCTATCTATGATTAGATCACTGTTAGGACAGAAACTATACTAAAAAGAAAGGACTTGAAACGATAGCCTGAAGATCAGGGAGTATAGAGTACTGTAAGGCATGAGCAAGATTGTCAGTTATAGTTATATGATAGGAAATGTATCAATTGTATCCTTATTGTTCTAGTAACAATTATTATTATACTTTTGTTTTCTATCCTAACAGTAAGAAAACTGAAATCTTCTCTTACTGTGTTGATCGAGTTCAGACTTTTTTGTCAAATATTATAACTAGATAGATTTTTTTACATATTCTAGAAAAATGAGGTGAAAATTTTTCGTTTACTGTATCTACCGATCCTTGTTTTATTTCTTTAGGATTATAACTAGACTGGTTCTTTCAGCAAGAAATTAGAAAATAAATTCTCCTTTACAGTATCGAATTAAACTTCTTTTTTTCTTTTTTTCTGACATCATAACTAGATTGATTTTTATTCATTCGAGAAAATTAGGAAATACAAATCCTCTCTACAGTATCGAATATGACTTTTCTTCTTTTCTTTTTTCTGATACCATAACTAGATTGATTTTTTTTATTCATTTGGGAAAATTAGGAAATACAAATTCTCCCTACAGTATCGAATTAGACTTTTCTTTTTTTCTTTTTTCTGATACCATAACTAGATTGATTTTTTATATATTCTAGACAATTACGAAGTATAAATCCTCCCTACAGTACCGAATATGGCTTTTGTATCTTTTCTGATACCATAACTAAATTAATTTTTTATATATTTTGCAAATTTACGAAATGTAAACCCTCTTTACAGTACTGAATATGGCTTTTGTATCTTCTCTGATACCATAATCAAATTAATTTTTTATATATTCTAGATAATTACGAAGTATAAATCCTCCCTACAGTATCGACTTATTTCAAACCTTTGTTTCTTCTTTGTCGATCTATAGTGAAAATTCTTCTTATTCAAAAATCAGGGATAAATTTAAACTTTCTCTATCAAAAGTAACGGTTTAGTTAACAAATTTCCAAATATTCTAATACTGTCTCCTGAGGGTATTTCCACCAAGTCTGATGTTGATCATTTTTTATTTGTTTTTAAATTTGACCAACATCCGTACATGAAGACCACCTCCGAGATGTCCAATTTCTCCATCGAAATAATTCCAGAATTGTAAATAAGCGGTGCAAATAATTTCGCTCACTATTCCGAGAGCTGTCAAGTCAATAATTTGTCGTCTCGAGGAATAATAAATGAAATACAAAGTCATAAAACAAACGACCTTAACTTGCGCAAAGTTTAACTTAATTTTTAAATTAAAAAATTAAAATTAAAGAATTTTGAAAATTAAAAAAGTTATAAATTTAAAAATTAAAATTGAAGAATTTTGAAAATTAAAAAAGTTATAAATTTAAAAATTTCTAAATTTACGTTTTTATTAATTTTAAAATTTTTAGATTTTAAAAAGTTTTTTATTTTTAGATTTTTTTAAACTTTAAAATTTAAAAAAAATTTTTAATTTTTATTTTTTTTTAAATTTTAAAATTTTTTATTTTTTTTTAAATTTTAAAATTTCAGATTTTTGATTTTTTTTAAATTTTTCGAAAATTTTTATTTTTCAAAGTTCTTCAATTTTTAATTTCTAAATTTATATTTTTGTTAATTTCTAAATTTGTAACATTATTAATTTTTAAAGTTTTTTAATTTTTAAAATTTTAAAGTTTTTTAATTTTTAAAATTTATAAATTCGAAAATGTTTCATTTTTTAATTTCTATATTTTTAATTTTTTAATATTTTTTAAGTTTCATTAAAGCTCATGAGAGTAAATAAAGATCGAAACGGACTTAGTTTCCTAAAACTTAAATTTGAATTCTTCATTATTCGTGTTTTTGCTAAAAACGAAAATGGACGGCCTCGAACAAATTTGTTCCGAAATTCGAATATGAAATGGACACGGCTGAAATTGACGGCTTAAGAAATTTGAGGCAATTGGGGTAGGGTACACTAGGGTCCCAATTCCGCCGTTCATCCAGATCTCAATTTCTTTAATTTGTTAAGTACTTTTAATTTCATTAAATATATGTTTCAAAAATTTTCCAAAAATAATTTTTTTTTATTTTTAAAAAACATCTTCCAAAAAATTTTTTTTCAATTTTTAATTTTCCAAAAATTAATCTTTTTAATTTTTAAAAAACATCTTCCAAAAATTTTTTTAATTTTCCAAAAAATTTTTTTTTTCAATTTTTAATTTTTCAAAAATTATTTTTTTTTATTTTTTTAAATTTTCATTTTTTAAATATACTTTTTTCTTTAATTTTAATTTTTTTTGATTTTTAAGGAGTAAAATTCTGTAGAAATTTCTAAAATTTAATTTTTTAAAAATTTTTTAAGTTTTAAAATATTTCAGAATTTAGTAAGATTCTGAAGCTTCTAAAAACATCATAACCTTCTGAATTCTCTCGAAATTGTTTGGCAATTTTCATAAATTATCAAAATCCATTTAAAACTTTTTTAAATTTCTAAAATTTCTAAAATTCTAAAATTCCTAAATTTCTATAATTTCTAAAATTTCTAAAATTTCTATAATTTCTAAAATTTATAAATTTATAAAATTTATAAAATTTATAAATTTCTAAATTTCTAAATTCCTAAAACCTTCCGAAAATTCATGTCGAGACTATTTTAAAAAATATTTTTTAAACTTCAAAGACAGCATGATGTCGGGATTGTTATTTCAAACCCATGATTCTAAAAATTGAGAAAATTCGAACCGAAACAATTCCATAAAAAACCCATTTTTAATTTTTCGAATCGTGTCTTTTTTTACACATTAATTTTTTCGAAAATCTTCAAAATGTTCGAAAATGCAATTTTTACTTTTTTAAAATAAAAAATTAAGATTTATTTTAGAAAATTTTAATTTAAAAATCACAATTTATTATTTTTTAAATTTTTTTAAATAAGAAAAATTGGAAGTAATTTTTTGAATTACAATAATTTTAAAAAAAATTAAAACTGATTTTTAAAAAATTACAGTAATTTTTTTTTAAGTTGAAAAAATGAAATTATTTTTTAAAAAATTGGAAAAATTGAAATTGATTATTTAAAAAGTTTCAAAAATCAAAAAAATCGAAATATTTAAAAAAAATCAAAAAATTGAAATATTTTAAAAAATCGAAAAAATTGAAATTAAATATTTTTTTTAATTTACAACATTTTTGGTCTTATTTTTAAATGTATTTACAATTTCTGTACTGGTGGAATGTTAACTTTAAAGGAGTTTAAAAAATAAAAAATCTTTAAACTGAAATTGCCGGTGAAAATTCCTCCAGGAGACTTACCGGAAGCTGTCATTTATCGCGGACCCCCTCCCCCCGGGAAGTAAGCTGTTGCTTTTCCATTTTCACGCCCAAAGTTGCTTCCAGCTGGTTCATTCTTCTGAAGTCCCCAGGACCGTATTTTTATTTTTCCCGATTACTTCAGACCCAATTTTCTAATTTTTTTGAATTTTAAATTTTTATAAAATTTTTTACTTTTTATAAATTTTTTAAATTTTTATGAAATTTTTAAATTTTTGCAAAATTTCCTAATTTTTTAATTTTTACGAAATTTTTTTATTTTTTATAAAATTTCCTAATTTTTTACTTTATAAAATTTCCTAATTTTTTTGAATTTTTTAATTTTTATGAAATTTTCTAATTTTTTTTGAATTTTCTGATTTTTATAAAAATTATTTTATTAATAAAAAACTTTAAAAATAGTAATTTTAAATTTAAAAAAGCAGCAAGTCAAATAATCGGTCCGATAAGCGACTGACATTGGAAATCCCCAAGGGCAAATTGGGCTTCGAAGTTGCTCCATTTCTCTTCCAAACAAATGGCCATTGTCTCTTTTAAGACGGTCAGCTCGAGGGCTTCGACTGGCTTATCCGGGATTTCGTCCATGTAGGGCCTCTTGTGATGTCAACCCTAGCTTCTGAATCCGAACCAAAACAAATCCTTCACGACCCCTACCGTTTCGTGAACGGAAAAAATATAAGACGAAAAAATATAAAAAGAAGAAATATAAGAGGGAAAAATATAAGGTATGAGGTAACTTACTAATTATGTATGGAAACCGACTTTTGAGATTGGGTTTAGGCATCTAGGCCATAATGATAACAACAATATTCAAAATTTTCGGATACCATAATTGGTTTAATGTTTTTTCCGTTTTATATTTTTCCTACTGCCGAAATATAAGCGGAAAAAATAAGATATATGATAAATTACTAATTATGTGTGGAAACCGACTTTTGAGATTGGACTTAGGGATCTAGGCCATGGTGATAACTACACTATCCAAGATTTTGGAATACCATAATTTGTTTATTGTTTTTTAGTCTAATATTTTTGCGTCTTATATTTTTTCTTATTGCCGAAATATAAGCGGAAAAAATAAGATATATGATAAATTACTAATTATGTGTGGAAACCGGCTTTTGGGATTAAGCTCAAACATCTAGACCATGATGATAACAACAATATTCAAAATTTTCGGATACCATAATTGGTTTAATATTTTATTCCTCTTATATTTTTTCCTACTGCCTACCGTTTCGTCGAAATTAAAAATAATTTTTTTTCGAAATTGTCTCGACACGAATTTTCAGAACACTTTAAAATTTAGAATTTCTGGTTTTTAAAAAATCAAAAATCTTTAACTTTCAAAAGTCTCCAAAACTTCTAAATTTTCTACAAGAATTCTGGAAATTCGAAATTTTTCAAAATTCTGAAAATTTTTAAAGATTATTTTTTTTTTTGAATTAAGAATTTTTTAAATAATGGATAAATTTGTTTTAAAAATAAACTGAAAATAATGCAAGTTTAATGAAATTCAAAAAAATTTTAAATTTTCGTCCACTCCCGAACGGAAACTTCGACGTAGTTGAATAAGATTAAGTTGGAATTTTTGCTCTTTTTCCAAAAATAGTTTCTTTTATTTTTTTAAGAATAAAAAAAAATTTGAAATTTAAAAATTAGAATTATTTTTTTAAACACAGCTGATTGAAGATGGCAGATACAGTAAATTTTTGATTTTTTTGAAAGGAAATAAGTTTTTTAAGGATTTCGTTAGTTTAGGATATTACTGTATAAAGTGACATTTGAAGATGATAGATACTGTATTTTTCATTTTAGAGAAAGTATTTTAACAAACAATTAAAATTGGAAATTTAATTTTTTTAAGTTTAAAATTGTATTATTTGTAAATTTGATATAGTGCGAAATAAGAATAAAAGTAAAAAGTAAAAAAAGTAGTATTTTTAAAGTATTTGTAACTTAGATTATTACTCTATAAAGTGACATTTGAAGATGATAGATACTGTATTTTTTATTTCAGAGAAAGTAGTATTTCTAAAATGTTTTTAGATTAAATTATTACTGTATAATTTTAAACTTGAAGATGGTAGATGCAGTAATTTTTCGATTTTCTTGAAAAGAAAGTATGTTTCTAAGATGTTCTCAGCTTACAGTATTGCAATAAAAGTTCACACTTGAAGATGGCAGATACAGTAATTTTCTTTATTTCCGATTTTCTTGAAAGGAAAGTATTTTTCTAAGATGTTCTTAGCTTAAAACATTACTGTAGGATTTTTTGCTTTATCACAAATGCCCCACTTTTTATTCCGGAGAAGACGATTCCAGTCTAACGTAGTACTGTAACATATTGGATTTAATAAGATGACCTTGGTTACTGTAGAATTTGTGTTTTTAATTTTTCTTCGTGGAGATGTTCGTTTTGGTACGGTGGTGTTGATAATGCCCCTTCTCTAGTCCCCGAACCCCCGTCACAAGACATGCCATGCCAATCGACAAAAGAAAATTTTCTTCGTTCATTTTTGTTCTTGTTTTGGTCCTGAACGGAAAAAAAGTGGATTCGGCCAGACCGGTGGTCCATGAAGGTTATCCTATTTCGAGAGGACCCCCAGCCCTCCCACAGCACTCCAAACCCCTCCCGAGTCCTCATCAAATCCATCGTCAAAGATCGAAATTCATCGACAACAGGAATGGAGATGAAGTTGATGAAGACGAAATTTTCGACAGAATGGAATTTGTCAGAAGTGCCGGAAGACGACATGACGAAGTTTACAAATTCGAAAAAAGAACTTATGGTGAGTCGTAATTGGCCCAATTACGGTACTTCCCCTAGGCTAAACCCCGATCCCAGCCACGTAACAACCCCCTGCCAATCCCCCGGAAAGTAAAAAACTCGTCAGAAAATTGGAAATAAAGTCTCATCTCGTCTTTCATCATCCGAGAAAATTTTCGCCGATTCTCAAGAGAAAAATGGACTGATGAAACTTTGAAAAGCTTATGTGAAGAACCCAAAATTGCAAAATATAGGTATTAGGTAAAGTTCATCCTCGTCATAGGATGTACAATTTTATATTTCTAAAATTTTCCATTTTTATATTTTTAAAATTTAAATTTTATATTTTTTTAAATTTAGAATTTTATATTTTTTAAAATTTAGAATTTTTATATTCTTTGCTTTTTTTAAATTTAAAAATTTTAATATTTTTACTTTTTTTAAATTTAAATTTTTATATTTTTTCAAATTTTAAAATTTCGAATTTTTATATTTTTTACTTTTTTAATTTAAATTTTTATATTTTTTTAAATTTAAATTTTTATATTTTTTCAAATTTAAATTTTTATATTTTTTCAAATTTTTAAATTTAAAATTTTTATACTTTTTACTTTTTTTTAATTTTAAATTTTAAATTTCATATTTTTTAAATTTCTAAATTTTTATATTTTTTTAAATTTTTGATGTTAATAATTGAGTCTAAAAATTAACTAAAACTATAAAAATTAAATAAAGTTCATTTTCATTGAGAAATTCGTCATTTTTATTTTTTCAATTTTTTATATAGAAAAAATTCAATTTTTAAAATACAATTGTTAAAAATAAAATATTTCAATTTTTAAAATAAAAAAAAATTTAATTTTTTTTAAAAATATAAATACTTAAATTTTAAAATAAAAAATATAAATTTTAAAATAAAAAATATTAAAATTTTAAAAAAAAATATTTTATTTTTTTTATAAAATTAATTTTTTTGAACTTAATTAAAAGTTTAAAAAAGTTTATCTTTATCAATGTAGGCGTGATTTTTTATTTTTCTATAAAAATCCCTTGGGATTAGTAATTCATTCAAAAACTTCAATAAAAAGTAATTTGAAAAAAAATTTTAAAAATTTTTTAAAAGAAAAATTAATTTAAAATTTTTCTGAATTTTAAAAATATTTTTTAAAAATAATTATGTTTAAAAATTAAAAAATGTAATTTTTATTAAAAATTTTTGAAAAAGTTTTTTAAATATTTTTTAAAAATAATTATGTTCAAAAATTTGAAAATGTAATTTTTATTTAAAATTTTTGAAAAAAGTTTTTTAAATATTTTTTACGTGATTCTGAGTGGAAACCATATGAAAGAAATTTTTGGTTTCCATTCAATATCATAGAAATGTCCTTTTAGAAAGTCCGTTATCTGGTCCTAGATGGAAAATATGTACGAACAATTTCCATTTGAGATCATAAAGATTTTTTTTAAGAATTTTTCACTTTTTCTTAGATCAAAAATTTGCATAATTTCCACTCAAGACCGTCGAAAATTTTTAAATCTTTGTTTGGTCCTGAGTGGAAATTAGATATATGGTAATATGCATGTATTTTCCACTTGAAACCATAAAGAAATTTTCTCAACTTTCTTACTTGGTCCTAAGTGGAAATTATATACATGTATTTTCCACCTGAGACAGAAAATACATTTTTTTAAGATTTTTTATTTTTTCTTAAGTGGAAAATATGTTTATAAACTTGGATATGAGTTAGATATGATTCGTTTTTAGTAAAAAAATTCGTTTTTCGCTGTGGGACCTCATCGACCAAATACGGCGGGTCGTGTCCAATCCTCTGACTTCACTCATCCTTAATTCTATTATTTTAATTTTTCACTTAAAAAAAATAAAGTTTTTTAAAAATCTTAAAAAAATTAAATTTTTTAAAAATTTAAAAAAAAAATAAAAATTTTTTAAATTTAAAAGAAAATAAAAATTTTTAAAAATCTAAAAAAAAATTAAATTTTTAAAATTTAAATTTAAAAATTATTGTATTATTTATTTCATTTTTAAATTTTTATTGATTTTTTAACTTTTTTCAAGTTTTAATTTTTTTGAAAATGTTTGAAATTAAATGGAATCCATAAAGTTAAACAAACGCCAGAATTAGTCATTTTTGTGTTTATTTATCGGTCTTCATCCAGGAGGCCTCGTTATCCGTCTTTCACCCTCCGGGCTTCTTTATCCGTTTAAGTCGGAAACCTCCTTGGACATCTGAGTCCGCCACTTATTTGTCATTTTACATTTTTGAACATTTTTGAACATTTTTTGAGATCTTTGTTGACTAAAGTTATATCTGATCCAATTTGGAAGATATTTTTCGATTAAAAATTCTCAAGATTCCCACATCGTTGATGAATTCAGAAAAGTGAATATTTTTATTTTCAATTCTTGGGAGAGAATTTTCATTGTTCGGAATATTTTCGCTTTTGAAATAGATTTGGAATTTTCGGAATTGGATTTGATGTTGGAAATTTTACAGTATAATTTTAGTTTTAATAAAATTTCATAGAAATCTTCAGAATTTAAAGAAAAATTCTGGAAGATTCTGGATTTTTAAAAATTAATGGAAGCTCCAGGAATTCAGAAGGCGATTCTGAAGGATTTTATAAATCTTAAAAAAAATTCTGAAGAATTTTATAAATCTTAAAAAAAATTCTGAAGGATTTTATAAATCTCAAAGGAGCTTCTCAAAACTTTTATAAATCTCAAAGAAGATTCTAGAATCTAGTTGAAACTTTTGGGACTTTTTTGAATTCTGTAAAATCTTCCAGAATCTCATATGAGGTTTAGAAATCTTCCAGAATCTCATAGAACCTTTTAGAATTTTGTATAAACTAGAATTTCCTGAAATCTACTAGGAATTTTTGAATTTTCCTATAATCTCATGAAAATTTCCAAAATGTTATAGAACTAGAATTTTATAGAAACTCGTAAAATTTCATAGAAGTTTTTACATCTAAACATTAGTTTCGAAATTTTTCAAAAACAAAACTTTTTAGAATTTTTTAACATCTTAAAATTTCATAGAAGTTTTTACATCTAAACATTAGTTTCCAAATTCTGTAAGAACAGAACTTTTTAGAATTTTTTAAACTCTTAAAATTTCATAGAAATTTCTACAACATTAGTTTATAAATTCTGTAAGAACAAAACTTTTTGGAATTTTTTAAACGCTTAAAATTTCATAGAAGTTTTTATAACTAAACATTAGTTTCCAAATTCTTCAAAAACAAAACTTTTTAGAATTTTTTAAACTCTTAAAATTTCATAGAAATTTCTACAACATTAGTTTCCAAATTCTTCAAAAACCTAACAGAACTTTCTAAATTTTCAAATTTAAAAATTTTTACAACTCTTCGGAAATTCAATATAAAGCTATTAAATCATCTAAAAACATAAATTTTAAAAATCTCGAAAATTTTTTTTGAGAAAATTTCGTAATACTTTTTTTACAATAGTGTACTTTGAAGAGCAAATAGCGACATTTTTTTTTATTTAAATTTAAAATTATTTTAATTTTTTTTTAATTTATTTTTAAAAAAATTAAAAATTATTCTAATTTTAAAAATATTTTTTTTATTTAAAGTTAAAATTATTTTTATTTTTTTAAGTTATTCTAAAAACATTAAAAATTATTCTAATTTAAAAAAAATTAAAATAATTTTAAATTTAAATAAAAAATATTTTTAAATTTATTTTAAAAAAAATTAAAAATTATTCTAATTTTAAAAATATTTTTAATTTAGATAAAATTATTTTGTACGAAAGTACAATATTCTTAATTGACAATAATTCAAATTCTCGTTAGGTTATGCAAACCATAAGTTGGAAATTATAAATCAACTTGAGGCCACAGGCACCACCTGCCAGCTGTTCGTCCGATCGAGAAAGTCATTTGCTCTTGTTTCCTGAGGGAAACCCGAGTTGAGTGACTGATTGATCGAGTCTCAACTCTTTTTTGCAATTTCTTATCTAATCTGATAATGTTTTTTTAATCAAAATACCGAGTGTCCAAAAAATCCAAATTTTGAATCGCCGTAACTCGGCAAATACTCGATGGATTTTTGTAATTTTTTTTTGTTCAGTTCACATTATTTCGATATTTCGTTTTTCATCAAAAAAATATAAAATCATAAGTAATTTTTATTAAAAATTAAAAATTAGACTTTCCCTAAAGTTGCAAAACTATTTCTGAATTCTTGGCGTTCTGTTCCGAAACTTGTTTTATTATTTTAAAGAAGAAAGAGCTCCCAAGATTATGAAGACAATTTTCAAATCTTGGAATTATATTCCGAAATTCACTTTACCTATTTTCAAAAGAAGAAAAGTGTTCCCCGTATGTTTTAAAACTACCTTTCAAGTCCTGGCGTTCTGTTCCGAAAACTTCTTTCATTTATTTTAAAGAAGGAAAGTGTCCCTCAAATATCAGGAAAATATTTTCTGTCTTGGCACTATGTTTTAAACCTAAATTCACTCATTTCTAAAAGAAGAAAAGTGTTCCCCGTATGTTTTAAAACTACCTTTCAAGTCCTGGCGTTCTGTTCCAAAAGCTTTTTTCATTTATTTTAAAGGAGAAAAGTGTCCCTCAAATATCAGGAAAATATTTTCTGTCTTGGCACTATATTTTAAACTTAAATTCACTCATTTCTAAAAGAAGAAAAGTGTTCCCCGTGTATTTCAAAACTACCTTTCAAATTCTGGCATTCTGTTCCAAAATTTTTTATTTATTCTTAAAAAATTAAAAATCATTTTCATCAATTTTCTATGAAAATAAACATTAAAATTTCATTTTTATTCAAAACTAAAAAAATTAAAAATCTAAATTGAGTAAAAAAGAATAATTTTAATTTTTTGAATATTGAATAAATTTGAAATTTTTATTTCATTAGGATATTTTTAGTCAAAAATTTTTTAATTAAAAAATACGAGTTTAAATATTTTAAATTGTAAATTTTCGGAGATTTTCATCGATCATTTTTGTCGTGTCCTGTTATTCGGCAATTTGCTTTGATCAATTGTCATTTAATTTCAGCTAATCCTAGAATCCATTAGGAATGTTATCGAGGAATCATCTTCCATAATTTAAAATTACGAAAATGGATTTATTAAAAATTTTATTTCTGACGTTCTTCGAGTCCGTTCTGGGATCGAAATTGACCAATTTGGGTATGATTGACGTTAATGGTGTGATTTTTATGCAAATTAACAAATATCTAACAATAATTATTAATGTTCAAAAATAAACTGTTTTTAATGAAATTGGAATTTTCTAAAATTTTGTGAAATTTCTTGTTTTTTGAAAATTTCACAATAAAGAAAATTTTAAAGTTTTCAGAATTTTCATGAAGGATTCTGAATCCTAGAATCTTCTAGGAATTTATCTATTTTTTATAATTTTGCAGAGATTTCTGAAATTTTCAAAAATTTGAAAACTTTTCACGAAAGCTTCAGAAACCTTTCAGAATCTGAAATTTTCCGAATATTCTAGAATCCAATATATTTGAAACCTAAGATTCTGGAAGTCGACATCAGAACAATTTCTAATTTTTTAACATAGTTTTTATTATTTTTACCTAAATTAAAAACTAAAAATTGCTTTGTAAAGTTCTTTACAGTATCTCAAGGATTCGTTTCAGGAACAATACCACGGCAATTTGAATGTTACTCCTGTATGTCCCTGAGTTACCAAGAAAACTGGGAACACCTGCAGTTCATGTACACTACCCCTAAGGTTTGATTTTACAAATACAGTAGAACTTGGATATAAAGTACCCCCTCGGAACCGGTCAAAGGATATGTTATAACCCGAGATATGTTATAGCGGGGGTATTTTATATCCAAGTTATACTGTATTATATTTTATCTTTTTTCTTTAAAATAATTACAAAATACCTAGTTCTATATACAGTAGAACTTGGATATAAAATACCCCCTTGGAATCAGGGAAAGCGTATGTTGTAACAAAGGATATATCATAGCGGGGGTAAATTTGAAGGCAGACTAACCAAACTCATTCACTCACACCGTATGCTATAACAACAGATACGTTATAGCAAGAGTATCTTATATCCAAATTATACTGTACTAAGTGATATGGACTTCACCTAGCGGCGGAGTAGACACAAGTCCTCAACGCTCTTTATCCAACGATATTTGTTACATATGTAGGATAATTTAACCTGTTTTTTAATTGACTACTACGCAAGGGTGATGATTCTTCTCCAAAGTTATCGATTTTCCGAGATCTTCGATTTCGAACTGTCCGATTCTCAAGTCGAACTAATTCTGTCCCAGCTCGAACCTTCGATTTCAGAACTCGAATCAGTTCGAATTAATTTGAATCAGTTGTGTTCCGACAGAAACTACAATAGAGAAGACCTGAAGAGATAGCCTGAATATCAGGGACTCTAGAATACTGTAGCACAAGAATGACCTTCGGTTGTCTGTTGTGCAGGATGTATTGTTTGTCAGTGCCTTATTTGTTGAGTAAAGACTTGTAGTGCTCTTCTTATGCCTGATCTCAACAAGTTGGAAATCGACAGTTCTGCCGGAATAATCGGAGAAGTTAGTGAACAACTCCGATAGTTCGGCTTCTTCTCACTTCTGAACGACTTCACCGCTACTCCAAATTCACCCATAAATCAAGTCCCTCCGCCTCAGGCACTTTCGTCCTGAGACCCTTTTCGCTTTCTGAAACAATATAAACAGGAATTTAATTCCAAAAATAGTAGGAACCACTTTAACAGGGGACTTTCGTGGTGGTGGGAATTCGCACTTGGTCCATCTCACTAATAATTAAGTTCCAAAAAAATATAATTAATTATTTAAAAACTACAATTAATTTTTCAGGTTTTTACAAACCGTTGCAATGATCCATTCATGCAGCGGAACATTCCTACAGTTCTTTGCGGGTCTTTTTGTGCGAGTTTACTGGAGCCTAATCTAGAAGGAGGTTGGTTTTTCCATGTATAACATTTCCGTCCTAGACATTTCTATATTAGATATTTCCATTCCAGATATTTTTTCTAGATATTTCTATCTTAGATATTTCCATTCCAGATATTTTTTTTCTAGACATTTCTGTCCCAAGTATTTATTTCTAATTTTTACAACTTTAAAAAAAAGTAAAAAAATTTAAAATAAAAAAATAATTTTAAAAAATCCAAAAAATTAATTCCCAATTTTTAAAATTTCAAAATTTTTTTATTTTTAAATTTCCTTAAATATTTGAAGTTTTTTGGATTTTAAGAATTTTCTCTTCAGGAGTCTTCCTCGGCTACAAGTACATCAGAGGTTGTGTAGACAGGATCCTCCGGCACGGCTTCAACCAATCTGCCCTGAGGACACATCGCTTCAACCAAGTGGACCAATGTAGATCCCTGCCTCGGGCGCAATTGTTCAATCCCCCAAAGGGGGTAGATATGCCATTTTTCGGTGATGTTCAACTTTGTTCTTGTTATGGAGACAAATGTAACGGAGCTTCTTCGGCAAATTCTCCAAAAATTCAAATTACATCATTTTTGTTTTTTTTGTTTTTCAAAATCGGTCTTTCATTGCTTCAATCCCTGGTGCCTGGATTCGAATCTAATTTCATCAACAGGTAACAAGGTTACTGTAGTTCAGACTTTCAAAAATGGCACAAAAACTGGGATTTGAAAATTTAAAATTTAAAAATTTTTATTTTTTAATGCTCATGATGAAAATAAATTACAGTAATAAAATATGAAGATTACGGTAACGAAGACAACATTGAAAATGAGTAATCAACTCCCGTCACGAAAATTTTCCACTAAAAAAATTAATTTAAAATTTAATTTCTCAATTTAATGCGTATTTTCAAAGACAATATTTTTTCTCTAGTTCACTCAACACTAAACTTCACAATAATTTTCATTCCTATTCAAATTCTAAAATTAAATTTATTTTAAAATCCTTCACTTCAAAATCACTAATTTCTTCATCCAAATATCCAGAATCCGCCAAAAATCAAAGAAAAAACCATCAACAAAACAAAAGCAGTTCAACCAAGAAACAAGGCAGTTTTCAGCAACTTGCAAGTTTCCCCGAATTCCTCGAGGATATGTTCATCCAGAGAGGATTTTCCTGAACCATCTTCCATCATCCAACAATTTTCCCAAAAGCAAATTCTTTTGAAAAACCAAAAGATTTCAAATCCGATAACCCCAAAAACCACAACTTCTCAAAACAACTCAAGATCAAGACCCAAAACCTCTTCGCTGGCATCAGGGGGATAGTTAGTCTCAAATTTATAAACCATAATTCTAAATAATTCAAAATAGACAATCACGTAGACATGAATAATATTTCAACGAACATCACCCAATTCAAATTGCATTATAATTGACTAATTCACAGGGCGTCTCAACAACCTGGCGTACACGACTGGCCTCTGGAAAAAACCACTATAAACGGTTATTTAAAAAGATTTACCTTAGGAGCCCAAGTAATCCTGCCATAATTTGGCGGTTTCTGGTTCGACCGACGTGGAGGAGTCTGATAAAGGAAAGCATTATCATCTGCATGAGAGATCGTACTGAGCGTCATGTTGGTGAAACTGAAACAATGCAAATTAAAAAGGAACATAAAAAACGCGAAAAACAATGAAAATTATAATAAACAACATCCACGACACATTTATATAAAGAAATCAAACCACTAAACCAAAACACCATGGCAGTTATGAGTCGAATGAAGAATTAGCATCTCGAACAACGGACTATTGTCTTTTCGAAGATTCTAGAAAATCCCAAAATAGGTCATTTAAGACAAGGCATCCCAAAGTGGCCGATTATCAAACGAGCACAAAGAAATATTCTTGGGAAAAATGATAAGAGACGTAACACGAAAACAAAAACTTCAAGTGCCAAAACAACTGATACGAAGCTTATCGGTTTTGAAAATGGGTCGGCCAAGCAATATTACGACCTACTTAAGACAACCATGTTCAGTTCAAAAGAAAAGTTTACAACTTGTCCCTCACAAAAATGGACTCAACTTCGGCAAAAGCGGCGGTGCCACCTTTATCGTTCCTGTATCACTTGCCTAAATAGGGTGGTTCGGCGCCAGATGCGACAAAAGGGGCGGTTTCAACTTTGATCCGGTTACAAAAAAGTACCGACATGGCTGTTAAAGGAAGTTCAACTTGCAAAGTGGTCAAAACTGGAAAAAATGGGAACAAGAGATTAATGAGGATTCGAATATCAAAAATCACAGCATTGTAAAAATAAAAATATTATTACGAAACGGTCTCAAGAGGAGTTCATGAAAATCCAGAGAAATAAAGCAACGTAAATGGAAATTTTGGTTCGCGTAGTGATTATTTCGTAATCAAACGCACATTATAAAAACCATATATGAACCATTTACGAAATGGTCTCAACACGAATTTCCAGAAACAAATATAATCTAAAATCTTGATTTTCTGCGGTGATTGTTCCATGCTTTCGTAATTAACTTTTTGGAAATATATCCTATCTAGAACCTGGATTAAAACACAAAAAACCATCCATCTTCGGAAGTTAACAGTTATATAAAATTTAAAATATTCCACTAAATGGGCATTGTATGTAAAAAAGAAAGAAAAACAGAGAATCGCGATATATATATGAAAAAAGACAAATTGGCAATCAGCCACCCGTACTTCGTGTCAGACAGTTTTGCGCGGGAAAAACTTATGAAATCAAGACAAGCGCAGCTGGCAAGACTAACTCAGCTTCATCATTGGCTGGCAACTGGTTTGAGTCACTACTGAAGAAACCAGATGGCAGGAGGTGGTCAAGGAAGTTCGGTTGTCTTTCACAAGTGTGATCTATGATCGCGCGCCCAAATTAACAATTGCCGAAAACAGCATGTCACCGGTCAAATTTGATGGCTTAGTTACGAAATCAGGTCTCGTGATGGAGATTTCGAAATCGGAGGAATTTTAGGATGTGGAAATTAAGACGAGAAAAGTAGGAAATGAGAGAAACACCAGACGACGCAGAATTGCGAAATAAAGCGGGAACCGTGCGAGTCGAATCCTGAACTCGGACTGGCATTTTCAAGAAGACTGGTCTCTAGTCTTGGTAGACACTCGGTCTTAACACGAACATTGAAACAAGGAAATTCGAAATTTTCAGAACAGATATTCCAACTTGGACTGGCGTTTGTTGGAAAAACTGACCTCATTTTTTTAGATACTCTCGGTCTCAAAACGAAAAAAGTTACTAACAAAGAAATGAACATTAGCAAAAGAGACTTTGAAACGAGTTATATATCATTTTGAAGGTCTTAAAGTGCTGATTCAGAATCTGCATTCCGTTTTTGCGGAACGCTCTTCTGGAATGAGGAAATTGGAATAAATACATAAAATTTCATATATCAATTTAGGAGTTCAGGTTGAAAATCACGTGTGTAGTGATAGAACTAGATTAACTGGAGGTGAATTATGTCTAAATTTGAATCAAAAGTTTGAAAAAAGTTGGAAATATGTAACTATGAACATAATTATTTTGATTATCTTTTCCTATATTACTGATAAACATTAGATAAAAGTATCAATTGTTCAAAACTACTATTCATTACTTTATTAAAATTATGGCAATTGATAGATTCATGAAAATTGTTTTAAAACGTTGATAAGATACATTATAACTCATAGTTTAAGACAAATTTAATATTATTGATGTGAAAAGTGAGTCTTTTATGTTTCTAAATGCTTTATATATTGTAAAAAAGTTAAAAATAAATGTTTACCAAGAATTTGAAAAAAAGGTTAAAAATCACTGAAAATAAGATCTGAATAGTCCGAACATTAAAAAATGAGAAATCTTAAGGTTTGTCATTTTGGGCGAAATGTGACATAGACTACCGTTGCCACACCGAAATTTCGAACTGCTTCCATTAGGATCTCCATCTATCTGAAGAGACAGTTGTAAGGAACTTTTTCTTAGTTCAGAAGCTAGTCAAAAATTATAGACACTGAGAGAACTTTGATTTGCATGGAATAAAACAGTTCCTTTATTGAAAAATACTGTCTTTGATCAAAAACATGTTCACTTGAATCTCAATCGACATTGTTTCATTATTCTCATATAGAGTGTAAATTTTCAGTAATCATAAATTTACTTTTATATTCATAAAAGTAGTAAAACACAAATTGTAAAGCTTAAAATATTGTGACACCATGTAATTCCTTCTCTGATTATTGCTGTTTCATTCCCTCACTTTTATTGGCTGGTTAATTGCAAAATCTTCCAGATGTTTTCCTTCATTTCACCGAGGGTATTCCAGATCGGATTTCTTCATTTTATAAATTTTTTTTCTGATTCTGTATTCTCATTGTTATTTTTATTTTCTGTTTTTCTAAACCAGCTAATCATAATATTTAATTTGCTCTATCCTACATGTTGAAAGTGTAAGTAACAACTTGGTGAGTCTTATAGTTATAAGAATTTCCTTCCTATTTGACAATAGATATTTTTATTTTCTAATCAAAAGTAGTCCACATTTTTATTTACAGATGAATGATTACATTTGATAACAAGGATATAAATTTAAAAAATCATATTTTGTGCCATATATAGATCTCTTCATTATGGCAATAAACATTTCTTTTTTGAAACAACTTCTTCCTGAGATGGTTCTGGAAGAGCTTTGCGACGCCGATTTCTTTCAGAATCGTCAGTTTTTAATGTAGAAGGTCCTGCTGTTTGATCATTTTTAACCATAACTTCTTTGCTGTAACTAAAATTGTTATTTGACTTGTCTTTCTCACTAGGAAATGCATTGTTAGATTCATTTTCATGTTGACATTCATTATTCGTAGTTACGTCTTTTGAATGAGAAACATCATTTGAATTTATGTTTTGTTCATCCAATTTCTTTTCTAATTCTTCATTACTGAGAACTAATTTACTGCTTTGCTCTTTAATTAATTTAATATACGGCTCAACCTCTCCACTGAGAAATTGAAGAGCGTGGATGGCAGCTCCAGTGGCTGTGATGATCTCCAGTTGTCCGTCTATGACTGGTTTTGCCTTAGGGAACTGTTCTTTAATCCATTCTTGAACAAATGGGATTCTACAGGTTCCTCCAGCTAATAATATAATATCTATGTCACCGAATGGAGTATCCTGGTATTTCGAATTTCCTATCTGATTACATCGATCCTTTCTTTGAGTTGGAAGCGGATATAATTCAAATTTATTATAATAAAAATAATAATAATAATGAAAAAACATTTTTAATTTCCCTTGAAACCACTCTCTTGTGAATTCGATCATTCCCTCAAGACGAGGATGAATATCTGACAAATCAACCCTGAAATAGACGGTTTTCTCATTTATCATAATATTTGACTCACTCTGTTTTCTTCAACAAAGAAAGATCACGTTTAATTTCTTTTGCTACCTCCAATGTTCTTAGTTTCACATCATTCCTTAAATCCTCTGGAATTGATTTTTCTAGCTCATTAATAATTATGTTGTCAATAACCCTTCCTGACCATTTGGCATCGTAATTTGAATGTGATTCTCTGATACAAGTTGCATACATTTTACCCTCATGTTCTGAAATTTCATAAACTCTCCAAATACAGGTTCCTCCTCCAATGTCGAAGATGGCAATCCTCATTCCTGGTTTGATCACTTCAGAATACCTTTCATTGGACAAATAATAGAGGAGATCGGCGTGGGTCTCTTCAATGATGTCTATCACTTCTATATTAGTCAACTTCGCTGATTCAATGGTACTAGAAATAAGAGGATCTGAAATAAACTCGTCATCCTCGTTGTATGTGTAATATCTCGGAACAGTGATGACTGCCTTTGTGACAGGATTTCTATTATTAAATACATCCTGATATTTACTTGCTGCTTCTGCCATCCTTTTCAGAAAGATTGCGTTGATCTTTGGTAGGGAAAAATCTTCCAAGCCTTGGAAGGTCTGTGATCCTAAGTGTGGCTGATCTCCTTTGAAATTGAACTTGAAAGGCCATATTGACTGCTTTGAGATATTATTTCGATGGCCTTCATTACACAAAAGCTTATAATCGAAAATAACATGATCAGGTTTGGTTCTGAATCTTCTGACGGCTGCTCTTCCAATAATCGGTTTCTCTTCATCAAATGAGACTACAGATTCTGTCCAGAGGTCTCCAGGAGAAGAGTTGTCAAATGGAATAACATGGATTTGTCTGTTTCTAGAGACAGCCAGGACAGACCTGGTTGATCCGAGGTCAATTCCCATGATATCTGTTCTCGGTTCATATTCTTTAACCAGCTTTGGAATGTGGATGAAATTACAGTCTTCAATGGTGTAAGTATGGGGACTGCTTTTGTAAGAATATTCGGTTTTAACTAAGACGGAAATTTCTGGATCAGAAATTAAATGTCTGGCAAGCAGTAGTGACTTATCTTCATACTCTGTTTCTTTAATAAAATTGATACTTTTGAAACTGTATTTGTTCAATTCAGAACCATATAATTCATTAACCTTTTTTTGTCTATCCTCAAAAACAACATGAACTTGGTTCATTCTGAGACCGAACATCCTTGGAGTGTACTCGAAATCAATACGTTTCTTGAATCCATATTCTCTTCTATCCACCTCTTTCCATGTTACTCTTCCTCCGGCAGCTGTTGTGCATTCATATAAAGTAATTATTTTAGGATCCTTTCCCCAATAGTCGTAATCGTCAAATTTAATAATAAACTCCCCAACATAGTATTCAACTTTTTCTGTCAAATAATAGTCAAAATTCAGTTTTTCTTTGATAGCGAGATGGACTAGATTACCATATTTCTTGAAATATTCTTCTTTTAAATTAAGCCATCTGTTATTCAGAGCAATGATCCCAATATCATTTCCATACTTTTTAACTACCTCATCAATAATGTCATAAATGGATTTGTCTTCAGACCGGGAATACTCAGACTTTTCTTTTGTTTCTACATTATAAGTTCTGATTTTAAATTCACCAGACCATTTCGTAATAACACAGACAATACACTTTTTTTCGGAGCGAGCAACTGTAGACGACGACTGTTCCATTGAATATAAATAAAATGACTATTGATAACATTCTAATATTATTATTTTACTCGGTGATGGAACCTCTTCCATTCCTCTTTCTTCTGATTAGACTCCGTGTGTTCATCACTACTTTATCTACAACTTAGAGACTAAGATGTGAACAAAATTTATTGATTATAATTTTACTTTTATACTTTACTTTTATTCCTATTTCGCACTATATCAAATTTTACAAACAATACGATTTCAAACTTAAACAAATTAAATTTTCAATTTTAATTGTTTGCTTCTTTGATTCATCTGTTTCATTGGTGACGTGCGTAGGTGTTAGCCCAGGTTGGTAGGAGGGTCTGCTTTGTCACGTCGAAACCTGTCTTCCGGCATTCAACTTCATCAGCTAGGTCATCTGTCTAGCGTGTTCGTGGTCTTCCAAGTGGCCTGGTCGTCTTCGGTTTCCAGAGCGTCATCAGCTTCGCCCTGTCCGGGTTCGTCTGCTTTGCTAGTTTCACCGCATACTTCCATTTGCGTTTAAGAGCATGTTTAGTTTTTGTTGAACGTTTTTGTAGAACGAGAAAAATAAGACAATTATGTAAAATTTCATATATATAAACTTCAAAATGCAAAGATAAGTAGTGTGTATAGGCCATTTCTGGCACACCATTTTCCCCCGTGTGCCCAGGAAGGGCACACGGGGGATTAAGTGTAATTTCAGCAAATTTATATACCTTTACTAAAAAAGATACATGCCTCTCATGTATAAATTCAATAAATATATTTATTAAAACAAATACGGGGCATTACGTGTGATTCTGGCAAAATATACATTTTTACTAAATGATACGACCCTCATATGTCTCTCTAGAATCCAACTCCCGAAGGGTCGTAGCCAAAGACGTAGACTTCAGGGCTTTAACGCTGTCAGGTATGTTATGCAATTCAGTCAATTTTTTCTTGATTATAAATGTTTATTAAGAATAATAAAGTTAAACCACTGACTAATTACGATATTATAAAATTAGCTAAAGAATAAAAAATTAAAAGTTTAGAGGGACATTTATGAGAGGTACTCTTCCAAGGAGGGTTGATGATGTAGAATGTGGGATTGTAAATTTGGATGTAAGTAGAAATAATGATACTAGAATAAATAATAATGATATTTATAAAGAGTCTACAACAAATATAATTTCATTTTATAAATAGTTAAAAGAAATACGATAATAAAACATTTTTTAAGTGGGAATTTAAGCCTAAAGAATGTATCATTAAGTTCCGCCAAAATTTTTTAATCCTTGAGTTCTAAGTACAGATCATGATTCTCAATAGTAGCAAACTTTCGTCTGACGAGCTCATATATAAAACATGTCTCCAGAATAGTATTGAGGTCTGCGCTTATATTGGTATCATTACCTTTAGCAATGGTTATACCACCGGCTATACCAGCACCACAAGCAGCGGCAGCACTGGCTATTATTCCAGCAATAGTGAATCCAATTCCACCGGTAAAAATGCCTGCCACCAAGACGATGCCTCCGACAATTATACCAGTGGCAACCGTTGATGCACCAATACGTACGAGTCCAGGGTTACCTTTTTGCTTATAAGAATAGGTGGTAAGTACATAGTCGCATGCTGTGGGTGCTTCACATATTTTTCTGCATACTTTACATCTTTCACATGATCTAACACTTTGGCATCTTTCACATGCTTTGCATTCTCCACATGGTATGGGTTCCTCACATTCTTTACCTGCTTTGCATGCTCTGCATGCTCTGCATTCTTTGCATTTTATGGGTATTTGACATGCTTTGCACATTCTGCAGGATCCACATACAAGGATTTTTCACATCCTTTACCTGTACAAGGTCCACATTGTCCACATGCTTCTCCGCCCTCACAAATATACTTATATATGACGATGTAGGCATAAAGATCGGAGTTAAACCGGAACGACCTAGACAGGATGCCCAAAGCTCCGCCCGGTCAGCCGACGCTTGGGAGATGAGACTAAAGTGTTAGAGAATCAGTCTTTGAGAATTCCAACTTCAGACTGGTCCGAGTTTGATCTCGGTCAAACGAGAACCTTTTCTCTCTTTGTTCTATGCTTATGTTGAGATAAACAGCTTTAATTGCTAATAGTAGGAACCAACAGTTTTCCGTCCAACCACCAACACCTTCTTACTCCATATTTTACTACAAGTGCTTTCGTCTATCAAAACCAACGTTGTCAAGGATTCTTGTTACCGCTTGAAACTGTTCCTCTGGGGTGGGTGCATCTTTTCCACCGAGAAAATAGTGATAAGCTCCCAGTTGTTCAAAGCCTTTAGTGAGCATATGTTGAAAGTTGTAACAGAATCTCTCGTCTTCTTGTGAGCCACGCGTAACCCTAGCAAATACCATATTCAGATCTGGACTTGTTACCGGATTCCAATTAATTTGACCATTAGTTTCAGCTACAGAGATGATTTGGGGAGGCTTTTCTAAATGAATTCACTGTAATTTAATCATAAATCTGCTGTGGCAGCTAGTTTAATCGCCATAGCAAAGCAATAAACTTATTTTCACTTATTATGTAGCACAAATTTAAAACTTACTTTCTAATTGAAAAGGCAGAGTTGTTTTGGGAGATAACTGTATACTTCGCGAGAGCGAGTTAACCAACGCGTCCAGGTTCTCTTTCCATTGTTTCGCCTCAGTTTCTCCATTTAAAAGGTTGGTATCAGGCATTTCAACACTAATGGGAGCTTTATCAGCCGTCTCTCCATAAACCTAAACGGGGGCGAGAGGTTAGCCAATTGAGAAGTATAAAAGGTCCACAAAATCAAAATATCGTACCGATAGTGCACTTGGGTGGGTTATGTTTGACGGACCTGATGTGTCGTCAAAATGTTCGGAATCATCAGTTTTATCTAATAATTCTGACATAAGATGCGCATAGCCGCTGCTATCGGATTCAACAATATATTGACCATGTTCGTTGGCATTAGTAGCTATTCGTAATTTAGCTCGGCAGAAATTATTTTTAGATTTGAAATATCGACAAGTTCTTCTAAACAGCAAAGCAATATTTGAGAAATTTTCAACATTTGAAACGTCACGTTTTTAGAACTAACGACGCAATTTCAAACACTTTTTATCATGTGTTTTTTATAATAATTAGCACCCGAGGCGCGCTCCAGAAGCACGGGTTTCGACTTTTAGAATCATTGTCCCAAAATCAGTAAACTTACAAAATTTCAACAAAATTCGAACAAATCTAAATGAATTACAGAGTTTTTTTTCTACTAAAAAGCTGATTTAAAAAAAACGTATTATATAAAATTTTCATCAAAATTACAGCAATTTTAAAG
This sequence comes from Halicephalobus mephisto, assembly GCA_009193035.1. Classification (NCBI taxonomy): domain Eukaryota; kingdom Metazoa; phylum Nematoda; class Chromadorea; order Rhabditida; family Panagrolaimidae; genus Halicephalobus; species Halicephalobus mephisto. Next base: position 710,172 of record SWDT01000058.1, read on the forward strand.
TTAATGTTTTCAACTGTTTTGTTCCAAATCTTGTTTTTAAAGACCAGCTGTCAAATATCAATTATCAAATATCAACTTACTTTGTAGATCGAGCAGAGTTGCAAACAAACCAAACGAAACCATCACGATGTCCTTTGCTTAAGTATTGAATTTTTAAAATTATTTAGACTTGGATTCAAACTCACTTGTGCCACATTTTTGTTGATCGGAACCATTGAAACCAGTTCTCAAATTCACGGCGGGTAGCAAAAGTATAGCAGTTTTTGTAGATGGAATTTTTACTACGAGTCGCTTTCTTGCATTTCTCGTTACTGTCCATTTCATAAAAAAAATAAAGAATCTTTTGTAACCGTGTAACAACGAATGTGATTGCTTAACTTTAATCAACGTTAATAACCATCAATTGGTCATGAGAAAAAGAACACATGGAACATCAATTTAGTATCATAAAATCGGTCGACTGTTTAAAGAACTTCTTATCACTTTACACACTCAGAATAAAGTTTAGGACATCTTTCGACTTCCGGTGATATATAATTTAATCATGTCCACATTTCATTTGTTTATTTGTATACTCTGGCACTGTACTTGTCCGCAAACTTGTTATGTCCGCAAACTTGTTATGTCCGCAAATTTATTATGTACAGAAATGTGGGCGGATAAACAAGCATCTGATCTGCCCCACAGTAGACAAGTCCTATAAAAGGACCTCAGGCGATTCAGCAACACTCAACTGTTTTCGCTATATTCTAGTTGACTAATCGAGAATGAATTTCACTGGACTCTTCTTCATCTGCATGTTCGCCTTGTTCGCCATCGTCATGTCGGCACGTCACATGGAAGACAGCTTCGAGAGCGCCCAACTGACCGAGTTTGAGGATGGACTCGGCCAACGTAACTATCTTACCGAAACACGAGCTGGTCGCCGCAGACGTATGGGATGTCATTGCAACGCTAATAGAAAGTGGGTTTGTCCATGTGATAATGGCCGCTGGTGTATTCACGGAAGCTGCTAAGGACAAGTCTCACCTGTCATTAGAGTTTTTCCTCCCATTTTAGATTTTTTTTAATATCAAAAGAAGATTTTTATCTGATGTTTGTTTGATTTTAAGAAAATAAGTAAATTTATTGAAGTGAAATTATCGGTATTAATTGTAGAGTGAAATAAACCATTTATATACTAAGAAAAGCTGCGAACGTCCCAGTTCACAAAAACCGGTAAAATTGATCAAAGACCAACAAAATTGTCTCAAATTTTAACGCTTAAATTCAATTATTAGAAAGTGGGTGATTTGGGTGAGCCAGGGTTTCTCAGGTTGAAATGAATGTTTTATAGTCATTTTTAGGTATTTTAACCTTTAAATTTACTAAAAATTAGCGTGTTATACCAAGAGTGGAAAAGTTGCAAACATTCAAGTTCACAAAAAATCATCAAAATCACTTCAAATTTAAAGGCTTTAAGTCAAAATAGTAAGGCGGGCGATTGACTGCGCTAGTGGCTAAAAATTTAATGGTCTATTTTACACGATTTTTATTGTGAAAATGACTTAAAAAGGGTAAAAATTGAGTGTTTTTCTGGGTAAATGGTGTCCTAGAAACGCCATATATTAGGTTGTCGGGTTGAAATTTGGACTTTTTAGAGTTCTGGTTTATTTTAAATTTATTTTTAAACAAATGACACAACTTATTCAAAATACATACCAAGCGCATCTGTGATTTTACCCCATCTAATAGGCAGATCCATTATTCCTTTCGATAAAAATCCTGGGACTTAGAAGCAAAAAACAAAGCGAGATCATTTTTGAGATCGTCCCGAGAATCATAGATTTTCTCAGAAACGTAGGCCTTTAAAGATCGGAAAAGATGGTAATCGGACGGAAAGATATCGGGAGAGTATGGGGGATGAATAACAGAAACCCATTTTAGATCGAGAATTTTTTGGCGGGTCACCTTAGCAATATGGGGCCGGGCGTTGTCGTGAAGAAAGTATACTCGGTCCTGCTTTCCCTTTAGTTCGGCTTGAACGCGATCGAGTTGTTCACAATACAGTTCCTTATCAACCGTAGTATTGTCGGGTAGAAGTTCCCAGTGAACGACGCCGCGCATGTTCCACCACACACTGAGTAAGACCATCACCTTGATTGGGTTTCGGCACTTGAAATCCTGGGTCACCTTTGCCGAGCCACTGACGCTTGTGGGAATAGTTGTACGTTAACAAGCACCCATGTCCATCTCATTCTCCAGTGATCAATATTTGACCAGTCGGTGTTACGATGGGAACGTCAGATTTGTCATGCCCACGCCTCGGAGTCTGCTGAGCATGTTGAATGGGTCGTTCAGTATAAATGCAGGCACCCATGCTCCGCATTTCCAGGACTTTCCCAAATTATGAAGATGAATTGGCGATCTACTGAATGATGACATACTGCTGGAACTCAACGTGATGCAAGAAATCACGAAGTTGAAAGGCCAAGAGGGTCATCTTCAATTAAAGTCCTCAGCAAAACGATCCAGATTTACGGAGTTTGGCCAATCCAGGGAAATAAGAAGTTGTTAGATCATCAGATTACCGAAGTTTAGATAAGGATAATTACATCGATATTCTTGAATTCCTCCAAGATGAAAATGATTGTGCTTCTTGGATGAGGGACTGCATGCTTCCCATCGTTACGGTCAGGTATATTTGCGGTGAGCTGCGGCTGCGTTGTGGGTCCCATATCGGTACTCTATGAAAAGAAGAAAGAAGGAGGCGAAGTTCTTTACTGCGAAATGTCATAAGCTAGTTCATTCGCGCAGAGACTTTACGTATAACAATCTGGTGCCGACAGTTATACTTCTGACTTTCCAGCTTTATATTTTTATACCTAGTCATATATATGCTTCTGAACCTCCCTGACATAGGAAACAATAAATCTCATCTAGAAAATAAAGTTCCAAAATTCATATCACCGAACAAAGAACCTAAAATAATTATTATTACTACTAATTTGAACTTTGTTAAAATATTTTATTGAATTAGGTCATTAAGCACTTACGACTCATTACCAACATTCTTTTTTTTAGTAATGTAATATTTTGTAATAATGTGACTCGAAATCTGAGAATTGGATTCTTTCCTGACATGTTTGAGTTTCAATAATCGA